>CATNEN010000037.1:2447500-3647500 GCA_950097015.1 Macrostomum hystrix | reverse complement strand
ACTTAGAATGTACACAAAGCCCATCACTCCATAGAATGTACATTCAGTCTACCCCTACTTAGAATGTACACAAAGCCCATCACTCCATAGAATGTACATTCAGTCTACCCCTACTTAGAATGTACACAAAGCCCATCACTCCATAGAATGTACATTCAGTCTACCCCTACTTAGAATGTACACAAAGCCCATCACTCCATAGAATGTACATTCAGTCTACCCCTACTTAGAATGTACACAAAGCCCATCACTCCATAGAATGTACACTCAGTCTACCCTCTGTAGAAGGTACACTAGGTCAGCCCGTCCGATGAAAAAAAGAGTTTAGATTAAAACAAAAAAAGTTAAATGCTAGTGCCAGCAATCCATAGTTAGTGTTACCTAATAGCTATCTGTAAAAGCGTGTAACTAAAAAACAATTTTTATTCTATTAAAACTCCATCACGACTTGTCGTGTCAATCTATTAAACATGAGGCTAAAATCAATTTGTTATAAAAAAGAAAGTGTCATCAGTGAGGGGAAGTTTAAATTGCGCGTGCCCAGCTAGCCAGTCTGTTCAATTTGCGTACCCAGTTTCACGGCTCATTTTGTTATGGAGTTTTCATCTCTCTCTCACCGCGGGGTCCGGGAAAAAACCCAGACTCAAGCCGAGGTGTGGCATTGGTCAGGGCCTGTTCTCAAATCACCTGCCGGCCTCACAGGAAGGCCGCGCTTCCTGACCAGGTCACCTCTGGGAAAATTTCCTGCATTTTTTAGCTGCGGAGTCTGCGGCAGCAACCGTGAACCCGACAGAAAAAAATATACAATAGCAAGCTGCTTCTCACCTGGAAGAAGAAGTTTTTTAACTCGTAGAAGCGAGAAAAACCTTTTCAATCATAGCCGGATTCATTCCTAAGCGACAAAAAAGTCTATATATATTCTTAGAAAGTGTTTTAGTCAGTTGAGCATAGGCGGACCAGAGCCAGATCTGCTCTGCAGCTGAAACATGTTTTTGCCGGCCATGCACCTCTGCATTATGCTTGGCTGCGCTTTGAACAGCTTCGCAACGGACTATGGTGAGTGTTCTGCGCGCCCTCTTCAAGGTTCAGAACAGTAGACAACGCTTCGACATAGAAAGCTCTTGTTGTTGCCATCGTAACAGCGAGAGTCAAGTGTCAGTGACTTCCTTTTACAATCTAATGGCATTTGATTGCCTGCAGAAGGAACTGACAGGGCTGGCTGCTGATTTTCTGGTCAGTCACTGGGCCTCCAATCTGCGTAGTGAAGAGTAATTCATATCTACTGTGCTTCAAGCCTTTGGATTAAAAAAACTTTCAGATCCGGGGCCTGTGAAAGTGATTGATGGCTAGTCTTGGTTTTTTGATGGTTCATATTTCTGTTTGGGAATGTTTTGTTTGTACTTTTATTTTTCGCCCCAAAATTTCGCATTTGAGTTTAACCGTGGCATGTCACATTCATCACAACATTCAGTGACATGTCACATTCATCACTACATTCAGTGACATGTCACATCCATCACTACATCCAATGACATGTCACATCCATCACTACATCCAGTGACATGTCACATCCATCACTACATCCAATGACATGTCACATCCATCACTACATCCAGTGATATGTCACATCCATCACTACATCCAGTGACATGTCACATCCATCACTACATTCAGTGACATGTCACACCCATCACTACATCCAGTGATATGTCACATCCATCACTACATCCAGTGACATGTCACATCCATCACTACATTCAGTGACATGTCACACCCATCACTACATCCAGTGATATGTCACATCCATCACTACATTCAGTGACATGTCACATCCATCACTACATCCAGTGATATGTCACATCCATCACTACATCCAGTGACATGTCACATCCATCACTACATCCAGTGACATGTCACATCCATCACTACATCCAGTGACATGTCACATCCATCACTACATCCAGTGACATGTCACATCCATCACTACATCCAGTGACATGTCACATCCATCACTACATCCAGTGACATGTCACATCCATCACTACATCCAGTGACATGTCACATTCATCACTACATTCAGTGACATGTCACATCCATCACTACATCCAGTGACATGTCACATCCATCACTACATCCAGTGACATGTCACATCCATCACTACATCCAGTGACATGTCACATCCATCACTACATTCAGTGACATGTCACATCCATCACTACATTCAGTGACATGTCACATCCATCACTACATCCAGTGATATGTCACATCCATCACTACATCCAGTGACATGTCACATCCATCACTACATCCAGTGACATGTCACATCCATCACTACATCCAGTGACATGTCACATCCATCACTACATCCAGTGACATGTCACATCCATCACTACATCCAGTGACATGTCACATCCATCACTACATCCAGTGACATGTCACATCCATCACTACATTCAGTGATATGTCACATCCATCACTACATTCAGTGACACGTCACATCCATCACTACATTCAGTGACACGTCACATCCATCACTACATTCAGTGACACGTCACATCCATCACTACATCCAGTGACACGTCAGATCCATCACTACATTCAGTGACACGTCACATACATCACTACATCCAGTGACACGTCACATCCATCACTACATCCAGTGATATGTCACATACATCACTACATCCAGTGACACGTCACATCCATCACTACATTCAGTGATATGTCACATACATCACTACATCCAGTGACACGTCACATCCATCACTACATTCAGTGACACGTCACATCCATCACTACATCCAGTGATATGTCACATCCATCACTACATCCAGTGACACGTCACATCCATCACTACATCCAGTGACACGTCACATCCATCACTACATCCAGTGACACGTCACACCCATCACTACATCCAGTGACACGTCACATCCATCACTACATTCAGTGACACGTCACATCCATCACTACATCCAGTGACATGTCACATCCATCACTACATCCAGTGACATGTCACATCCATCACTACATCCAGTGATATGTCACATACATCACTACATCCAGTGACACGTCACATCCATCACTACATTCAGTGATATGTTACATACATCACTACATCCAGTGACACGTCACATCCATCACTACATTCAGTGACACGTCACATCCATCACTACATTCAGTGATATGTCACATACATCACTACATCCAGTGACACGTCACATCCATCACTACATTCAGTGACACGTCACATCCATCACTACATTCAGTGATATGTCACATACATCACTACATCCAGTGACACGTCACATCCATCACTACATTCAGTGATATGTCACATACATCACTACATCCAGTGACACGTCACATCCATCACTACATTCAGTGACACGTCACATCCATCACTACATTCAGTGATATGTCACATACATCACTACATCCAGTGACACGTCACATCCATCACTACATTCAGTGATATGTCACATACATCACTACATCCAGTGACACGTCACATCCATCACTACATTCAGTGACACGTCACATCCATCACTACATCCAGTGATATGTCACATACATCACTACATCCAGTGACACGTCACATCCATCACTACATTCAGTGATATGTTACATACATCACTACATCCAGTGACACGTCACATCCATCACTACATTCAGTGACACGTCACATCCATCACTACATTCAGTGACACGTCACATCCATCACTACATTCAGTGACACGTCACATCCATCACTACATCCAGTGACACGTCAGATCCATCACTACATTCAGTGACACGTCACATACATCACTACATCCAGTGACACGTCACATCCATCACTACATCCAGTGATATGTCACATACATCACTACATCCAGTGACACGTCACATCCATCACTACATTCAGTGATATGTCACATCCATCACTACATCCAGTGATATGTCACATCCATCACTACATCCAGCGATATGTCACATCCATCACTACATCCAGCGATATGTCACATCCATCACTACATTCAGTGACACGTCACATCCATCACTACATCCAGCGACATGTCACATCCATCACTACATCCAGTGATATGTCACATCCATCACTACATCCAGTGATATGTCACATCCATCACTACATCCAGTGATATGTCACATCCATCACTACATCCAGCGATATGTCACATCCATCACTACATCCAGCGATATGTCACATCCATCACTACATTCAGTCTCTCTTTCATCAATTTTCAGTTGTTATATTTTGCTCAACTTTGCATTAATTTGGCCTGCCGTATTATACTGATTTGAAAAGGATTAACTCACTCTTGATTTACCAGACTGAATCTGTTTTGTTTAACAAAAGTAACCGCCAGAACAATAAAACAAAGCTAGAAATCCTGAGTCAAGTAGTTGATGATTTCTATGCAGACTTTCCCTAGATTTTGAGCAGTTAGACAAAGCAGTGGTATTTCATCTGCAACTGTCAATGCTCAGATTAAGTCAAGTGCTATTTCAGCTTGGGCTAGTCAAAGCTTATTGACCATAATTACATTAATCTGAGCGGTTTGAGCACACAATTTTAGCGGTCCTCTGTACATCTGCTCAAACTCAAATAAATTTTCTATTATATCTGCGTTCAAACGTCATTATATTAGCAGATTAAAGATGTCTCACTTTAACTAAATAGCAAATTAGTATTTAACTTTGAGCAGCCTCATAATTTTTTCTCTCGACCGCCGTCAGAGACACCCAAGATCCTCACGGAGCTGCCCGTGGCGGTGGTGCGCCGTCCACACTCCAGCCTGACTTTGAACTGCCGCGCCCGCGGACGGCCACAGCCGGACATCGCCTGGCTGCACAATGGCCGCCGTCTCCGGCCAGACGTTGCCGCCGATGCCGACGCTGACATTCGGGTGACGGCGTCGGGCCAGTTGGCAATCGCCTCGGTGGGATTCCAGCACGGTGGACTGTTTGAATGTCAGGCTGGGAATAAGTTTGGTATCGATCGCGCGCACGTGACCCTGCTGATTGAAGGTGAGAATGCCTTTAGAAAAAAGGTGGCTTTGGAATGAGGTGGCTGTTGGAGTGAGGTGGGTGTTGGAGGGGGGAGTGGGTGTTGGAGGGAGGTGGGCGTTGGAGTGAGGTGGGTGTTGGAATGAGGTGGGTGTTGGAGGGAGGTGGGTGTTGGAGTGAGGTGGGTGTTGGAGTGAGGTGGGTGTTGTAATGAGGTGGGTGTTGGAATGAGGTGGGTGTTGGAATGAGGTGGGTGTTGGATTGAGGTGGGTGTTGGGGTGAGGTGGGCGTTGGAATGAGGTGGGTGTCGGAGTCAGGCTGGTGTTGGATAGAGGTTACTTGTATACTGCTATAATGGAATTTAATTCCATCCTAGACAAAGTTTACTTAGTCTGCACTAGACAAAAGTTCTGTCAAACGAAGTTAAAATATTCCAGGAGGCGTCTACATACAAGTGTCTCCTGCTAATGTTACCAAGAAGGTCGGCCAGCGCTTGGAGCTGCCATGCTCGGCCACCGGACATCCAGGTAACATCAGCTACACGTGGTTCCGTTCAGGCCGGGACCTCCGGCTGCTGAATTCGTTGAGGCATCGCTACTTCCTGGACAATGGCACCCTGGTGATACCAACCCTGATGCGGCACGACACCGGCTGGTACCGTTGCGTCCCTAGCAATGGACGGAGCAACCCGCCGCAGGCCAGTGCCTACGTTGACGTCATCCATCCGCCGCTGTTCGAGGGCTCCGAGCAGCGGACGCAGTTCCTGGCCAGGGGTCAGCCGGGCCGCATCAACTGCCCGGTGTTGGCCAACCCGCCAGTCACTGAGGTGGTCTGGACGCACAACTATTCGTCAACTGGGGGCACCGGGACGCCGCAGGTGAACATCGACGAGGTGAAGCCGAATCACGCCGGTGTGTGGAAATGCCGCTGCTTGAACCTCCTCGGCTGGGGCGACTGGAGTCACGACATCCGCGTGCTGGTCCAGAGTGAGCCTTTTACCTCCTCCCAGATGAACTACATTCTGCTTGGAAATTGCCAAACGCCTCAAACTCCCCGCCTCCTCAAGTTCCTCCGCCTACTAAAAATATTCACCTCCTTAAACTCCCCGCCTTCTCAAACTCCACTCCTACTCAAACTCCCCACATTCTCAAACTCCCCACCTTCTCAAACTCCCCACCTCCTCAAACTCCCCACCTCCTCAAACTCCCCACCTTCTCAAACTACCCACCTTCTCAAACTACCCACCTTCTCAAACTCCCCACCTTCTCAAACTCCCCACATTCTTAAACTCCCCACCTTCTCAAACTCCCCACCTTCTCAAACTCCCCACCTTCTCAAAATCCCCACCCCCTCAAACTCCCCACCTTCTTAAACCCCCCACCTTCTCAAACTCCCCACCTTCTCAAACTCCCCACCTTCTTAAACTCCCCACCTTCTCAAACTCCCCACCTTCTTAAACTCCCCACCTTCTCAAACTACCCACCTTCTCAAACTACACACCTTCTCAAACTACCCACCTCCTCAAACTCCCCACCCCACCTCATCAAACTCCCCACCTCCTCAAACTCCCCACCTCCTCAAACTCCCCACCTTCTCAAACGCCCCACCTCCTCAAATTCGCCGCAGTTTCAAATCCTTTACTTCCTTTACTTTTCAGTTTCCTCATTTCTCGCCAAACTTCTAAATTCCTTAAATACTAAAACCCGTGAATGCCGCACGCACCGAACCGTGAAACACCTCAACCAATACCGTGCAGACTTGCCCTACATGCTGGAGCGGCCGCAGACCATCATCCAGCAGTTGGTTGGAGGAGACGCGAATCTCTACTGCAACCTGAACAGCCTCGGTCTTGGCGCCGAGGTTCTCTGGTTCAAGGACTCCAATCATCTGCTTCCAGCTGACGCCGACAGTGTCAACGACTACGACATCAGCCGACTTCAGCGATCGGCGAACGCGTTGACGATTCGGCGTCTACAGCCAACGGACTCGGGTCGGTACCAGTGCCTAGTCAACAACAGCCTGGCCCAGCTGTTCGCCGAATCTCAACTGCTGGTTGAAGCCAGGCCAGAGAGGCCGCCTTACAACCTGTCGGTGGTCACCGACCCGTTCAGCGCCCACCTCAGTTGGGTGCCCGGCTACGACAGCGGACGTGAGCTCAATTACGCCGTCTGGTTCAAGCTGGTCAAATTGCAGGCCTGGAGCACACTCAGGTGAGCTCAGTATGAGCTGCTAGAAATTTGATTGCCCTAGATATTATAGCCTGTCGACAGACTGTCACTAGACCACTGTCACTAGCCTGTCATTATCCTATCACTGGCCTGTCACAAGACTGTCAACAGACTAGTAAACAGACTCAACAGACAACTATCACTAGCCTGACTAAGTTCGTCAATAGCTGTCCCTAGCCTGTCCCTAGCCTGTCACTAGCCTGTCACTAGCCTGTCACTAGCCTGTCACTAGCCTGTCACTAGCCTGTCACTAGCCTGTCACTAGCCTGTCACTAGACTGTTGCTAGCATATCAATAGCCTGTCACTAGACTGTCGCTAGCCTGTCACTAGACTGTCGCTAGCCTGTCACTAGACTGTCGCTAGACTTTCACTGGACTGTCGCTAGACTTTCACTGGACTGCCACTAGTCTTTCAATAACCAGTTGATAACAGGCCCCTAGTTTCTCAATAGCTGCTCACTAGGCTATCGAAACCTGTCTGCTATCTTCCATGTGGCTCGCCAGTAATTTTTTTTCCTTCTTCCCATGAAATCAGAGTCCCTGTACCGGGCGCCACCCAGGTGAGCGTATTCGGCCTAGCACCCGACTCCCACTATGCATTCTTTGTGCGCACCAACTGCCAGTCGGGACGCAATCTCGAGTCTGAGCACGAGTACGCAGCTACTAAGCCGCTCAGCCAGAACTACGTGACCCAGGAGGACATCACAGGCCTCTACCCGCATCTGCCAGCGGCGCCAGTCAACTTGGCCGCCCGTGTTATCAACGGCAGGCGAGTCCGAGTTAGCTGGCAGATGGGCAACTCCACTGGCGAGCCACCTGTGCTGTACTGTCTGGTGCAGTTTGCCACTGGTGAGCTCCTGGCTTCTCACTGTCTGCCTGAAAGACCTACTGTTTCTAAGACACCTCACTCCAAACACCTTACTTCGAGAACTACCTCACGCGACAGCCACCTCACTCCGACAGCCACCTCACTCCGACAGCCATCTCACTCCGTCAGCCACCTCACTCCGTCAGCCACCTCACTTCGACAGCCACCCCACTCCGACAGCCACCTCACTTCGACAGCCACCTCACTCCGACAGCCACCTCACTTCGACAGCCACCTCACTTCGATATCCATCGCACTGTGCCACTCCAATAATTGTGTCTTGAAACTCTGAGTAGTTATACTTCGCTACTGGTTTTTTGTTCGAGTTAGATTTTAAACTTTTGATGCTTTTTAACCAAAAGAAATTCACAAAAATAGTTTTAATGAATATTTCTGGTGTGTGTTCATCTTCGGGTGTGTCATAAGTAATGTCACTGAGGGTAAAACAGACCAACTAACAATCGCAGATGAACGAAACTGTATCAATCAACAACATAGTGCCCCCCAATATCAATCACCCTCTGGCAGTGCTTGTACAGCTTCTCTACCTCAGCCTGCAGGTGTTTTTCCTCCAGCTGTCGGAACCAGTGCAACGCGGCTTCTTTGACCTCATCATGGTTTGCGAAACTTCTCTGGGAAAAGTCTGCCTTCAGCCATTTAAAGAGAAACCTGTCGCACAAGTTGAAGTCTGGGCTGTAGGGACTCTGCCAGAGCAGATTTACTCGCCGTCCAGCCAGAAAATCCGAAACAGCCTGACAGGTGTGGGGCCGTGCGTTGTCCATCTGCCACAGAACTTCGTTCAGGTGAATCGGGTTTGACCGGAGCGTGCGCCAGAGGTTCCCAGTGTGTCGGACAAAGTCGATGAAGTACTGGCCATCGACCTTGGTGTTTGGCGGAGTTGTACAGATGGAGACTCGTTTGTTTGGCGTGAATGCCACCAGCAGCATGGTCTTCTTGTCTGAGATGGACCTCCTGGTCACAGTCAGCCTGGAGTCCCCAGCTCCCAGCCAGCAGCGACTGTCTGCCTTGCTGCTTTTGCCATCCAGGTGGAGCCAGGTCTCATCCTCAACAACCAGGCAGTTTAGGATGTCATCCAAGCCCCGGCTGCTGAACACCTTGCGGATCTGATTGGCGCAGTTCACACGGGCCTGACGTTGGTCCGCAGTGAGGTCATGGGGCACCCAGACCGAGCAGACGTTTTGGAGATGGAGATCCTCTGTCAAGATGCGATGGACTGTCTTGAAATCAATCTCCAAGCAGTCCGCTAGCTCCCTGACAAACTGCCGCGGGTCTTCCTTGACCAGGTCGCTGATGACTTCGATGTTCTCTATTGTCCTGGTTGAACATGGTCGTCCAGATCTGGCGGCATCTCCTAATTCGAACCCAGGATCAGTAAAGTTCTGAAACCACCTGTAAATTGTCCTGCGAGTTGGGCAGTTGTCTGGCAGTGTGTTCCGGAGATCCTCCTCTACTTCAAGTGCAGATTTTCCGAGCTTGAAGCGAATGAAAGCGTAGAACTGGATGTGCGTCTTGTCGTGATTCATGTTGAGTTTTGCTCGTTGCAAAAAGAAGATTTCATCGCGTTGCGCTTGCTAAATCTGATTAACAAATTCTTGCGACAGTTTTGGCCATAGACATTAAAATTGCTGCTCAGGTGTGGTGGCAACTTCTCAATAAATGTACTTTCAGAATATAATATATTTGGATGATTATTGCTTTGAGTTCCCGCACAACAACCACAGTGACATTACTTATGACACACCCGTAGTACATAAAGGTTAGAGTAACACACAACGACAAATTTTCTCTGCAATTAACTCGATTGCTCAAATCAGCAATCCGCTGATCGGCTCGTGTGTACATAGTCCCGTATATTTAAGCCTAAAGCATAATATGCCGTCTGTATAAACGAGTCTATACATCTTACACGTCATTGGAACAAGCTCCATCGATGCTCAATTTGTCGAGGTCAATACAGCTCGTACACACTGCCAAATCGGTTTACTTCGCATAAATTAATTGAGCACAGATGAGACGATTAATCATCGAATTAGGATTGGCTCAGTCATAAAGTGCAGCTCGAGAATAAACTTATTTGGGAGATTGAATGCTAAACTGAAAAAGCTAATGTATGTTAATACGGCAGTGGTCTGAACAGGTCGATCAGAGACAGGTAGAGAATGATGTGCTAACAGAGATCATGGCACTCTGTGACTGATCAATTCAGACAGCCGCCACTGGCAGAGCCTGCCGCCAGTCTCCGCGCCCCTAACCGAACTCACTGTGGATGCAGCCGCACTGCTGACAGCTCGCGGAGCCACCTTTCTTCACCTGCGAGCCTTGGCCTGCGGCAGCCTGGCCTGCAGCAAGCCGGGCCAGGAACTCAGCCTGGACACGGCCCTGTTCGCCTGTGAGCTCACAGTTGAGCATCCATGCTCATATTCTTCCATTTGCATTGAGTAGTTCAAGCAGAACTTTTCAAGCTGATCCAATCAGACTAACACCCACCTCACTCCAACACCCACCTCACTCCAAGACCCCCTCACTCCAACACCCACCTCACTCAAACAACCACCTCACTCCACGTGTTTCTGAGAATCATGGTGTGTCCAATTTTGTCTAACACCACCCACCAGCTGATGCGGCAGCCTCTTATAAACTGGACGTCGGCATGACGACCCTGTGGGCCATGCTGGCCTGTGCAGCGGTGGCGGCGTCCCTGGCGGCAGCCGCCCTGTTGTGGAGCCGCTGCATAGCTGGACCCGGGAGTAGAAATGTCAATGGCAGCGGCAGCGCCTCCAGCAGCGCCGCCGGCGGTATCAGCAGTCGGGGCCATCGCCGCCTGTTGGACCGACGCGTCCCGCGCCTCACCCGCATCCCGGAGTCCGATCCTGACGAGTTGTCACCCTCGCGGACGATGTCGCCGCCGCCTCAGCTGCCAGCGTCGCTGCTGCTGCCCCAGGCTCGGCCGCTGAGGACAGGGTCGTTCGTGTTCGACGACGAAAATGCTTCATCGACGTCGCCGTTCGCTCCAGAGACGCGGCAGCTCAGCGGAGGTAGATTCCACACAGACGGTAGGTGCGGCAGGGGCCGCTGCAACCGATTGGGTTCCGGTGGTAGAAGAGATCGCTTCCGCCTCAGTCCTAACCCGGTCAGTGCTTAAGCGCCACGCCTTGCATATTTTATTTTGCTTATTATTGCCTGCAGAAATTGCATTTTTCGGTTTTTCTTGATTTGCCGCATGTACTATGTTGGCGCGGGCCATAACTCGTCTGAGATTCTCCTACAAGTCTGTCTAGCTACCTGATCTTCCGTATCTCATCTCTACCTTGTCCGATCTCTCCCCTGTCTGATCTCACCTTACAATCCACTGAGCACCCGGGTCCAGTCTACCTAAGCTACCTGATCACGTTTACATTTTACAATAGTTGACTACTTTTAGTAGAAAACTTAGCTAATTTGACCTGTCAAATCATTTTAATTGTTGCATGTCTAGTTAGGTTACATTTAGATTAGAACGTAATTAAACATCAACTTAAACTAGCAAATGTTGGCATTCTTAGAAAGTACTGTACCAATTAAAAGTACTTAACAGTTCCGTCATTTTATGTACAAGCGTACATTTTATAACAATAGAATGACCACGGGGTATTTCAATTCCCGCTGCCTACTTCACAATAGCTTCCAAACCGAATGACCGATTTTCGTGAAAGTCCACCATCTGAATCGAAATTTTCCGTACTTTGCGATGAAAAAAACTTCAGCAATTCTTGTCGGAGACCCTGGTGACAACGACAACTAAAATTGTGCTGTAGAAACCTCTATGGCGAATCCATATTGGTGCAATGAAAGAAATTGAAAAGATAATCAATAATCAATAATCAATAATCAATGATCAATAACCAATAATCAATGATCAATAATCAAAAATCAATAATCAAAAATCAATAATCAATAATCAATGATCAATAATCAATAATCAATAATCAATAATCAATAATCAATAATCAATAATCAATAATCAATAATCAATAATCAATAATCAATAATCAATAATCAATAATCAATAATCCATAATCAATAATCAATAATCAATAATCAATAATCAATAATCAATAATCAATAATCAGTAATCAATAATCAATAATCAATAATCAATAATCAATAATCAATAATCAATAATCAATAATCAATGATCAAAATTACGCTCTTAATAGCCGACATGGTTACATGAAGTAATTTTGCGAGCTGAAAAATCATGCCTACATTTTTGTGGTTCTTGCCAGACGGGAATCGTTGAATATCTGGACGATGCCGATGTTTTGAGAATGATGCCTTTATTGTAGCCTACTGGTTAGAGCTTTGGACTTCTGATCGAGAGGTCGGGAGTTCGACTCCGAGACCAAAGAAATCCATTTTTTGCACTTAACCAAGATACTTAATTTGGCATTGCTTTAGTTTACTCAGCTGTAAAATGGGTAGCAGTATCAATAATCTGGATCAGTCCAGGCCAGGGTATGGCGCTAAAAAAAGTATTTTTTCTTCTTAATTACAGGACGACAACCGGAAATGTGTTACTTTGGAGCTAAGCAACTGCCTTTGGAGTGAGTTTGTGTTTCAGTGTTTCTCATTGCAAGTCTCGCTCTTGGAACACGCATCTTCTTTCAGGAAATCGACAAAAGCTCCAATCCCAAATTTCAGGAGAATCTGATCAAGCGTCCTATTCATCAGACTGAGATTGCCGATGAGACCTCTTGACGCATTTTGATGCATTTTTGAAAAACAAACAAGTCGCATTTTCTGTTCCTAATCGCTTCTGTATGAAGTAAACATGTGGCAGAACTAATTAATTTTTTTGTTTAATTGTATCCATTGCAAGCAAATGAAAGAACATTTTTTAATAAACCGAACCTATATATTTCTGTTTAATTAGTATCTAGGGACATCTGATTATTGTCTTTCGAATTTATTTTCTAATTGTTTTGTTTTTCTACTAGGAGAAACATTTCTTTGTTCAGATATAATTCGTTCATAGTTGATCGCTTTTGTGTTTTAACAGCAGTTAGACTATGCCATTTTCTCCCCTGGGGAACCCTGGGGCATTTCAAATGCCCACTGCCTACTGCACGACAGCTCCCAAACCGAATGACCGAATTTCGTGAAAAAATCCACCACACCCCGACGAGAATCGTTGAAGATATCGACTATGCCGATGTTTTGTGATTCTGGAAGTTGTTTTATCGGAAAATTTTAGCCTGTGATCTGGATTTTTAATTGGTTTAATATTTTGGGAGACAGAAAAAATGTGTTTGTTTGAAATACCCCCTGTGGTTCTACTGCTACGAACGAATTAAACAATTGAATAATATTGGCATTTTATAGATTTGTCATTGATTAGCCGCTTTGAAGCAGCATGCATTGAATTTCTGTGCATCTGTTCCAGACAATTTACTCAGTCTCAGAGATCTTCAGCCGCAGGTGAAGCGCGGCCGCCATCGTCAGGTGAATCCACAGCAGGGCCAGGACGCATCCGGCTGCCAGCGACAGCCATTGCACAGACGGTGACGTCACCGCGAAGACGGACAGCCTAGGCTGCGAGTCCTGCACCGTAATCCACCAGTCGTCATGATCGGAGCTGGCGTCCAGAACTAACGGAGCGCTGGCCAGGGAGCTGAACTGGCACACAATCTGGCCATTGTGATCAACCTGAAGAAACGGCGAAGAAAACATGATCGAAAATCATACGTGACAAGGTCCTGAGCTCGATTCTGGGCCACATTCATTTGAGGGGCTGACCTGAGGGGCTGACACCTGTGTGAGTGTGTGCTCAGAAGTCAGTGGAATGGGCTTAATTGTCTCCTCGCTGCAGGTCTCACCAAATGACTCGCCATTGCCCACAGCCCTCCCGGCACACTCATTTGGGGCGCAGCCGCGGAGAGAAGGCTTGAGGGCTTGCGGTGAAAGTGTACGCAATGGAGTGGAGCAGTGGAGCAAGCTGCAAGGCACTCTCACCTCGTAGCCCCGGACAGGGGCCTCGTGTTCTCCGGCCAGTTTAGGACAGCCATGGACTCCTAGCGGCTTGAGAGTGTAGCGCAGCAGCAGACTGCCAACCAGCAGCATTGTGCCAGCTGTATTCCGTTGCCTATTGATTAGGCCGCCTGGCACAATGGGACCGTGCGGTCCAATGCTGGCTGACAGGCCGACACCGACTCGCCATCTGTGCAGACTGCGAGCCAACCGCATTCGTCCATTCAGGATGGAGGTGCCCTTGGTGAGGGCGTCGCATCTTCTTGAAGGACCGGCGGTGGCGGTGGCGGTGGCGGTGGCGGTGGCGGTGGCGGTGGCGGTGGCGGTGGCGGTGGCGGTGGCGGTGGCGGCCGTCTGGTCCAGGCAGTCACGGATGTCCAACAGCCGAGCTTTAGTGATACCGTTCTGTGGGATTCTTGACGGATTGTAATTCAATTCTAAATGGCCAGTTCTTAGAAACCCGGTCGCCAGGCCAATGAGTCTGCGAGTCAGCTGATCAAGCCTTGTCAGATTTTCTGGCAACAATCTGTGATTGTCTTCGCCGAGTTTGGCAGGATCGTCAAGCAGGATACCCGCACGATTCGTAGCTGGTAGAAGGACGCCAAGCGAGGCCCAGGCGGGCAGTTTTGTGTTAGCCGGGGCAATCTTGAAGTCAACATTTTCGCTGTCCTTCCCCATCAGCAGGTCGATCTCCAAAATACCGCGCAGGTGCTCCGCTTTTAACACCGACGGCTCGCCATTCTTTCCTAACAATCCGTTGCTTAGCAACTGATTGGCCAGGTGACGACTGGCCAGGTGATTGTAACTGTCACCGTTTAGAAATAGAATAACGATGTCGCGGCCCGACCACGATGAGTTGGGTAAAGCTGTCTTCATGTTCTGTTAAAGTAGTAGCCAATGATATTCATCACAGAGACTAGAGAGAACTAAAGTAGAGATAAGGAGAGGCGAGAGAAGGAGATGAGAGAGAAGGAGATGAGAGAAAAAGAGATGAGAGAGAAGGAGATGAGAGAGAAGGAGATTGGAGAGAAGGAGATGAGAGAGAAGGAGATTGGAGAGAAGGAGATGAGAGAAAAGGATATGAGAAAGAAGGAAATGAGAGATAAGAGATAAGAGAACAGGAGATGAGAGAGAAGGAGATAAGGGAGAAGGAGATGAGGAAGATATGGAGATGAGAGAGAAGGAGATGAGAGAGAAGGAGATGGGAGAGAAGGAGATGGGAGAGAAGGAGATGAGAGAGAAGGAGATGGGAGAATGAGGGACTGGATACTGGGATAGACGTAGTGGGGAGACAGGCGATTAACGAAAATTAGGAAGGGACGGCAGAGAACCTTTTCTGCTCACCAAGTCGGCCATGGAGGCGGCCAGCGCCAGGCCGACGGCCAGGCCGGCGTGCAGCCGATGTGCAGCCATCGCCTGCCAGTTGCTGAACACGCTGAAGGAGTCCAGCCTGGCTAGAATCAGCAGAGCGCTGTCCGGCTTGCGTTTGTAGCTTCTGGGTAGCTCAGTCACAGTCCAGGCTAGATATTCGCCGTCCAGTTGCTCGCAGAGTAGCTCCGGCTCAAACAGCAGCTCGCCAGTGATGTAACGTCCAAGCGCTGCACTGTACATGACTTGCTGACGCCTGCGGCAGCGTTTTGAATTCGTCAAACCGGAGTAGCCAAAGTGCAGACTGGCCCAGAGCCGAGGCTGATTACGAAGGCGCTGTATAGTTAGACCAGTGGCGGCCTGTAGAGTGTTCACCTGTCAGCCAATCAGAGACGATGAGTAGAAGCAAACATATTTGTTCATTACAGGGGTTCAGGCAAGCGGCGAATAGTCGGCCAATTTGATGGCTCAAAAAGACATTTAATTGAATTTATAGTCAGGATTAGGGGATCTAGGCCAGTCGTGATTGTCAACCAATTAGATGGCTGGAAGGGTTAGAAATTTAACCATCTTAACATCATGGTTAGAGTTCAAGGCCAGTCATGATTGTCAACCAATTAGATGGCTGGAAGGGTTAGAAATTTAATCATCTTAACATCAGGGTTAGAATTCAAGGCCAGTCGTGAGTGCAAGCCAATCAAAATTTTGGAAGGGTAATTAGTCAGTTACCAATCAAAGTAAATTTTATTACGGTATAAATGGGTTGCCAGAGGTGGTCGAGAGTTCGAGACATCGTATTTAACAAATAAAAGTCTAAAAAGCCCTCACCGAAACCAGAACAGTTGGAAAAGGGATTGAATATTTTGCCGCTACACCAGCCAGTCCGTCAGCGCAAAATGTGTTGTTCTGTGATCGGCACATGTATAACTCGTTTAGATGCCAGCTGGTGTCTCCTGGCTGGAGGAGAACTATGATGCCAACTAATCTGCCACTGCGCCAATCGGAAAAGTTACTTTGCCACTGGTCTGCAAACTCGCTGGCACTGACTATACCAATGTACTTTTTGTTGTCGGCCTTCTCGTCCAATCGCCGCCCAGGACTAGTGTAATTGCCATTCTCGTGCGTAATCCATCGCAGTGGCCCGTAATAAGCGCCTGACCCGGCCTGGCAACCGATTGGTTGCAGGCTGCTGCCAGTGGCCAGTTGCACACAATAGCCCATGTGGTGCCCCTCGATGATGCGGTAGATTAATTCCTTACCACCGCCACTTCTGCCCGCTGAATTGGCCTGCTCAATCCCTAGCAGGTGCTTGATTCAAATAACAAAGGTACAGTAAACACTTGGTTGAGATGCAGGCTATTTAGAGGAATTTTAAAGGACAAATGGTGATGTAATTAAGCATTGTGTACAAATGGGCAAGAGAGATGAATGACGTCCGCTAGCATGATTGTGCGTATGGGCAACAGAAAGGAATGACGTCCGCTAGCATAATTGTACATAGGGGCAAGAGAGATAAATGACGTCCGCTAGCATGATTGTACATAGGGGCAAGAGAGATGAATGACGTCCGCTAGCATGATTGTACATAGGGGCAAGAGAGATGAATGACGTCCGCTAGCATGATTGTACATAGGGGCAAGAGAGATGAATGACGTCCGCTAGCATGATTGTACATAGGGGCAAGAGAGATGAATGACGTCCGCTAGCATGATTGTGCGTATGGGCAACAGAAAGAAATGACGTCCGCTAGCACGATTGTGCATAGGGGCAAGAGAGATGAATGACGTCCGCTAGCATGATTGTGCGTATGGGCAACAGAAAGAAATGACGTCCGCTAGCACGATTGTGCATACGAGTAGGGGCAAGAGAAATGAATGACGTCAGCCGTGAAGATGAGTGTATATTAGGTGCAGTCAGTTCTTGACAATTAAATTTATAGGTAACTTTTGAATATTATGAAATTTCTTACCAGGATTTGAAAAACCAGAATGTACTTTACTTGAAGCATTAGGACTTTGTTTTCAATACGAGCCTCAAATGTAGCAAGAATGCTCAAAATAAAATGTTAGTCGGAAATTTTTTAAAATTGCTTTTGTACGAGTATTTGTGCTAATTAAGTTCAATCGTTAATTTTCCGCAAGGCACATTATTTACCTGTCGAGATAACTTTGGCCATAGACTTCTTTCGCAAATGAGTCGATTAATTGAATTCAAATAAATGAAGACAAATGGCGCATACAAGAGTGACTATTTTACTGTAGCTATAGTCTGTCTGTAGATTGACTTGGAGAAAAGCGGCAGAGAAAAAATTTAATTTAAACTCTAACACACAAAGAAAAACAGGATTTTCTATGAAATCAATCAAAGATAGAAAGAACATAGAAAGATAGAACATAGACACTGCATGTTCGGTGATCCGGAAAAAAATAGAATTGATAAATATCCTCACAGAACTACTAATATAATTAAAAATACAAGTAGCAAGACGCGAAAGTTGGACACATAATTTATATTTAAACGTTGCCAAAGCGACAGATCGTATCGATATAAAGTCAGCACAAGAGACGAAAGAGCTTTACATGTAGCTTTGAACTTATACGACAAGGCAAAAGAAAATAGACAACTGCGTATTGAGCTAAATGTGCTGTTTTTATTTATTTGCGAAAAATCTAATTTTTATTTCAGTAAAACTAATTAAGCACAGCCATGAGAAATCAAATAAAAATAAAACAAAAACGATCAATTATTTTTGTACATAATTTACTTGTGCGCTCCAATTGCTTTGGCTCATGTTGTCACAAAATGACTAATTTAGTGCAATGTTGCAAAGACTATAGAAATAAACAAACAAGTGTAGATGTAGAAAATAGCCTTATTTCTAGATTTTGCATGTAAAATAATTAAATCTTTAATTAAATAAAATAAATAAATAAATAAATAAAATCATTCTGTACTACTTGCAATTGAGTACGTAGTAAAGTGAAATTTATATAGTTTTTTAGAATGAAAAAAAATTGTGCACAAAATTTCTAGGTTAAAGTTTCAGTAAGTCTTTCAGATTAGATTTATAGATTAGTCAAAAGCTTTTGTATAACGATGTTAATTGATAATTGTACATTTTCGTATGTTTCATATACATATATTATTATTATACTTTGCATTAGTTTGCATATTATTTTAAATATTTATTGCGATAATAGTTTTCTAGTAATAACAAAAACTTACGGTTTAAATATTTTTAATAAATGTATAGTCATTGCTACAAATTTAAACGCTACATGCTCTTTTATTAGCTACTTTTAGTAGTTAGAAGAAACCAAATTCTAAATTCATCTTTCGCCAGCTTGCTCTCTCGGCCTATTACTTAAATTATTGGTACAAAAAGAAAACATAGAAATCATATTTAGTTGAGACTAGTTAGTAGATGTAGCTAAAAATTTTACAAACTTTCTGGCAAATAAAGCAAGAACAAAGGAACAACATTACCGATAGATTTGCAGTAATTAAACGTACAAATGTGAGTAATGTAAGTAAATACAAAACGTAAAAAAGTACTGATAAACGAACCACAGAAGTTATAACGTTAATGACATGAAACTTTGGATTAGCACATGCTTAGACATAAAAAATAAAAGAATTTGCACAGCTAGCTATAAAATGTAGATCATTAATTTTACTAAATGATAGCTGCGTTAAATTGTTCAATAAAACAAATATTTTACCGGCTAATTTAAAAGTGCAAAGAAGAAAAATCGAGAGAATTTGCATCGCACAGCGATTAACAAGAATGTGTGGGCAACGAGTTTAGCTGTCAGATAAAATATATAATTGCATAGCGAAGGCGAACTAATTAAAAACGCGAACTAAAATGATTCTAAGCCGGAAAATATCCAGTTCTACTAAGAGTAGTGCTGCTTCTTTGCTGAAAATTTGTCTTCTAATGCTATTATGCAAAGCTTATTTAAGCTCGAAATGGCCCAAGCCTGAATGTATCATTCATTCTGAACATGATAGGGGCTATTTAGGGAGATTGGGCCGAGCTTAATTTGGTGTTCTGGGAAGATTTCGACTCAATGAAGAGATAAATCGGTTATTGACCGACGATTCACTTCTCCAAGAGCAGCCTGGGCTCGATGTCGCCTGTCACAGCAGTGTCTCAGGCTCACCTGCAGCCTCCCTGGCTGCGGTCAGAGCTTCAACGCGCTGCCGCTGCTCAAGCTCCAGCCGGTTGGCGCAGTCGGCGAGACGCTTCGGCGCCGACTGCCTGAGGGCCGCGAAAATCTCTCTGGCTTCGGAGATGAAAGCACCTCCGAGCTGCTGCTGCTGCTGCTGCTGCTGCTGGACCTGTTGATCCGGAAGCCGTCCGCCGGGATCAGAGTCCCCTTCGCTGCTCGAATCCCAGTCTGAGGCGGCCGCGTCGCTGCCGTCGTTGTCCTCGTCGTCGGTCAGACAGTTGCTCACCACTCGCTGACGCAGCTGCAGAAGCTGCTGGTGCTGCCTATCGGCGTAGCTGCCGCCAGTGCTGGACGGATTGTACACAGAATCTTCGCCTGGCAGGTGCGGAGGGGCCGATATGTATAGAAAAGTTCACTTCGAGAATTTCGACGATTCAAAGAATTTCCTAGATTAATTAAAATTACGAAAGTCTAGAATTTCTTTAAGAATATCGAAGATTTTAAGTAAACTTTTTCTTTCTTACCGTCGGAATCGTCCGAGCGCTGATTGTCCGAATCGCCGGACGCATCGTCCGAGTGCACGGTGGACTGGCTGGCGTACAGTTTAAACTGCTGACGCTTGGTGGCGCGTAGCTGTGACAGCTTGCCGGCCGAACCGTTGCCAATATCCATCTGCGAGCTGTCAGCGTCTGGGATCTGTGGCAACAAACAAAGGAGGACAAGAAAGCGAAACTCAGATCTTTGTAGAAAATCCCACTTCGAAAATTTCGGATTCCCTCGATGGGGATTCTCTCGATGGGGATTCCCTCGATGGAGATTCCCTCGATGGGGATTCCCTCAATGGGGATTCCCTCGATTGGGATTCCCTCGATGGAGATTCCCTCGATGGAGATTCCCTCAATGGGGATTCCCTCAATGAATCCTACAATTGCCCAGAGATTTTATTGCGTACCTTAACCAGTTGCGAAGCCGTGGCGGACACCAAGCTTTCAATACTGGCCGCCGCAGCTGCCGCAGCGGCCTCTGCAGTCGCCCAACTATTGTCAGCTGCTGTTGCCGCCGTCCCGTCAGCCCGCAGGTTGCAGCCGTTGGCCGCAATCGGCAGCAGGCAGCGCAGAGCAGACATAAGGTGCCGCCTGTAGGCCAGCCAAACTCCAGGCTGGCAGCGCATGAGGTCGGCCAGGCGCTCCAGGGATTCGCTGGCCAGCGCGGCCGCCATCGTCCAATCATTCAGATTGCCGGCGCCCGGCTTCACCTTGAAGTAAGAAGCATGATGGGCAACGTCTCTTTGAAAACTAATTGAACTTACTGTGACAACGTGCATAGGCATCGAAATGGAAAAAAGAGAAATCCCATAAAAAATAAATTCCTAACAGCGAAATCTCATGATATTGGAAATCAAAATAGGGGAATCCCTAAAACATAATTGCAAACTGGTAAATCCCAATCAGTAGAAGATTCCAAGAGGGAAAGCCGTATTGGGGAGCTTATTGAATGGGAAATCCAATCAGTAAAATCCCATCGAATATGAGATACAAAGAAGGAAATCCCAACCAAAAAAGATCAAAACAGGGAAATCCGACCGAAAAGGAAATCCTAACAAGGAAATCCCATCGAATATGAAGTAGATCCACACAGGGAAATCCCATTGAATATGAAGGATATCCAAACTGGGAAGTCCCGTTGAATATGAAGGATATCCAAACTGGGAAATCCCGCTGAATTGGAGATGCAAAATGGGAAATCCCATTAAATTGGAGATCCAAACTGGAAAATCCCATGGAATAAAAAAAAAAACTGGGAAATCCCATCGATAGAAGTGCAGCTTTGCACCTCGCCAATGGTGGCCACGCGTTCAGCCAGGACGGCCACGCAGTTCAACAGCAGCCGGCCGGCCTCTGCGGAATCCGCCGCGGCTCCCGCAGCCGATGACGGTCCGGACGATGTCGGCAGTTGAACCGCCGAGCCAGCCGACGCCGATGTCCGCCGCTGACGACCTCGGCCCATGCGCAGCCAGCCGAGGCAGAGGGGCAGCAGGCGGCCGGCGCTCTCCAGTTGGGCGGCACCGGCGAAAGCGCCGAGCCGCGGCGCGCAGGCCTCCAGGAGGGTCAGCAGAAAGTCGGCAGGGCTGGCAGTCACGCTCAGCGTTGTCAGCAGCGTCAGATCGATGTCGACGTCGCTAGCTAGCGCTGCGTCGATGGCGCGCAGGCAGCGAACAATGGCATCGGCGTCCGCCGCAGACGAGGGCGCTGACATAGACGAAGCCAGTAGGAGCACGTCGGCGGCGTGAATGCTGACGCAGTTGAGGGGAAATTCGGTCAGGTAGTGACGACACGATGTGAGCCAGGCCGATGGGATTTCCAATTTCTGCTGGTGCTGCTGTTGATGGCGGGTCTGGCTGAGCAGTGCGTCGCGAACCATCCAGAGGACACAGAAGGTCATCACTGAGGGCTCGTATCTGCAATCGTAGAAAATAGTTCTTATGATGCTGCCAAGGGTGCAGGTGGTTAGAGCATCGGAATTACGACTTTAAGGTCGGGGATTTGGGATCTGGGATCGGGGATCTGGGATCGGGGATCTGGGATCGGGGATCTGGGATCGGGGATCTGGGATCGGGGATCTGGGATCGGGGATCTGGGATCGGGGATCTGGGATCGGGGATCTGGGATCGGGGATCTGGGATCGGGGATCTGGGATCGGGGATCTGGGATCGGGGATCTGGGATCGGGGATCTGGGATCGGGAAGAAGACACAAACTAGAGAATAGCTGGGCATCTTAAGCGAGACTTAAGCGACAAAAGATTAATCCCCTGAGATTTTACAACGAAGGTGCATTTTATTAGAGGACATCCGACATTATTGGTGAAGCATAGCAGGCAGCTCACCTGAGATGCGTGCTAACAGTGTGCTCAAACAGTCGCCGGTCGTAGGCCAGCAGCAGCTGACCCACGGACACAAAAGCCTGCCGGCCCATCCGCCTGAGCTCCCAGCAGGCGTCCGCTAACGACTCGGCGCAGGTGTGCAGCATCAGGCAGAGCAGGGAGCGAAACGACGGCAGCTGCTGGGAGCCGGCCGATGACAAAGTCGGAACTCCGCCGGCGCCTACAGCCGGCGAGGATGGCGGAGTCGGAGTGCTTGGCGAGTCGATGCGATTCACCTGAACCAGGAAGGACACCGGCGAGACGAAGTTCAACACCTGGCCGGCCTCGATTGGATCCAGCCTGAACCGGGGATGGTGAGTAATTCATTCGGTTGCTAAGCGCAATTTCTATATCAAAAGGCCAATTAAAAGTGCATGTACAAAATACACAAGATATAGCGGCCAAGTAATAAAACGAGAGAAAAGATGCGCAAATAGTCTACTGAACAGAAACCTGAATCAGTAGTTTAGCTCAACATGAGTAACATAATTGTAAGAAAGCGGATAAAAATACCAGACCAATAAAATCAGCGGCCATTTTCCTGATTGTGTGCTGTATAAGCGTCATAGAAGACTGCTTGCAGAAAATCTATTGCCAGAGCTGTTTAGTGACTGGCAAAAAGTGCCCCTAAAGTTTATAACTCTAGCCGATATGTATAGAAAATGTTGTAATCTGTCTGGTCTGTTTAGGCAAAAGAACAAAGGAGAATACGCTTACATAGAATGTGCACTGATAGAACGGTTAAAAAGAAGGAAAGAAATTACAAAACAAGATAAAATACTTCATTCTTCTAGATTCTAGAAGCAGATCAGTTGAGATTTAAAAGTGAGTAAAAGTATTTTTTTCAAACCTGAACACGGTGAGCCGACGCAGTTGCAAGCTGGCGTCCGTTGCATTATGCGATAAGAATAGTTATTTTTATTATATTTTATCAAATTTATCAAACTTAATAGGTTAAAACACTAGCTAAAGTAAATATACGGAGAGCTAAATAGGCGGTAATTCTAGCATGCAAAAAGCCCATTAAAAATGCCACCTGATCAATGTTGCTTACCTGTGGCTAGGCGGCATGGCCGGTACTTCGGACTGACTATTTCTTCGTCCCTGTGTGTGATAAAAATGACGGGTACAAATCTTACATTGTCCTGTACAAATTTTAGCCTACACTCTGTCAGTTATTGGTTTCAAACTAACCAGCATTAGGCGCTCTCGAAGGCTTAAAAATTCGTCGGCAGTACCGTCACCTTCGGACATCTGAAATTTAAGAAAGTCTGTTAAAATATACAAGGTAGAATAGTTCCAATATTATAATATAATAGACATATACATTTGAGTTCGTTGTGGTTGTAATCAAACTTAGAGATAAAACTAGCTTTTTTTGCCCGTTGTTTTTGGGGCAGAAATTTAAAGCAAAGCAGTAAGCAATTCACGTCTCTGTATTAACTTTATAGTGAAGGTCACCATTTATTTATTTACTGCATTAATGAAAAGTGAAGAGTTTGTTTAAGGGCGTTTTAAGTAAAAAATAAGTGAAAAGTTTGTCCAAACAGCCCCCTCTTGATTACTTCTTTAGAAACATGTCTCTTAGCCACTCCTCTATACAGTCAGTGGCAGATCCAGGAATTTTGTTTTGGGGCGGTCTGTCAGGGGAGCGCCATGAGAATCACAGAGGGGGTGCCAGCGGCCAAAAAAGGGCGCCAGGAGCCAAGAAAGGGCGCCAGCGGCTGAAAAACGGGAGCCAGCGGCTGAAAAAGGGGCGCCAGCGGCCGAAAAGGGGCGCCAGTGCTGCGACTGGCGCCCCTGGTGGGGGCATCTTATTCCCATGATTAAAATTTAGGGGGGCAACTGCCCCCCCGCCCCCCCCCTAAATCTGCCTCTGTATACAGTATGCATGTGCACGCGTATACATAAGGAAAATAGCCATGGCATAACAATAACAATGTCAAAGAAACAAAATTAAACTGTTTCAGAGTTCAGAGTTAGACAGGTCAAGGTCAATTCGTGACTACTTTTCTATTAATTGCTTGCGAGTCACCTCAAGGCCTGGGGATACACCACATTCTTCGTTCTTCCCCTTGGTGCGAAAATGAATAGGCCAGCTGGATTTCCAACACGGGAGCAGGCGACATAAAGCTGCCCATGCGAGAAGCAAGGAGTCTCCAGGTTGATGCCAGCCACCTTCAGCGACTGTCCCTGAGCCTTGTTAATAGTCATCGCAAAGCACACTCTCACAGGGAACTGCAGTCGCTTGAACTGAAATGGCAGGTCCGTGGGGATAATTGGAATCCGGGGAACGAACACAGACTCTCCTCTGCCAGATCCAGTCATTATCGTGGCCTCAATCACGTGTGGGAAGAGCCGCCTGACTATCAGTCTGGTGCCGTTACACAGCCTTGGCGCATTCAGGTTGCGGAGGAGCATAATTGGTGCCCCAACTTTCAGCTGCAAGTTGTGCGATGGAGTTCCAGGAGGATCTAGAGAGTTCAGAAACTCAACAGGATACTCCACAGCGGTGTCATCAGTCAACGTTGTATCAATTGACTTGTAGGTGAAAACTGCACCTGGCAACTCCTGAAGCAGTTGGTAGTTAATTTCGTTGGCGGCATCATTTCTAGTACTGTCTAACCCAAATATCGACCGGAGAGCCCTGCGCACTGGGACGCCACCGCACTCACCACACTCAGTCTCAGTGCTGCTTGGGGGCCAGTAGACAGTCTAGGGGTTTGGGCTGTGTACATTCACGGCTTGAAATACAATGTACAGTCTGGGGCTTCGGCGCCCGGGGAAGGGAGGGGGTGGCTGTAATAAAATTTGGCCCGCAGAGTGGCGGAGGGGAGTTGGGGTGGCTGTCCTCGGAAAACAAAAAGTGACTCACTTTGAGATGATGCAGCTTTGCTCTGGATTGAGTAGAGATGTTCAAAATTGACAGCATTGTTGGAAAACATGTAAAGTGTAAGTGGATCAAATTTGGAGAAAATCTGACAAAGTGGGGCGACGATATGTCGAATTGAGTGATTTTTTGACGATTTTTGAGCAGTTTTTTGCACTTTTGAGCAGGAAGGAAATGATTTTTCGGGAATTTGAGTAGCCTATTGCACTCAGCGTAGGTGGTTTTAGGTATGTGCAAAGTTTGGTGCGATTTGGTTGAGCGGTTTCGGCGTCTATAAAGACAAAAGGTTGCACACAGACAGACAGACAGACAGACAGAGTTTTCACTTTTATATATATAGATGATAGATTGTATATCGTAATTTACTGTAAAAAGCCACTAAGTCTCACTCTCCGACCCTCCAAACCCCGTTTTTCTATCCTCCACAAGCCCCACCTCTCCCTCCGACCCTCCAAACCCTGTTTTCTATCCCCCACAAGCCCCACCTCTCTCTCCGACCCTCCAAACCCCGTTTTTCTATCCTCCACAAGCCCCACCTCACTCTCCGACCCTCCAAATCCTGTTTTCCATCCTCCACAAGCCCCACCTCAATCTCCGACCCTCCAAACCCTGTTTTTCTATCCCCCACAAGCCCCACCTCTCTCTCCGACCCTCCAGACCCAGTTTTTCTATCCTCCACAAGCCCCACCTCACTCTCCGACCCTCCAAACCCTGTTTTTCTATCCCCCACAAGCCCCACCTCACTCTCCGACCCTCCAGACCCAGTTTTTGTATCCCCCACAAGCCCCACCTCACTCTCCGACCCTCCAAACCCAATTTTTTCTATCTTACACAACTTCCACCTCACTCCCTGACCCTTCAAAGACTAATTTTCTTTCCTCTACGGCCCTGTCTCTATCCCACAGTCAATTACTGTTCATCCAACACGATTTTAAACAATAGACTAAATACGCCGTGAATGTAACAAAGTAAATGGAAGAAAAAGGTAAAGTACATAATAGTATAGCTAGCCATGCCAAGTTATTCGTTTGTAATAATATATCTAGATAAAACCAGAATTGAATCATCTCTAAACTATTCGAGGTAAGTCAAATAGATAAAAAATCGAGACAAAAAATTTTGATCAAATCTTAACAGTGAATAATAACAAAGGATCTACTTCGCCACCCGATAGTAATGTATTACAAGACAGGTGACTTTGCAAGTAAAGCCAACACAATAACGCCACGATTTAGAAGCATGCTTTGCCACAAAAAATTGCTAGGTCTACTCGTAGTACGAGGATGCGACATAAGAACGCCGTGGGAGGTGTATAAAGAAAACAATTTTGCAAAAATTGCAATTTTACTCAAACAAGAGCTTGCTAGCCAAGCTGTTCTCCCTACCTGGCTGAGTGCCGCTTTGCTAGATATTTGCTGTAATTTTGTGTGCGCAGTGCAAATGCGAAATTCAGACCAAACTTAGTCTATTGCGAGAGTACTGTATGAGGTAAAAATTAGCATCCGATTGGTAATTTTCAGGCAGGCATTCAACTTTAAGATGAATGAATAAAACCAACTGGTGCTTATTAAAATCAAACACCTATCAAGCATTCTAAAAGTATCAGAAGTGTTCTAAAAGCACCGCTCTGCTTCATAATTAACGAGGCAATGAAGCCAATTATCACCTGACCCACTAGCACACTCCCATCTGACAAACCGGCCAATTAAACCAATTATCACCTGACCCACTAGCACACTCCTATCTGACAAACCGGCCAATTAAACCAATTAACACCTGACCCACTGGCACACTCCTATCTGACAAACCGGCCAATTAAACCAATTATCACCTGACCCACTAGCACACTCCTATCTGACAAACCGGCCAATTAAACCAATTATCACCTGACCCACTAGCACACTCCTATCTGACAAACCGGCCAATTAAACCAATTATCACCTGACCCACTAGCACACTCCTATCTGACAAACCGGCCAATTAAACCAATTAACACCTGACCCACTGGCACACTCTTATCTGACAAACCGGCCAATTAAACCAATTATCACCTGACCCACTAGCACACTCCTATCTGACAAACCGGCCAATTAAACCAATTATCACCTGACCCACTAGCACACTCCTATCTGACAAACCGGCCAATTAAACCAATTATCACCTGACCCACTGGCACACTCCTATCTGACAAACCGGCCAATTAAACCAATTATCACCTGACCCACTGGCACACTCCTATCTGACAAACCGGCCAATTAAACCAATTATCACCTGACCCACTGGCACAATCCAATCATTCAAACTGGCCAATTAAACCAATTAAAACCTGACCCACTGGCACACTCCACTCATTCAAACTGGCCAATTAAACCAATTAACACCTGACCCACTAGCACACTCCAACCCCTCCTCAAAAGAACTTACAAAGTCGATGAACATTTGTTTGTTTGCATTATTTTTTGTGCAAAACAAATTAAAAAAGTAGAGCGCTTATAACCTGGCCAGCCTACTACAAGTAGACTATACGGGACCTTAAATTTTTAAAAGGAGCGTCACTTACCGTGGAGCTTCGGCCCCTGGAGTTGTTCAACTGCTGCTGATTGTTCAACAGCCGCATCGCCTTCCTATGACTGCCGCAAGCGTTGCAGCTCTGCGATTTGCTGCCGGAACTGCCGCCGCCTCCGCCTACGCCACGACCGCCTGTGGTTAGGCAGAGCGAGTGATTCTTCAGCAGCAGCTTGCACACCAGCTCGCAAACCATCAGGCGACCTTCGCGCCACTCCCAGGTGTCGCTCTCGCGTTCAAATAGGCGCTCCTCGTCGCCTGTGGAAGGCCGGGGCGGGTGCCCAGCGGACAGCTTGTCACGCAGGACCTGGTCTAACGGGCGCAGCAGGGTGGACTGGTCCGGAATCCATTTGCGCATGAGGCAGTGCAGGATATTCTTCACTAGCAGCGGGCTGGAAACACTGCGGGCCACCACGTATTTGTAAAGATTGCTGGCCGCCTGGCGAACGCTTGAAGCCGGGTGCATCAGGTAAACATCGAATACGCGATGATAGATGTCCCAGTTCTGAAGGTAGGACTGATGGTCTCGGATGCGCTGGATGGGATGAAGAGAGTTGCGGTCAGGATTCTGGATAGCCAGCGTTTCAGCATGAGCACAACAACCGGGGATCGGGGATCTGAGATCGAGGATCTGGGATCGGGGATCTGGGATCGGGGATCTGGGATCGGGGATCTGGGATCGGGGATCTGGGATCGGGGATCTGGGATCGGGGATCTGGGATCGGGGATCTGGGATCGGGGATCTGGGATCGGGGATCTGGGATCGGGGATCTGGGATCGGGGATCTGGGATCGGGGATCTGGGATCGGGGATCTGGGATCGGGGATCTGGGATCGGGGATCTGGGATCGGGGATCTGGGATCGGGGATCTGGGATCGGGGATCTGGGATCGGGGATCTGGGATCGGGGATCTGGGATCGGGGATCTGGGATCCGGGATCTGGGATCGGGGATCTGGGATCGGGGATCTGGGATCGGGGATCTGGGATCGGGGATCTGGGATCGGGGATCTGGGATCGGGGATCTGGGATCGGGGATCTGGGATCGGGGATCTGGGATCGGGGATCTGGGATCGGGGATCTGGGATCGGGGATCTGGGATCGGGGATCTGGGATCGGGGATCTGGGATCGGGGATCTGGGATCGGGGATCTGGGATCGGGGATCTGGGATCGGGGATCTGGGATCGGGGATCTGGGATCGGGGATCTGGGATCGGGGATCTGGGATCGGGGATCTGGGATCGGGGATCTGGGATCGGGGATCTGGGATCGGGGATCTGGGATCGGGGATCTGGGATCGGGGATCTGGGATCGGGGATCTGGGATCGGGGATCTGGGATCGGGGATCTGGGATCGGGGATCTGGGATCGGGGATCTGGGATCGGGGATCTGGGATCGGGGATCTGGGATCGGGGATCTGGGATCGGGGATCTGGGATCGGGGATCTGGGATCGGGGATCTGGGATCGGGGATCTGGGATCGGGGATCTGGGATCGGGGATCTGGGATCGGGGATCTGGGATCGGGGATCTGGGATCGGGGATCTGGGATCGGGGATCTGGGATCGGGGATCTGGGATCGGGGATCTGGGATCGGGGATCTGGGAAGCGAAAACTCATTACAAACCTTGAAGAGCTGCAGGCAAAGGTTAAGCAAACTCTCGGCGCAGTAAGGCTCCATGAATGAGAACGAGTCGGACAGGACCGGACACTCCTGTTTGTTTAATCGTCCAGTTTCATTTTTATTATTTATTTTAATTTTTGATACCTCCGAAAAAAATTAAAATAATTCTGAAATTTCACTGACCACAGCGTCTTCCGTGGCGCCTAAACAGCCGGACAGCTTCTGGTAGACTTCGTGAAAGGCCAGCTCGGACTCCTGAAGAACAGGTAATTACACTAATTAGAGCAGTTGATTACACTAATTAGAGCAGGTGATTACACTAGCTAGAGCAGGTAATTACACTAGCTAGAGCAGGTAATTACACTAATTTGAACAGGTAATTACACTAATTAGAGCAGGTAATTACACTAATTAGAGCAGGTAATTACACTAATTAGAGCAGGTATTTTCATTAATTAGAGCAGGTGATTACGCTAATTAGAACAGGTGATAACACAAATTAGAACAGGTGACTACAATAATTAGAGCAGGTATAATTACACTAATTAGAGCAGGTGATTAAACTAATTAGAGCAGGTAATTATACTAATTAGAACAGGTGAGTACAATAATTAGAGCAGGTATAATTACACTAATTAGAGCAGGTATAATTACACTAATTAGAGCAGGTATAATTACACTAGCTAGAGCAGGTAATTACACTAATTTGAACAGATGATTACACTAATTAGAGCAGGTGATTACAATAATTAGAGCATGTGAGTACACTAATGAGACAGGTATTTTTACTATATTTCCCTAGTCCACGCCAATTAAAGCAAGTAACGCAAAAACCGCGACAAGATCAAAAGCGTAAACAGGTCAAAAACGTCACTCATTCACCTGGTCACTGCAACAAGCCAAACAATTGACAAATGCTTTGACAGCCGTCTCTCTAGTTGTCAGCTGTTCGTCAGTGACTAACTCAAACGCCAACATCTTGGTCTTGTGATACACGTACATTGGCAGCTTGTCGAGCATGTGAGAGCCGATCTGAAAATTGAAAAATCAAATACTTATATTGAAACGATTTTGGACGACCCATTGCTTAAATTCAAGCTGCGATTCAAGCTATGGCAATTGCTGTAATTCTAGCTGCAATTCTTGGTACGATTCTTGCTGCGATTTTAATTGCGAATTTAGCTACGGTTCTAGCTATAATTCTTGCTGCGATTCTAGCCGAGAGTCTAGCCACGATTCCGGCTATAACTCTTGATGCGATTCCAGATATGACTTTTGCTGCGATTCTAGCTACGATTCTTGCTGCGATTTTAGCTACGATTCTTGCTGCAATTCCAGCTATGACTCGAGCTGCGATTCTTGCTGCGATTCTAGCTATGACTCTTGCTGTGATTCTAGCCGAGATTCTAGCCACGATTCCGGCTATAACTCTTGATGCGATTCCAGCTATGACTTTTGCTGCGATTCTAGCTACGATTCTTGCTGCGATTCTAGCTATGATTCTTGCTGCGATTCTAGCTATGATTCTTGCTGCGATTCTTGCTGCGATTCTAGCTACGATTCCAGCTATGACTCTTGCTGCGATTCTAGCCGAGATTCTAGCCACGATTCCGGCTATAACTCTTCATGCGATTCCAGCTATGACTTTTGCTGCGATTCTAGCTTCGGTTCTTGCTGCGATTCTAGCTTCGGTTCTTGCTGCGATTCTAGCTACGATTCTTGGTACGATTCTAGCCACGATTCTTGCTGCGATTCCAGCTATGACTCTTTCTGCGATTCCAGCTGACTCTTTCTTCGATTCTAGCTATGACTCTAGCTGCGATTCTAGCTAGGAGTCTTGCTTCGATTTGAACTGCGATTTTAGCTATGATTCTAGCTATAATTGCTTGCTGCGATTCTAGCTGCGATTTCCAGCTACGATATTCAACTGCAGTATTTAGCTACGACGGTTCGTACGTTTTCAGCCTCTAGTTTAACCGCATAACTCTCTGCCGCTTCCTAGATTCCAAGAATTCCTAGAAATGAAACCCAAACGAAGCACAGTAAGAAATCGTACTGTATTGACAATGTACTCACAAAATGTGAGCCTACATTTTCCAATCCGTCATTTCACGATTTCCTGACACAGATGTCGCTCCAGTGTCAGTTTAGACATAGGAACTGGGCACGGCTCTTAACCGTCTTGATTTTCGCTACGAAAGATTTTTCTAGAGCCTACTAGGCAGAGGAATTCAGGTCACAATACTAGGATAATTAAAGCTCGCCAAAATGTTATGGTAATAATTTAAATAATTCTGGATGTTATCAAATCCGACTTTTATTCATTCTGCATTGGAAGACAGAAAAACAATTAACAAAATATAATTAATTAATATATTTATCTAATTAATTAAATAAGGCTGTAGAAATTTCAATCTTGTAAAAATAAAAATGGTACACGAATTTCCATTTCTAGTACACGAGTATCCATTCTAGTACACGAGTTTCCATTCTAGTACACAAGTTTCCATTCTAGTCCACGAGTTTCCATTCTAGTACACGAATTCCAATTCTAGTACACAATTCCCATTATAGTACACGAGTTTCCATTCTAGTACACGAGTTCCCATTCTAGTCCACGAGTTTCCATTCTAGTACACGAATTCCAATTCTAGTACACAATTCCCATTCTAGTACACGAGTTTCAATTCTAGTACACGAGTTCCCATTCTAGTACACGAGTTTCCATTCTAGTACACGAATTCCAATTCTAGTACACAATTCCCATTCTAGTACACGAGTTTCCATTCTAGTACACGAGTTTCCATTCTAGTACACGAATTCCAATTCTAGTACACAATTCCCATTCTAGTACACGAGTTTCAATTCTAGTACACGAGTTCCCATTCTAGTACACGAATTCACATTCTAATACACGAGTTTCTATTCTAGTACACGAATTCCCATTCTAGTACACGAGTTTCCATTCTAGTACACGAATTCCCATTCTAGTACACGAGTTTCCATTCTAGTGCACGAGTTTCCATTCTAGTACACGAATTCCCATTCTAGTACACGAGTTTCTATTCTAGTACACGAATTCACATTCAAATACGCGAGTTTCGATTCTTGTACGCGAGTTTCCATTCTAGTGCACGAGTTTCCATTCTAGTACACGAATTCCCATTCTAGTACACGAGTTTCTATTCTAGTACACGAATTCACATTCTAGTACACGAGTTTCGATTCTTGTACGCGAGTTTCCATTCTTGTACGCGAGTTTCCATTCTAGTACACGAATTCCCATTCTAGTACACGAGTTTCTATTCCAGTACACGAATTCACATTCTAGTACACGAGTTTCTATTCTAGTACACGAATTCACATTCTAGTACACGAATTCACATTCTAGTACACGAATTCACATTCTAGTACACGAATTCACATTCTAGTACACGAATTCACATTCTAGTACACGAATTCACATTCTAGTACACGAATTCACATTCTAGTACACGAATTCACATTCTAGTACACGAATTCACATTCTAGTACACGAGTTTCGATTCTTGTACGCGAGTTTCCATTCTAGTGCACGAGTTCCCATTCTAGTAGACGAATTCTTATTCTTGTACACGAGTTTCCATTCTAGTACATGAGTTTCCATTCTAGCACACAAATTCCCATTCTAGTACACGAGTTTCCATTCTAGTACACGAATTCCCATTCTAGTACACGAGTTTCCATTCTAGTACACGAATTTCCATTCTAGTACATGAATTTCTATTCTAGTACACGAGTTTCCATTTTAGTACCAGAATCTCCTGTACAATAATATCTATTCCAGTACAAGAATATCTAATCTAGTACATGAATTTCCTTTCCAAAGTACAAGGTAGAAGGTTGCACTTTAGCCTGTGCTCACCTTGATCTGGGAGTTGAGCCGAGGCGACAGGCCACCCACGCTGCTGCTGCTGCTGCTCAGGGACAATTCGCCAGTTGAGAATCCGACACGTTGGAATCTCTTTATGATAGCGTTGAGACCTGTTTGATAAAACCAAAAAAAAAGTTTTTTGAAGCACGCTCCTCTCCAAAAAAATGCCTCCGATCTTTTAAAAGCAACATAAAACAATCTCGCACCGCTAATGCCGCCCTCGGTAGCCTGCCAGGAGTTGCCCATCGGATGGCAGAGTCTGGCCAGCTCGTCAAACAGTTGCTGAATCTGTACTAGACTCAGGCGGTCGACGATTGGTCCGAGTCGGCTGACGGCCGAGCCACGGATCTGCGACCATATGTCGCTGACGGCTTGGCTGACCAGCTCGCACACGGCCGCAAACGTGACCTCGTCTGGCCGGTGCAGCCTCTCCTTCAGCCAGTCGAAGCTGTGCAGAGTGAGCTGGTAGCGAGTGACCGGCGCGTCCGATGCGATGCGGGCAGCCGAGGCCATCATCTTGACCGACATCGCCGACACCTGCTGGCCTGGCAGTTGGGTGGGGACCGGAGGAATAAACTACTCAAGCCTCCGAAAGGAATCAAAACTGCTCAAGCCTCGATAATACTCAAAGCTGCTCAAGCCTCGATAATACTCAAAACTGCTCCAGCCTCGATAGTATTCAAAAAGACTCAATCCTCGATAGTATTCAGAACAACTCAAGCCTCGATAGTACTCAAAACTGCTCAAGCCTCGGTAGTATTCAAAATTAGTTAAGTCTCGATAGTACTCAAAACTGCTCAAGCCTCGATAGTACTCAAAACTACTCAATCCTCGATAGTATTCAGAACAACTCAAGCCTCGATAGTATTCAGAACAACTCAAGCCTCGATAGTATTCAGAACAACTCAAGCCTCGATAGTATTCAGAACAACTCAAGCCTCGATAATATTCAGAACAACTCACGCCTCAATAGTACTCAAAACTTCTCAAGCCTCGATAATACTCAAAACTGCTCCAGCCTCGATAGTACTCAAAACTACTCAATCCTCGATAGTATTCAGAACAACTCAAGCCTCGATAGTACTCAAAACTGCTCAAGCCTCGATAATACTCAAAACTACTCAAGTCTAGACAGTATTTAAAAAGAGCTCTAATCTCGAATGATAGTAAAGAACGATGAGTTACACCTAGCCAAATTGGGCCAGATGTACAGCCAGGGGCTATTGCATGGCGCATCCAAAGGCTGTGTACAGCTGTTCAGTCCTTTGACTGGGTGGGCTGTCACAAGTGAATTGAGTGCCTTTCTCAAGAACACTCACTTCCCTTTGGCTGAGATTCGAACGCTCGACCTCTAGGCTGAGATTCGAACTCTTGACCTCTCGGCTGAGATTCGAACTCTCGACCTCTCGGCTGAGATTCGAACGCTCGACCTCTAGGCTGAGATTCGAACGCTCGACCTCTAGGCTGAGATTCGAACTCTCGACCTCTCGGCTGAGATTCGAACGCTCGACCTCTCGGTCAGAAGTACAAAGCTCTGACCACTCGACTACAAGCTCCCTTATATAGACTATACAAAACGCAAAGCTATTAAAACATCAAAGGCGCACCTGTGAGCCATCCGATCAGTCCATCCAGACATCGAATCAGCGCCTGCTTGTGCCTCAACTCCTCTTGCTTGCCGCTCCGCCTAGTCCGGCCCTGCGCCTCCGGCCGCGTGACCAGCAGCAGGCCGCCGTCTTCCTCGCGCAGGTCTGGCCAACCGAAGCGCCTATCGAACAGGTAAAAGGCCAGCCAGTCGAGGTCTTCGGCCAAGCGGCAGCTCAGCCGCGCACGCTTGGCCAATCGGCGCAGATCGTCTAAAGTCCAGCCTGGCGCAGACGCCGGCGAGGTCATCGACGAAGCTCGCAGGAAGTCGGCTTCGGCCAGCGTCAGCCGAGTCGCCGTTTTCGCCAGGTCGGGCCAGAGACTGGCGACGACTTCGGCGACAGCCAAGAAAGTCGGCCAGACGCTGCAGGCTTTCAACTTCCTCCTTGGTGGACTGAAGCGTCAGCCAGGACTCCAGGATGTCCTGCACTTCTTCTTCTTCGACCGCTTCAATCGCGGCACTCATCTGGGCTGCGGTGGAGATTTCTGCTGACAGACGGAATCAAGAAGGATTAGAAATAGGAAATTTATAGAACATTGAAATTCATTTTAACATAATAAAAAATAGCCTATTGAGCTTCTGTTTTATTGTAAAACCAGCTTAACCGAAATAAAAAATACATAAACATACATTGAACTGCCTTTGCTGTGATTGTTCTTAGTGTCATTGACAAGAAAGCTAGAATTGCTGGTTAGCTAGTTTTTTGTTTGAAAAACTCTCAGATTGTGGCAAGTGACATAAAAATATAGGAAAATGTGTTTAAAATGTCACTTATTGTCTACTGTATTTATCAATTATGTAAAGCTGCATTCTCTTCCAGTTTAAAAACTAATGAAAGAAAATTATATCAGAATAGCTAATATCACAAACAAAAAATGCTTTTAAATGTAACAACTTTTGCCTTATCAAAATAACATTTATCTAAATAACTTTTTTACTATTGACAAGAAAATATTAATTTGTTTTATTGAAAATAGTGACAATCATTCTATTGTTATTAGTGTATTCTAATGCTCTCTGATTCCTAAATTAAAAAACTTAAAAGGGAGAGTGTTGAAATGCAGTTAATCGGTTCAATGTGTTGGATTTTTTCAGTACAGTAAACATTAACACTGAAAGTCAATACCCGTACTATATAGTATTTTGTTGCTATTATCGTTTTTACAAATATTAGAATACGAAATGGATGTTGGATATCTTACAAATGCAATAATGCAATAATTACAAATGACCTAAAAAGCATGGTAAAAAATATAAATAATCGTGTACATTAAAAAGTCATAAAAAGCCTTGGCAAACGAATGACCTCAGTATAGATTCAAAACTACGTTTGTATATATAATAAACGCCATTCAAATCTGATACCGAGGAATTTTTTAATTAACGCGTAAAGTCTGACAATCAAAGAAAATATATGTAAATGAAGGAAGTGATTTTCCTTTCGTTAAAAGGTAAATATTAGAAAACAATGCAGCATAATATTCTACTTTTTTGCTCTAGAGCTTGTCTATATTGCTTTTTTATTAACTGTTCCTTATTATATTTGTTTTTATTTAAACTTTTTCTCCGGACTTTTTAGATCTAAACCTTTATTGTTGCCAAGTTTGTTTGCTGTGTCTTTTTTAATTGGCATATCCTTTATGGGCACAATTGTTTGTTTAGCAATGGCAAAAGAGAGGAATTACACATATTTTTTCTACACATAGTTTTTGGATTTACTTAATGACCCGGCCGTGTCGTACTTTATAAAAGCTACCGTTACAACTTGAGCCTTCTAAGCGTTGCTATATGAGAGACATGTTGCTACGCGCAGCATATTGCTATCAGAGCTAGTACAAAACTTTTAGATGGGGTAACGATCGAACGTATACTGTTAATATTGGAAGTAAAAAAAGCAGGACTTTTTGATTTGCCATTGTTTTTTAACTAGAAGTTGTAGCCCCATGGTTCAGCTGTGAACCATGTGCTGTGAATGTGAGTGCTGTGAATCAGCAGGTCAATTTCGGCGAAAAATTACATCTCGGTAACAAGTTGCTTCTATTGACAGCACATATTCGATGGCATAATTTGTTAGTCTGTTAATTTCAATGATTTTCAATGATTTAAATTATAAACGATAAGCTGCTGAATTTAATTTTGTTGTAAATAATAACGGGTAATAAGAAACGATTTGTAATCAGACGATACCAGTCAACGCAACGGTCAACTGAAACTTTTGCTTAAGCAATTTTTCCCCGAAATTATTAAAGCTGATTTCATATTATCATATTTTTTTAACAAAATAGGCAACATTTAATTTGCTCAATGATGGTATAGTAAATTAATCAACTGTTATTCATGTTTTCGTAACACAAAAACTGACTTTACCTAGAAAAAATAAAATGGTTACATTTACTAATTTGAGAAGCGATAGCGAGTTGGATTTATTTTATAATCAAATAGCTTATTTTCTAGAACATTAATTGAAGTTGTAGTTGTAGCCTAGTGGTTAGAGCGTCGGACTCACAACTGAAGATCGGGGGTTCGATTCCCGACTCCACTGGAACAGCTCGTGTCCTTTAGCAAGACAATTTACTCCAGTGCATTGCTTCAGTTCACCCAGTTATTAAATGGGTATCTACATTAGCTGGGGTAATTGAGGGTGGGTGTGGCGTCCCCACAGTCCATGGACTGAATAGCTGCGGCTGTGCTGTCGGCTGCACATATTGCCCGATTTGGGCAGGTGTAAGCAGTTATTATTATTTATTATTTAACAAAAGACCAAGTAAAACAGAAATTAATTCTCTTTGTTAGTTCAAAAACATAGCTGCTTTTTTCCAAGCCTTCAAAAGCGAAATACAATGCAATATTATAAATTTAATTTAGATATTCCAAAAATCAACTGACGGATATCACGGAGATAACTGAAGCATGAAGAGAAGGGCCAAAATTGTCAGCTTACAAAGTGGCTCTTCGTTCACTAACTCAGTGAATGAATTTCTACGCTCGTATATCACAAAATAATGGCGCAATTATTGTTATGGACCTTGACAGGGGCGAGTCGCAACACGCGAGACAAGCGAGTTGGGATGAAACAATGTGCCATGAGTTGAAAAAAGTGTCAGGGGTGAAAAATTTGTGCGAAATAAACAGGCGTCAAGCAACTAATGAGGGTGTCAGGAATAGACAGTGGTGTCATGGAGTTAATGAGGGTGTCAGGAATAGACAGTGGTGTCATGGAGTTAATGAGGGTGTCAGGAATAGACAGGGGAGTCATGGAGTTAATGAGGGTGTCAGGAATAGACAGGGGTGTCAAGGAGTTAATGAGGGTGCCAGGAATAGACAGGGGTGTCAAGGAGTTAATGAGGGTGTCAGAAATAGACAGTGGCGTCATGGAGTTAATGAGGGTGTCAGGAATAGACAGTGGTGTCATGGAGTTAATGAGGGTGTCAGGAATAAACAGGGGTGTCAGGGAGTTAATGACGGTGTCGGGAATAGACAGTGGTGTCATGGAGTTAATGAGGGTGTCAGGAATAGACAGTGGTGTCATGGAGTTAGTGAGGGTGTCGGGAATAGACAGTGGTGTCATGGAGTTAATGAGGGTGCCAGGAATAGACAGGGGTGTCAAGGAGTTAATGAGGGTGTCGGGAATAGACAGTGGTGTCAAGGAGTTAATGAGGGTGTCGGGAATAAACTGTGTCAGGAGTTGAGTGTGTCAGGAATAAACTGTCAGGAGTTGAGTGTGTCAGGAATAAACTGTCAGGAGTTGAGTGTGTCAGGAATAAACTGTCAGGAGTTGAGTGTGTCAGGAATAAACTGTCAGGAGTTGAGTGTGTCAGGAATAAACTGTCAGGAGTTGAGTATGTCAGGAATAAACTGTCAGGAGTTGAGTGTGTCAGGAATAAACTGTGTCAGGAGTTGAGTGTGTCAGGAATAAACTGTCAGGAGTTGAGTGTGTCAGGAATAAACTGTCAGGAGTTGAGTGTGTCAGGAATAAACTGTCAGGAGTTGAGTATGTCAGGAATAAACTGTCAGGAGTTGAGTGTGTCAGGAATAAACTGTGTCAGGAGTTGAGTGTGTCAGGAATAAACTGTCAGGAGTTGAGTGTGTCAGGAATAAACTGTCAGGAGTTGAGTGTGTCAGGAATAAACTGTGTCAGGAGTTGAGTGTGTCAGGAATAAACTGTGTCAGGAGTTGAGTGTGTCAGGAATAAACTGTCAAGAGTTGAGTGTGTCAGGAATAAACTGTGTCAGGAGTTGAGTGTGTCAGGAATAAACTGTCAGGAGTTGAGTGTGTCAGGAATAAACTGTCAGGAGTTGAGTGTGTCAGGAATAAACTGTCAGGAGTTGAGTGTGTCAGGAATAAACTGTGTCAGGATTTGAGTGTGTCAGGAATAAACAAGGGTGTCAATGAGTTAATAAGGTGCAATGGTCTCATGAAAAAAAGGCTTTCATGAATTGGGTGTCAGTTATTAACTGGGTGTCAGCAGAAGCTGCTGGTAATCAACAGGCATTATACTCGTACATTGTTTTATCTAAGCCAGGGGTCGGCAACCTCCGGCCCGCGGGCCAGATGCGGCCCTCGAAGCTCCCAAATCCGGCCCTTAGCTCCTCCTAACACCTACTCTACAGTACACCCTATCTCATCTCTCCCTTGTCTCACCTCTCCCCTGTCTCATCTCTCCGCTGTCTCACCTCTCCCCTGTCTTATCTCTCCCCTGTCTCATCTCTCCCCTGTCTTATCTCTCCCTGTCTTATCTCTCCCCTGTCTCATCTCTCCCCTGTCTTATCTCTCCCTGTCTTATCTCTCCCCTGTCTTATCTCTCCCCTGTCTTATCTCTCCCCTGTCTCACCTCTTCCCTATCTCATCTCTCCCTGTCTTATCTCTCCCCTGTCTTATCTCTCCCCAGTCTCATCTCTCCCCAGTCTCACCTCTCCCCAGTCTCATCTCTCCCCTGTCTTATCTCTCCCCTATCTCATCTCTCTTGCGTCGTATCTCCCCCGTCTCATCTCTCACCTGACTGATCTCTCCCGTGTCTCATCCACAGATACTATAATAACTATAATAACACTTATTATAGTATCTGTGGTCTCATCTCTCCCCTTTCTTCATGCGGCCCGCCGTCGTCTTTAAGATTCTCTCTTTAGCCCGCGGGGTATATAAGGTTGCCGACCCCTGATCTAAGCTAATTACTTGTAGGAAATTTGTCTTCTTGTGCACTGCATTATCGCGGCTAGACATGATTAGAAATGTAATAATAAAGTCAACAATTAGCTATAAGGTAAGCCAAGTGTGGGACATGTTGAGCGCCAGTTGAGTACTGAGAAATGCACTGATGTCCGAACACAGTTCTTGTCAGAGTTTTGATCAGATCAGACTCTTGAGCAGGTTTGCAAGAATTGCGTTTGGACAATCAAGGCAGGTTCAACTTTAATTCTCAGTTTATCATGATCGCACAATCAAGTTGTCAAAATAGTCTGTTTTTTGGTCTTACCAATGCGCGTCAAACTTCGCATGCTTCGCAAACTAGCATTTCGAAAAAAACGGAACTAGGTCAAACAGAAGAGACTAACGAAGGCCAAGCGAATTGCTCGAGTAACAAACAATAGCAATATATAGCCTAAATAGCTCGATGGGTACCATAATTCTATACCATAATCAGACTAGCTGAGGCTAAGTGTTACCTGACCAGGAGAGGTAAGAAGGTTTATTGTTGGAAATGAGACTGGGCTGTTAGACAATACATAGGCACTTCAATAGTGAGCCCTAGTTTCTATCTGCATCCAACTCGCATTCGGGTCTTATTCATTTTCTATCTTTTGTAAGACTGACTGGTAGCACTGGACACTTTCATGCAGACAGCAGAAATTTTTCTACTAAATCTCCAACTAGTATTTATCTTCTCTTTCAAAGTCTCCGAAAATGTGTTTACGGGTGCCGTTTAAGAAATAGCTCAAGCTATTTATCTCAAACTTATCTTACGATACCAGTGTTATTATTACCTGTGCACTAGTGTTGTCAGTTCAAAACAGCTAAGCAGGTTAGCTTGCCGCTGTCAAAATTCTTGAACAGAATAGAAGGAAAATGAAGAACAGAGTGCGATAGGGGAGGGAAGAATTAGGAGTTTTATCCCACCTCTTGTGGAGTCCCTCTTTGGGATCCACTCCAGTTGTGTTTTTATAAGCACAACAAACACACTCACTCGCTCACTCACCGCCATTCTCTGAGTCACAAGTCACCTGCAGCCACCCCCACAACTACCCTGAGCTAGCCAAACTCACAACTGTCTGCTGATCAGCCTAAAAAATGACTGTATTAAACCTCCGTACCCGCTGAGGGGTTTGGGATTGCATGGCATCGGGGAAATAGGCGCGGCACGCAGAGAAAAGCAGAGAGAGAGATTTCATTAGCTGAAAAAAAAACTAGAACCCCATTCTCTCTAGCCATTCAGCAAGCCAATGCATGATGCGCGCAAACCCGCCTAACAAAAGCCCCAATATTCTACCCCTCCCCCTCCGCTACCCTTTGTTCCCAGCCAATATGCGCGCTGCAGACATTTGGCAGTTCCAGGTTAGCCACCCCCTCCATGCCGGAAAAGGCCTTCCCCTACCTCTGGTCTGTCACCACACTTCTCTACTCTCCCCCAGCCCGCCGTGCTAGGGGGAGAGTAATCCCCTCCTGCCTATGCTATCTCTACTCACCATGAGGTAGAAAATCAAAGAGAGAGAGTGAGCGCAAAGGCGCCACCGCCGTTTCCAAGCTCCAAACTTCGTGCCCGGAAGCAGACGTCAAGATTCAACTAAAGGAAGCTTCATAGCTGCAAGTGTGCGTCAAGTCTTACATTCGGCAAGCAGGGCTTTAGAAGTTGAAACGCTGTGTTTGTTCCGCTGAGATTCTATTTCAATAATTGCACTTACTAATAATTGGAATCAACTCGGCCTTACCTTATAACATCACCTGCTGACTCCCGCATTTGCATCAATAATCCCCGAGTTCGAATCCGCGGCGAGGCCACATTAAATTACGCGGGTCCATTGTCGAATGAATATTGGCATGCATATGAGATTTTTTAGCGGGAATAAAAAACTGGGAGTCTAGAGATAGACACAGAGGAGCGATCCCATTCTGACTTAGCAGTCTCTGGGTTAGCTACCCACCCCACTCCATCCGCGGCCTAGCCGCATTGTGTCAGCCGCGGCCCGGGGCACAACAATGACTGCTACTGCAGGCAATCAATCAGCTATGAATTGTTTGCGCTGGCTGGTGAGTGAGCTGGGGGACTGCCCGCAGAAGCAGCAGAGCAGCGGCAGTGGAGACAGGGTTTGAGCTGCTGCCGCGGCAGAATAGCTCGTTAGGTAATTTACGATTTTTTCTCAGCATAACTGAATTTCTGATTGTTAAAGGGGAGTGCGTGTGTGTTTAGAGGCTGTTAACACAGGAACAGCAGCTATGAGACAGAAGGCAGGAAAAATAGCAGAACTCTTAACTGACTGTGCAACTGCAAACTGACCAATAATCCTTCAATGCGCTGAGCGTAGCTCGCATGACACAAAAACTATGCTCATTTTTATTGTTTAGCACTGGAGCTCAGGGTTTAGGGATTAAAATCCTATTAAATACAATAGGGGATCATGGGATTAGAGCGCTCCGAACTAGGGGAACGACCAACTCGCTGCAAGCTGTTGCAGGGATTACTTTCAACGAGTCATTGAAGTTTCAGGGAAATGTTTGGACTTCTTCGTTCAATATGACTCGGAAAAAATATATCCTTTGAAATTTGCCGACATTCTGCGAGTGCAACCAGCAACTCATTACATAATCTGTAGGATCAGCAACTCATTGCATAATCTGTAGGATCAGCAACTCATTATATAATCTGTAGGATCAGCAACTCATTACATAATCTGTAGGTTCAGCAACTCATTACATAATCTGTAGGATCAGCAACTCATTACGTAATCTGTAGGATCAGCAACTCATTACATAATCTGTAAGATCAGCAACTCATTACGTAATCTGTAAGATCAGCAACTCATTACGTAATCTGTAAGATCAGCAACTCATCACATAATCTGTAAGATCAGCAACTCATTACGTAATCTGTAAGATCAGCAACTCATTACGTAATCTGTAAGATCAGCAACTCATTACATAATCTGTAAGATCAGCAACTCATTACATAATCTGTAGGACCAGCAACTCATTACATAATCTGTAGGACCAGCAACTCATTACATAATCTGTAGGACCAGCAACTCATTACATAATCTGTAGGACCAGCAACTCACTACATAATTAGTGATTATGCAGAATAATGTATAATCTGTAGCACCATCATGTATGATCTGTAGGACCATCATGAATAATCTGTAGGACCATCATGTATAATCTGTAGGACCATTATGAATAATCTGTAGGACCATCATGTATAATCTGTAGTACCATCATGAATAATCTGTAGGACCATCATGTATAATCTGTAGGACCATCATGAATAATCTGTAGGACCATCATGTATAATCTATAGGACCATCATGAATAATCTGTAGGACCATCATGTATAATCTGTAGGACCATCATGAATAATCTGTAGGACCATCATGTATGATCTGTAGGACCATCATGTACAATCTGTAAAACCATCATGAATTATCTGTAGGACCATCATGTATAAACTGTAGGACCATCATGTATAATCTGTAGGACAATCATGTATAGTCTGTAAAACCATCATGTATAATCTGTAGGACCATCATGTATAAACTGTAGGACCATCATGAATAATCTGTAGGACCATCATGAATTATCTGTAGGACCATCATGAATAATCTGTAGGACCATCATGTATAAACTGTAGGACCATCATGTATAATCTGTAGGACAATCATGTATAATCTGTAAGACCATGATGCATGAACTGTACGATGGTCGATTTCGCATCGATGGCACAATGTCACAATATTTCCAACTCAGCCAAAAAAGTTGACCCAATGGTCTCTAAAAGAATTTCCCAAATCTCCCAACTCTGATGCGGTGTATCCACCCAGCCTGTCAAGTTGGCGGCATCAATAAAATATTCAACAGAAATTTCTGCCACCAGGCAGCCGCTGCCACCAATGCGCGGTTGGGTGGGTGGGCTGACTACCCGCCACCATCAGGATGTGGCTCACTGCCTGAATTATTTAACAGGCAGGTAAATTCACATTCTGGGCATATCTAACTTATCACATAGCTATTCTATATAGAATAATTTTCGTATATACAATGATGAGACAATACCCACTCAGAAAAAAGGCAGTTATATTATTCTCATCTCTTCCTATTTTGGTCGGCATCAGAAGGCTGGGATCAGAACATTGCTGAGTAATGACCTGATAGGGCTATGAAAATTCAACACTCAAACCCACAGTTTTTTAATCTACCAGCATCAAGTTGTTCTCAGCCCACACATCTAGCTGTTGAATCAAGCAGCAATCCTATTGTGTTGCTTTTTTTCTCTCTATAATTCCACACGATAGAACAACTTGCCGCTAATCATTTAAATGGATTTTTGTAGCTTTTTTCAGCATTGGGTTAGACGATGGTTAGAGATGGGTCAGAGATGGTAATCACTTTTCGGCTTTTGTTAAACTCATATGGAACATTGATGCATTTTTTAAGCCAAAGCAATTAGCTGGAATGTTACTGTTTCTGTCTAACATGTTATTATTTCTGTCTAACATGTTACTGTTTCTGTCTAACATGTTATTATTTCTGTCTAACATGTTACTGTTTCTGTCTAACATGTTACTGTTTCTGTCTAACATGTTACTGTTTCTGTCTAACATGTTACTGTGTCTGTCTAACATGTTACTGTTTCTGTCTAACATGTTACTGTTTCTGTCTAACATGTTATTATTTCTGTCTAACATGTTACTGTTTCTGTCTAACATGTTACTATTTCTGTCTAACATGTTACTGTGTCTGTCTAACATGTTACTGTTTCTGTCTAACATGTTACTATTTCTGTCTAACATGTTACTGTGTCTGTCTAACATGTTACTGTTTCTGTCTAACATGCTACTATTTCTGTCCAACATGTTACTATTTCTGTCTAACATGTTACTATTTCTGTCTAACATGTTACTATTTCTGTCTAACATGTTACTGTTTCTGTCTAACATGTTACTGTTTCTGTCTAACATGTCACTGTTTCTGTTTAACATGTTACTGTTTCTGTCTAACATGTTATTTTTTCTGTCTAACATGTTACTGTTTCAGTCTAACATGTTACTATTTCTGTCTAACATGTCACTGTTTCTGTCTAACATGTTACTGTTTCTGTCTAACATGTTACTGTTTCTGTCTAACATGTTACTGTTTCTGTCTAACATGTTACTGTTTCTGTCTAACATGTTACTGTTTCTGTCTAACATGTCACTGTTCCTGTCTAACATGTTACTGTTTTTGTCTAACATGTTACAAGTTTCTGTCTAACATGTTACTGTTTCTGTCTAACATGTTATTATTTCTGTTAGAAATGTCACTGTTTCTGTCTAACATGTTACAAGTTTCTGTCTAACATGTTACTGTTTCTGTCTAACATGTTACTGTTTCTGTCTAACATGTTACTGTTTCTGTCTAACATGTTACTGTTTCTGTCTAACATGTCACTGTTCCTGTCTAGCATGTTATTATTTCTGTCTACCATGTTATTATTTCTGTCTAACATGTTACTGTTTCCGTCTAAAATGTTACTGTTTCCGTCTAAAATGTTACAGTTTCTGTTAAAAATGTCACTGTTTCTGTCTAACATGTTACTAGTTCTGTCTAACATGTTACTCTTTCCGTCTAGTACTGATTCTGTCTAACATGTTACTGTTTCTGTCTAACATGTTACTGTTTCTGTCTAACATGTTACTCTTTCCGTCTAGTACTGATTCTGTCTAACATGTTACTGTTTCTGTCTAACATGTTACTGTTTCTGTCTAACATGTTACTAGTTCCGTCTAACATGTTACTCTTTCCGTCTAGTACTGATTCTGTCTAACATGTTACTGTTTCTGTCTAACATGTTACTAGTTCTGTCTAACATGTTACTGTTTCTGTCTAACATGTTACTCTTTCCGTCTAGTACTGATTCTGTCTAACGTGTTACAGATCCTGCCATGCACTCAAACTCTCCAACTGTGTGTATAGTTTTTCTGTCAATCCTGGAAGTTTTCTCAATAGAAAATTATATTGCATCAAACTATAAGCAGCATTAGTACCTTCTCAACAAAAGAACATAAAAGAAGTTAAGGACATTGAAACATTTGGCTTAAAAGCAAACTACGCCAATGCTGTGTTACACGTCTCTGAAATGGAGTTACACATTGTTGAGACGACTGCTCAGAATCGGACGATTGGGACTAGAAGTAATGCAGATTTTAGGCAAGGAATTTTTAGCACAGTGCTGTGTGAGACCACTGGCATAGGGCCTAAATTCCATTGGCTTAGAAAAATCCTGCAGCCATTAAGTCATCAATTATTGACAGCGGCGTCCGTGAGCTGCGGCCTGCTGGAAATTTTTTAAAATCAGATCTTTACTGTACGGCATAAAAATTCCCAACGGGAAGGATTTAATTATCCCTTCTTGAAATTCAGACTTTCTGGCTTTCTGGAGCTTCCCATTTAGGTGGGGAGGAATTGACCTGACTGCAAGACCCACATCGAGGAAGCTGTGGCCCTCTTATCCCTATCTATTAAATCAATTTATCCATTCATCTTATCTCCAACTATATTAATCGCTAGACTCACGACTTGAAGGTCGGGGGTTCAATTCCCGGCTTCAATGAAACAGTTTGTGTATTTTGGCAAGACACAGAGGTGATATCTCCGCCTCTCTGATCTCTCCGCCACTCTGATCTCGCCGCCTCTCTGATCTCTCCGCCTCTCTGATCTCACCGCCTCTCTGATCTCTCCGCCTCTCTGATCTCTCCGCCTCTCTGATCTCACCGCCTCTCTGATCTCTCCGCCTCTCTGATCTCACCGCCTCTCTGATCTCTCCGCCTCTCTGATCTCACCGCCTCTCTGATCTCTCCGCCTCTCTGATCTCTCTCTGCATTGCTAACAGTTCACCCAGCTGTTAAATGGGTACCAGCATTAGCTGGGATAATTGAAGGTGGGTGTGGCGTCCCCCCAGTCCATGGACTGAACAGCCGTACGCAACCAAGAGCTGCGGCTGTGCTTTCGGCTGCACATCTGACCCGATTCGGGAATGTGCTATAAAAAAGTAATCAAGTTTCTCATATTAGATCTGATATATTTCTCTTTGGTCTTTTCCTGCGCTTTTTTCACCACACTCATTTCGAAAGTACGAGTAATATAAAATCATTCCTAATTTAAACAAGTTTTATCTTCAAAATCACATTTCTAATGGGACCTTTATTTTAGATTTGGATTCGAACATTTATTTTTAATTAACGAATCCAATTCAAAAGGCCAATTGAAAGGCTTGATCGACAAAAAAATTTTCTACTCATTTGCTTAAAAGCCACTTCTCATGCAATGCGTTTCTTTTTATCAAAATACTCGTACGTCCTACTTAATTGATTTTAGTTACCCCTACCTAGGTCTCAAATGCATTTGGTGCATATTTTTATCGTCAAATGTAAAGCAAATATTTAAAACACAATTTGCTTTTTACTGCTTTAAGTAGTGCAATTACAAATAAAGGTATTTTTCTCCTCATATAGTTCTTTTATACTATTGCCTTCAAAGTGACCTGTCTCTCCAACTCTCTTTGATCTTTCCGTCTCTCTTGTATATATTCGCCTCAATCTCGTCTTTACGCGTCTCCAATCTCTTCGCCTCTCTGATCTCTCCGCCTCTCTGATCTCTCCGCCTCTCTGATCTCACCGCTTCTCTGATCTCACCGCCTCTCTGATCTCTCCGCCTCTCTGATCTCACCGCCTCTCTGATCTCTCCGCCTCTCTGATCTCTCCGCCTCTCTGATCTCTCCGCCTCTCTGATCTCACTGCCTCTCTGATCTCACCGCCTCTCTGATCTCTCCGCCTCTCTGATCTCTCCGCCACTCTGATCTCACCGCCTCTCTGATCTCTCCGCTTCTCTGATCTCTCCGCTTCTCTGATCTCTCCGCCTCTCTGATCTCTCCGCCTCTCTGATCTCACCGCCTCTCTGATCTCACCGCCTTTCTTGTCTCTTCGCCTCTCTGATCTCTCCCCTTTCTTTGATCTCTCCTCCCCTCTGATCTCTCCGCTTCTCTGATCTCTCCGCTTCTCTGATCTCACCGCCTCTCTGATCTCACCGCCTCTCTGATCTCTCCGCCTCTCTGATCTCTCCGCCTCTCTGATCTCACTGCCTCTCTGATCTCACCGCCTCTCTGATCTCTCCGCCTCTCTGATCTCTCCGCCACTCTGATCTCACCGCCTCTCTGATCTCTCCGCTTCTCTGATCTCTCCGCTTCTCTGATCTCTCCGCCTCTCTGATCTCTCCGCCTCTCTGATCTCACCGCCTCTCTGATCTCACCGCCTTTCTTGTCTCTTCGCCTCTCTGATCTCTCCCCTTTCTTTGATCTCTCCTCCCCTCTGATCTCACCGCCTCTCTGATCTCACCGCCTCTCTGATCTCACCGCCTCTCTGATCTCACCGCCTCTCTGATCTCTCCGCCTCTCTGATCTCTCCGCCTCTCTGATCTCTCCGCCTCTCTGATCTCACCGCCTCTCTGATCTCACCGCCTTTCTTTGTCTCTTCGCCTCTCTGATCTCTCCCCTTTCTTTGATCTCTCCTCCCCTCTGATCTCACCGCCTCTCTGATCTCTCTCCTTACTTTGATCTCACCGCCTCTCTGATCTCTCTGACTCTCTAATCTTACCGCTTCTCTTCTCTATCCGCCCCTGTCAGATTTAAGCGCTTCTGTTTAGTCTCTCCTATCCTAAATCTCCCCGAGTCTCTGTATGAATGAAGTAAATTAAAATAAGCAAAATTTCGCATGACAATATTGATAGAGCTTTCTCGGAGGCATTTTGTCGGCAGAATTATTAACATAGTTAAATAGGATCCTACGAGCCGTATTTTAACTTTTTTCTAACAAATCTATTTCGAGTTTTACAGAATAATTTACTCGTAGATTCGCAAACAGGAAATGGTTAGTTTCTGTAAAACAGAAGCAGGACGAAAAAATCAGCTAGGCAATTTTCTGTTATTCGTTTTTAACCCTCGTGCTTCTCCTGGTGACCGACAAACTCGTCCCACTGCTTGCGACAGGTGCGGACTATCCACTCGTGCTCATCGTCATCTGCGGGTTGAGTTTATTCTTGAGTAAATACTGAAAATACTGCTCAATGTCACACTTCTCAAAGCGGTCTTACCTGCATTGCGCACAAACTTCATATTGGGATTCATGACTACTCGGGTGTTCGGATTGTAAAACGCCTCGCCGCAGTCGTAGCAGCCCTTTGGAATCTCCCTTGGCGGGATTCGATTGGTCAGCTGGGACCGGCCAGCCGGTTTCAGACTGTCGGTGACCTCGGTGTAGAATCTCCTATCGTAGCCGTCGCAATACTGCCAGTTCTCTTCCTCAAACACTAGGCCGTCGGCGAATGTATACTTGCCCTGGATAGTGCGCGAGGCGCGAGGTGGTAGGGAGTGGGTTGGGTGCATCGATAAGAGGTAGGGAGTGGGTTGGGTGCATCGATAAGGGTAGGGAGTGGGTTGGGTGCATCGATAAGGGGTAGGGAGTGGGTTGGGTGCATGGATAAGGGGTAGGGAGTGGGTTGGGTGCATCGACAAGGGTAGGGAGTGGGTTGGGTTTATCGATAAGGGGTAGGGAGTGGGTTGGGTGTATCGATAAGGGGTAGGGAGTGGGTTGGGTGTATCGATAAGGGGTAGGGAGTGGGTTGGGTGTATCGATAAGGGTAGGGAGTGGGTTGGGTGCATGGATAAGGGGTAGGGAGTGGGTTGGGTGCATCGATAAGGGTAGGGAGTGGGTTGGGTGCATCGATAAGGGGTAGGGAGTGGGTTGGGTGCATCGATAAGGGGTAGGGAGTGGGTTGGGTGCATCGATAAGGGGTAGGGAGTGGGTTGGGTGCATCGATAAGGGGTAGGGAGTGAGTTGGGTGCATCGATAAGGGTAGGGAGTGGGTTGGGTGCATCGATAAGGGGTAGGGAGTGGGTTGGGTGCATCGATAAGGGTAGAGAGTGGGTTGGGTGCATCGATAAGGGTAGGGAGTGGGTTGGGTGCATGGATAAGGGGTAGGGAGTGGGTTGGGTGCATCGATAAGGGTAGGGAGTGGGTTGGGTGCATCGATAAGGGGTAGGGAGTGGGTTGGGTGCATCGATAAGGGGTAGGGAGTGGGTTGGGTGCATCGATAAGGGGTAGGGAGTGGGTTGGGTGCATCGATAAGGGGTAGGGAGTGGGTTGGGTGCATCGATAAGGGTAGGGAGTGGGTTGGGTGCATCGATAAGGGGTAGGGAGTGGGTTGGGTGCATCGATAAGGGTAGAGAGTGGGTTGGGTGCATCGATAAGGGGTAGGGAGTGGGTTGGGTGCATGGATAAGGGGTAGGGAGTGGGTTGGGTGCATCGATAAGGGTAGGGAGTGGGTTGGGTGCATCGATAAGGGGTAGGGAGTGGGTTGGGTGCATCGATAAGGGGTAGGGAGTGGGTTGGGTGCATCGATAAGGGTAGGGAGTGGGTTGGGTGCATCGATAAGGGGTAGGGAGTGGGTTGGGTGCATCGATAAGGGGTAGGGGGTGAGGTGGATGTATCGATAAGGGGTAGGGAGGCGGTGGATGCATCTTTATGACTTAGGGAGTGAGGTAGCTGTTCGATATTGATAAGGAGTGTGATTGAATGGGATTGATTGGTGGCTGTATTTATTGGGTTGGGGTAGTGCGATATGTGTATCGATAAGGAGGAGTTTGGGAGTTTGGCGTCAGAATAGATAAGAGGGGAAGTGAGTTAGGTGAGCCAATTTATATAATATACCATGCCATTCATTGTTAGAATGCTATCGGTTAAAATTTTTTACATATGGTATTTGATGGTGGCCGTCGTTATGAGAGATGAGGGAATTAGTGTCGTGTATAGAAGCATCGCGGTCATAAAAAGCGCATCTTACCTCAACAGCGATGCCGTTCTCCCAGGTCGCCTCGTACTTGCTGCCGTTTGGGAAGAACAGCGTGCCCTTGCCGTGGAACATGCCGTCCTTCATGTCGCCCTCATACTTGGTGTCGGTGGGAAATGAATACTTTCCCTTGCCTTCCATTCTGCAGGGATAAAACATTTAATTGTTTCTGTTAATGTTTTGTATAAAGTCCATTTTGCACTATCAGAATTACTAAGACTTGGATAAATACTTCATATCTGAACACTAAAAAACTCATTAAAATATGATAGTGAGCAAATTATCAGACAATTAATAGAGGCGCATCACAAATATTATTACGCGAAAAAAAAATTCCACGTTTTAAGTATTTTCAAAGCGTTATAAAAGTTAAATTATACAAAATATAGTTGAATACAATGCTTTTAAAAAAGACTTTTTTTGTCACGCGATTTTTGATGATTTTTATTTTAAGCATTGTAAGAATACAGCTAAACTCTGCACCATTAGTAAAATAGTTTATGAAAAATCTTGTTTTTTAAAGCAAGTATTTTTTGCACCTCTATAAATGAAACTTTAATCACTCAATTTAATTTATTGCTTCTCAAGTTTAAGACTTCTATCACCTCATGATTTTTACCACTTACAAAAAATACACAAAAAGAGATGGTGTAATTTTTGTTTAATATTCACTGTATACTGACTGTATGTATTCATTTGTAGTATGAACATAATATACAAAGGCAGATCGCGTTAGGCGTTATCAAAAAAATATTATACTGTTTCACGAATGTGTACTTTTCTTTACAAAACTACATTTTAGACGTAAAGTGAGGGCACACCCAAACAAGTCAAAGAAAAGAGAAGTACTTGCCTTTCATTCTTTACATCGCCTTCATAAGAGCTGCCAACATATTCCATTTCTTCAGTTCAGTATTCTGTTTTCTATTTTTTGTAAAAAGCGGTAAAAAGCTAATTTTAAAGGTAATTTTAACTTAAAATAAATATTAAAGCTGAAATAAGTTTTCTTCTTCGGTTTAAACATACTTGTTTGCATAGATCCCGTTATTTTCAGAAAACCTGTGCTCTTTATTAAGCAAACAGGAATAATAATAAAAACTTTATGAAAAATTTTGACAATCAGTTACTATTTAAGCTTTATTCTTTGTTCTTAAAGCTAAGCTTTGTTTAAACTAAAATTAAAACTAGAACTCCGAGTTAGTTGGAACTTTCCGGCGGAGAATCCTAGTTTCTTCTCATTTGCCAATGCCAACCAGAAAAGCCAGACAAGAAACTGGTCCCCCAACAAATTACGTGCCCACTGAATTTTAGAATCCAGAAATTTTAGAAATTTTCGAACCCATATCTGCGCATATATCCGTATTCGCATGTCAGATATAAATACGACCTCATAAGTACGAGCTCGTATGAAGCATAATTCACAGAGGATTTAAACCAACGCTACAGGTCTCGATATTAATGGATGAAGTACAAAGAAAGCATACAGAAAAAAGTAATTATTTTTATTTCAAATGTATAGAAAAAAATGTGGTCTGGAAAAGTTCACACTTTCAAGTTCATGCTTCCCCATAATTTAATTTAGCCCCGAAATAAGTTTTCGAACTTTAAGCAGAACATTAAATTGACAGACTACGACCAGTATCTATACATTAGAAGTCCCATTTTATTTTAGATTTACATCTATACTGAAGGAAAGGTGCGCTCGTAAGAGTACAATGAAAACATGGCAATAATGTACTTGACTTAAAATTTACAAATACTAGCTTGTACCTACCTAATCATGAAAGATCTGGCGCATTCAATACATGCCATGGTGCAGGTATGTATGCCACAAAAGTTCGCTGTGTTTAGCTCAAAATATTTGCGTGGGCTGCCATTTTTTTACCTGTATGCAACAACTGACCCCAAGAGCTGACGAATAGTAAGATAATTTCAGACAGAGAAAGAAGAGATTGTTGTAGCACACTATAGTATACCTACTTTTGCTCATAAGGAACAGGAATGAAAAGCTTTACTCATGTTTCTAAAGATAGCTCAATGCTTATGAACGGCCCCAGGACAAATTCTTAAACTATCTGAGCAGTCGCAGCTCCTACTTCATAGAGTTAAAACAATAACTTGACCACTGGCCAAGCAGCCATGGACTGCCATCCGATCATTGGTCGGACCATGGGCAACTTGATGGATTTGGTGAATTTGGAGCCCAGGTGAGCAACCTCTTAACCAGCCTTCCTTCCCCCTTTTGGTTCTCAGTTTCTCAGTCTCTCCCAGTTTCTCAGTCTCTCTCGGTCTCTCAGTCTCTCAGTCTCTCAGTCTCTCAGTCTCTCTCAGTTTCTCAGTCTCTCTCAGTTTCTCAGTCTCTCTCAGTCTCTCAGTTTCTCAGTCTCTCTCAGTTTCTCAGTCTCTCTCGGTCTCTCAGTCTCTCTCAGTTTCTCAGTCTCTCAGTTTCTCAGTCTCTCTCAGTTTCTCAGTCTCTCAGTTTCTCAGTCTCTCAGTTTCTCAGTCTCTCAGTTTCTCAGTCTCTCTCAGTTTCTGAGTCTCTCAGTTTCTCAGTCTCTCTCAGTTTCTCAGTCTCTCAGTTTCTCAGTTTCTCTCAGTCTCTCTCAGTTTCTCAGTCTCTCTCAGTCTCTCAGTTTCTCTCAGTTTCTCAGTCTCTCAGTTTCTCAGTCTCTCTCAGTTTCTCAGTCTCTCAGTTTCTCTCAGTTTCTCAGTCTCTCTCAGTCTCTCAGTTTCTCAGTTTCTCTTAGTCTCTCTCAGTTTCTCAGTCTCTCAGTTTCTCAGTCTCTCTCAGTTTCTGAGTCTCTCAGTTTCTCAGTCTCTCTCAGTCTCTCAGTCTCTCAGTTTCTCAGTCTCTCTCAGTTTCTCAGTCTCTCAGTTTCTCAGTCTCTCAGTTTCTCAGTCTCTCAGTTTCTCAGTCTCTCAGTTTCTCAGTCTCTCTCAGTTTCTGAGTCTCTCAGTTTCTCAGTCTCTCTCAGTTTCTCAGTCTCTCAGTTTCTCAGTTTCTCTCAGTTTCTCAGTCTCTCAGTTTCTCAGTTTCTCTCAGTCTCTCTCAGTTTCTCAGTCTCTCAGTTTCTCAGTTTCTCTCAGTCTCTCTCAGTTTCTCAGTCTCTCAGTTTCTCAGTCTCTCTCAGTCTCTCAGTTTCTCTCAGTTTCTCAGTCTCTCAGTTTCTCAGTCTCTCTCAGTTTCTCAGTCTCTCAGTTTCTCTCAGTTTCTCAGTCTCTCTCAGTCTCTCAGTTTCTCAGTTTCTCTTAGTCTCTCTCAGTTTCTCAGTCTCTCAGTTTCTCAGTCTCTCTCAGTTTCTGAGTCTCTCAGTTTCTCAGTCTCTCTCAGTCTCTCAGTCTCTCAGTTTCTCAGTCTCTCTCAGTTTCTCAGTCTCTCAGTTTCTCAGTCTCTCAGTTTCTCAGTCTCTCAGTTTCTCAGTCTCTCAGTTTCTCAGTCTCTCAGTTTCTCAGTCTCTCTCAGTTTCTGAGTCTCTCAGTTTCTCAGTCTCTCTCAGTTTCTCAGTCTCTCAGTTTCTCAGTTTCTCTCAGTCTCTCTCAGTTTCTCAGTCTCTCAGTTTCTCAGTCTCTCTCAGTCTCTCAGTTTCTCTCAGTTTCTCAGTCTCTCAGTTTCTCAGTCTCTCTCAGTTTCTCAGTCTCTCAGTTTCTCTCAGTTTCTCAGTCTCTCTCAGTCTCTCAGTTTCTCAGTTTCTCTTAGTCTCTCTCAGTTTCTCAGTCTCTCAGTTTCTCAGTCTCTCTCAGTTTCTGAGTCTCTCAGTTTCTCAGTCTCTCTCAGTCTCTCAGTCTCTCAGTTTCTCAGTCTCTCTCAGTCTCTCAGTTTCTCAGTTTCTCTCAGTCTCTCTCAGTTTCTGAGTCTCTCAGTTTCTCAGTCTCTCAGTTTCTCAGTCTCTCAGTTTCTCAGTCTCTCTCAGTCTCTCAGTCTCTCAGTCTCTCTCAGTTTCTCAGTCTCAATAACTGTGCCCTAATTCGCCGCATCAAAGACGATCAAGCCGGCCTCGCAAAAAGCAGCAGCAGCAGCAGCAGCAGCAGCGACGGAGTGTCGGCCCTGATAGTCGAGCTACAGGACTTCAAACTCTGCTGCAACCACCACCGCCCCAGCCGCCGCCGCCGCCGCCGCCGCCGCCGCCGCCGCCGCCGCCGCACCAGAGAAGAATGACGGAGATTGGCGACCAGAATTGGAGCAGGGCTGGTATTAAGAAGGCCCAATCCACCAAAGATTTAAAGCAATTGAAAATCCAGACTGGGTGAGTATGAGTAAGCTGGTGATAGATTTATTTTGTAACTGACTGTCGCAGGATTGTAAGTGCAAGCATTAATTTCAATGACAGCCGAACTTGCAACTAATAATGAAACTACTCAAATTAGCAGTCCCTGCGTCCTCAACTTGCCTAGTGGAGTGAGTCAGCTCACATTTTTTAGGCTATTGTTATCTGTTTAAATTTTCTATCTCAGGCCAATACTGTATTTGGTGTGCCGGTTACTGGACTGGGGTAGCTGTGGGTGCATCTAAACTGCTGTTATAAAGTAGCAGAAATACATTTTGTGCTTAATGAAACTATAAGTATTTACCTATAATTTAGGCCCTTCGTGCGAGAATACACACCCGGTGACCCATATCTACCCACCTGACAGGCGGTCTGTCACACCTGATGCAATTACTACTCACCCACCTGACAGGCGGTCTGTCACATCTGATGCAATTCCTACTCACCCACCTGACAGGCGGTCTGTCACACCTGATGCAATCCCTACTCACCCACCTGACAGGCCGTCTGTCACACCTGATGCAGTTCCTACTCACCCACCTGACATGCGGTCTGTCACACCTGATGCAATCCCTAATCACCCACCTGACAGGCGGTCTGTCACACCTGATGCAATCCCTACTCACCCACCTGACAGGCCGTCTGTCACACCTGATGCAATCCCTACTCACCCACCTGACAGGCGGTCAGCCGGCCCGCAGCCGCAGCCAATCCTGATGACGCAATCATTTGACGGACATCTAGAAGCGAGGACCGGCGCGCCGGAGTCAAACAGAGGCTGGTCTTCCATGCGAACACAAGAATGGCTCAACAGTCAGGACTTTAGGTACAGCCGACTCAAACAATTTCTCAAACACTCGTTTATCTGTCAAATTGACAGTTCAATCTTGGCCTATCATTTTCAGCGCGTACACTGCTCTAGACCGGACGGAATCTGAGCAGCAACTGGGCTGGAACTATGCCGAGCCGCCGCAGCCGCCACCGTCGCCTCCGCAGCCGCCGCTGCCGCCGCCGCCGCCGCCGCGCTCCACCTCCGCGTTAGCCAGAGTCACTGGCGCTGAAAGCAGTTTGCGGATGGTGAACGCGCCTCGCATTCCGTCAGTCTTGTCTGCTGAAACTGAAACCGCTTCAAGGAATGGTGGAGGCGACATCGGCAACACGGTTGCTCAACACGGACGGCCAATCGCGGCGATCGGCGTTATAGTGACTTTCGTGCACACTCAACAGGTCTTCTACGCCAACTGAAAAGGACTTGAATCCTAACTTACTCTGATTAACTGATAATAGACTACAGCCCACACACTCTCCCCCGGTTCTTCAGGAGACGCCTCTCTCTCTTTCCCCGGTTCTTCAGGAGACGCCTCTCTCTCTTTCCCCGGTTCTTCAGGAGACGCCTCTCTCTCTTTCCCCGGTTCTTCAGGAGACGCCTCTCTCTCTTTCCCCGGTTCTTCAGGAGACGCCTCACTCTCTTTCCCCGGTTCTTCAGGAGACGCCTCTCTCTCTTTCCCCGGTTCTTCAGGAGACGCCTCACTCTCTTTCCCCGGTTCTTCAGGAGACGCCTCTCTCTCTTTCCCCGGTTCTCCAGGAGACGCCTCTCTCTTTCCCCGGTTCTTCAGGAGACGCCTCTCTCTTTCTCCTCGGTTCTTCAGGAGACGCCTCTCTCTCTTTCCCCGGTTCTTCAGGAGACGCCTCTCTCTCTTTCCCCGGTTCTTCAGGAGACGCCTCTCTCTCTTTCCCCGGTTCTTCAGGAGACGCCTCACTCTCTTTCCCCGGTTCTTCAGGAGACGCCTCTCTCTCTTTCCCCGGTTCTTCAGGAGACGCCTCACTCTCTTTCCCCGGTTCTTCAGGAGACGCCTCTCTCTCTTTCCCCGGTTCTCCAGGAGACGCCTCTCTCTTTCCCCGGTTCTTCAGGAGACGCCTCTCTCTTTCTCCTCGGTTCTTCAGGAGACGCCTCTCTCTCTTTCCCCGGTTCTTCAGGAGACGCCTCTCTCTCTTTCCCCGGTTCTTCAGGAGACGCCTCTCTCTCTTTCCCCGGTTCTTCAGGAGACGCCTCGCCCTTATCTAAGACTTGCAAAAAATCAGATCAGATGAATACAATAGTTAGCATTCTACACATACAACTCTATATATAATTCGAGTATATAGCCTGCATCATTTTAAACAAACGTTTTTAACGCTAGTTGCAACAGTTCAAAGAATATAGACAAAAGTTAAATTGATTAAACTACTGATTAAACTACAAGTACACTCTGGATAGGTGACTAGCTCAAAAAAGCTTTACTGGGCAAGATAACAGATGAGTCACAAATTTAAATTGCGTGACAAACATTCTTTAAGTACCATGTGGACCAATTCATTTTAGTTAATCGGTGCAACTCTTGCTTTTTGCAGCAGAGTTGACTGCAAATGACTTAGATTTTATGTCATAATTTAAATATCTGTAGAAATACTTCTCTTTCACATCACGTATTCTCTTTTTTATTCATTATCTCTTTTCCATAATTCTAGTTTCGTTTCCCCTATTTTCCTATTCCTATTCCCCAGTTCCCTGCTCCATTTCCTTGATCCCAAATAATTTTTATTTGGTACCCAGTCTGTTTCCCTAGATCCAAATACTTTTTTTAATCAGTTCACTAGATCTCAGTTTCTGTTCCCTAGACTTCAATCCCCATCCCTAGATCTTAATTCATCTTCCCAAGATCTCGATCTCCATTCCCTAGATCCCTGTTCCCTGAATCTCAATTCCTATTCCTTAGATCTCAGTCCACATTCCCTAGATCCAATCCCTGTTCCCTAGATCCAATCCCTGTTCCCTAGATCTCAATCCCTGTTCCCTAGATCCAATCCCTGTTCCCCATATCTCAATTCCTGTTCCCTAGCTCTCAAAATCAGTCCCTAGATCTCAATCCATTTTCCTAAGGCCCCTTTCCTTTTACTCAGATGCCTGTTTGTTGTTTAGCCTTCGGATTATCCCAATCGCTATCAATCTGTAATATTAATGTATGCTTTACCATCTTCAGAGAAATTGCAAAGCCCAGTGCTAGCTACGAGCTCGTACATCGCCAATTAATTAAGTCTAAGTCTTGACTAAACAAACCGCAGTGAACCGCCCAAATCGCGTGCGTCAGAAAGAAAAATAGGAATAGAATTTCAAATGCGAATCAACGAACAGTTGCAGAAGTAGCACGCAGAAGGAAGCAAAATAAGATTCATTTCCTTGGCGAGGGACAGAACAGACAGTGAATACTGAGGCATATTTCCCACAGTCACTAACAGATGTTGCACTGCTACTGCTACCGAGGGCGTGTCTGTGACGGCCATGTCCCCCGTCTCACCCCCGCTACATTATACAGCCTCATGGAAGAACGAATTGCTTCTGTGATTGGCTGCTCTGATGGCATAGGGGCAGAGAGGGGAGGAGAGCAATGGGGGAGAAATCATTGTCGAGTGGAAGAGCAAAACGTTTTAAATTAAAAAAGCGGCGGCAGCAGGAGTAGACAAGAAATCCTGCTAGTAGAAGTTACAATAACTTAAAAATAGTGGTAGCAGCAGCAGCAGCAATAAAAACAACAGCCAAAGAAGCAACAGCAGCTGCATCTACAGAAGCAACAGCAGCTACATCTACAGAAGCAACAGCAGCTGCATCTACAGAAGCAACAGCAGCTGCATTTACAGAAGCAACAGCAGCTGCATCTACAGAAGCAACAGCAGCTGCATTTACAGAAGCAACAGCAGCTGCATTTACAGAAGCAACAGCAGCTGCATCTACAGAAGCAACAGCAGCTGCATCTACAGAAGCAACAGCAGCTGCATTTACAGAAGCAACAGCAGCTGCATCTACAGAAGCAACAGCAGCTGCATTTACAGAAGCAACAGCAGCTGCATTTACAGAAGCAACAGCAGCTGCATCTACAGAAGCAACAGCAGCTGCATCTACAGAAGCAACAGCAGCAGTAGCGTTAACGACAAAAAACAGAAATGATCCACATGCACAACACAAAAAGCTAGAGGAGCAGCAGCAGTCATGGGTCGCGATCTGATGCAGCGCTCGAGTCACCCGACGTCAGTATCTGACGAGATAATCCGCTTCTGCCTGCTGTCCTCGGTGCGCGGAGTGCCCCGCATCCTGCGCTGCCGCAGCGCCTGCTGGAAGCTGGTCTGGCTGGTGTCCGTGTCCGGCTTCCTTGGCGTCAGCCTGTTCTTCACCGTGCGCCTGGTCAACACCTACCGGCTCTACCAGACCGTGCTCGAGGTCACAACTGAGCACTACTCAGACAGGGTTCCATTCCCATCCGTGACCGTCTGCAACCTGCAGCCCTTCTCCACGGACATGATTAGCCGATTCGGCAGCAGGACTGGCAAAAACGTCACGGACATCCGCCTGCTGCACATGCTGGCCCAGCTCAAGGGCTACGCTAACTATTCCAGCAGCTTCAAGGCGTTGTCCGACAAGTCCTTCCTGTACCAGAACTGGGGCGTCAACACGGTGCGTCGGATCGGCCTAGCCTTTCACGACTTTGTACTAAACGGCACCTGCAATTTCACCCACGTCACTGACTCCAAGATGCAGCAGCGCGGCTGCAATCTGAGCGGCGACGTCCTGCTGATACCGAACCCGCAGTTCTTCACCTGCTTCATGCTGACACCGGCGCCAGACATTGCCAACACCACCCACGCGCTAGAGATGGATCTCTACCTGGATACTGAGCAGATGTTCAGCTGTCAGCAGGCCAACCTATGCAACGACACATCGACGCTTTTCGACTTGGACGACAGCATCGGCGCGCACGTTCTGGTCCACCCGGCCGGCACCTACCCGCGCATCAGCCAGCTGGGCATTCACGTCCTACCGGGCACCAAGAGCGTCATCGAGCTGGTTGAAGCGCGCTCGGTGGAAAAGTACAAACAATCGCCGAAGGAGAACTGCACGGACAGGCAGCACATCGACCTGTACATTGGCCACGGAGGCGGCGGAGGCGGCGATGTCAGGGGGGGTCGGAGTAGGAGGTTCGCGTACGACAGTCTCACCTGCCGTCAGCTGGAGGTGCAGAACTCAATTAGGCGTCACTGCAAATGCGTTGATCCGGACTTTCCACTGACGGCCGAGCTCAGCCAGGTTCCATTCTGCGGCAAGGTGGGCAACAACTCGCTCGATTTCGACGCTTTCTTCACCAGGTGAGTTCGAATTTCTATTGCTTTTAGACTCGGAAAATTGCGAAATTTGCTTAAAAAATACTGTTAAAATATTATCAGGGTATCGGCTTATCAGGGCATCTTGGATTATCAGGGACTCCAGATTATCAGGGCCTCCGGATTATCAGTAGAACTCGCAATGAACTCGGACTGAGTTCAATGAACTGAGCATAACTGCCTGTAGTACTCGCGGATCACATTAGGGCAATTAGCTAGCAACAGTTTATCCAGAGCCATTAAAATTCGCAAAAATTCCCTAAACGAATTGCTTCGTTTTTAAATATTGCGAAGAGCGGAAAGGGTCATTATTTTATCTGACAGCGAAATTCAAGCAAGACACGCAAGAGATCTGGTTTGACTAGTTAGCCAAAGCCACTTGCTGCACTAGGAGTCAGACTGTACAGCTTGAGGATCTACTGCTGAGATGCTGGGATAAAAAAACATAAAAAATAGGAATACGACAAGAACTGGGAGGATTTAGGCAAATTGAAGAAATTTGAGACCTCTTCGAGCTGAGTCTAGCGAGCTGGCATCGGCTTTGCTAAGATGGGAGATAAAAGGGCATATTTGACCAGGCTAACAAGGAACATGGCCTGTGGCATCTTTCATAGCGAACAAAAACACATTTAATCTAATCCTTTCACTGTGAGGTCAGGCTAGCAATCCATTCACTGTGAGGTCAGGCTAGCAATCCATTCACTGTGGGGTCAGGCTAGCAATCCATTCACTGTGAGGTCAGGCTAGCAATCCTTTCACTGTGAGGTCAGGCTAGCAATCCATTCACTGTGAGGTCAGGCTAGCAATCCATTCACTGTGAGGTCAGGCTAGCAATCCATTCACTGTGGGATCAGGCTAGGAATCCATTCACTGTGGGGTCAGGCTAGCAATCCATTCACTGTGACGTCAGGCTAGCAATCCTTTCACTGTGAGGTCAGGCTAGCAATCGATTCACTGTGAGGTCAGGCTAGTAAACCATTCACCGTGAGGTCAGGCTAGCAAACCATTCACCGTGAGGTCAGGCTAGTAAACCATTCACCGTGAGGTCAGGCTAGCAATCCTTTCACTGTGAGGTCAGGCTAGCAATCCATTCACCGTGAGGTCAGGCTAGCAAACCATTCACCGTGAGGTCAGGCTAGCAAACCATTTACCGTGAGGTCAGGCTAGCAATGCATTGACTTTGAGGTCAGGCTAGCAATCCATTCACTGCCAGGTCAGGCTAGCAATCCATTCACTGTGAGGTCAGGCTAGCAATCCATTCACTTTGAGGTCAGGCTAGCAATCCATTCACTGTGAGGTCAGGCTAGGAATCCATTCACTGTGGGGTCAGGCTAGCAATCCATTCACCGTGAGGTCAGACTAGGAATCCATTCACTGTGGGGTCAGGCTAGCAATCCATTCACCGTGAGGTCAGGCTAGCAAACCATTCACCGTGAGGTCAGGCTAGCAATCCATTCACTTTGAGGTCAGGCTAGCAAACTATTCACCGTGAGGTCAGGATAGCAATGCATTGACTTCGAGGTCAGGCTAGCAATCCATTCACTGTGAGGTCAGGCTAGCAATCCATTCACTGTGAGGTCAGGCTAGGAATCCATTCACTGTGGGGTCAGGCTAGCAATCCATTCACTTTGAGGTCAGACTAGCAATCCATTCACTTTGAGGTCAGGCTAGCAATCCATTCTCCCACGCAGCTACGACTGCGCCTCGAAGCAGGAGCTGGACCCGCGCAATCTGATGTCAAGCGAGTCAGACTCGACCTGTCCGGCCTCCTGCTATTCGTTGGGCTTCAAAACCACCGCCTACCAGTCCCTGTGGCCGCCGAAGACAAACGAGCTGGACTTCTACCGGCTGCGAGTGAGAAACAACTCCATGCTGGCTGGCAAGTTCAGCGTCTACAGCCGCTCGGAGAGTCTCATTCGCAGTGGCAATGTTGCTGCCGCCGCCGACCTGTTGCAGTCGGAGGAGGGCAATCTAATTAGGGATAATTTTCTCAGGCTGCGCGTGTTTCGGCCCGACCTGTCCCGAACTGTCACCAAGGAGAAGCTGCAGATCACGCTGGAGGCGTTGATCTCGCAGATTGGCGGCTCCTTCTCGCTATGGGGCGGCCTGACTGTCATTACGTCTGTCGAGATGCTGGAGTTTGCCTACTATCTGGCTGGAAGGTTGCTCGGCTGCCGGCGCCACGGTCAGGCGACCAGCGGCGATGAACCGGGCGTCCTGACAGCCGCTGCGGGGGCATCAGCGACTGCGGCGGCCGCGGAGGAGGCTGGGCCTCCGGCGATGTCTGATGGAGAAGCTGAAGAACTGGACGATGGTGGACTGGCGGATTAGGCTGAGTGACTGGCGGTTGTGCCTGATGGTAGGATTGACAGAGAGTGACTGGCGGAGTGCCTGATGGAAGGATTGACAGAGAGTGACTGGCGAAGTGCCTGGTGGAAGGATTGACAGAGAGTGACTGGCGAAGTGCCTGGTGGAAGGATTGACAGAGAGTGACTGGCGGAGTGCCTGATGGAAGGATTGACACAGTTCTGCAAAGTTACAAAAATTTTACTGTTTGATTTTACTAGTATAAATAGTTGATTTTCGAAAATTAATAGCGCATTTAAAGTAGGATTCTGATTGTAATAGACTATTACCAGTATGAGACAATTAACAATAATTGCGCAATATGAAGTTTTTAATATAACTGCAGCCTTTCCAAATTTATGAAGGCCGTAATATAAGTTTGCCTGCAATTGGGGGTCGGTGTGCTTCTGCAAGTGCTACTCTTTGCTTCTGCAGAAGGGGATAGAATTTTGTGTATCCCCCTGTCTGGTTTGTTAGTCGGCCAGCCAGGCATTAGTTTTCCCCGCGGCAATATTTAGCCCCACGTCTCGGACTTGTGCTATCCTACACATAGATGTGCAGAGACACTGGCTGTTTAGGTGTACAAAGTTAAAGTGCATGTTTTTTTATACGATCGGATGTTTCCTAAACCTGTTGTCCCAGCCCAAGAAAATGACTTTAGTAGCAACAGTTGGGAATCTTCTTATCTTTAAAGGGATTATGTCGGGCAGCAATTTTCTAGATCCAGTCCGATCTATGGTACTTTCCAAGATTCAATTTGAAAGTTCCAATTGTCTATGGTTGTCCATGGACTTTCCTATTGTCTAGGGACTTTCCAAGATTAAATTCAAAAGTTCCAATTGTCTATGGTACTTTCCAAGATTAAATTCGAAAGTTCCAATTGTCAGTGGTACTTTCCAAGATTCAATTCAAAAGCTCGCATTGTCTATGGTACTTTCCAAGATTCAATTCGAAAGTTCGCATTGTCTATGGTACTTTCCAAGATTCAATTCGAAAGTTCGCATTGTCTATGGTACTTTCCAAGATTCAATTCGAAAGTTCGCATTGTCTATGGTACTTTCCAAGATTCAATTCGAAAGTTCGCATTGTCTATGGTACTTTCCAAGATTTAATTCGAAATTTTCCATTGTCTATGGTACTTTCCAAGATTTAATTCGAAAGTTCCAATTGTCTATGGTACTTTCCAAGATTAAATTCAAAAGTTCCAATTGTCTATGGTACTTTCCAAGATTCAATTCAAAAGTTCAAATTGTCTATGGTACTTTCCAAGATTCAATTCGAAAGTTCGCATTGCCTATGGTACTTTCCAAGATTCAATTCGAAAGTTCGCATTGTCTATGGTACTTTCCAAGATTCAATTCGAAAGTTCGCATTGTCTATGGTACTTTCCAAGATTTAATTCGAAAGTTCCAATTGTCCATGGTACCTTCCAAGATTCAATTCAATTCGAAAGAAATAAAATATATTTCGGTTCGACTTCATTTTTTAAGCCAACCAAATCCATTCAAGCTTAAATACACAAATAGTATGTGAAATGATCGTTTAAGTTATCAAACAGATTATTTGATCTTCAATTACCCAGTTTTTATGTTCCATACGTATTATTGTGTTTATATGCATGTATTGTGCTCTAGTTATATAGGATTATTAGTTATCGATTAACGCGTTAGTTAGATGGAATATATGATATTCCATGTCATCTAAAATTAGAAAAAATGAATGAAAAATGACAAAATATTTAATGAGCATTAAGCGAATATGCTATAAAAAATTAATGTGCATCAAATTCTACTGTGCTACTTCCTAAGTAGATTAAGTAGTAAGAATGTTTAAAATGTATAAAATTGTCGGAAAAATATTAGACGTTCCTTGCAAACTTGCTTGTTTCAACGGCTAACTTTAACAATCGCGAGATTGTCAGGCAAAAGCTAAGAAACGGCCACAAATGCCTCCCAGTGCCAGCAGTGCAATTTGCAGCAACAGGCAGACATTGCTGGGTGCTATTCGTGCTGATCCATTGCTTTTGCTGGTCGAAGGTTCTGAGGGAAATAAAAGCAGAAAAGTTTTTTTCTGACAGAAATATTTTCTCCGAAATATGTTTAAGCTCATAAACTTTAGAGCTCATAGACAATAGGGATCATAGACACTAGGGTTCATAGACACTAGGGATCATAGACAGTAGGGATCATTGTCGCTAGGGATCATAGATAGTAGGGATCATAGACAGTAGGGATCATAGATAGTAGGGATCATAGATAGTAGGGATCATAGATAGTAGGGATCATAGATAGTAGGGATCATAGATAGTAGGGATCATAGATAGTAGGGATCATAGATAGTAGGGATCATAGATTGTAGGGATCATAGACAGTAGGGATCATAGATAGTAGGGATCATAGACAGTAGGGATCATAGACAGTAGGGATCATAGACAATAGGGATCATAGACACTAGGGATCATAGACAGTAGGGATCATTGTCGCAAGGGATCATTGTCGCTAGGGATCATTGTCGCTAGGGATCATTGTCGCTAGGGATCATAGATAGTAGGGATCATAGACAGTAGGGATCATTGTCGCTAGGGATCATAGACACTAGGGATCATTGTCACTACGGATTCATAGACACCAGGGATCATTGTCACTAGGGATCCTTGATACTGGACCATAGATACACCACTTTAGGGATATCACAATATTGCTCGCTAATTCCCGAACTGAACCTAATCAAAAGCAGATAATTGCTCACCTGTAAAGCAGGGCCTGCTGCACACTCCGGGCTCACCTTTTTCGCCACGCAGGCCCACCAAACCGCGCTCACCCGGATCGCCTTTCTGGCCTGAAGTTATTTTGAGGTGACTTATTTTAACAAATAACACTTTTCCATGCCCTTACATGTCCACTTCAACCCCAATCCACTCCAAACCAAATCCGCTCCAACCCAAATCCACTCCAACCCCAATCCACTCCAAACCAAATCCGCTCCAACCCAAATCCACTCCAAACCCAATCCACTCTAACCCCAATCCACTCCAACCCCAATCAACTCCAACCCCAATCCACTCCTACCCCAATCAACTCCAACCCCAATCCACTCCTACCCCAATCCACCCCAACCCCAATCCACACTAAACCCAACCTAAGAGAACAAGCAATTTTCAGTCAGAAGCTCACAGGGGCACCAGGGTTCAGGTTGCCATTGCTTGGAGCCCCTGCTTCGCATGTTGATCAAATTGTTATTGGAATCTGTGTAGCTGCACGCTGTTTCGCCCTGGTAGTCAACTCGGCACCTCATGCTGCCTGTGATTGTTTCGGGTTGCAAGCTTTGAATGAATTAACTGCGGCGCTAAACCAAGGAGGGCTCTCAGATTTAAGGATTGGAGTATTGAGGCTTTGCTTTTGAAGGTTATGGGATGGAGGGGTTGAAGGTTTTACGGATCGTATGGTTTTAGGGGTTGAATGGTTTAGGGGTTGAAGTGTGTAGGTCGAAGGGTTTAGGGGTTGAGGAGTCAAGGGGTTGAATGGGTTGAAGGGTTTAGGGGTTGAAGGGTTTAGCGTTGAAGTGCTTACGGGTTGAAGGGTTAGGGTTAAAGGGTTTAGGGTTGAACGTTTAGGGGTTGAAGGGGTTAAAGGGTTGAAGGATAGAAGGGGTTGAAGGGTTCAAGGGGTTCAAGGGCTGAAGGGGTTGAAGGGGTTGACTGGGTTGAAGGGTTGACGGGGTTGAAGGGTTTAGCGTTAAAGGGTTTAGGGGTTGAAGGGGTAGGTTTAAAGGGTTAAGGGTTGAAGGTTTAGGGGTTGAAGGGTTTTGGGTTGAAGGGTTGAAGGGGTTTAAGGGCTGAAGGGGTTGAAGGGGTTGAAGGGGTTGAAGGGGTTGAAGGGTTGAAGGGTTGAGTGGTTAAATGGTTGAATGGCTGAAGGGTTGAAGGGTTTAGGCCTTAAAGGCTTTAGGACTTAAATACTTTGGTGGTTGATCGATGGGTTAGTGGTTCGAATGCCTGAGAGTTTCCGGCACTGAAGCTAAGCAGCTACTCGGTTTTCTCACTTGGTCGGAAGGAGTCTCCGGGTTCGCCCTTCGGGCCCTGCACACCGGGCGGTCCCATCTTGCCGGGCAGTCCGATTGGCCCCAGCAGGCCGCGTTCGCCCATGTCGCCTTTGTCGCCTTTGTCGCCTTTGGGTCCGCCGAAGCCGACTGACTGCTCAGTGGTGCCTGAGTCGGAAGATAAAATGTAGTAGTTTTTGTTTTGAAGGCTGCTTTCGTCATATTTTCTGGTGTTAGGCTTAAGTTTATGCTTTCTGGTTGAAGGGTTGAAGGGTTCAATTGTTCAAGGGTTCAAGCTTTGAAGGGTTGAAGGGTTGAAGGGTTGAAGGATGGAATGATTGAACAATTAAAGGGTCAATTTTTTTAGACTTGTAGGCTTGAAGGGTTGAAGGCTTGAAGGGTTGAAGGGTTGAAAGCTTGGTGGGTTGAAGGGTTGATGGGTTTATGGGATGAAGGGTTGATTGAAGGGTTGATGGATTGTAGGGTTGATGGATTGAAGGGTTGATGGGTTGAAGGATTGATGGATTGCAGGGTTGATGGGTTGATAGGTTGAAGGGTTGATATGTTGAAGGGTTGATAGGTTGAAGGGTTGATGGGATGAAGGGTTGATAGGTTGAAGTGTTGATGGGTTGATAGGTTGAAGTGTTGATGGGTTGATAGGTTGAAGGGTTGATGGGATGAAGGGTTGATAGGTTGAAGTGTTGATGGGTTGATAGGTTGAAGGGTTGAAAGCTTGGTGGGTTGAAGGGTTGATGGGTTGATGGGATGAAAGGTTGATGGATTGAAGGGTTGATGGGTTGAAGGATTGATGGATTGATAGGTTGAAGGGTTGATGGGTTGAAGGGTTGATGGGTTGATGGGTTGATGGGTTGATGGGTTGAAGGGTTGTAGGGTTGATGGGATGAAGGGTTGATGGTAGGTTGTAGGGTTGATGGGTTGAAGGGTTGATGGTAGGTTGTAGGGTTGATGGGTTGAAGGGTTGTAGGGTTGATGGGATGAAGGGTTGATGGTAGGTTGTAGGGTTGATGGGATGAAGGGTTGATGGTAGGTTGTAGGGTTGATGGGTTGAAGGGTTGATGGTAGGTTGTAGGGTTGATGGGTTGAAGGGTTGATGGGATGATGGGTTGATGGTAGGTTGTAGGGTTGATGGGTTGAAGGGTTGATGGGATGATGGGTTGATGGTAGGTTGTAGGGTTGATGGGATGATGGGTTGATGGTAGGTTGTAGGGTTGATGGGTTGAAGGGTTGATGGGATGAAGGGTTGATGGTAGGTTGTAGGGTTGATGGGATGATGGGTTGAGATGCTGCAAGTTTAAACTGTCTAGATATAGTTCTAGGGCTAGGTAGAATTTTCTAGGGTTGAAGGGGTAAGAAAGGCTTTGATAGTTTGATAGTCGTCTTTGTAAATGTGAAAGCAGCAGTTTTTGAACTAAAGTCCTCAAACCAAGAAACGCTTTCCGAATGAGCTCACGCTTGGAATTCCTGGCATTGCGAGCCCGATGCTGTGCGGCGCAGGCCTCCGAAACTGCTACGCAAACAGATTTGAGATCGGCAATCTGAAACGGTTCAGGGCAAAAGTAATATTTTTCTTTGCAACCTCTCCCAGCTAGCCAGCAATAGCAGCCGTGTATGCTCCCTATTCTCCCTAAATCCCAGATATATTCAGCAGATCCTTTCATGCAATCATCGCCGGAGAATTTGAGAAGCCAAGTCAAGAAGTCAAGAGGCTGAAGAGAGCCGCGAGAGCTGCAAAATGAGCACTGTTGAATGGTGCTTCTAGAGTACCCGTTGCCACATTATCCAGCACCAAGCGGCCATTCAACCACGGCCCGCCCAGATTGACTGAGGAATAGGCTTGGTCGAGTTGTGTGTGTTTTTTTGCCACCCACCCCAGCTGTCAAGTGGTCTTCCTTCCTCAGCCGGTGACACTCTAGTCGCAAGTTTTGCCTCTGGAATGACTATTTACTGTCTACTTTATTCTTCGCATACTTAATTAGCTCTCCAACACCTGGCCAAGCTTTGTATATTAGCTTGCAGCACAATGGATTTGGTTAGGCTTCTTTTTCCTCGGCCTAAAAGTGTTCTTCCTTCCCATTCTAAGAATGCTCCGCCAGCTGCACTTCGCCCAAATCAATCTTGACGCACTTACTGGCTCAGAAGATGCGACCAGGTGGGCATTTTTTAGCAGGCAAGTTGAAAATTTGTTGAAGAAGTAAATTAACCCGCTTTCAGGTGAGGTTTGCTTTGCTAAATGGTGGCAGGGGACTGTCTACTGATCTACCTACAGAGCCTGCATTCTAATCTAATTTACTGGTTATCTAGATCTGTCTGCTTGTCTATCAAGATAATTACGTGTTCTACCATGTTCTACCGCTTATCTACCATTGAAATCATCTACCCGCCTGCATATTCAGGATAATTACGATGTATTTGGCGCTTTGCATGTCCGATAGAAAAAGTTTAACCTTCTTGCTTACATTTAAAGATAATTGTCTACCTGCCCGCTTATCTATCAGTGCAATTGTCTACCTGCCTGCTTATCTATCAGTGCAATTGTCTACCTGCCCGCTTATCTATCAGTGCAATTGTCTACCTGCCCGCTTATCTATCAGTGCAATTGTCTACCTGCCTGCTTATCTATCAGTGCAATTGTCTACCTGCCCGCTTATCTATCAGTGCAATTGTCTACCTGCCCGCTTATCTATCAGTGCAATTGTCTACCTGCCCGCTTATCTATCAGTGCAATTGTCTACCTGCCCGCTTATCTATCAGTGCAATTGTCTACCTGCCCGCTTATCTATCAGTGCAATTGTCTACCTGCCCGCTTATCTATCAGTGCAATTGTCTACCTGCCCGCTTATCTATCAGTGCAATTGTCTACCTGCCCGCTTATCTATCAGTGCAATTGTCTACCTGCCCGCTTATCTATCAGTGCAATTGTCTACCTGCCCGCTTATCTATCAGTGCAATTGTCTACCTGCCCGCTTATCTATCAGTGCAATTGTCTACCTGCCCGCTTATCTATCAGTGCAATTGTCTACCTGCCCGCTTATCTATCAGTGCAATTGTCTACCTGCCCGCATATCTATCGTGTTAATTATCTACCTGCCTGCTTATCTATCAGTGTAATTATCAACCTGTTCGCATATCTACCGTGATAATTATCTGCCTGCCCCGCTTATCTTATAAAGATAATTATCTATGAGTCCATGCTGCTTATCTTTGATGATAATTATGTACCTGAAGTCTAAACCTATCCATATCCAAATCCAAGATTTTATAGCATTTAGGCTTGAAAAATGTTTTATGAATGAATCAATCAATCAGGAGTGACCAAAACTGCCGCAGCAGTCTATCGGAGCTGCCAAGAACTGACTACTAAAGCGTACGATTCCTAAAACGGATTGCGTAACACTTAGATCCCAAAAGTTTTCAAAATTTGCACTAGATTATTGCGAATTCCTATCTCGAAGTTTAAATAACATAATTTTTTGCGACAAAAATCTTTCGGATTTTCTGCATTGGCTTATAATTTCTCGAACATTTTAAGCTTCAGTTTACATATAAAGAGCTCAGGGGTAGAGAGCCTAAGAGAGCCTCAGAGGCTGTGAGCAGTAGAGAGCCTCAGAGACTGTGAACAGTGGAAAGCCGACTGTGAACAGTAGAAAGCCTCAGAGACAGTGAGCAGTAGAGAGCCTCAGAGACAGTGAACAGTAGAGAGCCTCAGAGACTGAGAACAGTGGAAAGCCGACTGTGAACAGTAGAAAGCCTCAGAGACAGTGAACAGTAGAGAGCCTCAGAGACTGAGAACAGTGGAAAGCCGACTGTGAACAGTAGAGAGCCTCAGAGACTGTGAACAGTGGAAAGCCGACTGTGAACAGTAGAAAGCCTCAGAGACAGTGAACAGTAGAGAGCCTCAGAGACTGAGAACAGTGGAAAGCCGACTGTGAACAGTAGAAAGCCTCAGAGACTGAGAACAGTGGAAAGCCGACTGTGAACAGTAGAGAGCCTCAGAGACTGTGAACAGTGGAAAGCCGACTGTGAACAGTAGAGAGCCTCAGAGACAGTGAGCAGTAAAGCATCAGAGACAGTGAACAGTAGAGAGCCTCAGAGACTGAGAACAGTGGAAAGCCGACTGTGAACAGTAGAAAGCCTCAGAGACAGTGAGCAGTAGAGAGCCTCAGAGACAGTGAACAGTAGAGAGCCTCAGAGACAGTGAACAGTAGAGAGCCTCAGAGACTGAGAACAGTGGAAAGCCGACTGTGAACAGTAGAAAGCCTCAGAGACTGAGAACAGTGGAAAGCCGACTGTGAACAGTAGAGAGCCTCATAGACTGAGAACAGTGGAAAGCCGACTGTGAACAGTAGAGAGCCTCAGAGACTGTGAACAGTGGAAAGCCGACTGTGAACAGTAGAGAGCCTCAGAGACAGTGAGCAGTAAAGCATCAGAGACAGTGAACAGTAGAGAGCCTCAGAGACTGAGAACAGTGGAAAGCCGACTGTGAACAGTAGAAAGCCTCAGAGACAGTGAGCAGTAGAGAGCCTCAGAGACAGTGAACAGTAGAGAGCCTCAGAGACAGTGAACAGTAGAGAGCCTCAGAGACTGAGAACAGTGGAAAGCCGACTGTGAACAGTAGAAAGCCTCAGAGACAGTGAGCAGTAAAGCATCAGAGAGACTGAGATGCATTTATCTTACAGCCTCACCCTGAACCTGCTGACGGCTTCAAGCCAGCGCGAGTCGTCACCAGTCGGGCTCCTACGCCGCAGACGTCGCAACAGCCGCAGGTCCCGTTTTTCCTCAACCGAAGAATATTCGCCAACTTTAATGCCCAACTTCGAAGTGGTGTTGACAGCTCCTAGCGAATCAGCTAAAGCTTGAAGTGTAGCGTCCATCACAATGTGACGCGATGTCAGAAAGGCTAGACTAGCAGCCAGTAGTAGAGTTAGACACCAGTGAGCAGTTTGTGAGAATGCCCCAACAGAGACAGTGTCGGAACTTACTAATTTCATTTCTTTTTCTTGGATTGTTTGTATCGGCCTGTGCTGAACTGATGCTACCCTCCTAGAGGCGATTTCTTAGCTCTGTTTGCCTAAACCAGCCCATATAACACACGGGTCAAGCTCTCTCTCTGTCCATTCGTGTCTCCATCAATGATTGGCTGTCACAAACCATCAAACTGCTATTCCTGCTTCTCAATAGCAATATAAGCAGTTTGTGTTTCTTAGAATGCCGGGTTAATAAAGATGATCAACCAGGCGTGCACTTTTTCCAGGAAAATGGGAAATACTTTGAACCAGTCTCTGAGTTGCGCAACTTTGCTTTCTGCTCATGTCGCCTTCGGGTCTTATCTCAGCGTATTAAAATCTGCGACAGATAAGAAAAAATGGCTATCTCAAATTAGATTAATTCCGACAGTCCCGAAATACGACTTTGCGAGATCGTCTGGGAATACTGGGAGTAGCATTCATGTTGAGGTAATTCAATTGCAGGAACTTGTATAACTGCTGCTGCTGCTGCTGCTGCTGCTGCTTCTCCAAATGCTAATGTTGCTGTTCTTATTTGGAAGAACATTACCGGACGGAGAATGAACAATTGGAGGTGTCAGCTGGGACACTTTGATAGACTAACAGAACGATTTGTATAAACTTTTTAATCGAATCGGCTATATATATAAATAGAATGCTTTCGCCTTGCTTTGGTTTGGTCACCCAGCTCACCCATATGTTATGAGTACTTCAGTACCCAACTTTAGAATTTCTACCAACACCAGCTAGGGTTGAGGTTTGGGTAGGTCTCTTATAATTTCATTGAACTCCTGGAAAAATGATTTCGTTTTACGAGTAATTTTGTGTGTTTAATTTTCTTTCGATAACAAACAAGTTTCCATTGTTTGCAGTTGAACTCGAAATCTAGTCAGGAAAAAATCTACTAAGGACATTTTTAGTTTGTTTGTTGATAAACAAACCACAGAAGGGTAATTATCAGCTTCAGACTCGGCAGTGCTGGCAATGATAGCTCTCAGCATTCGGAATGGTCTCCAAAATTGGCTTCAGCTATCGGGTGACACCTTGCCCTAGTTCACGCTTGAACACCGAGGGATGTTGCTGAGAACAGACCAAGGAGCATGAGACAGACGGGGTGGGCTAGAGATGGCCCAAACTCATCCTAGCGTGTGCTCAACTATGCTCAACTGGGCCCCGACTATGAATTGCTAACGTTCTCAACTAAGCCTCATCATCGTTCTTCCCTGTGTGCAACACGATTTCTATTTGTGTCCCAAAAACACAGCAAAGCATGGGGAAGAGAGGCAACACCTTCGGTGTCCAGCTCCTTGTGTATTCCTCATTTAATATTTTATTCAAAGCTTTCTTACCAAATGCACGCCTAGCTTGCCCCGCCACGTGATTTCGCCTTTGTGAAATTCGTTTGTTAAATTTGGCGTAAATTTGTCTTCTGTTTTGCTTTCACATTAAAGAAAATTTCTTTGGTCATTTTCTCTGCTTTGTATCTGAGTTGTCTGGCTTTCGATGCCGCCTTTGGTTAAACAGCTCTGGCAATAATCATTGATTTATAGTGCTGCATAAATATAATTCTTCACTATGTTAAAAGGGTAATTATTTCTCATATACGTTCAAAGCTTCACTACTCTACTAATAGTAGCGTCAATTTAAAAAAACATCTCGAAATTGACAAAATTTACAATGATGGCAAGAATGACAAGAATGACAAGAATGACAAGAATGAAATGAATGACAAGAATGACAAGAATGACAAGAATGACAAGAATGGCAAGGATGACAAGAATGACAAGAATGACAAGAATGACAAGAATGGCAAGAATGACATGAATGACAAGAATGACAAGAATGACAAGAATGACAAGAATGACAAGAATGACAAGAATGACAAGAATGAAATGAATGACAAGAATGACAAGAATGGCAAGGATGACAAGAATGACAAGAATGACAAGAATGACAAGAATGACAAGAATGACAAGAATGAAATGAATGACAAGAATGACAAGAATGACAAGAATGACAAGAATGACGAGTATGTCTAGAAAAATCTACAAAATTACAGCAAACAATCTAGACTCAATGTTGTGTCACAAAATATCATTCTTTCACAAAATATGTCAGGAAATATTTTTATTCTGAGCAATCGATTGGTCCCTTACTCACTGGGAAAAAATCTAGGCTGGAGTGAATGCACAGAGCTGGCAAAGGGTTGGCTGTGGACTGAGGAAGTAGAAGAAGGATTAGCAGTGACGGATGAGCAGCGATGAGTCTGTTGGCTTGAGTTTCCTGCAACTATTCTGTTTGCAGTGAGGAGTCTTCGATGGCTGCAGCTCAGGTGAGAGGACTGCGATTGCTTGGGCTCGCACGACTGCTAGATTCAATCTGAATATTGCCATGAAGTACTATTTTCTTACATTCCGACTGCCTCGATGTAGAGTAAGGAAGATGGATGAGGACCAGGGAAGATGAGGACCAGAGAAGATGAGGACAAGGGAAGATGAGGATCAGGGAAGATGAGGACAAGGGAAGATGAGGACTAGGGACGATGAGGACCAGTGAAGATGAGGACTAGGGAAGATAGGACCAGGGAAGATGAGGACCAGGGAAGATGAGGACAAGGGAAGATGAGGACAAGGGAAGATGAGGACAAGGGAAGATGAGGACCAGGGAAGATGAGGACAAGGGAAGATGAGGACAAGGGAAGATGAGGACAAGGGAAGATGAGGACAAGGGAAGATGAGGACAAGGGAAGATGAGGACAAGGGAAGATGAGGACCAGGGAAGATGAGGACAAGGGAAGATGAGGACAAGGGAAGATGAGGACCAGGGAAGATAGGACCAGGGAAGATGAGGACAAGAGAAGATGAGGACTAGGGAAGATGAGGACCAGGGAAGATAGGACCAGGGAAGATAGGACCAGGGAAGATGAGGACAAGGGAAGATGAAGACCAAGGAAGATGAGGACAAGAGAAGATGAGGACTAGGGAAGATGACTACCAGGGAAGATGAGGACCAGAGAAGATGAGGACCAGGGAAGATAGGACCAGAGAAGATGAGGACCAGAGAAGATGAGGACAAGGGAAGATGAGGACCAGGGAAGATAGGACCAGGGAAGATAGGACCAGGGAAGATGAGGACAAGGGAAGATGAGGACAAGAGAAGATGAGGACTAGGGAAGATGAGGACCAGTGAAGATGAGGACCAGAGAAGATGATGACCAGGGAAGATGAGGACTAGGGAAGATGAGGACCTGAATATTTGTCGTGAAATATTTTGTCTTTGTACTTTTACGCTCAATTTTTTTCAGCAAATATCTTAAGTTAAATTAAAACGGTATTCTATTAAAATGAATGCTAAAAGTTCAAAGCAGCTTTTCGCAATCCTGGTTGGCAGCCACAAACAAATACTGAAGACTGAAATTTATGAAGGCTGACTTTAGTTTCTTGCCAATTTGCTTTACCTAAATGATACATATGGGGCTGCAGGAGACTAAATTGAATTTCTCCCCTGACAACAAACTCGGTTATCCAATAGATGCTCCAATACGTATCCGCTGTCAACAGCCGAGCGGGGATATTATTATCAGGCGGGGTCGTCCTTGAGGGAGCCGGTCGATTGGGGGGCGACTTGAAGCAATTTCCTCTCCCAAGAAGGAACTATAGAAAGGCCAATAAGAGCTGTACCAGCACTGGGATGACTTTTGCCTGTATTGGCCATGCTTTTTGTTGGCCGGCCTCCCAGAAACCACTCGCGTGTTTGTTTGTGCACCTGCGCCACGCTGTCCATCACTGCAGACCGCCTGGCCTAAGCATGGACTTTTGCTTTTAGCTTTTAATTCATTGATTTCTTAGAAAATTGGTTGGCTGCATTCTACGATGCCGTTTGGTCAGATTAAGCAGATATTTATTCTAGCATTCCTCTAACACCCAACAGTTAATGAAGAAAGCACTGAAGCTGAAAAGGAAGCCATGATAAGATATATGAATGGACCAGGCAAGATAGGACCAGGCAAGATAGGACCAGGGAAGATAGGACCAGGGAAGATAGGACCAGGGAAGATAGGACCAGGGAAGATAGGGCCAGGGAAGATAGGACTACGGAAGATAGGACCAGGGAAGATAGGACCAGGGAAGGTAGGACCAGGGAAGATAGGACCAGGGAAGATAGGACCAGGGAAGATAGGACTACGGAAGATAGGACCAGGGAAGATAGGACCAGGGAAGATAGGACCAGGGAAGATAGGACCAGGGAAGATAGGACCAGGGAAGATAGGACCAGGGAAGATAGGACCAGGGAAGATAGGACCAGGGAAGATAGGACCAGGGAAGATAGGACCAGGGAAGATAGGACCAGGGAAGATAGGGCCAGGGAAGATAGGACCAGGGAAGATAGGACCAGGGAAGATAGGACCAGGGAAGATAGGACTACGGAAGATAGGACCAGGGAAGATAGGACCAGGGAAGATAGGACCAGGGAAGATAGGACCAGGGAAGATAGGACCAGGGAAGATAGGACCAGGGAAGATAGGACCAGGGAAGATAGGACCAGGGAAGATAGGACCAGGGAAGATAGGACCAGGGAAGATAGGACCAGGGAAGATAGGACCAGGGAAGATAGGACCAGGGAAGATAGGACCAGGGAAGATAGGACTACGGAAGATAGGACCAGGGAAGATAGGACCAGGGAAGATAGGACCAGGGAAGATAGGACCAGGGAAGATAGGACCAGGGAAGATAGGACCAGGGAAGATAGGACTACGGAAGATAGGACCAGGGAAGATAGGACTACGGAAGATAGGACCAGGGAAGATAGGACCAGGGAAGATAGGACCAGGGAAGATAGGACCAGGCAAGATAGGACCAGGGAAGATAGGACCAGGGAAGATAGGACTACGGAAGATAGGACTACGGAAGATAGGACCAGGGAAGATAGGACCAGGGAAGATAGGACCAGGGAAGATAGGGCCAGGGAAGATAGGACCAGGGAAGATAGGACCAGGGAAGATGGGACCAGGGAAGATAGGACCAGGGAAGATGAGGACCAGGGAAGATAGGACCAGGGAAGATGAGGACAAGGGAAGATGGGACCAGGGAAGATAGGACCAGGGAAGATGAGGACCAGGGAAGATGGGACCAGGGAAGATGAGGACCAGGGAAGATAGGACCAGGGAAGATGAGGACAAGGGAAGATGAGGACAAGGGAAGATGAGGACAAGAGAAGATGAGGACAAGGGAAGATGAGGACAAGGGAAGATGAGGACAAGGGAAGATGAGGACAAGAGAAGATGAGGACAAGGGAAGATGAGGACAAGGGAAGATGAGGACCAAGGAAGATGAGGACAAGGGAAGATGAGGACCAGGGAAGATAGGACCAGTGAAGATGAGGACCAGTGAAGATAGGACCAGGGAAGATGAGGACCAAGGAAGATGAGGACAAGAGAAGATGAGGACAAGGGAAGATGAGGACCAGTGAAGATAGGACCAGTGAAGATGAGGACCAGTGAAGATAGGACCAGGGAAGATGAGGACAAGGGAAGATGAGGACAAGGGAAGATGAGGACAAGGGAAGATGAGGACCAAGGAAGATGAGGACCAGTGAAGATGAGGACCAGTGAAGATAGGACTAGGGAAGATGAGGACAAGGGAAGATGAGGACAAGGGAAGATGAGGACAAGGGAAGATAGGACCAGGGAAGATAGGACCAGGGAAGATGAGACTAAAGAGACTAAAACAAAGAACGCAAATGACTGAGGAGATGCCATATAACCCCTGGTAGGATTCGAAGACAGATTGGGGATGAATTCTTTGATTTTTATCAGACTTTCCTGAAGATTAATTTTTCTACTTTGCAGGACCTTCTCATTCGGCTTGAGCTTGGTGCAAAGTTATTAACAACGGCATTGCTTTCAGTTCCTGCCTTCTCTCTAATTACTTTATTCAGCTTGGGCAGGCTACGCTAGACAGAGATCTATGCATCAGGTGATCTAGGGACTTTTCTCCCAACACGGGTAAGGGGGACTTTTCTGGATTCCTTTGCAGCTGAATTTCGCTGACTAATAAAAAACTAAGTCGGAATTATACCTAATGTTTATAGTATCTTTAATATTACTTTTTATTTACTAACCATATTTATTATAAGATTCTGACTACTTATTATAAAATGCTCGACGTGAGACAGAGAGAGAGATCTGAATAAAAGTGCAAGGAATTGATTAGCTAGAATTAGCTAGCCAAATTAAATCAAGCCATTGGTGTCCGCCCCCTCCGGGACATGCCGAAAAGTCACTTAGGGAACTATAGAAAAAAGTCTAGAAAAACGAACGAATAGGGCCAACCACCTCCTAACGTATTAGATCAATCCGATACGAGCGTATCTTGTAACCATTTATGCATGACATGGCATGGATACACGGTAGACACGGTGACAGGCCATGGGTAGGGGGTGTACTGTCTACATGTCAGCTATCAATTTACTATAGCATAGTTACTCTATGCTACGCTACGATACTCTACGCTACTCTAACGCTACGCTACGATTCCCTCTAATAGCCTAGCAACGATTCCCTCTAATAGTCTAGCTACGATTCCAGCTAATAGTTTAGCTACGATTCCCTCTAATAGCCTAGCTACGATTCCTTCTAATAGCCTAGCTACGATTCCCTCTAATAGCCTAGCAACGATTCCCTCTAATAGTCTAGCTACGATTCCCTCTAATAGTCTAGCTACGATTCCCTCTAATAGTCTAGCTACGATTCCCTCTAATAGCCTAGCAACGATTCCCTCCACAGATAATATATAACTTATTTATATATTATCTGTGATTCCCTCTAATAGCCTAGCTACGATTCCCTCTAATAGCCTAGCTACGATTCCCTCTAATAGCCTAGCAACGATTCCCTCTAATAGTCTAGCTACGATTCTCTCTAATAGTCTAGCTACGATTCCCTCTAATAGTCTAGCTACGATTCCCTCTAATAGCCTAGCTACGATTCCCTCTAATAGCCTAGCAACGATTCCCTCTAATAGTCTAGCTACGATTCCCTCTAATAGTCTAGCTACGATTCCCTCTAATAGTCTAGCTACGATTCCCTCTAATAGCCTAGCAACGATTCCCTCTAATAGCCTAGCAACGATTCCCTCCACAGATAATATATAACTTATTTATATATTATCTGTGATTCCCTCTAATAGCCTAGCTACGATTCCCTCTAATAGTCTAGCTACGATTCCCTCTAATAGCCTAGCTACGATTCCCTCTAATAGCCTAGCTACGATTCCCTCTAATAGCCTAGCAACGATTCCCTCTAATAGCCTAGCAACGATTCCCTCTCACAGATAATATATAACTTATTTATATATTATCTGTGATTCCCTCTAATAGCCTAGCAACGATTCCCTCTAATAGCCTAGCTACGATTCCCTCTAATAACCTAGCAACGATTCCCTCTAATAGCCTAGCTACGATTCCCTCTAATAACCTAGCAACGATTCCCTCTAATAGCCTAGCAACGATTCCCTCCACAGATAATATATAACTTATTTATATATTATCTGTGATTCCCTCTAATAGCCTAGCTACGATTCCCTCTAATAGCCTAGCTACGATTCCCTCTAATAGTCTAGCTACGATTCCCTCTAATAGCCTAGCTACGATTCCCTCTAATAGCCTAGCAACGATTCCCTCTAATAGTCTAGCTACGATTCCCTCTAATAGTCTAGCTACGATTCCCTCTAATAGCCTAGCTATGATTCCCTCTAATAGCCTAGCTACGATTCCCTCTAATAGCCTAGCAACGATTCCCTCCACATATAATATATAACTTATTTATATATAATCTGTGATTTCCTCTAATAGCCTAGCAACGATTCCCTCTAATAGCCTAGCAACGATTCCCTCCACAGATAATATATAACTTATTTATATATTATCTGTGATTCCCTCTAATAGCCTAGCTACGATTCCCTCTAATAGCCTAGCAACGATTCCCTCCACAGATAATATATAACTTATTTATATATTATCTGTGATTCCCTCTAATAGCCTAGCTACGATTCCCTCTAATAGCCTAGCAACGATTCCCTCTAATAGCCTAGCAACGATTCCCTCCACATATAATATATAACTTATTTATATATAATCTGTGATTTCCTCTAATAGCCTAGCAACGATTCCCTCTAATAGCCTAGCTACGATTCCCTCTAATAGCCTAGCAACGATTCCCTCTAATAGCCTAGCTACGATTCCCTCTAATAACCTAGCAACGATTCCCTCTAATAGCCTAGCAACGATTCCCTCCACAGATAATATATAACTTATTTATATATTATCTGTGATTCCCTCTAATAGCCTAGCTACGATTCCCTCTAATAGCCTAGCTACGATTCCCTCTAATAGTCTAGCTACGATTCCCTCTAATAGCCTAGCTACGATTCCCTCTAATAGCCTAGCAACGATTCCCTCTAATAGTCTAGCTACGATTCCCTCTAATAGTCTAGCTACGATTCCCTCTAATAGCCTAGCTATGATTCCCTCTAATAGCCTAGCTACGATTCCCTCTAATAGCCTAGCAACGATTCCCTCCACATATAATATATAACTTATTTATATATAATCTGTGATTTCCTCTAATAGCCTAGCAACGATTCCCTCTAATAGCCTAGCAACGATTCCCTCCACAGATAATATATAACTTATTTATATATTATCTGTGATTCCCTCTAATAGCCTAGCTACGATTCCCTCTAATAGCCTAGCAACGATTCCCTCTAATAGTCTAGCTACGATTCCCTCTAATAGCCTAGCTACGATTCCCTCTAATAGCCTAGCAACGATTCCCTCTAATAACCTAGCAACGATTCCCTCTAATAGCCTAGCAACGATTCCCTCCACAGATAATATATAACTTATTTATATATTATCTGTGATTCCCTCTAATAGCCTAGCTACGATTCACTCTAATAGCCTAGCTACGATTCCCTCTAATAGTCTAGCTACGATTCCCTCTAATAGCCTAGCTACGATTCCCTCTAATAGCCTAGCTACGATTCCCTCTAATAACCTAGCAACGATTCCCTCTAATAGCCTAGCAACGATTCCCTCCACAGATAATATATAACTTATTTATATATTATCTGTGATTCCCTCTAATAGCCTAGCAACGATTCCAGCTAATAGTCTAGCTACGAGTACAAAAAGTAAATGGATTATGAATAAACTAAACCAGCTATTAAAGAAGCTATGAAGACAACAAGAATGAATCTGGCGAATCAGGCTGAAAACTTTGAAAATCCCTGAGGGGAACAAATCCCAATCTGGGCAGCGTGAGGCGGGGGGTTTGGGATCTGATGAAGGAGATTGGATCAGCATGACTGGGCGAATCCGATCAAGCACACACAGGCCTCATCCCGAGAAACTTAAAACCCAAGAGAGAATGCAGAAAATTTGCTCAACAATCGGTGCCCCCAGTGAGCAATGCCTAACAGCAACCCGAACGCAACCGACCACTCGGCAACAGCCGACGCCGCAAGCGAAGCGGCTGCTCTTGAACTACTCGCCGCCGTGTACAAATACCTGTTCGCCTGGCTGGTACCCCTGCTGTATGTGTCCGGCTGTGCTGGCACTGCGGTCTGCGTCACCGTCCTGCTGCGCCGCGGCAGCACCCAGAAGGAGGCCAGGCCATGGTTCATTGCCCTCAGCCTCACTGACCTGTGCGTCATGTCTGTCGGCCTGCCAATCATGTACTTGAATATTGTGCGTGCCATTGTCAGAGCCGAGTTATCTCCGTCAGCCGCTACTGGCAGCTACGACCCCAGAAGCTGGAGCGCGCCAGCGTGCTACGGCCTGACCATGCTGCAGTACTACGGCCTGATCGCATCCAGCTGGGTCCAGGTCGGAATCAGCCTCACCCGCTGCTTGAGCGCCGTCCTGCCGCTGGCGTGCCGACGTCAGTTGAACTACGCCGCGTCAAAGCGCGCCCTGGCGGTGACGCTGACCATCCCGATGGCCATGGCGGTGGCCGCGGTCACCAGCTCCGTCAAGTACTACGAAAGAAATCTTGGCGCAAACGAGTCCAACAGCAACGGCAGCGCGAACGGCGGAGGCGGCGGCGTCTGCGCCCAGAAGTGGAAGTCGCCGTACTATTTCTACAGCACTCTGGTGCTGCGCGTGTTCCTGCCGGCCGTCTGCCTGGCCGTCAGCAGCGCCGGCATCATGTACAGCCTGCACCGCTTCAAGCGCACTTTTCCTAGTGACGTAGCCAGGCTGAGCCATCAGCAGCGGCGAATCTCCATCGCCTTGATCGGCATGAACTCCACCTTCTTGCTGTTCGCCCTTCCCTACGAGCTCTACCTTATCTACGCCACGGAGCGACGCAGCGATCTGCAGCGCGGCGGTCACGGACGAGCTGCAGCGCTGAAAATCGCCGAGCGAGTTTTCGCCATTCTCATGTACACCAACAACGCCACGAACTGGATCTTCTACTTTGTGCTCGGCCGTCGCTTCCGTCAGGAGCTGCAGCGGAAGCTGTTCGTCTGCTGCGCCGCGCCCGCCAGCAATGGGAAGGCTGTGGCGCAGTACCAGTTCCGACCGGAGCGCCGCCCGCTGCCCGTGACTCCGCCGCTGACGCCGCCGCAGCCGCCGAGGACGGCGACGCCGCTAGAAATTGGCGTTGGAAATTTTGATGACAGCGACGAAATTGTTGGCGCTGCCGAGGAGCTGCAGCCGCTGAGGCGACTGAGTCCCATCGGTGAGCAGCGATGGAGCACCGCCGGCGGTTCCAAACAATGCACCCCCTGTGACTGTCGGGTCAGCCTTCGCCTCACCTCTGTGTGATGAAATCATAGCGAAGTGTCTCCGAAGATTTTCATTACTGTAGATTTAGCAAGGAGTTTTCCTTTTCTTAAATTTTCAGATTGACATAGACTGACGATTTCATTTCCATTTTATTTATAAGATCATTCGGACTTTAAATAATGTGTTTGTTTTGAAATATTAATCACGCAACATTCATTTTTTAATGAATTACTAGCTGGGCGCTTTTCATTGGCTGATGTCAGGCAAGTCACGTGCTCGGCTTGAGGTGGCTATAGGGTTCCCCCTTTATATTTTCTAAAAATAGATGGATTTCCAGCAAAGTTGACTGCTGGGTTTTCTGTGTCAAGAATTCCTTGATGAGAAGCAGCAATACCGCCTATTCTCTAACTTTGATCTCTGACGCGGAATCCGCCATTAAAAGAAAAATGAAAAGTGCATTGAGAGAGGAACGATGAAAAGCACTCAAACTCGATAAAAGCTTACGCATGGGACGCGAGTATTTTATTGATATTCCACTGAAAACAGTCGCATCAGGCAGCAGAACTTCCTCTAGTCTCCAACTTCAAACTTACCCTTGGTCACACCGGAAAATACCTGGGAATCTTCGATAAAAGCCTGGCAAACACTCCGTACGATAAGAGCGAGCGGCGTCAAATTTTGTGCAATTCAAGCCGCTTGTCTCTAAAGCGACTCTTCTGACTAAATCCTGGGACTAAATTGAATACACAAAGGCGCTTGGATACACAATATGTCGAATCAAAATCACATTTTTAGATGTCTAAAATTTATGTAATCGAATTCATTGGCCTTGAAATGTTAGATTGGATACTTTTAGTACGAGCGATCCATGTCTGCTTTTTTATCAAAACGTTTATCATGCGTCATGCAGTGCTTCAAAAATATGTGCACTTGTTGGTTCATACCGATCTGTGTGATTCCCTCGGCTGGACTACGAAATTAACTCATAAAATAAATTCTATATTTTCTGTCTCAATGTGCGAATTGCTTTTAGAAGCGATTGCGTCAAACATTGTGCTGAAAGAAAGAGATATTTTTCATACAGTCTACGAGTATTATTCTATATTGTCTAATTTTCACAATTCTCACATAGAGCCGAGATCAAAATGTGTAAAACTATGCGTGAAACGATCGTCTAAATTTGGCATGAAAGCGACTGTAGTAATTTAAGACTATTTAGATTAGCCTAAAAATAGAAGGCTACGTCTATTTGCCCATTAAACTCTGACACATCCGAGCAATGATGAAAATAGCGCTGCGTTCGCAGCAAAAAATACTATTGATAACAGAGCATCAACTAATGGACTTTTAACTACAGTTACAGCTGTAGATCTTTTTCTGTGTGCGAAAAATGCCAGATTATGAGGAGTTGGGAGGCGCAAGTGCTGCTGTCTACTTTTGTGAAGCCAATCAGAGTCTGCGTACTAGGGGAGTGAGGAGGTGTAATATATCCGATTCCATGCTGTGTTGGTGTGCCGTAACCAATTAGAGGCGGGTGGAGTGGGGAGGCGCTAGAGCTGCTGTGTTGGTGTAGTGTAGCCAATCAGAGGCAGGGTGGAGTGACGAGGTGCTAGAGCTGCTATGTTTGTGTTGCGCAACCATTATAAAAGACGGAGTAGAATGGGGTGACGATAGAGCTGCTGTGTTGGTGTGGTGCAGCCAATCAGAGACAAAGTGGAGTGGGGAGGTGCTAGCACTGCTGTGTTGGTGTGGTGCAGCCAATCAGAGACAAAGTGGACTGGCGACCAATTTTTATCAGACAATCTCTTTTTTAGTCTGAAACATCTTCAAGTTTGACCTGAATTCAACAAAAAAATGCTTTAAAAATCATAGTTTGATAAATACTTTAATGAAAAGGCTTCACTTCAAAGAAAAATTCAACTTTCTTATCTATATAGCACAATAGAAATTGCGTGATGCAACGTTCAGTACGACAAAAATATACACAGTAGGAGTTTTTCTAATCTAATTGTCGACTTCGCCAGTAGCTTCTTTTGACCGCTCATACCGCTTAGGATGTGAAAAGAAAGAGACAGGGAAGAGAGAGAGGAGAGATGGGAAGTGAGAGGGGAGAGATGGGAAGAGACGGGGGAGAGATGGGAAGGGACGGGGGAGAGATGGGAAGAGACTGGGGAGAGATGAGAAGAGACAGGGGAGAGATGAGAAGAGACGGGGGAGAGATAAGAAGAGATGGGGGAGAGATGGGAAGAGACGGGGGAGAGATAGGAAGAGACGGGGGAGAAATGAGAAGAGACGGGGGAGAGATGAGAAGAGACGGGGGAGAGATGAGAAGAGACTGGGGAGAGATGAGAAGAGACAGGGGAGAGATGAGAAGAGACAGGGGAGAGATGAAAAGAGACGGGGGAGAGACGAGAAGAGACGGGGGAGAGATGAGAAGAGACAGGGGAGAGATGAGAAGAGACAGGGGAGAGATGAAAAGAGACGGGGGAGAGACGAGAAGAGACGGGGGAGAGATGAGAAGAGACAGGGGAGAGATGAGAAGAGACAGGGGAGAGATGAAAAGAGACGGGGGGAGAGACGAGAAGAGACGGGGGAGAGATGGGAAGAGACGGGGGAGAGATGAGAAGAGACGGGGGGAGAGATGAGAAGAGACGGGGGAGAGATGAGAAGAGACAGGGGAGAGATGAGAAGAGACGGGGGAGAGATGAGAAGAGACTGGGGAGAGATGAGAAGAGACGGGAAGAGAGACAGGGGAAAGCTAGAATAAGAGACTTGACGTGGAGAACAGGGCATTGAGACTCAAGGTGAGATTTTTTGTAAGGCATTCCTAGAATTGCATGCACACTATTTACAGTAGTATACTGTAGTTAGTATTGTCCATCTTGTCGAGCGAGCTCTTGAAGCCACCTGTCCGATAGAGAAATTATTTTGTTTCCGTTTTTAACGATTGTACAGACAACAGAGAACGACTGAATTAAGAAAAAGTCTGCAATTTTCTTTTCACACTGCTCTCGTCGCAAAATTCGCGACTGTGAAACAGTTTAAGTTCGCGCTTTTTGTCAAGAGATCTGTATATCAAAACTTAAAGCAATTGTTTTACTTTCAACTAAACGAATAAAATAGCTGCAAAGCAAGCCAGAACGAAACTGAAAGAGGGTTCTTCAGAGTGCAGGTTTAAAAGCTGGGCGGCGACTGTCATGACTCGCATGCGGGCTTGATTTCCTTTTCCTTCTTTCCTCGGCCCTCTCCGCAAGGATCCTTTCTGTAACTTCTTTTTGAGCCCTACGCCTAGCCTCTATCTGTGTGATCATGTGCTCAACCAGTTCGACGCGATGATAGAATGGCATCGGTTTGGCTACCGGCTGCCTGGGCTGAACATAGTCGCTTCTGCGCTTCACCTGATGCCAAAGAGGGTGTTGAAAGATTGTAAAGGAAATGGAAGAGTATGGGAGGCTATGGGAAGGGGAGTAGAGGCTATGGGAAGGGGAGTAGAGGCTATGGGAAGGGGAGTAGAGGCTATGGGAAGGGGAGTAGAGGCTATGGGAAGGGGAGTAGAGGCTATGGGAAGACAGTAGAGGTTATGGGAAGGGGATTAGAGGTTATGGGAAGGGGAGTAGAGGCTATGGGAAGAGGAGTAGAGGCTATGGGAAGGGGAGTAGAGGCTATGGGAAGGGGAGTAGAGGCTATGGGAAGGGGAGTAGAGGCTATGGGAAGACAGTAGAGGTTATGGGAAGGGGATTAGAGGTTATGGGAAGGGGAGTAGAGGCTATGGGAAGGGGAGTAGAGGCTATGGGAAGGGGAGTAGAGGCTATGGGAAGGGGAGTAGAGGCTATGGGAAGGGGAGTAGAGGCTATGGGAAGGGGAGTAGAGGCTATGGGAAGGGGATTAGAGGCTATGGGAAGACAGTAGAGGTTATGGGAAGGGGAGTAGAGGTATGGGAAGACAGTAGAGGCTATGGGAAGGGGAGTAGAGGCTATGGGAAGGGGAGTAGAGGCTATGGGAAGGGGATGGAGGCTATGGGAAGAGGGTAGAGGCTATGAGTGGATGATATCAGAAGACCAGTATGGGAAGCAGATGAGACTATTAGATGGATCGAGTGGGTGTGTGTATTCAATTAAAAGTACAAATGAGATTTAACCCACCAGCGTGGAGAACACGAAGTCGAAGTTCTGCTGAAACAGAAGGCCAGTCTCCTCAAACTCATTATAAGGAGATTTGCGCAACCGCAGGCCTTTGCTGGACTTGAACATGCACTCCATCACCAGGCCCAGCGACTCCATAATCACGGCGGGAACGACAGCGCGTTGAGTGGGGCTTAGTATGTCTACTTCATTCATTGCATGGCTGTTCACATCTAGAAGCCACACCTAAGGACATTCGAAAGAGCTCACTGCATTTGGTGTGTTGCGGCTCGTGAATCATACCTGTAAAGTCTTACCTTATCGTTCTGATCCACGGAAAAGTCCATTCCGAAAATCTGATAGCATCCGTAGGCGTCCCAGATCTTATTCTCGATGGCAGTAGCTATACGTATACCAATGTGCGTGATCTGATCCTTGATGGTAGCCAACAGAGAATCAGGGCCAAACACTTCCTCGAGCTTCTTGGACCGGTCTTCACTGACAGTGAGCAGGTGGCTCTCGCTAATCCGCATGGCCCTGTCGGCCTTCTCCTTCTGTGACTGGTACGAACAGACAAGCATCTGCATCTTAGCATCGAGAGCATCGGCTTCTTGCTGGCGCATTTTATTTATTGTCTGTGCATCCGTGTTGCCATTGTTGTCTTCAGATTCTGTGAAAGACTCGTACTTTACCGAGGCTATGCGACAGAAGCCCGGGTTCAAAAAGGCCACGACACGCCGGTTGCGCAGCGTAACGATGAGCAAGAATGCTCTGATGTCTACTTTGTACCCATCGAACAGGTATGGTTCATCGATCATGCGCTGGACAAGAAAGTCGTGCCGTGACGTTTCCTTGCCCAAGGTCATGTGGTAGAACTTTTGAAACTCTTCACTTCTGTGAAAGAATTGAAAGCCCCTACCTTTAGTGAGGTACGCAGGTTTGCAAACAAACAACTGGCCCTTCAATTCACCATCAAGCCGGTTTGAAAATAGCTGCAGCGCATTGTACGAAGAGAAGCTTTGTACCTCTGGTATGAAGATATCCATGTGCTTGCACAGTGTCTTGCGATAGTTGAAACACGCTTGGCTTTTGCAGCCTTCCTTGTCAGTTTGCATGGATCCCACCATATGCGAACAGATGCGATAAGTCTCCGGACCGTCGTAATCTAAGTGTGAGCCACACTTTTTCAGACAATAATTGTGGCGCTCCAACATGTACCGCCTCAGTGTGACGCCCATCACTTGCTTGTCTTTCAGGAATATATCGCCCGGAAACCGGTTAACAATAAAGCAGCCATTACCAGTAAGACGGTTGATAATCTGCTTGGCCTTCATAGCACCCACCCAGATCAGGTGTCGCTCGCCCTGTGAATTCAGTGACAACTCTTTCGCCCGGCTAATGCACAATACGTCTTCGCAGAACCTGCTGACAATGCTTTCTATAGGATTTAGAAATTCTTTGTTAATAGTCGGTATCACGATTCCATTGCTGTCCCGCCTGAACTTGGGGTGGGGTTCGTGCAGTACGTTCTTCGAGCTCACATAGTACTTGCCCTCCCGGCGGATTTTTATAACAGGGAATTTGTTGAGCTTCTCAGTGACCAGGCCGATATCGTAAAGCGAGTTGTTCTTAATTGGAATGACTTTCAGACTGTGCTGTTCTGTCTGCTTAAATCTGTCTGCATCTGATTTCCCTGCGAAAGGAGCAAGGATAGAGCACAACATTGAGAGCCAAGTGAAACCTCAATGTTTCTTCGAAATGTGCTATTTTTGAAGGCGTGATAATCATCAAGTGTCAAGATCTTGAATCACAATTCGTTTAAACCCTATTTCGTCAAAGTCGCTTAAAATCCTTTTTCACTATAGCCTAAATCCTGAAATAACGAATAGCCGAAATCCCAACTAGCCGAAATCCCAACTAGCCGAAATCCCAACTAGCCGAAATCCCAACTATAGCCCAAATGCAAACTATCCTAAATCCAAACTAGCCTAAATCCCAACTAGACTAAATCCCAATTAGCCCAAATCCCAACTAGCCTAAATCCCAACTAGCCCAAATCCCAACTATCCTAAATCCAAACTAGCCTAAATCCCAACTAGCCGAAATCCCAACTAGCCGAAATCCCAACTAGCCTAAATCCCAACTAGCCCAAATCCCAACTATCCTAAATCCAAACTAGCCTAAATCCCAACTAGCCTAAATCCCAATTAGCCCAAATCCCAACTATCCTAAATCCAAACTAACCTAAATCCCAACTAGCCCAAATCCCAACTATCCTAAATCCAAACTAGCCGAAATCCCAACTAGCCTAAATCTCAACTAGCCCAAATCCCAACTATCCTAAATCCAAACTAGCCTAAATCCCAATTAGCCCAAATCCTAACTAGCCTAAATCCCAACTAGCCGAAATCCCAACTAGCCTAAATCCCAACTAGCCTAAATCCCAACTAGCCTAAATCCCAACTAGCCTAAATCCCAATTAGCCCAAATCCCAACTATCCTAAATCCAAACTAGCCTAAATCCCAACTAGCCTAAATCCCAATTAGCCCAAATCCCAACTATCCTAAATCCAAACTAACCTAAATCCCAACTAGCCCAAATCCCAACTATCCTAAATCCAAACTAGCCGAAATCCCAACTAGCCTAAATCTCAACTAGCCCAAATCCCAACTATCCTAAATCCAAACTAGCCTAAATCCCAATTAGCCCAAATCCTAACTAGCCTAAATCCCAACTAGCCGAAATCCCAACTAGCCTAAATCCCAACTAGCCTAAATCCCAACTAGCCTAAATCCCAACTAGCCTAAATCCCAATTAGCCCAAATCCCAACTAGCCTAAATCCCAACTAGCCTAAATCCCAACTAGCCTAAATCCCAACTATCCTAAATCCAAACTAACCTAAATCCCAACTATCCTAAATCCAAACTAGCCGAAATCCCAACTAGCCTAAATCTCAACTAGCCCAAATCCCAACTATCCTAAATCCAAACTAGCCTAAATCCCAATTAGCCCAAATCCTAACTAGCCTAAATCCCAACTAGCCGAAATCCCAACTAGCCTAAATCCCAACTAGCCTAAATCCCAACTAGCCTAAATCCCAACTAGCCTAAATCCCAATTAGCCCAAATCCCAACTAGCCTAAATCCCAACTAGCCTAAATCCCAACTAGCCTAAATCCCAACTAGCCTAAATCCCAACTAGCCTAAATCCCAACTAGCCTAAATCCCAACTAGCCTAAATCCCAATCAGCCTAAATCCCAACTAGCCCAAATCCCAACTAGCCTAAATCCCAACTAGCCTAAATCCCAACTAGCCTAAATCCCAATTAGCCCAAATCCCAACTAGCCTAAATCCAAACTAGCCTAAATCCAAACTAACCTAAATCCCAACTAGCCCAAATCCCAACTATCCTAAATCCAAACTAGCCGAAATCCCAACTAGCCTAAATCTCAACTAGCCCAAATCCCAACTATCCTAAATCCAAACTAGCCTAAATCCCAACTAGCCGATATCCCAATTAGCTGAAATCCCAATTAGCCGATATCCCAATTAGCTGAAATCCTAATTAGCCGAAATCCCAATTAGCCGATATCCCAATTAGCCGAAATCCCAATTAGCCGATATCCCAATTAGCCAAAATCCCAATTAGCCGAAATCCCAATTAGCCGAAATCCCAATTAACCGAAATCCCAATTAACCGAAATCCCAATTAACCGATATAGCCGATATCCCAATTAACCGATATAGCCGATATCCCAATTAACCGATATAGCCGAAATCCCAATTAACCGATATAGCCGAAATCCCAATTAACCGATATAGCCGAAATCCCAATTAACCGAAATCCCAATTAACCGATATAGCCGAAATCCCAATTAACCGAAATCCCAATTAACCGATATAGCCGAAATCCCAATTAACCGATATAGCCGATATCCCAATTAACCGTTATAGCCGATATCCCAATTAACCGATATAGCCGAAATCCCAATTAACCGATATAGCCGAAATCCCAATTAACCGAAATCCCAATTAACCGATATAGCCGAAATCCCAATTAACCGAAATCCCAATTAACCGATATAGCCGAAATCCCAATTAACCGAAATCCCAATTAACCGATATAGCCGAAATCCCAATTAACCGTTATAGCCGAAATCCCAATTAACCGATATAGCCGAAATCCCAATTAACCGTTATAGCCGAAATCCCAATTAACCGTTATAGCCGAAATCCCAATTAACCGTTATAGCCGAAATCCCAATTAACCGTTATAGCCGAAATCCCAATTAACCGTTATAGCCGATATCTCAATTAACCGATATAGCCGAAATCCCAATTAACCGTTATAGCCGAAATCCCAATTAACCGATATAGCCTAAATCCCAATTAACCGTTATAGCCGAAATCCCAATTAACCGTTATAGCCGAAATCCCAATTAACCGTTATAGCCGAAATCCCAATTAACCGATATAGCCGATATCCCAATTAACCGATATAGCCGAAATCCCAATTAACCGATATAGCCGATATCCCAATTAACCGATATAGCCGAAATCCCAATTAACCGATATAGCCGATATCCCAATTAACCGATATAGCCGATATCCCAATTAACCGATATAGCCGATATCCCAATTAACCGATATAGCCAAAATCCCAATTAACCGATATAGCCGAAATCCCAATTAACCGTTATAGCCGAAATCCCAATTAACCGATATAGCCGATATCTCAATTAACCGTTATAGCCGATATCTCAATTAACCGATATAGCCGATATCTCAATTAACCGTTATAGCCGATATCTCAATTAACCGATATAGCCGATATCCCAATTAACCGATATAGCCGATATCCCAATTAACCGATATAGCCGATATCCCAATTAACCGATATAGCCGATATCCCAATTAACCGTTATAGCCGATATCCCAATTAACCGATATAGCCGAAATCCCAATTAACCGATATAGCCGAAATCCCAATTAACCGAAATCTTAATTAACCGATATAGCCGAAATCCCAATTAACCGAAATCCCAATTAACCGATATAGCCGAAATCCCAATTAACCGTTATAGCCGATATCTCAATTAACCGATATAGCCGATATCCCAATTAACCGATATAGCCGATATCTCAATTAACCGATATAGCCGATATCTCAATTAACCGATATAGCCGATATCTCAATTAACCGTTATAGCCGATATCTCAATTAACCGATATAGCCGATATCCCAATTAACCGATATAGCCGAAATCCCAATTAACCGTTATAGCCGATATCCCAATTAACCGATATAGCCGATATCCCAATTAACCGTTATAGCCGATATCCCAATTAACCGATATAGCCGAAATCCCAATTAACCGATATAGCCGAAATCCCAATTAACCGATATAGCCGATATCCCAATTAACCGATATAGCCGAAATCCCAATTAACCGATATAGCCGAAATCCCAATTAACCGATATAGCCGAAATCCCAATTAACCGATATAGCCGATATCTCAATTAACCGTTATAGCCGATATCCCAATTAACCGTTATAGCCGATATCTCAATTAACCGATATAGCCGATATCCCAATTAACCGATATAGCCGATATCTCAATTAACCGTTATAGCCGATATCCCAATTAACCGTTATAGCCGATATCCCAATTAACCGTTATAGCCGATATCTCAATTAACCGATATAGCCGATATCCCAATTAACCGATATAGCCGATATCTCAATTAACCGATATAGCCGATATCCCAATTAACCGTTATAGCCGATATCTCAATTAACCGTTATAGCCGATATCCCAATTAACCGATATAGCCGATATCTCAATTAACCGATATAGCCGATATCCCAATTAACCGATATAGCCGATATCCCAATTAACCGATATAGCCGAAATCCCAATTAACCGAAATCCCAATTAACCGATATAGCCGAAATCCCAATTAACCGATATCAAACAAAGTCGAATTTGGTTGACTTGCTTGGCTTCTCAGGAACATAGTTAGACGACATAGATTTATTGTTGGGCGACTTCAAGCTACCGCCATGGCTCGCCAGCTTCAAGGCTTCATTGTAGTCGCTGCATGTTCTTCCGTTGGCTTCGGCTGTGAAATAAAAATAATAATTAAATCAAAGCAACGAAAGCTTAAAAAGTTAATAACAACTGGGAATTAAAAAAATAAAAGATGAAGCTAAAGCGACTGAAAATATGTGCATCATACTACTTGTAAGCGAAAGAAAAAGTATTAGTACTTGCACATGACAAGCTATTTTTTCTAATCAGACAATTTCTTATCTATATGGTGTCTCATCCCCCTGTCTCATCCCTCCCGTCTCATTCCTACCCTGTCTCATCTCTCCCCGTCTCATCTCTCTCGTGTCTCATGTCTCTTTTGTATCATGTCTCTTGTGTATCAACTCTCTCGTGTCTCATGTCTCTTTTGTATCATCTCTGTTGTGTAAAATGTATATTGTGTATCATCTCTCTTGTGTCTTATTTATCTTGTGCATCATGTCTCTTGTGTATCATCTCTCTTGTGTATCATGTCTCTTGTGTATCATCTCTCTTGTGTATCATTTATCTTGTGTATCATCTCTCTTGTGTACCATGTAGCTTTTGTATCATGTCTCTTGTGTATCATCTCTCTTGTGTATCATCTCTCTTGTGTATCATGTCTCTTGTGTATCATCTCTCTTGTGTCTCATTTATCTTGTGTATCATCTCTCTTGTGTCTCATTTATCTTGTATATCATCTCTCTTGTGTCTCATTTATCTTGTGTATCATCTCTCTTGTGTACCATGTAGCTTGTGTATCATGTCTCTTGTGTATCATCTCTCTTGTGTATCATCTCTCTTGTGTACCATGTATCTTGTGTATCATCTATCTTGTGTATCATCTCTCTTGTGTATCATCTCTCTTGTGTACCATGTATCTTGTGTATCATCTCTCTTGTGTATCATCTCTCTTGTGAATTATCTCTCTCATGTCTCATCTCTACCCTGTCACATCACTACCTTGTCTCACCTCTTTACATTGTCTTATTTCTCCCCTGTCTTAACTTTCCCATGTCTCATGTCTGCCTCTCATTTCTGGAGCAGCCAAATATAGAGACGTACGTGTCTTCACAGCGACAAATCGCGTCGGGCCAGCCGCCTGCTGCCGTATTTTAGTCAAGTTTTTGAAAATCTTTAGTAATTTCATTGCTGGAGCCATGCAAGCGGCTAATTTGTGAAGTCTATGTGAAGTCATGTTAAGTCTCGGAAACGATAGAGAGTTGATCCGATCTGCATCCTCAGAATGCTCAATTCACACAAAGTGGTCCTGTTCAATCAAACTGCAGAGGGTCTCAGCCATAGAGGTCTGAGCAAAAATTCATAGTGTAGAGCCGGATAGTTGAATTGTTCCGGCTCAGTGGCTCAATCTCTCAGTGGGATGCTCAATCTCTAGCATCCTTCCCATTTATGCCTTAGAAAATTTTGCAGTTTTATTGTTACACGCAGCAGACTAAAGTACTTTTAAAACACACCGGATAAATGCGCTAGTCTACACTGAGAAGTTGATTCTTTTTCAACTTCCTGTTTGTGCTGCCGCCGCCGCCGCCGCCGCAGTCGCTGTTAGTTGTATAGAAGAGAAGTGTCAGCTGCTTCATCAGGGATTCCAGGCCAGAGTATCATATTATACTCGTAAGTCCGATCGTGGTTAAGGTGTGCTCAATCTATACTCACCATAAATGTATTTAACATAGTATAGTATTGATTTATACGTTGAAAAAGGTACCAGACGTATTGATGCTTTTATTCGTAAAGTTCAACCTCTACTAATTTTTTGTACAGTCCTACAGAGGCTACAGTGTGTGTGGTCCCCAGTGCAGGATTAATGCACTTGCCACAAGCCCCGCTTGTAGAGAAATAAGAGAGAATAGTGTTAGCGTTGCTCTGGCTAACGAAAGAAAAAACGAAAAATGAGCTCATTCTGCCATTCTGTCAGACATTTTCTCATGAGGGCGAAAATGAGGGCTAGAATCTCCATTTCTAACCATATAACAGATACAGAAAAAAGCTATTCAAAATTTTATTGCAAACAATAGGACACTGAAATAAGTTGAAGAAGTAAAGGTTTATGAGACCACGGAAAGGAGTCGAGATGAACACGAGTCAAGAAGATCAACAAGCTCAGTGAATTGTTAATTTATAAGAATAACTCTTTGTATCTTAACATTCCGAGCGCAAATTTAAATACGCAGGGTAAGATAATTTGGGGCCCCTAAGCTTTTCACATACAAGCCGAACGGGGCCCACACCTCTCATTCCAAGTCTACCCCAATCCACCACCCCAGTTCACCCGCCACCCCAATGCTTTGCTAGCCGAAAATTCTCCGGAACCAATGAAATAACCACATCGCCTAATTGGCCGAGGCCCCTCCCAAGGCCGTTCCACAGCCTTCGCTTTAAGTTTAACACATCGCTGTTTGAATCCTGAACTTATAATGAAGGCATCAAAACCTTTGAAAAAACTAAACTCAAAACGATCGGCCTATCTATCGGACGAAAAGAGCCTGCGCCAGTGTATCGCGTTCTCGTTCAGTGGACAAACTGTCTTTATTTGAACACGATAAAGAAAAAATCGACTGGAAGGCGGGCGTTTAATCTTAAGTTAATTTGGAAGGCTGTTTTTATCCATCTCTTGATGGAGCAAAACAGATTGAAGTTAAAGAACAACAGGGCAGCAGAATAACAATGTCAACATCATCAGCCTATTCGTTGTTGGCTTCGTCAGCATCGACAAAGACGACTCGGCTTCTGAGATGCAGATTGGCACTACTGTTTACTGTAATTGTGAGCTGCTACAACTGCAAATGTAAGTGGGACTTTACCTGGTTAAAAGCATTTGCTTTCACTCAGAGTTTCACTTCTTCTTAGCACACCAAGTGCTCAACATGCAGGCTCTCCGCATGCATTTTTTGCTCATTTGTTTGGTTTTTATCTGCCTTCTCTCATGGCTAAGTGGCATTGTCTCTAAGACGTAGGATTCTTTGCTGCCTGACCCGACCCACTTCAGCACTTGAATCGCTAATTTAGTGGCAACTGGCAACCAGACTGTCTTTGCCACCCATGCTGCAGCATGGTCACAGTAATTTTCGCTTGTTTTTAATGACTCCCCAGTGATGTTCACCTCTGGTGGTCCTCCACATTCTCTTGGCATGCTTATACTCTATTAGCACATCTCGTTCTTGACCAGTTTTTCAGATTTTCCCGAGCCAAAGCCTTGGCAAATTACCTAAATTTATATACACAATTTTCAGCTTTAGGTTCCTCCAGTATCTACTCGTAATATAGTCTTCTGTTTATTTGTAGCCCGCAGCTGCAGCTGCCAGTTCTGTTCGACTAACAAATCGTCCTGTATGTAGAAATGTTGAAGGCAAATCCAGCCCCTGATTCTATTCGCCTAATACCATGCACCTACCTCCCGCATGCGTGTCCATGGACGGGTCATGCATGCTCCAGGCACAGGACAGAGAAATCCACTTAAGCTTTAGGCCAGGGTTTGGCTAGACAAGGTAGCCATGCAGTCACAGCAGAGTAGGCACTGTCACTCTCTTCTGCTAAATTTTGTTCTCCTCACTTCTTCATTTTTAGGCAAATGTGCTGCCAAACCGTTGCTTGCGTTTTCCGATTCTTCTCACACCCCACTCCACTGTCTTCTCACCCACCATACTCTCTTCTCACCCGCTCCACTCCACTGTCCTCTCACCCACCATACTCTCTTCTCACCCGCTCCACTCCACTGTCCTCTCACCCACCATACTCTCTTTTCACCCAATCCACTCCACTGTCCTCTCACCCACCATACTCTCTTCTCACCCAATCCACTCCACTGTCCTCTCACCCACCATATTCTCTTCTCACCCAATCCACTTCAATGTGCTCTCACCCACCATACTCTCTTCTCACTCACTCCACTCTCATCTCACCCGTTCCATCCCACTCTCCTCTTACCCACTCCACTCTTTTCTTACCCACTCCACTCTCCTCTTACCCACTCCACTCTCTCTTACCCACTCCACTCTCCTCTTACCCACTCCACTCTCCTCTTACCCACTCCACTCTCCTATTACCCACTCCACTCTTTTCTTACCCACGCCACTCTCCTCTTACCCACTCCACTCTTTTCTTACCCACGCCACTCTCCTCTTACCCACTCCACTCTCCTCTTACCCACTCCACTCTTTTCTTACCCACGCCACTCTCCTCTTACTCATTCCATCGCACTCTCCTCTTTAGCCACTCTCCTCTCACCCACCATACTCTCTTCTCACCCGCTCCACTCCACTGTCCTCTCACCCACCATACTCTCTTCTAACCCAATCCACTTCACTGTGCTCTCACCCACCATACTCTCTTCTCACCTACTCCACTCCACTGTCCTCTCACCCACCATACTCTCTTCTCACCCACTCCACTCTCTTCTCGGCTATATACAAATTATTTTCCTTGTCCACTATTCTCTGATTTATTTAATTTTTTTATTAATCCTGCTGATTTTCGTGCTTTTAATTTTGACTGATCATATCCAATTCTACCTCATTTAATTCCTGTTTATATTTGAATCTTCAAGTGTCAAACATACATGTAGTATTATCTTACTAACTGAAGTACCGAGTGATGTAACATTCAAACATAGTAATTAATTGTTGTCATGAATTTCCTAAATTCCTAACATCTCTTACACTTGCCACCTTATTTCCCGAGGCAGGTAATATGGGCTAAAATAGCTGTTCTCCCCTATTTATGTGGTGATTACATTCTCTTCCTCTACTTATAACTCGATTGAGAAATCCCGCATTGCAATCACAAGCTCTGGTTTCCATCCATGCTTGAGTGAGTCGCTGTGTCTGGGCTGGCACGCAAAGACAAGAAATTCCTTGTTATATTTCTGCTATTCATTCAGCTAGATCTATTTCTATACTCTCGTGGATGTCATTTCCCTTCGAGTTCGTTCATTGACCCAGAATCTACTATGTATATATAAATATATATCCAGGGTAAGTCCAATGAAAATAACAAGATGTCGCTGCCATGACAACTAGCTAACTGGGTTTTCGCTGCAGCGTAAACTATTGTTTTGACTTCTGAACGAAAGGTTAGCACTTAGAATCTTAAAGTGAGTTTAGTTTCTATTTTTTTCTTCTAATTTTCTAATCCTGAAAGAATTTATACAGTATATCAAAGTGTGGGCATAACTACAACATATAGTGTTCAACAAGCCAACTAAAGAAAAAACACATTTCCCATTCTTTGATCAATTTTAGACCAGAGAATGCATGGTCTCGTGTATACCATATCGGGCCGTGTGTAGTTTCAATTGGTCAAGGCTGAAAGTTTGGCATGTTGAAACAGGGGTGCTGGGTGGGTTTGGGATATCGACATGGGGATCTGCGAGCACTGATGCTTGATGATGGTTGAGTTTCAGCAGCCAGATTCAAAGCTAATGTTTGCTCTAGCATTTAAGCCTAAGTTGCATTAGCTGTATAACTGCTACACTCCCTACACATGTGTATTGAACACTAAACCACGATCAGTAAGTCTCCTATAGGTTCCTGATTCATTGTTGGTTTCGTTTCGTAGTTCGTGGTTAATATCCTGGTTTATGGTTAGTTCTGTGTCCTGATCTTGGTTCGTGGTTAGTTCTGTGTCTCGATCTTGGTTCGTGGTTAGTTGTGTCTTGATCTTGGTTCGTGGTTAGTTTGTGTCTTGATCTTGGTTCGTGGTTAGTTTGTGTCTTGATCTTGGTTCGTGGTTATTTGTGTCTTGATCTTGGTTCGTGTCTTGATCTTGGTTCGTGGTTAGTTTGTGTCTTGATCTTGGTTCGTGGTTAGTTTGTGTCTTGATCTTGGTTCGTGGTTAGTTTGTGTCTTGATCTTGGTTCGTGGTTAGTTTGTGTCTTGATCTTGGTTCGTGGTTATTTGTGTCTTGATCTTGGTTCGTGTCTTGATCTTGGTTCGTGGTTAGTTTGTGTCTTGATCTTGGTTCGTGGTTAGTTTGTGTCTTGATCTTGGTTCGTGGTTCGTGGTTAGTTGTTTCTTGGTCTTGATTCGTGGTTAGTTCTGTGTCTTGATCTTGGTTCGTGGTTAGTTGTGTCTTGATCTTGGTTCGTGGTTAGTTGTGTCTTGATCTTGGTTCGTGGTTATTTATGTGTCTTGATCTAGGTTCGTGGTTATTTATGTGTATTGGTCTTGGTTCGTGGTTATTTATGTGTGTTGGTCTTGGTTCGGGGTTCGTGGTTAGTTTGTTTCTTGGTCTTGCTTCGTGGTTACTTCGTTTCTTGGTCGTGGTTCGTGGTTAGGTTGTTTCTTTGTCTTGGTTCGTGGTTAGTTTGTTTCTTGGTCTTGCTTCGTGGTTACTTCGTTTCTTGGTCGTGGTTCGTGGTTAGTTTGTTTCTTTGTCTTGGTTCGTGGTTAGTTTTGTGTTTTGGTCTTGTTTCGTGGTTAGTTTGTGTCTTGGTCTTGTTAGCATTGGAGTTTCTTGGCCTTTTGCGAGTCCACAGTTTTAGTGGCTTTATGTCTGGGAGGAAAATCGGGCACTATATGCCTTTTGTCAGCAGGAAAGCTGTACGGAAATCGATCGCCTTCTTTGAATTCTGCATAGGCGAGCTTGGGAACGGGCAGTGCGGAATTTTGCCTGTGTCAGAGAGACAGCGAGAGCTGTTGAAATGCCACTTTTGGATGTTGAAGAGGCAAACTCCTGCGCATTGAGAGCTGTCTCCACATTCTCGGCAGTTGGGCCGTAGTGGCATGGAGGAGAGGTGACGTCAGTGCAAATTGACACAAAAAAGTGTTCTGCGTGCCCGCATTTCGCAAGCGGAGCACCAACCGTGCCACCCACCCGTCGATACACATACTAATATAGATTGCTTGTTTGTCTCACGATAGTGTCTCTCTACTGCATTGATAGTCTTATTTTCCCTCCGGGCCTTCAAATAGGCGGGAATTGAATGAAGAGCCGTGAGAGAGGTGAAAGGGGAGGCGAGGCCAAACTCCGGTTGGTGGGTTGCGCCGGGGCGGAGTCCAAACACGAGAAGAAGTGGTTACAATGAGACAGAATTCAACCACCAAGGAAAAAAGAAGATTAGAGGGGATTTGATTCTCCTTTATTAATCGCGGGACACAAGTTCGGTGATCGGGGGAGTGCGGGTTAAATCGGCCGTGAAGGAAAAAAATATAAGAATATATGGCCCCGCCTTCCGCTTGCTTGTGCTGCGGCCTCTGAACCAATGTGTTGGATACAAGCTGTTCCCAGTTGAATCTAGTTTTTGCTAATTTTGTCGCTATTGGCACAATTTGTAGCACTGAAATTTGGAGGGCTTTGAAAATTGTTGAAAAAAGCTAGCTTATTCTGTAATTTAAAGTTTTTACTATTTTGCTTTTGTCCTACTTTGCCCACCTACACCAGTGCACATTTTTTACTGAATTCGACTAAATATTCTCTGAATTTCCTGCCAGCCAACCTCTCTTGTTTTTTCATTTTCTCCTCTCTGTTCTCTCTCCTCTCTTCCTTTACCTTGTCTCCTCTTCCATCTTCTCTCTTCTTTCTTTCTTCTCTCGTCTCTTTCCCTTTTCGCTTCAGTTCTCAGTTCTCAGTTCTATCTATTTCTCTGTCGTTCCTCTTCTTTCTCCTCTTAAACATCCATGTTACTCTCTTCTGTATGATCTGTTTCTAGATCTTTATTTTCTTCTCTCCGTCAGCCTTCGCATACTGACGATTCCTAACTTGCTAGTTCCTAATGCAAGCTTAGCAATTTGTGAATGAATTCATTGATCAATTGATTCCCTCACATTTTAGGGCTTCATTCCGTGGGAACAGACCCGATACAGATTTGCTTTTTTGCCCCCTGTTGCTTGTTTAATTTTACACGGCTTCTTGCGTTGTCAGTCTAACGAATCACACTGGAGGCGATGATTGTCACAAATCTTTTGCCACTCCATCAAGTTCTGATCTGATGATCGATTTTTTAGGTAGAGGCATTTTTGTTGTACCTGTGCTCCTCTCTGTCTAATAGATTGGTCAAGCATTGATTAAATGATCCTTAATGATCTTTCAAATATTGATGCCACTTCAGAAATTTATTTTCCAGTGGCAGTGTGAGCACAGAGGGTGGAGCAATCTGCTTCTGGACACTTTGAAATACAATATCCCCCACTCCGCTATGGCTAACCCCGCGTGAATTCAAGTCTTTCCATCTCAAGCAGCTGTGAGGTTTGGGTGGGGGCGGCTGATAGGTCAGGTAATTTGACACTGCCAATTCACTCCTGCACCGACCTCCCTCTCTGCGGTATGTCGCTTGGTTTGAGCTGTTATTCCCAATAAACCAACTGGAAATTTTCTAAGAGTATGTAGAGGAGTGCAATTACCTGATATTCACCGACCTATGCTTTGGTGTGTTTGTAGTTTGCTTCTTTATAGGTTGGGAATGAATTGCACCTCTCTTAGCTCCTGGACCTGCAACAAGCAAGGCGTACGAATTGCAACATTCCGCATTTCTTTTTGGATCAGATATCAAGTTTCTCGAAGTTTTAGATTCTATATTTATTAATACCTAGATACCTAAATTATTGATATCCAGATTCCAATTTTTGTCTCTAGATCCCACATTTCATAACTCCGACATTTCTTTACTCCAAGATTCCAATTTCTTGACCCTTAAATCTCACAATTAATTATCTACAGATCCCACATTTCTCGATTCGATCGAGGTATCTCGATATCTCGATTCCTAGATTGCTAATTTCCTGATTCCTAGAAACTATATTTCTTGACCCCTAGATACCATGCTTCTTGACCCCTAGATGCCATGTTTCATGACCCCTAGATGCCATGTTTCATGACCCCTAGATGCCATGTTTCATGACCCCTAGATGCCATGTTTCATGACCCCTAGATGCCATGCTTCTTGACCCTAGATGCCATGCTTCTTGACCCCTAGATACCATGCTTCTTGACCCTAGATGCCATGTTTCTTGACCCCGAGATGCCATGCTTCTTGACCCCTAGATGCCATGTTTCTTGACCCCTAGATACCATGTTTCTTGACCCCTAGATGCCATGTTTCTTGACCCCTAGATGCCATGTTTCTTGACCCCTAGATACCATGTTTCTTGACCCCGAGATGCCATGCTTCTTGACCCCTAGATGCCATGCTTCTTGACCCCTAGATGCCATGTTTCTTGACCCCTAGATACCATGTTTCTTGACCCCTAGATACCATGTTTCTTGACCCCTAGATACCATGCTTCTTGACCCCTAGATGCCATGCTTCTTGACCCCTAGATGCCATGTTTCTTGACCCCTAGATGCCACATTTCCTTATCCATAGATCCTATACTTCCTGAGGCCTTGGTTCCTACTCTTATCGATCCATAGATGGCACACATTCCGTTATCCTATGCTAGCAAAAAAATTCCCCATTTCCTCCGCGCGCAGCTGCCGATGCCCTGTCCGTATCGCTCGCATCGAATTCCGGCCGATTCGTGCCCGAGTTGTACCAGCTGCTGCTACACTGCAACGTCTCGAAGAACCCGCACTATGTCTTCTGGTACTACTCCAGCTTGCCAGGTGGCCCGGACCGAGCCCTCCTGGCCCGCTGCCACTGGGACACGGCCACCTGCGCCATCGAGCCCAGCTTCCACAACTGGACCAACCTGGCGGTGTCGGCCAATGGCACCCTCAGCCTGGCCCGGGTGGCCAAATCGCAGGACGGTTATTACGAATGCAATGCCTTCATTGACCAGCTTGATGCCAAGGAGGGCATTCGGCTGGTTGTGATCTGTGAGTTGCTGGGGGGAATGTTCGGTATGCCTCTAGGTTGAGAAACTGTCTAGGTAGCGGAAGCAACTACAAATTAGCTTTCATTTTTACTTCCTTTTCCTTAAAAAAGACGTGAGAAGCACCTTAATCAGACTGTTAAAAGTGCCATTTCGTGTGTCTCAATCAGGCAGAAGAAAGTGCCATATTTTGTCTCAATCAGGCAGTAGAAAGTGCCATTTCGTGTGTCTCAATCAGGCAGTAGAAAGTGCCATTTCGTGTGTCTCAATCAGGCAGTAGAAAGTGCCATTTTGTATCTTTTAATCAGGCTACGCCATTTTATGCCATAATATTCTAGTGGGGGAACTTATATTTGTACCTTTTATGAGCTTATTGCGTTCAGCAAACATTCTTTGGTGAATGCTGAGTAATATAAAGTAATTTAGCATGCTTCAGTGAAGCTACATTACACAGTAAATCTATTTCAAGCGATCTAAACAAGATAAGCTTGCTGCAGTGCAGAGCGGGTAGTTGATGCGAGAGTGAGTGAGAATTATTAACAAAAAAGCATTGACAGCGTGCGTAACTCACCCTTATTTAGGTTGATTACTGCAGCTTTCTAGAAAACACACAACACCGCTGCCTACCACTTTCTCTCATCCCCAAGCCAAGGCAAATTCCCAACGAAAATAGAAGCTAGAAGGAGTGCTTCAACATTTTTTCTCAACGCTATATTTGAGGATATGAAGGAGGCACAGAAGGCTTTTCCTCTAGAAGCCGCCATCTGTTGTGGCAGTTACTCTCCCACTAATACTCCCCCACACAAACTGCCTCCGCGTGGGATTCTTTCCCATCCGAGCCTTCCTTCCCTTAGTCCATAGACGATACCGATTCCCAACCCCAGGCGATGATCACTCGAGGACCCGATTGCATTAGCATTGTCTTCTATGCAGGGCGGCGGCAGCCGTTTTTTTGAATAGGATTTTTTCTGGCCCTCCGAAAACTGCATCCCGAGTAACTGCTTTTGCGAGTAAAATCTATTCTTGCTGGTAAAAGAAAAATTCAATCTAATACTCTGTGGGACCTTCTGAACTGCCTTTTTAATTCCATTTTGTGCTTCCAATATACCTTTTTTTAATTTTAATATTGGCTGCTAATTGCTCTCACTCTCCGTTTTCTCCGGCTAGACTCATGAAGACTCCACTATTCTACTTTTTTACTCACTCGGTCACATATATTGCACTCAACAATGTCACACAGACTCTACCTACCTCCTTTGCTCATAACTCTCCGATCGTTTTTCTACTTTCTGCCTCTCCACTCTCCGTCTCCCTCCTCTCCCACCTCCCCTATTCTTCCTCTTCCTCTCTCCCTCGTCTCCCCTCTACCCCCATCTACACAATTCATTCACTCACCCTCTGCCTCCTCTAACCCTCTGCCTCCTCTAACCCTCAACCTCCTCTCACCCTCTGCCTCCTCTAACCCTCTGCCTCCTCTAACCCTCTGCCTCCTCTAACCCTCTGCCTCCTCTAACCCTCTGCCTCCTCTCACCCTCTGCCTCCTCTCACCCTCTGCCTTCTCTCACCCTCTGCCTCCTCTCACCCTCTGCCTCCTCTCACCCTCTGCCTCCTCTAACCCTCTGCCTCCTCTAACCCTCTGCCTCCTCTAACCCTCTGCCTCCTCTCACCCTCTGCCTCCTCTAATCCTCTGCCTCCTCTCACCCTCTGCCTCCTCTCACCCTCTGCCTTCTCTCACCCTCTGCCTCCTCTCACCCACTGCCTCCTCTCACCCTCTGCCTCCTCTCACCCTCTGCCTCCTCTAACCCTCTGCCTCCTCTAACCCTCTGCCTCCTCTAACCCTCTGCCTCCTCTCACCCTCTGCCTCCTCTAACCCTCTGCCTTCTCTCACCCTCTGCCTCCTCTCACCCTCTGCCTCCTCTCACCCTCTGCCTCCTCTAACCCTCTGCCTCCTCTCACCCACTGCCTCCTCTCACCCTCTGCCTCCTCTCACCCACTGCCTCCTCTCACCCTCTGCCTCTCTAGATGTTGCGCAATGTTACGCATAAAAGCTTCTTTCAGTCGCGCTCAGCAAAAGCTGTAAGCAACAGAGCTTTAGCTGCAGCTGCCACTGTCATATTGGGCGAAAATGAATCCCCCCAGCAACTGTCAATCTGCAGCACAATATTCCGCTTTCGAGTTTGGGGTCAAGCGCTCTGCTTGGATGGTCACTTTCTTTTGTTAACATCCCCCATTTGGCCTTTCATCCCATCCTATACCCGTTTCTCAGCGCTTGTTCCATAGAAAGTTTAGGAAAAATAAACCTTAACCTACCGATTCAGTTATTTTCGCTGTGCAATGGACTGGAATGTACAGCCTGGTGCCATAAAGCATGCCTCAGATTGACTGACTGACTTCAGGACCATCGGGTGTGACAGCCTATTTTCTTAGTTTTCAATGTTGATAAAAGTTGGCATTTTCCTAACGTCATCCGGTTAGAAACTAAATTTTTCTTTATTGTTCTGTTAGGTTTCTATTTTGATAGGCAAATCACGCAGTAGCTGATTGTGTGCTACTTAAAATTGATTAAAAACTTCTCCAAAGCCTGAGACCTACCTACCTTACATAAGTTTGATTGAAACTAGGATTCCGTAGCTAAGCACCATTTTTGTTTTAAAAAACGGCTTTGTTTGCATACTCCTGGTTTGATCTAGGTGACTGAGCCCCCTCTGCCGCTAGGTTTTGCTTGTATCCAGGCGACTATAAGTCTGAGCACAGGTCTATAGGCCCACTCACGTACACGCTGTTTTTAGACCTGTGTTAGTTTTGAGTTGGGATCAGTTTTTGTTAGCCAAAAGTAGAAACAGTTAGTTAAACAAATCTGTGTCCTGTATATTGAAAGTTGATAAAATTGTGACCTCAGGGACTAAACAACAGAATGGTAAAAATGGTAAATTGAAACTTCTGCTAAGCAATTTGACACGATTGATTCAGGCCTTTAGAACATTTTCTGATTTTCTATCACAACATTTTACATTATTTCACATGACGACTTGATCTTATCCGGAATTTCATGACCTCATCTGGTATTTCATGATCTCATCCGGCATTTCACGACCTCATCTGGTATTTCATGAACTCATCTGGCATTTCATGACCTCATCTGGTATTTCATGACCTCATCTGGTATTTCATGAACTCATCTGGCATTTCATGACCTCATCTGGTATTTCATGACCTCATCTGGCATTTCATTACCTCGTCTGGGATTTCATTACCTCATCTGGTATGTCATAACCTCATCTGGTATGTCATAACCTCATCTGGTATGTCATAACCTCATCTGGTATGTCATAACCTCATCTGGTATGTCATAACCTCATCTGGTATGTCATAACCTCATCTGGTATGTCATAACCTCATCTGGTATGTCATAACCTCATCTGGTATGTCATAACCTCATCTGGTATGTCATAACCTCATCTGGTATGTCATAACCTCATCTGGTATGTCATAACCTCATCTGGTATGTCATAACCTCATCTGGTATGTCATAACCTCATCTGGTATGTCATAACCTCATCTGGTATGTCATAACCTCATCTGGTATGTCATAACCTCATCTGGTATGTCATAACCTCATCTGGTATGTCATAACCTCATCTGGTATGTCATGACTATATGACTCATTATTGAGTATGCTAATAGAACAAAAACCTCAAAGAATTATCATGGATAAATGAGCAGTATATGACAGTCCCCGCATAATTCTCATAATCTCATTGCCATTGTCCAGAAAATGGCTCGGCATTGTAAAGTTAAGGCCGTGATTGCTTCTGGAAGGTTCAATTCTGTTTTTTTGTTTCGCGATGCTGAACAAAAGTTAAACAAAGCAAACCTAGGCTATCTAAATTTCACCTTTATGATCCTAATTAAACTTGGAGGTTGTGTTTATTACGGCGCACTCCATGAGCTTGTAATGTGTTTTTTACATTTATTGTGGAGAGACAATGTTATCCGCTTGAGCTACGATCCATCTGTCGATTCGCCCCCGCTATACCACCATTGGTGCTATTACATGACAAACGCCCTCATTGATGCTCTGCTTAGGAGTAAGATAGTTTAAACTCCAAGGTAGAAACTCATTGTTTAAGGAATACATGGACTGGCTACGCAAAGAAAGAGGAGGATAGAAGCAAAATAAAGTTTGCGTTGTCTACGCGAAACCGATCCACAAAATGCAAACCGGAAACTGTGCGACCAACCCTCCCCCCCCGATTATACAAGCAAAAACAAGCAATGAGCCTGAGTATTCACGTGTGTCTCAACTAAATCGATGATTGCAGTTTGAGCAACCCCCAACCTGAGCAGTCCACGCCTTAGGGGAGGAGTCAGCTGTTGTTGGGATGTAGGAGGATGGGGAGAGATTTTGGGGCAATAATGCCCACCCTAGTGGATTCAGCTAGATTCATTTTCCTCCGCCGCGCCCAATGTCCCTCCAGCCTGTTTCCACCTGCGAAATGTTTGGGGAGGATTCGATCTGAGCTGAAGTTTCGAGGTCCTGGAGGTCAATCAAAAGTCACTAGTTTGTCGCACCCTGTAGGAAAATAAAGGGAACTCAGCTAGGCATTGTGGAGGGTCTCGCATAATTTCCCATTTTCTTTCTCAACATGAGTGCTTGTTCTGTGAAGGCACTCGTGACGCCTTTTCTGGTCTTTGGCGGCTCTTTGACAACCACTTCTTCTACAGCTGAAGATGTCGATTGTCGGTGTACGCATAGTAGGGCCTACAAGCCGGTGCTCTCATAGCAGCGTGCTCTCCTACCCCTCGTTCTCCTCATATGCGGCATGCGGTTGCCGAGAAGAAAATAATTTTTATGTTTTCTTTTTAACAAAAAACTGTACAGCGTCGGCTGGCACGTGTCTGGCCTGCCTTCAAGTAATTTGTGTCTCCGTCCCAGTCAGGAAGAATATATTTTGCCCATTCTTGTCCTGCCCTCTTGAGGGGGGCAGGTGGAATATGCGGCGGCGTTCTCTGAAACCGAGATGCTCCTGCCAGCGATCGGGACATTCTCAAATAGAAGGAACTGCAGGTGCAGACAATGGGGAGAGAGAGGACAATGGCGGTTGAATAACAAACAGCAGACTGCCGTGAATGGGGATAGGAAGAATGCCTTTTTTGGCTGGCTTAGATGTGCTGAAAAAGATAATTTTTCTAGGGGAAAGCCATGAGATTAGAGAAAATGAGGGGAAGCCATGAGATTAGAGAAAATGAAGGGAAGCCGTGAGATTAGATAAAATGAGGGGAAGCCATGAGATTAGAGAAAATGGTGGGAAGCCATGAGATTAGAGAAAATGAAGGGAAGCCGTGAGATTAGAGAAAATGGTGGGAAGCCATGAGATTAGATAATATGAAGGGAAGCCGTGAGATTAGAGAAAATGAAGGGAAACCATGAGATTAGAGACAATGAGGGGAAGCCATGAGATTAGATAAAATGAAGGGAAGCCGTGAGATTAGAGAAAATGAAGGGAAGCCGTGAGATTAGAGAAAATGAGGGGAAGCCATGAGATTAGATAATATGAAGGGAAGCCGTGAGATTAGAGAAAATGAAGGGAAACCATGAGATTAGAGACAATGAGGGGAAGCTATGAGATCAGAGAAAATGAGGGGAAGCTATGAGATCAGAGAAAATGAGGGGAAGCTATGAGATCAGAGAAAATGAGGGGAAGCTATGAGATCAGAGAAAATGAGGGGAAGCCATGAGGTGAGACCATGGGGGGAGCCGTGAAAAGGGGCCATGAGAAGACTACATGAGAAGAGGCCACAATGAGAGACTATCAGTGGACAGGCTAGAACGCAAAGAATATTCAAAAGGCCTCTTTAGCGACCACTATTTGTGAGCAGAAGTCACTGTGAGCATAGACTCACGTGGAGGTAAAAAAACGCGACTGAATGAATAATTTGAGTTGGCCTTTTTGCAGTCGCAGATTTAGTTGGGTCTCCGCCACCTAGGGGCTGGCGATGTAGGGAAGGGCAAAACTTCACACCTGCTAGAAAAAAACTCGCGGGATGAGTAAGTGTTTCCTAGAAAGCTGCGCTGCTCAATGCTGAGCTTCCCCTTTTTGTCTATAGAATGCCGAGCAAAAATGAGGAATGGACAGGAAATTACTTTCTCTCGTTTCTCTGTCTTATGTTCCCTTTGTAGCATGTTCTCTACTGTCTTAGGGCAAAAAATGCTTAACTGTTGTGGGGTATCTTGCTTAAGTAGGTAAAAAGGATTAAAAACTTTTTCTCTATCCCATTTAGTGATATAGTTGCAGTTTTCATAGTTTTGAATATGCATAGATCTGGTAGCTGTTTCTTTTGAATCCAGCTAACCTAAATGACTCAGCGAGTTCTGCAAATTGGTTAGCTAAGGAAACTGCTTAGAAGATGAATGCACACACAGAGAGAATATGAGATTAGCAAATGGGAACCAAAAAATATCTAGCGACAGATGCTCGCCGAGACTGGTCTAACAAACAACTATGAGTGAGCGGGCATGGTGGAAACTGTCTTAGCATCTGAGATGCTAGCTAAAGCACGTGTACTCTGCGTGGCACACTCGATACCGCAGCTCGTGAATCGAATCGACTGCTCAAATAAGCTCAGTGATTAGGTGCTCAAATATCTCGTAGGAGCCTTGTGATCTTACATGGAGCTCAACCATCTCACCTGGAGCTCAACCATCTCACCTGGAGCTCAACCATCTCACCTGGAGCTCAACCATCTCACCTGGAGCTCAACCATCTCACCTGGAGCTCAACCATCTCACCTGGAGCTCAACCATCTCACCTGGAGCTCAACCATCTCACCTGGAGCTCAACCATCTCACCTGGAGCTCAACCATCTCACCTGGAGCTCAACCATCTCACCTGGAGCTCAACCATCTCACCTGGAGCTCAACCATCTCACCTGGAGCTCAACCATCTCACCTGGAACTCAACCATCTCACCTGAAGCTCAACCATCTTACCTAGAGCAAAATCATCTCATCTGAAGCGAAATCATCTCACCTGGAGCCCAATTATCTGCCTGGAGCATATCACATGGACCTTTTTATTTCTCCTGAAGCTTCATCATCTGATGCTCATGTGCAGCCACTGGTCACGTTTTTCACATTCTACACGAAGTTAATGCGGGCTTGATTTAACATAAGCTGCTAAAGCTTGTCAGAGAACTGTGCTAACTTAATGAGTACAAAGGTAAATCATTAAGTTGCAGACTATACAAAGGAAAAAGAGACAGACAGACAGACAGAGACAGACCCGGGAGCAGAAAGTCCTGAATTGAGGCGAGCTGGTGGCGGTGAGGCGGGGGGAAGCCGGAAAAGTTTCCCTGCAACTCAACAAGAGCGCCAAAGCCCTACAATAGTAGCTAGCACTGACTGGTCTAGCATCCGCTGTGTGTGCCAGTCCAGTGCAATACCCACCCGCTCATTCATTTTCTCTTTTTTGCTTTTTTAACTCCGCTAATCTTGTTAATACCATCCTAGGCTGCCTGGGCTAGTGTGAGGCTGGGGCAGCACCATCTTCAGTCGCGGCTGCTTTAATTCAAATCTAATTCACACTCGCATTCAATTCAGTGAGAGCTTTCGCTTCTGCAACTAAAATTTTGCCATTCTTTTGTCCATTGTTGACACGCGAGCGCCATATTTTTTATGCCTTGATAAACGACTCACTCTGAAGCCCGCATACAGAATGGTCTTTGTTGGACTTTGACTGCCTTTTTCACCGGGCCTCCTTTTTTACGGAAAAAGTTTCTCATTGTGGCTGGCTAGCTGGCTTTCACTCGAGCAGTGAATACTTGAAGACATTTATATAGCTTAACACACAAAGAGCCGTGTGAAACCTGGGGCAGAGTGACACCAGGGGAAGAGCAGAGTGACACCAGGGGAAGAGCAGAGTGACACCAGGGGAAGAGCAGAGTGACACCAGGGGAAGAGCAGAGTGACACCAGGGGAAGAGCAGAGTGACACCAGGGGAAGAGCAGAGTGACACCAGGGGAGGAGCAGAGTGACACCAGGGGAAGAGCAGAGTGACACCAGGGGAAGAGCAGAGTGACACCAGGGGAAGAGCAGAGTGACACCAGGGGAAGAGCAGAGTGACACCAGGGGAAGAGCAGTGTCACAGCAATGGATTTGACAGTAAAGCTAACTGCTTTAATATGAGTACCTGAAGTTCTAAGGTTATTCATATTTCGTTATTCATATCGCGTTTTCAGGAAGGTATGGATAGTTTGAACAATCTGTTCATGTAACTGGATGTCTTAGGCTACTTAGGTTTGTTAAAACTCTTCTGGAATCCTTCTCTTTGTTCATAGGTAGCATCATGCAGTGATAATTATTTGATGATAGGTCGCAGTTTAGCCATCTTCAGTTGGATATTGTTTTGACAGGCCTTCAAAACTGTTTCATCTATTTTTTCAAACTGATCTGCCGGCAACGTCCTATTCAATCATTCTGGTTCATACTCTAACAATTTAATCTATGTTCAAGTAGGCGCATGGATGCCATTGACCAGGTAAAAGATGAGCGGGATAGCTTAGGCGAGATAAAAGCCCTGAACACCTGGTCGAGCGCGCATTTAGTTTTTTATCATCTTTAAAAAATGTCTGCTGGCCTGTCAGTTGCGTCACTCCTGCATTCCTTCCACTAAGGCTGTTCCTGCTATATCCTCTTTCCCCTTTCCTAGATCCTAGATTCCACATCCCCTAACCCACAGCCCGAGGTTTTTGCCCCTCCCTCTTGGGATTCTTAAGGTGAGGTAGGCCCTGGTACTGGTTAAAATGCTGATTTGCTTAGAAAAGCAGCTATACCAGAAATTAGACTTTATGTAAATTGTGGCCTGAGTGTTGCACCAGGCAGACATTGCCACAGAAGCTGCTGTTTTTCTTTGCTTTTTGCTTCCATCCGTTTTCTGGGCCATAATTTGAACCATAAACTATTTTTTGGCTCACAAAAACTGTCACGAGATAATACCTGCAGAAATTGTGCATTTTAAATTTGCGTTTCCTGGAATAAGAAAAATATTTCCAACCTCCTCGTATTTCAAAAACCGCTTCAAGCTTGAAACAGCAGCAGCAATGGCTTTTCGTTAACACCTGGAAACGAAAGAAATCTCTTCCAGGATCTGTTCAAGTGAGACTGACACTTTAAAGAGTGTTGAGTAGATAGACTCTAAACAGACTGGAGTGCAAGAGAAGACATTTCTTATAGAGCAAGAAAAAAAGTAAAAAAAAATGAGTTGCACTGGCCCAGAATAACACGCCAGAAATATGATTTTACTGCTTCTTGTGTTAGCTCACTCTAGCAAAGGCATCGATGTCTTTGACATTGCTTAACAGTCATTGCTCAACAGCATTACAACAGCATCGCTAGCTTTTGTGAGAACACAAGGCCGACCCAGCGGCCTTCTGTGTGATGCGCGCGTGAAATAAAAATTGAGCAAGAAAAAACACAGCGAAGGAGTCGAGGCAGTAAAATTTAATTGTTATTATCTGACGCGTAGATTTCATTAGGGTAGGCGAGGCGACAACTGAAGAGACAGCGAAAATTACTTGTTAGAAGACTTAAGTTTGAGTTTGCGTGCCGCAGTGTCTATCGCTATAATTCATATTGTCTTCAAATGCGAATGAAAGCATTGAAAACCTGCTGTGTTTTACATTAGTTGCTATGGCCAAGTCGTGAGCACACGTGCTCACTGTCAGATTTACCCTCCACCCCTAATAAAATACATTAAGTGAAGTAGCAGCATTTACTTTTTAATGGATTTATTGAGCTGGTATAATTCCAGCCTACAACTTTTGGCTTCAGGGCTCACTCTGAGCCGACACTCTGGTAAATGGACGACATTTCAAATAGCAGAGCAGACAAACTACCTTTTCAGTTGAAAATGGTTGCAGAGCGTCGGAATCATGACTTGAAAGGTCTGGGGTTCGATGCCCATTTTCCACTGAAACTGTTTGTGTCCTTTAGCAATACGCTTAAAATTAGCCTAGCTTCAGTTTACCCAGCTGATTGCTATTTGACAGTGTGACAATTTTGACAGTTTGACCAGCCCCTCCCACTGGGGTAGAGTAGGGTTTGGTTAACTGGGTACCCGCATCAGCTGGGGTAATTCAGGGTAGGTGTTGACAGCTTCCTGTACGCAGCCTTCAGATGCGCCGCGCAATAGTTGCGGCTGTGCTGTCGGCTGCACATCTGGCTTAACTGGGCCAGGTGTAATATATTATCAAATCATTAGTTAAAAAGTTATTTTAAACTATCACCTTCGTCTTTTTGAAATGACAACCTTCCTACTTGAGTGCAAACCTTTCTGGCATAGTCGGTATTTAAGAATAAGATAACCCGAGCTTGCAGAGTGCTTCAGCTTTCAGGCTCAGGTCTAGGCTCGTAAAAATGGTCGATTTTTAACAAAACTTTCAGGCGTTAGCATTTGTTAGATTTTCAATCACTTCCCTTTTTCACCCTGCCTCAACCAACCCGCCCTTGACCCGAGTGACTGACACGCGCGAAACCTCGCCTTCTCCCTACAGAAAGTGATTGACAAGTTGGGAATTAAATTGCCAAAGCGCCTAAATCGTATTAGGGGGGGGGGTGGGTCGAAAAAGCATTCATAAGAATTGACAAATTCTTTTGCAGGCAGAAGACGCGCGTAATATGGTTCATCGTTTCGCTGCGTCTCTGATCCTCAAAGAGACGGTCGGTGTTGATGAAGCCCACAAAAAGCCATCCCTAACCGGCTAGTAATCCCACTTCAAAACTGGGCCAATTTACCGCTAAAGCACTTATCAAAAGGTATAGCGGTGGTTTTTTAGCGGTTAAAAGAAGGCTTTAATTAATTAGTTACAATGACTATGATTCTAAATGGTGAATGCGGGTTGTTTTAAAACCGGATTTAACCCGAGAGAATTGCTAGCCTTATTGCATCATCATCATCTTGAAGACTGATTCATCACGCATTCAATGGAATTAACAAAAATAGCTTTACGATGGAATTGAATAGCAATACACCTGACAACTTTCAGACAGTTGTTGCTAAATTAGGTTAAGTCTAGAATACTTGCTTACTTAAAATGCTTGAGTCCTTGCTGCTGCTGCTGCTGCTGCTGATTCTCAAAATTTGAACTTTCACTCGCGTGACTTTTCTTCTCAGGAATTTTTTCCTGTCCCTCCCAGCTTAATCAGCTCGCAGGAACTGACCAGTTGAGCCTGTTCCCAGTCTCCTTGGATCGAGCTATGCCATCTAGAGTATGACCGCTGCTGCCTGGAGTCCTTCTGTCTGTTTAATTAACCGTCACATGTACAAGCAAGCATTAGAATGGCAGCTACGACTTCTCAAATGGTTCAGTGGGCAATGGATAGAGTGGCTTGGGGTGAGAAGGCGAGAAATTCAAAATTGTAGTTTAAAAAAACAGAAATATTGTTATGCTCTGATTTTCACATTCCTGTAGACGAATGAGAATGAGCCAGAGTGAAAGAGGGCCGCCGAACAGGCGTTAATTAATGGCGATTGCGAAACCGCATTAGAGGCTGGTAATTTGGGCGTGTTGAGTCATGCGTCAATCAACTTGATTGCGGCTGTTTGCACACCCAAATTGCCTTGCTTCTGCCTCGAAAAGCTGGGTAAACTATTGCTCATAGTCTACTAGTGCTGCTAAAACTTTAAAATTATTTGCAAAAACTGGATTACAGTTTCATGACGAAAGCGAAATAAATAAAGTACGAGAAGAGAAACTGGGTTTCGGTCTTGCTGAAAAGAGACATTAGGAGAAAATGTAGAGCTGGGAGTTAGGCATAAGAAAGTGGGGGTTGATTTTGGTAGATAATGTGGGAGACTGGGGTTGACAGTTATGGGAGACTGGGGTTGACAGATATGGGAGACTGGGGTTGACAGATATGGGAGACTGGGGTTGACAGATATGGGAGACTGGGGTTGACAGATATGGGAGACTGGGGTTGACAGATATGGGAGACTGGGGTTGACAGATATGGGAGACTGGGGTTGACAGATATGGGAGACTGGGGTTGACAGATATGGGAGACTGGGGTTGACAGATATGGGAGACTGGGGTTGACAGATATGGGAGACTGGGGTTGACAGATATGGGAGACTGGGGTTGATAGATGTGGGCGACTGAGGTTGACAGATATGGGAGACTGGGGTTGACAGATATGGGAGACTGGGGTTGACAGATATGGGAGACTGGGGTTGATAGATGTGGGAGACTGGGGTTGACAGATATGGGAGACTGGGGTTGACAGATGTGGGAGACTGGGGTTGATATAGCTCGTATGTGGGAGACGGGTTGATATATGTGGGAGACTGAGGTAGACAGTATGGAGACTGGGGTTGATAGATGTGGGAGACTTGGTCGACAGATGGGAGAATGGGGTAGCAAGACATGGAAGACTAGGGTAAAGTAAGTGAGAGACTGGAGTACTATGGAGACACTATGTTTTAGAAAGTGAGATTGTTGTGATAATATCGAAAATAATATTGGGGATTGAAAAGCTAGCAGACGAAAAAAGCAGAGAGGAGACAGGAAGAAAGGTGACTGTAATTTCCCACTCATTAGGAAATTGAATAGCCAGACAGACATTGAACAAGAAGCCAGTAGGAGCAAACAAAAGAAGCAACATTATATTCTGCAATTCCAAATGCTTTTAAGCTCCTTCCGTAAGGGCTTGACCCGAAAAAACTGCCGGAATTTATGTAACCGACAACAGCAGACTCAACAGATGTCAGGCGATCATTTCCACCCTGATTCTCCAGGCCACCATCGAATTCGTCATCATTCGAATTGCGAGCGAAGAGGTTATGATCCCCAGTTGGGCTTTCTTTCTTTCAAATCCCAATAGCGACGACCCGCTATATGGCCCAGTTAATTTAACAAAAAATGTAAGAAAGCACAGTTTGCATGTATCAACCTCGCTGGTGTCCCAGCTCTGGCCTCATTTCTGCTCGCTAGTCCATGCGGTATCTCCCTATATTAGCGGCTAGGAATGCTTGGGGAATGGACCCCCAAGTGTGAGTTTCCAGAACGGCCAGATCGATATATTCGTGTCCCGAATTTGCAGACAGACTGCGCAGTATGGTCCATCACTTGCCATATTAATAATCGGGGGGATTATTTTCTAGCGTCGCGGTTTTGGGGATCTAAAAACGGAACTGATTTTCCTCCCCTAAAAGGGATTATTGGGGACAATTTTCTGGCGCGCAATAGAAAATAATTAGGTGTGTATAATTTACCTATATATAATATTTTAGGCTAAAACTTAAACACTTTCTGGAAGCCCCGATTCTGGAATCAGCCAAATTATTTCTATTATTTATGGCAATGCCATATTTTATGTTCATTTGAATTGCTTCTGCTGACTAAAAATGCTCTGAATTTTTTGGGGAGATCATAAATGTCATCGCGTGTGACAGTCTTAACTGATTCTTTATGGGCTGCGAGACAAAGATCAGGTGCTATCTATCTAGTCCTGAAGGATCAGGAGGCTTCTATCTAGTCCTGAAGGATCAGGAGGCTTCTATCTAGTCCTGAAGGATCAGGAGGCTTCTATCTAGTCCTGAAGGATCAGGAGGCTTCTATCTAGTCCTGAAGGATCAGGAGGCTTCTATCTAGTCCTGAAGGATCAGGTGGTATCTATTCAGTCCTGAAGGATCAGGTGGTATCTATTCAGTCCTGAAGGATCAGGAGGCTTCTATCTAGTCCTGAAGGATCAGGTGGTATCTATTCAGTCCTGAAGGATCAGGAGGTATCTATTCAGTCCTGAAGGATCAGGAGGCTTCTATCTAGTCCTGAAGGATTAGGTGGTATCTATTCAGTCCTGAAGGATCAGGTGGTATCTATCTAGTCCTGAAGGATCAGGAGGCTTCTATCTAGTCCTGAAGGATCAGGAGGCTTCTATCTAGTCCTGAAGGATCAGGTGGTATCTATCAGTGCTGAAGGATCAGGAGGCTTCTATCTAGTCCTGAAGGATCAGGTGGTATCTATTCAGTCCTGAAGGATCAGGAGGCTTCTATCTAGTCCTGAAGGATCAGGTGGTATCTATTCAGTCCTGAAGGATCAGGAAGCGAAATCAGGCCTTTGAAAGACCAGGTTGAATATGACCGAGATCAATCTTATCAGCCTATGATGTATAACTTCTGCCATCTCAACGCAAGCGCAACAATCTAACTTTGCCATTTTTCATCATCCATCACTCGGCAAGATTTCGGATTAGAATAAAAAAGAACCTAGGACAAACTGGCTGAGTCGACGACGCTTGAGAAGTGATGCCCAGAAGAAGCGCTCGAGGGAGTGACTCTACATTAATGGGAAAACTCACGCCACACTGCTCGGCTATTGAGCAGCTGACTGAGATTGAGCTGAGCTGGTCAATTTTCATTTTCCCTAGACTTTTTACAGGCTGCTGCTCAGCTGACACGCTGTGCTGTTGAGAGCTGATGAGATGAGGCTGTGGGCGGCTCAGACGGCCCGCCCGCATTTCCAAGCCAGGCCAATGCACAGGGAAAGCTTAGAGCTGAATTTTCAATTGTCTACCACCTGCTTGGAGTGTCTGAAAGCTCTGACAGGTGGGTGGCATCAGCTTGACTCAGCAGACTCCGCGGTCCCGCAGCAATGCCATCATTTTTTACCGCTGGACTGAAATCATTTATATAAATGAACTAATAGTATAGTACCTGAATCTAACTGTCTGCTGCTACCTGTGCAAAATTCTGTCCTCCCATCATTTGGGAGGATGGGAAATTGCTTTTAGAAACGTGTTGACACAAGTGAGACAGACAGTGAGAGAGTTTTGCTTGGCGGTTGGAGCCACAAAGACACTCATCAGTCGCGTCTATTGTAGTTGCACGATTTTTTGTATTTGCAAGTCCAGTTCCGTTTTAAAACACTCCGCAAAAGTTGCATTGTTGCAAGGGAAAATGAAACAGTGGCTGACGCATTTCTGAGTGACTTTAGTTGAAAAAAAGACAGAAAAAACAACAATGACTGTGCGCAGAGTTCATGTTGAACAAGGCCGCTCTCGGAGCACCGCGCATGTCGAGTCTCAGCGTTTGTTTAAACTGGCAGCATTGCTCAGCTGTGCTCAAGCAGCGGAGCGCACTGCAAACACGCCCAGTTGATCCTTGTTTTATAATCTCTCACTTTTTCTAACTCATAGATTCATTACCATTGAGCTGAAACAAAAAATGAAAACACCCGGGCCTAGGCAATGAATATGTATTATAGAGACCTGAATGTTGCAATGGATAAATATTTCTGTACAGTTTTATACTTAAATTTCTGATCGTTATTTTGTTTACAAAATACGGAATGAAACTAAAAAATTAGTAATATTTTGAATCTCGTTGCACATAACTGGCAGATAGGAAGAAAATTGATTTCTCTTCATAGTCCGGAAAACACATTTGAGTCCAACTACTGCATTTAAAGTTTTTTTTTATCTTTTTCTTACTTTGCTCACAAGTAGCTTGAATCCACTGCGAGGTCACATTAGTTTGGGGCGCAGCCACGGAGAGAAGGCTTGGGGACTTGTCTTACTCGTACATATTTCGCCCGCGCATCAGGGCCAAGTGAGAGTGTACCTGCCAGACTATGAGAAATGCAAAGTTGACTGTGCTCAGTACTCTCAGCCCCTGCAAATGCTGAAGATATACTATAACTGTCCTTTTGAGGTCTCCGAGCTCCTGGACCCAACGTACACTAATCCCAAAGTTGGACTAGCAACCAGCTCCGGTTGGAAGTAAAATTAGTTTTTGCAGATTCTGCAACTTTGGGTCGAATTAAAAATCTTCTCCGTCTCCGACAAAGTGTTTGTGTGAGGGTGCGCAAGACCAGTGCCTGCACACACTCCCCTGCTTAATCAGTTGAAAGAATCTGATAAACTGAAAAGAGAGAATGAATGCGAAACAAGAAGGGAAGCGAATGGAGAAACGGACAGAGATAAATGCCTTTTTTCTTTTTTATGGCCCTACGTGATGCGGCCTTCACACATCCGGGGGTGAAGTGAAGTGGACGCATTCTGGTGCCATCTGTGCGGCGTCACACAAACACAAAAGAATCTTCCGTTCTGTTAGGAAAATTCAAAATAGCCTTCGGCTTCAACAAGCATCGCCTATAGGGCGAGACAGAAGAAACTGTTAATGAGGCTGTTGGAGATTTCTCCACCTATAGAAGAAATCTTACAGATAAATTGCAACGACGGGAGCTGAATTTGTGTTTGCTAAAGCAACATTGCAACACCAGTCAGTTAGTTAGTTGAACTTTGACCCATCTATCGGCCTATACCAATCTGTCTATATATAATGCTGGATGCCGACTTCCTTTTAGCTTGTTAATAAATATCTATAGATGCTGGGACTTCGGGTGTATAGATTCCGAATGTCTGTCGCACGCCCCTGCTGTTAGGCTACCGTTCGCATACACATATCTGTATGCATATTCCTGTTGCTAAGTCCGCTAACTCGAGTTTCGCTTGTTGACTCATGAATTTGCGCGGCCTGCTGACGTGCCGGAGCGGGAGGTGGGAGACGTTTTCATTCTTCAAATAAAATGCGAGACAACGTGGTCGCATTCCTTCCCTCACCCTCCTTCCGCAAGTATTTTAGTTGCCATGGCGTAGCTGTGTGAGCAGCAATGAGTGCGAGGCGCGACTCTGTTTTTGCCTTGGAATGCTGATTAGACCATGGCCAAGCTTTGGTCATCGCCGGCATTTGCTGGCATGTGTTGCCTGCATTTGTAGGCTGTCTTACCTGGCTGGGTTTGGAAACTGGCCAGCCCGCCCCTACCCCTATTCCCCCTAAGGCTACTGCTAACTAACAGTCTGTCGCCATGCAGTGCCACCATGCCCAGATCGAACTGGTCTGAGGAAAGATTGCGTCTAGACTTTGTTGTCGGCCTATTTAACTTATTAGAGAAGCTCAGTGGCGCGTTTGTCTAGCAGCGAGACCTTTCTCCGCCTGGGCATGTCGTACCGAGCCTGCAGGCTACAAAAATTTGTCCAATGTGCGCCTAGGCATATTGCGGCCAGTGTTGTTGTAGTGCCCAGTAAACTGACAGCTGGTTGGGCAGCTCTTGAGCTCCGTTGAGTGTCCCACCCCGTATCTGGCCCGAGCATCTCCGAGAGTTTGCTGCTGAGTCTCCTCTTGTCACGCAATTGTGCAGCCCGTGTGCTATTGTTTTTCCCCATATTTCTATTTTTCTCTATTCCCTTCCGCTGCTGCTGCCACATCCTCTGCTTCAGTGTGGGAATGAAGTGGCGCAGCTGCTGATAGAACCTGTGGGGTTCTCTCGCTATCCCTGCTCCAATCATGAGTATGGAAGTTGGTCTGTTAGTCTGTCTCTCTGACAGAACTCTGTTCTTTCCATTGTCGGGCATTCATGATGGCTTAACATTTTTTTTATTCCCAATCAGCATAAATCTATTATTATAGTCATTGGACTTTGCTCATTAACGCGTTCTTCCACATCATTGAGTATGTGCTCAAACACTATTACTTAACTAGAATGCCAAGTGCTCAGACACGAACAATGATTGCGCAAACAGACAGAGAAATTGGCTGACTGGCTGGATTGATGAGATTAAACGTAGTAGATTAACTTCGGCAAAGTTAATGAAAGTTCCTTTAAAAATGAATCCAGCAAAAAATTATTGCATATTTGCCTTTTAAGCAACGACTTCCTAGTAGCAACGATTGTGCAATCAGAATTGCAGTTCTCTCGTCTCTCCCATTTGTTGCCGCGATCCACCATCAACGCCTGCTCTTCCTTACTGATTGACGCCCGTAAGCCAGCTGGCTGACTGCGATTCCCAAACAGTTCCTGCATCCCAGTCCCCAAATCGATGCCCGCCCCGCCTATCGATCAGCTGGCTCCCCCCCCTTCGAGCGGGCGAGGACAGAATAATCACACGACTTTCTCTCTCTCTCTCTCTCTCTCTCTCGGCAGTGTTTGCGAAACCGCTGAGAGATTGACAGCTGTCATGCGGCCTATTGCTGTGCGAGGAACTCGAAGCCTATTAGGAAGGAGACCATTTTAACTGCACCGATTCCCTGTTTAGGGATTGCAATTCAACAATGGCATCTGGAAAGTGTGACGTCATTATTTTTATTTAGAGTGAGCTAGAGGGTAGTGAATTGTGAACAATTTCTTGAGAATTTACCGATCAAAACTAAACAAATATTTGTCGCAAATATCGATTTCCGTTTACCTACCAACCCCACTCCGCAACTCTGATTGGCTGTCGCAGCTGCTATTATTTACATTTGTATGCGTACATGTTCTACGACTTTCTGACGCATTTTCGCCTTTTAAAAAACTACAGCGTCCGGTTCCGAGCCGTCGATTGCTCAGAGTCCCAGCCTGCTGACCTCCGGCGACCGCGCCACCTTCACCTGCAGCAGCGGCAATGGCTGGAATCCGGCGCCTCGACTCACCTGGCTGAAAATCCCCACCGCCGGCGAGTCGGTCGACCTCACGCCAGAGGCGGCCTATTCTCCGCCAGGGAATAAATTCTACTCTGCGAGCAGTGTGCTCAGCCTGACTGTGTACAGCTCGGATCATGAGGCGGTTCTGGTGTGCTCAACTGTGCAGATTGAGATCAGCAACTCCAGCGTTTCAACTGAAGTCAAATTGTTGGTGCAACGTGAGTAGCCTCAGCCACAGATTATACACTGATCTCTGATTGTTGTGCTGATTCTAAAATTAAATTTTGGTCGATTCTCAATTGATTTTTGGTCGATTCTCAATTGATTTTTGGTCGATTTTTTATGGGTTTCAGTCGTTCCTTTATCCATTTTCAGTCGATTCTTAATCAATTTTCAGTCGATTATTAATCCATTTTCAGTCGATTCTTATTCAAATTTGTTTCAATAGATTCTTAAATGATGTTTAGTCGATTCCTAATTGTTTTTTTAATTAGTCTTTTCATCAACTATCCATTTTTTCATTAGTTTTCTTTCGTTAGCATTCCTAAGTAGTATTCTGTTGGTTTTTAGTCTAGCTTTAGTCGACTCTTAGTTACTGTCAGTAGTATCTGCTCTCAATAAATAGGACCCCTCCGTGATTGCAGACAAGCCAACAATCGCCACCAATTCTGACCTGACGGCCGTGGAGGGCACGTCCGTCACAATTGCCTGCTCGGCTCGCGGCTATCCTCAACCGCAGATGCAACTCGTTAGCGCCAACGGCTCCGTGATTCAAGGTAGGTCCACGTATTTGGTCCTTAATATACTACTGACGCGGAAGCTTGAGTGCAATAGATTCAGTAGTATCGGCTGTTAAAGGTTCGACCTGAACAATGGTCAATATTTATATATGGACTGATACATGTACAAGATGACTTCAAAGGGGTAGAGGGGCAAAAGCGACAAAGGGACTTTAGGGTTGATTTCTAGGTTTTAGAAAGACGTGTAGCCTAGTGGTTAGAGCTTCGGGCTCATGACTTAGAGGTCGGGGGTTCGATTCCCGACTCCCCTAGAAAAATCTTTGTACTCTGGCGAGACACTGGCTGCCTTCATAGCTGCGGCTGTGCCGTCGGCTATTATTATTTTTTGTTAAAGACGTGTACTGTGACCGGCCGAGTGAGTTTCAGAACGACCTCGACTTCAAAAACTTGTTTGCAGACTCGCCTAGCGGCCACTTCACCCTGTCACCGGTGATCCGGTCGCACGCCGGCGGCCTGGCCTGCCGCGCCGTCAACTCGCTCGGCGTGGCCACCTCAGCCTTCCGCCTGTCGGTGCTGTACCAGCCAACCGTCCGGACGCCGGCCTCCATGGTTGTGGACGCTGGCGGCTCCGTCAGCCTGCCCTGCACCGTGGATGGCAATCCACTGCCGCCTGAGATTGAGTGGCGTCATTCCGCCACCGGTTTCGTCGTGAAATTATCTACGGCGTCGGCTGACAACGGCGCGCTGCAACTAAACGGCGTCGACCCGCGGCGACACGCCGGCGAATGGCGCTGCGAGGTTCAGTCGACTCTCGCGGCCAGCTCCGGACAGCCAACGACCTATTCGGCTTCCTCTGCTGTCAGCCTCACCGTCCGCTACCGGCCTGGGCCGCCTGCGGCATCGCAGCCGCGCGAGGCCTTCCTAGCTGGCCAGCCGGTGAACCTGACCTGCCGAGCCAATCAGGCCATGCCGGGTCAGCCGCCGCCCAGTCTGGCCTGGGTCAGGACCGACCCGGCCAGGTCTGCCATGCCACCCGGGTCCACCGTCCAGTTCCAGTCAGTCGGCCTGTCCGACAGCGGCTCCTACGCTTGTCGGGCCGTCAACGAATTGGGTGCCAGCGAGTCCGCCCCAGTCAGCCTTCTGGTTCGCCAGGCGCCGAACGTCAGCATTGATGTCGCACCTTCAACAGAGTCGGCGCGAGCTGGTTCAACGGATTTTAGCCTGGTCTGCCGAGCCAGGGCCAATCCAGCGCCGCGGCTGCGCTGGCTGCGCGACGGCGTCAGGACACAGCCGACGATGTTCACGGAGCTGGCCGGACTTGGCAACGATCCGTGAGTAGCTAGTTCTCTGTGCTCATGACTCGGTATTGTGCAATTTGGGAGATAACATTATTTTTATTGTCAACTATGACCCAAAAGTACATCATCGACGTTCTTTTATTAGTTTTCGACGAAAAGTGCATCCTTTGTTTGTTTGTTTTGTTCAGCCATGTGGGTTGATGTAAAAAGTTTAAGCGAAACATAGTTTGCTTTTTTAAGGCAAAAACGTTTTTGTTTCTTGGAACTTTTATTTAAGCTTTTCCTTTGTCTTATTAGTAAATTCGAACCCTCGACCTTTCTAAACTCGCATAATCTAACATTGAGTTCTTGAATCATTCTCAACTATGCTCAGGTATGAGTACCAGCTGGTTTTACATTTTCGCGGTACGGAACGCTCTACAATGCGACTAAACGACACTGGCGTGTTCCAGTGCTCAGCAGACAATGAGCTTGGCAATAGTACCGCTGAGCACAAGCTGGACGTAATGAGTGAGTTCACGGCTGCTCATTCAATTATGTGAGCATACCAGTGCTAATTATAACCTGTTCTACTCATGACTCGCCCACAGCTGAGCCAATGATAGTCAACAACTTCGACAAGGCGTCTCTAGTTCCTGGCAAGCCGGCCTCCCTAACCTGCGAATTCGTGTCCCATCCCGGCTACCGGGTCACGTGGCTCACCCCCGACCGAAGCGCTGTCACTGGCAGCGCCTCCATCACCTCCGCCGATGGACCGCCGTGGCGGTTGACGTCGTCAGCGCCGTTATTGCTACGCGGCGATGATCAGCCAGTGTTAGGAAATTATACCTGCCAGGTGGGCATTGAAAATATAGATATTGTACAAACAAGATTCAAATCTGTCGAATTGTTTAAATTAAGGGTTTCAGAAATGTGGAAAGATTACAAGAATCTGTTACGATACCAAGAATCTGGTAGGATTCCAATAATTTGGTAGGATTCCAAGAATCTAGTACGATTCCAGGAATCTGGTACGATTCCAAGAATCTGGTAGGATTCCAAGAATCTGGTAGGATACCAAGAATCTGTTACGATTCCAAGAATCTGGTAGGATTCCAAGAATCTAGTACGATTCCAACAATCTGGTAGGATTCCAAGAATCTGGTACGATTCCAAGAATCTGGTACGATTCCAAGAATCTAGAACAAATCCAAGAATCTACTACAATTCCAAGAATCTGGTACGATTCCAAAAATCTGGTACGATTCCAAGAATCTGGCACGAGGATTATAAGGATTCAAGTATTCAAGGATGTTTATTTTCGCTTGTCTGATGCTGACCTGTCACCAACCCGATTCTTCCAGGTGAGCAATTCTCTCGGCACGGTGCAGCGCCGGCTGCAGATGTTGGCGGCCTCTCCTCCTGATCCTCCACGGCGGCTCTCCGCTGTACCGGTGGCTTGGGACTCCATACGAATCGCCTGGCAGCCCGGCTTCGACGGCGGCTACCCCGCAAGGCTTCGACTGCGCCTGGTTGGCTGGAACGCCAGCGTCGGAGTGCGGACGGCCACCTCGCCGCCGCTGCTGGTGGACGCCGACGCCGGCGAGGTGACCATCGGCGGTCTGTTCCCGGACACAGCCTACACGGTGATCTGCGTGGCCGAGAACCGCCTTGGCGAATCCGCCTCCGCTCCTATGGGGGGAGTCGACGTTATCGTCAGCACCGGCCACCTCAGGCTGCCGCAGGTTCGCGACGCCAGCTGGGACCCGACGGTCGGCCGGCTTGCCTTCCGCGGCCTGCCCGGCTACTGCGCCCGCGTTGAAGCCTCCGCCGACGCTGGCGCGACCTGGCGATCTCCGGCAGCAGCGGACGGAGTCGGCTGCTTGGCCTACCAGCCCGACGGTCTTAGCGTCGCCGTCGCTCCGGCCTCGCTGCCGGCTGAAGCCGCTTCCTCATCAGCTGCGTCTTCCCTGACGTCGTCGGACGGCCAACGTTCGGCGGTTCTCTACAGGGTGTCGCTGTGCCTTGTCAACCGGACCGACGTGTGCGGTTCGCCTTTCACTACTTACCCTGGTCAGTACCCTGGTCTACTTGTCCACCTCACGCCATTCCCCAAGCACTTCCTAGCTGGTTTTAATTAACTGACATACTTATGCAATTATTATCCTTAAATTAAAGTTCTACTTTCGCTTGACATCCACCTCACCCCATTCCAGCAAACCTCTCTCCCTAACAATTTCTCATCGGTTGACGCTGAGAATGCTGTTTATTCCATTCAATTTAAGTCTTACCCTAACCCTGACACCCATATCGGTAACTCGTGTCCCAAAAATATTGAATTAATAAATGTGCTTCCTTTTTACAAAACAATGACCCGTTCGATACCCACCTCACGCCACCTCTTTCCAACAAAGTCTCATTGGCTGCCTATGTCCTTCTTTCCATTCTTTTCACTCCTCCCCTCATGACACCCACCTCACGCCGACTCTATCCCACTCCTTAAAACAGCATTTTTATCCTAATTTTCTATTTTCACTCTCTGCTATGCGCTGCGTAGATAAGAAAGAAAATTGCTCTTAGGAAAAAAGGACGATCATGTCAAAGTTGATTGTTATACCTGCCCTGAGTCGGCTTTGGAAGCTTAGAAAGAAAAGCTTGATTTAAAATATTGTACGGCTCATATTAACTTAAGCTCTGTTGATGAATAAGCTAGGGAAATCGCTTTTTTTAATCAAATCTGTTGACAGTTCACACAAACCGATTGACAGGTTGATTGATTTGTTGTTAATTAATTCCTATTCTGCCTTGTGGGCTGATGTAAAAAGTGCAAGCGAAACATAGTTTGCTTGTACGTGTATTTTAGATTGAATTTTGTGAGTGAGTGAGTGAGTGAGTGAGTGAGTGAGTGAGTGAGTGAGTGAGTGAGTGAGTGAGTGAGTGAGTGAGTGAGTGAGTGAGTGAGTGAGTGAGTGAGTGTGTGAGTGAGTGAGTGAGTGAGTGAGTGTGTGAGTGAGTGAGTGTGTGAGTGAGTGAGTGAGTGAGTGAGTGAGTGAGTGTGTGAGTGAGTGAGTGAGTGAGTGAGTGAGTGAGTGAGTGAGTGAGTGAGTGAGTGAGTGAGTGAGTGAGTGAGTGAGTGAGTGAGTGAGTGAGTGAGTGAGTGAGTGAGTGAGTGAGTGTATGAGTGAGTGAGTGAGTGAGTGAGTGAGTGAGTGAGTGAGTGAGTGTATGAGTGAGTGTATGAGTGAGTGAGTGAGTGAGTGTGTGAGTGAGTGAGTGAGTGAGTGAGTGAGTGAGTGATTGAGTGAGTGAGTGTATGAGTGAGTGAGTGAGTGAGTGAGTGAGTGAGTGAGTGAGTGAGTGAGTGAGTGAGTGAGTGAGTGAGTGAGTGAGTGAGTGAGTGAGTGAGTGAGTGAGTGAGTGAGTGAGTGTATGAGTGAGTGAGTGAGTGAGTGAGTGAGTGAGTGAGTGAGTGAGTGAGTGAGTGAGTGAGTGAGTGAGTGAGTGAGTGAGTGAGTGAGTGAGTGAGTGAGTGAGTGAGTGTGTGAGTGAGTAAGTGAGTGAGTGAGTGAGTGAGTGAGTGAGTGAGTGAGTGAGTGAGTGAGTGAGTGAGTGAGTGAGAGAGTGAGTGAGTGAGTGAGTGAGTGAGTGAGTAAGTGATAGTGGACATGTCGAGTTTTGATTCTAGTGTGCACTTAAACTTAACTGACCTGGTTTACACACAGGTTTAAAAACGCATGCTACCGTTGGTTCACAATCTATTTGCTCATCAACTATATGCTTTTCTTTCTCGCAATGTTTTTTTAGCCCTTGTTTGTCGCCTTTTACCTGAACTATAAGTAGCCGAAAGCCTTCTCGTTGGTCTTTAAACAGCATTTCGTATAGTTTTGTATAATAGTTCTGCTCGAACATAAATCTATGCCTATCTAGCCCTGTCTGTTTTTCTGTAATACGCGTTCACACGCCACAGCGGAATGTGTCGCGGTGGGTCTGTGTGTAGTGTATCTCTCCATGGGAACCTTCCGTACAGATACCCACTATGCTACCCTCTCACCCTATTCGCCCTATTCAAACACTCCTGGCATCTATCATCAGATGTATCTATGCCGCATGGCTAAGTCCACAAACTCAAACACACACACAAGGGCTCAGTATTATTCGTTTATTCTCTGTCTCTTGATAAATGTTCATTATTTACTACCACGAAACCATTGTAAAAGGCTTTGATAGCCATGCGTGTGTGCTAGACCAAATAGGAGAAACTTCTAGCTAAAGAAAAAACACTTCGTTTTTGTGTCTTCGAAGCAATTGTTGTTTTTTTCAGACGAAAGTAAGTTTGTTGATTGGCACACAATTTCTAATTTCTAATCATCGGTCCACCGCTGCCACCTCCATCTAATTTCAGTGGCTGTTCCAGGCACCGTATCCCTCAACACCATCATCATTGTGGCCTGCGTATGCGGCGTGGTCATAGTGGCTTTGGCCATTGTGCTCATCTGGCTGTGCACCAGGCGATGCAATCAGGCGCGCGCCAAGGCTGCGGCCAAGGTTCAGCAGCCGGGCTTCGAGCTGCAGTCCGGGTGAGTCGGGGTGTTACAGATGTCAGGGATGTGTGTCAGGAATGTCTGTCAGGGAATCTGTTTGGGATGTCTGTCAGGAATTGTCAGGGAATCTGTCTGGGATGTCTGTCAGGGAATCTGTCAGGGAATCTGTCTGCGATGTCTGTCATAGTGTCATAGTGTCATTGTGCCATTGTTTCATAGTGTCAATTTCATTGTGTCAGGGTCAGGATTTTAATCCCGAACAACCGAAATCGCTCCGCCTTCCAGAAAAAGGATCTCAGCATCGGCCACCGCCTACAGGCAGGGCCGCAAGGCGCAGGACCCGGAAGCGGAGAACAATGGCGGCCTTCACCATCACCCGGCGGTGGCCTTTGTATCGCCAACGTCCGTGGCTTCGGTTGCTGGAGAGACTCGCTTCGATGATCGGTTAGGCTTGTCTAGTCCGCCACCTCACGCCGGCTTTGAAGGATCTGCGCAGCTTGACGGCACAATGCACCTCTTTCCCAATGGTGAGCGCTTTGAAATCCTCTTTTAATTGCGTTTGTTTTATTGCCCTGCACTTCACCTTAGCTTTTACCTTCATGTTAAACTTCCCTACCCCCTTCCCTACCCCCTTCCCTACCCCCTTCCCTACGCCCTTCCCTACCCCCTTCCCTACGCCCTTCCCTACGCCCTTCCCTACTCCCTTCCCTACGCCCTTCCCTACCCCTTCCCTACCCCCTTCCCTACCCCCTTCCCTACCCCCTTCCCTACGCCCTTCCATACCCCCTTCCCTACCCCCTTCCCTACGCCCTTCCCTGCTCCCTTCCCTACCCCCTTCCCTACGCCCTTCCCTACCCCTTCCCTACGCCCTTCCCTACCCCCTTCCCTACGCCCTTCCCTACGATCTTCCATACACCCTTCCCTACGCCCTTCCATACACCCTTCCCTACGCCCTTCCCTACGCCCTTCCATACACCCTTCCCTACGCCCTTCGCTACGCCCTTCCCTACGCCCTTCCCTACGCCCTTCCCTACACCCTTCCCTACGCCCTTCCCTACTCCCTTCCCTACGCCCTTCCCTGCTCCCTTCCCTGCTCCCTTCCCCTCTCCCTTCACTTCTCTCTCATTTTATCCCAATGGTTTCACTCATCGTCTCCAGATTGTGAAAAATGCCCTAACTTACGGCAATAAATGTGTACAGATATTACTCCGCACTCGCTGCAGCATTCTACGAATCCGACGCGACAGACAACAGCGGCTCACCGCCTACGACCGTGAAGAATCCGCGCAAGGTCATCTATGAAGTGGTTGTCTGACCAACACAACTAGCCCTGTATAAGTACCTGGACCACTGGACCGCATAATCCAGCTCATTATACATTGGCCCTTGCAACATTGCTACTGTTGGCTTTTATCCACTTTGCCAGCTCCTTCGAATCTCCGACCCGCTATGCCACGTAATCTCATGACTCACGGCCTGACCCATCGATATCCCATAACCCACAGCCTGACCCATCGATATCCCATAACCCACAGCCTGACCCATCGATATACCATGACCCACAGCCTGACCCATCGATATCCCATAACCCACAGCCTGACCCATCGATATCCCATGACCCACAGCCTGACCCATCGATATCCCATGACCCACAGCCTGACCCATCGATATCCCATGACTCACAGCCTGACCCATCGATATCCCATGACCCACAGCCTGACCCATCGCTATCCCATGACCCACAGCCTGACCCATCCTATGAGTCACAGTTTTAACCAATGATTTACTGTACGAGCTTGACTAACTTTTTTCCCAAAGTTTTCCAATATTTCCGTACTGATTGAGTACAATGCTAAGCAGTCCCCAGAATGCATTTCCACTTACCAATGCCTGTACATAGTATATTGCAGAGTTTACCTAGCCGAATCGATTGTAGCCTGTCTGGTTACTATGGAAACAGAATGTTCCGTTATACAAGAAATGGCACTTGTTCATAATATTTTATACTAGTAACGCTACTATAATTGTGTGCAATAAGTAACGGTTAGTTTAGCAACCCTTGCTTCTTCTCGCTTACCTTATGTTTGTGTGTGTACCTCTTCCATTGGAAATGACCTAGAACTTTTATTGCAAAAATAAAAGGCTTGTTTTGTTTAATTGTTATCGTTAATATGATGCAGTTTTATTACATTGCGAGAATTATATGCAACCAAAGAATATTTTAATCATTTGAGTTCCTCATTTTGTGGAGTTTTATTTTCTGCAGATAAGAATTCTGTACTTCTTGATCCAACATACTACTATAAATTAGATTCATGTAAGTAGCATCACGCAAATGTGGTTATGACAAAAAGTAAAAGAGACTAGGAAGACATGAAGTAGGGGACTTTTTAGTCATCAAGATAACTCGGGAAGAATTTAAGTGAATCGAGGAACTAGAGGGGCGATTAGATTCTAGGAAACAGAGGGGAGATTAGATTCTAGGAAACAGGAGTGGAGATTATATTCGAGGAAACAGAGTGGAGATTATATTCGAGGAAACAGAGTGGAGACTATATTCGAGGAAACAGAGTGGAGATTATATTCTAGGAATCAGAGTGGAGATTATATTCGAGGAATCAGAGGGGAGATGAGATTCTAGGAAACAGAGTGGAGATAAAATTCAAGGAAAAAGAGGGGAGATTATATTCGAGGAAACAGAGTGGAGATTATATTCGAGGAAACAGAGGGCAGATTATATTCGAGGAAAAAGAGGGGAGATTATATTCGAGGAAACAGAGGGCAGATTATATTCGAGGAATCAGAGTGGAGATTATATTAGAGGAATCAGAGTGGAGATTATATTCGAGGAATCAGAGGGGAGATGAGATTCTAGGAAACAGAGTGGAGATTAGATTCAAGGAAAAAGAGGGGAGATTATATTCGAGGAAACAGAGGGCAGATTATATTCGTGGAAACAGAGTGGAGATTATATTCGAGGAAACAGAGGGCAGATTATATTCGAGGAAACAGAGGGCAGATTATATTCGAGGAAACAGAGTGGAGATTATATTCGAGGAAACAGAGGGGAGATGAGATTCTAGGAAACAGAGTGGAGATTAGATTCAAGGAAAAAGAGGGGAGATTATATTCGAGGAAACAGAGTGGAGATTATATTCGAGGAAACAGAGGGCAGATTATATTCGAGGAAACAGAGTGGAGATTATATTCGAGGAAACAGAGTGGAGATTATATTCGAGGAAACAGAGGGGAGATTAAATTCGGAGAAACAGAGGGGGAGATTAAATACAAGGAAACAAGGCAGATTAGATTCCAAGAAAACGAAGGTTGAATCGGGAAGTAGAAGGGAAATTAGCGGAAGCAGGGCAGATTCCTGGAAACAAAGGGCAGATTCCTGGAAACAAAGGACAGATTCCTGGAAACAGGGGAGATTTGGGGTAGCAAAGTGGTGATTTGGGAATAATGAAAGTGTGAAATTTAAAAAGCACAGGAAAATTGGGTTCGAGAAGTAGAGGACTTGTTTTAAATTGAGACAAAATTTAATTGGTTGTCACAGCAAAGTTTGCGCTCGTAGCGTTGAAAAAGCTTAGAAATTAAGGCAAATTTGTACACTTTGATCGTAAGATTACACGCTCAATTTTGCGACTAAAAAAGTAAATTAGGCGACTACGAGAAACAAAATACAATGCATTTGATTCCGCAGCTTTTTTGTTAAAGGTCTAATTTATAATTTATTTATTCAGCTCGCTGCAATGCCATACCAATGAACAGTTTACAGTTGAAAAGTAGCCAGCTGAATCTTGAACTCTCGGTCTTTCCAATCCTCTTAACGAACTAGACGCTCAATTTAGAAAAGCCCCCCCCCCTGTTGTTAATGTAAACAGCAGCGAACTATTCGATAGACTCGAAGCCGTGCACAGCGGCTCACGTAAATCAAAGAAACAGATTGGGAAAAAAATCTTTTTTTGCGAAAAAAACCCCAAAGCCACATCAGCTTCTTGCAGCTTGGCTTGATTTGCATCTGATTGTAAAGTCTGCTTTCATTGCCCGCCGAGTGAAAGTTCGCGACCTTCTGGTTCCGGCTGTGTACCACTCATTCTGAAATCGATCCCTCTCTTCACCATCTACTACTCTCACACTCTCCCACCTAATCCTCTCCCACCCACTCTCTCCCTCATCCTCTCCCACTCTCTCCCTCATCCTCTCCAACTCTCCCCCCATCCATTGCGCCTTTCTCCCTCATCCTCTCCCAATGCCTTCCTCATCCTGTCCCAATGTCTCTCTTATCCTCTCCCAATCTCTTCCCCCATCCTCTCCCACTCTCTCCCTCATCCTCTCCCACTCTCTCCCCCATCCTCTCCCACTCTCTCCCTCATCCTCTACCAATGTCTCCCTCATCCTCTCCCACTCTCTCCCTCATCCTCTACCAATGTCTCCCTCATCCTCTCCAACTCTCCCCCCCATCCATTGCGCCTTTCTCCCTCATCCTCTCCCAATGCCTTCCTCATCCTGTCCCAATGTCTCTCTTATCCTCTCCCAATCTCTTCCCCCATCCTCTCCCACTCTCTCCCTCATCCTCTCCCAGTCTCTCCCTCATCCTCTCCCACTTTCTCCCTCATCCTCTCCCAATGCCTTCCTCATCATCTCCCACTCTCTCCCTCATCCTCTCCCACTCTCTCCCCCATCCTCTGCCCCTTTCTCCCTCATCCTCTCCCAATGCCTTCCTCATCCTGTCCCAATGTCTCCCTTATCCTCTCCCACTCTCTCCCCATCCTCTCCCACTCTCCCACACCATCCTCTCCTACTCTCTCCCTCATCCTCTCCCACTTTCTCCCTCATCCTCTCCCAATGCCTTCCTCATCCTCTCCCACTCTCTCCCCATCCTCTCCCACTCTTCCACCCCATCCTCTCCCACTCTCTCCCTCATCCTCTCCCACTGTCTCCCCCATCCTCTCCTACTCTCTCCCTCATCCTCTCCGACTCTTTCCTTCAACAGTCTCTCTGCTTTTTATCGTGTCAACACCTGTGGGGTTTTCTCCTTTCTCCCTCTCTGTCTTTCTCCAGTCTCTCAGTATTTAGGCATTTTCTTTTTCTCTTCTGCGCTTAAAATATTCAGCTCTTAGATCATGCTAGTTTCTTATTGGTCGAAGCATCAGCCAATCAGCGCTTAGCTAATGCGATTTTCAATCCTACCCCAAACTTATTTGAGATTATTCCCTTCTGAAATCTAGGCCTAAGAATCAAACAGCCAATGCTTCGCTGTGAGTCTATGAGAATCTAAGTCAGCTTCATTAGCTTCAGGAGCAGGGTCACAGCAGCATCGAAAAGAAAAATTAGCAAACTTCCAATTGCGAGACATCCACGAGACTGTTGACGCTAGCTACACCTTCAATAGCCATTTATCAAAGTCTGGCCACCAAGTTGCTTTCGACAGCGCTCTTCGTGAGTCCTTGAAGACAATCAATCAACTTAGCCAAGAAGCCTTACCGCGGCTCTACTCCAATCCTGTACTGAGATTGAGTGAGACAGAGAGAGATAGGCACAAGCGCCTACCATCTGGTTAAGACTTCACTAACAACTGCAGCTAGCCAACACAAACACGACCATTGCTGCCGAATTCTGCACTGACTCAATACTCAGTGTCTGCTCTCCTGGACTTGACCCAATGGGAAAGTTGGGACCAGACAACTAGTAATAAGCTTTATCCAGATAGACAACTATCACACTTCACCTGCGACAAATTGTTAACGAGAACATTGTTCAGCTTCTTTCACGAAACGGCGATCTTTGGCTAAATTTGTAAGTTCAAGGCTTGCTGTCAATTTGACTTATTTAACTTATAACAATTTTCTTTATTCCTTCATCCATTGGATAGATTAGCAATCCACTCTTTTCCTTCATCCATGGGATAGATTAGCAATCCACTCTATTCCTTCATCCATGGGATAGATTAGCAATCCACTCTTTTCCTTCATCCAGGGGATAGATTAGCAATCCACTATTTTCCTTCATCCATTGGATAGATTAGCAATCCACTATTTTCCTTCATCCATTGGATAGATTAGCAATCCACTCTTTTCCTTCATCCATGGGATAGATTAGCAATCCACTCTATTCCTTCATCCATGGGATAGATTAGCAATCCACTCTTTTCCTTCATCCATGGGATAGATTAGAAATCCATTCTATTCCTTTATCCATGGGATAGATTAGCAATCCACTCTATTCCTTTATCCATGGGATAGATTAGCAATCCATTCTATTCCTTTATCCATGGGATAGATTAGCAATCCACTCTATTCCTTTATCCATGGGATAGATTAGCAATCCACTCTATTCCTTTATCCATGGGATAGAATAGCAATCCACTCTATTCCTTTATCCATGGGATAGATTAGCAATCCACTCTATTCCTTTATCCATGGGATAGATTAGCAATCCACTCTATTCCTTTATCCATGGGATAGATTAGCAATCCACTCTATTCCTTCATCCATGGGATAGATTAGCAATCCACTCTATTCCTTCATCCATGGGATAGATTAGCAATCCATTCTATTCCTTCATCAATGGGATAGATTAGAAATCCATTCTATTCCTTTATCCATGGGATAGATTAGCAATCCACTCTATTCCTTCATCCATGGGATAGATTAGCAATCCACTCTATACCTTCATCCATGGGATAGATTAGCAATCCATTCTATTCCTTCATCCATGGGATAGATTAGAAATCCATTCTATTCCTTTATCCATGGGATAGATTAGCAATCCACTCTATTCCTTCATCCATGGGATAGATTAGCAATCCATTCTATTCCTTTATCCATGGGATAGATTAGCAATCCACTCTATTCCTTTATCCATGGGATAGATTAGCAATCCACTCTATTTCTTTTATCCATGGGATAGATTAGCAATCCACTCTATTCCTTTATCCATGGGATAGATTAGCAATCCACTCTATTCCTTTATCCATGGGATAGATTAGCAATCCACTCTATTCCTTCATCCATGGGATAGATTAGCAATCCACTCTATTCCTTCATCCATGGATAGATTAGCAATCCATTCTATTCCTTCATCCATGGGATAGATTAGAAATCCATTCTATTCCTTCATCCATGGGATAGATTAGCAATCCACTCTATTCCTTCATCCATGGGATAGATTAGCAATCCACTCTATTCCTTCATCCATGGGATAGATTAGCAATCCATTCTATTCCTTCATCCATGGGATAGATTAGAAATCCATTCTATTCCTTCATCCATGGGATAGATTAGCAATCCACTCTATTCCTTCATCCATGGGATAGATTAGCAATCCACTCTATTCCTTCATCCATGGGATAGATTAGCAATCCATTCTATTCCTTCATCCATGGGATAGATTAGAAATCCATTCTATTCCTTCATCCATGGGATAGATTAGCAATCGATTCTGTCACTTTATCGGTTGTTGCACTAGCTTTCTGTTCCACAGAAAATTCATTCATTTTTTGAAAAGTTAACTTAATTGAGTAATCGCAGTGACGCACGAATTTAGCCAAGTTGAAAGACTGATCAGTTACAATAGGCGCTAATCGTACTATCATGTTTCCGTTCCAACTTCATTTGGTGAAATTTTATTGACAGCTATCACGCTCTGATAGCTGATTGCTGTCAATTAGTGATATGAACTGCGCCTATCACTCAACGGTGGGTGCTGATTGACTCTGAATTGCTTCACACATTAGATTTGCCTATTGTGTGAGGCTTTTAGCAGAGTTTGTTATACAGAAATGGATAAGTTTTACTTATCTTTTTGAATTCTTTATTAACTTCATTCTGATGAGACAGGGATGAGATTTCATGAGACAGGGTGAGATTTCATGAGACAGGGATGAGATTTCATGAGACAGGGATGAGATTTCATGAGACAGGGATGAGATTTCATGAGACATGGGTGAGATTTCATGAGACAGGGATGAGATTTCATGAGACAGGGATGAGATTTCATGAGACAGGGATGAGATTTCATGAGACAGGGATGAGATTTCATGAGACAGGGATGAGATCTCATGAGACATGGGTAAGATCTCATGAGACAGGGATGAGATTTCATGAGACAGGGATGATATTTCATGAGACAGGGATGAGATTTCATGAGACAGGGATGAGATTTCATGAGACAGGGATGAGATCTCATGAGACATGGGTAAGATCTCATGAGACAGGGGTGGGATCTCATGAGACAGGGATAAGATCTCATGAGACAGGGATGTGATCTCATAAGAATCTCATGAGACAGGGATGGGATCTCATGAGACAGGGGTAGGATCTCATAAGATAGGGATGAGATTTCATGAGACAGGGATAAGATCTCATGAGACAGGGATAAGATCTCATGAGACAGGGATGGGATCTCATGAGACAGGGATGGGATCTCATGAGACAGGGGTGGGATCTCATGAGACAGGGATGAGATATCATCAAACTGATATGAGATCTGATAAGACAGAAACTAGATCTGGGACAGGGTTGATATCTCACTGGAGAAAATGCTAAATATTTGAAACGTACTAGAAAACGTATTCACCTGTAATTATCAGAGACCGGGTTGGAGAATTGTAAAATAGAAAAAGAGCTGGGTCAGAAACGGCGCAGTTTTCTGCGATGCAAAAAATTTGAGAATCGGACAAGCGTTGCGTCACAGTTCCCAGTCTTTGGTGGCCGCACGCAGCCGGCTGATCTGCGTAGTTGCTGGCTGGAGAAAATCAAATTTAAGCCGAGAAATCCAGTTGCTTGCCAATTAACTAGATTTCTGAGGGCGACAGCCACCCCACTCCCTCGGATAATTCCCGTCGCCAATCTAGGAGCTCACTACTTCACTATATAGCCAGCAGCAATTTCCAAGCAGAAGTTTAGGCCTAATTAAGTTCGCTATGGCGGCTCCACTGGTTCCAACCAATTAGTGATTATTATCGAAAGCGAATGGTCTACTATCATTATCTTGCAGTTCGGATGCACTTTCGACTTTATGCGCTGACTGAGATTGCTTGTTGTCGCTGTTTTGATTGGCGATTGAAGTTTTCAGTGCTGATTGATTGGAGGTTATTTTTAGAAACATAGATTTCCCCTCGCTCGCGATACTTGCAGAGAAATAGGCTATTGGCCTATTGCTAAATACGAGAATCTAAAAGCGTTTATTTTATAAGGACATTTTTTAACTTGGAAGGTTTTGTATTATATAGTAATAATATTTCTAATAATCTAATATAAATAATAATTACCTACGGATAGATCTAATAGATAAATACGGATAGATCTAATAGATATCAACGGATAGATCTAATAGATATCGACGGATAGATTTAATAGTTATCTACGGATACATCTAATAGTTATCTACGGATATATCTAATAGATATATACGGATAGATCTAATAATTGTCTACGGATAGATCTAATAATTATCTACGGATAGATTTAATAGTTATCTACGGATAGATCTAATAGTTATCTTCGGATAGATCTAATAGTTATCTATGGATAGATTTAATAGTTATCTACAGATAGATCTAATAGTTATCTATGGATAGATCTAATAGATTTCTACGGATAGATCTAATAGATATCTACGGATAGAGCTATAATTATCTACGGATATATCTAATAGATATCTACGGATAGATCTAATAGATATCTACGGATAGATTTAATAGTTAATCTACGGATAGATCTAATAGATATCTACGGATAGATTTAATAATTATCTACGGATAGATCTAATAGTTATCTATGGATAGATTTAATAGTTATCTACAGATAGATCTAATAGTTATCTATGGATAGATTTAATAGTTTTCTACAGATAGATCTAATAGTTATCTATGGATAGATCTAATAGATATCTACGGATAGATCTATAATTATCTACGGATAGATCTAATAGATATCTACGGATAGATCTAATAGATATCTACGGATAGATTTAATAATTATCTACGGATAGATCTAATAGTTATCTATGGATAGATTTAATAGTTATCTACAGATAGATCTAATAGTTATCTATGGATAGATTTAATAGTTATCTACAGATAGATCTAATAGATATCTATGGATAGATTTAATAGTTTTCTACAGATAGATCTAATAGTTATCTATGGATAGATCTAATAGATATCTACGGATAGATCTATAATTATCTACGGATAGATCTAATAGATATCTACGGATAGATCTAATAGATATCTACGGATTGATTAAAAAACTATCTACGGATAGATCTAATAGTCATCTACGGATAGATCTAATAGATATCTTTGGATAGATCTAATAGTTATCTTTGGATAGATTTAATAGATATCTACGGATAGATCTAATATATATCTACGGATAGATCTAATAGATATCTACGGATAGATCTAATAGATATCTACGGATAGATTTAATAGTTATCTACGGATACATCTAATAATTATCTACGGATAGATCTAATAGATATCTACGGATAGATCTAATAGATATCTACGGATTGATCTACTCAAATGTATTTCTAGAAATTTGATTGTGACCAGAATCTTTACTCACAAAGCTGGATTTGCAACTCGATGCTTGCCTAGTCAGACACAGCCCAGCAGGCAGCTATCCTGGACCAGGTGTTCGACAGTAATTGAGGCTCTAACATGGAAACAAAAACTTGCAAATCAAATCAATCAATAATTGATTAGTTTTGCCAGCTTCCAACTCCATCCTGGCAACTGGGCTGTTTGGTGTCTTTAATTTCTCCCAATTCTCCCAAAGCATCCCATTGGGAGTTTCCCCTTATTAACAAAGTGTGAACATCTTCGATATCTTGCTGTACCCTCTGGTCCCGTGTGAGTCAAAGTTCCCATGGGATTTAGTTCCCCAAATATATGAAAAGAGTTGCTCAATACAGGCAAGGCGAGACTGAAGCAAAACATTTACACTAAAATAGGAACGCTGCACAATACAATGACCAGCGGGGCGATGAGACCGACTGGACGGAAAATGCGACTGAATGAGGCGGGTGTGGGAGAAATTAGTGGGGGAACACATCCCCCGCCGATCGCAACCTGCTCAATTGCTTAACACCCTGAGCCTGAGCAGTCTTAGGTCCATTTCCTCCGTGAATCGCCCTCAGGGTTTGGGGACTGATAACATACACCCCGAACTCCGCTTGTTTGAGCATAGGAAACAAACGTTGGCCTACGAAACAGGAACTGAATGTTATATATGAATGCTAAGGCGATGAGGCAGATGTTGCAGGCCCCCCTACGGGCCCAGTTTTTAAGTAACTTGAGAATTTCTGGCAGAAAAATGGAATAGGGAAAAAGAGGCTGCATGCCACTGAGCTCGCTATTACGGAATTGAGAAGCGAGGCATGAAAAAGCAGAAGAATAGTCTATGGGAGTCTATGGGAGAATGGAACTGGCTTCTGAGTGGGATCTAGATTCCTAATTAAGGGATTTCAGCCCGTTTTTTAACGTCTCATTCTTCGATACAGCGCGAAATAAGTAAAAAAAGCCATTCACTGCCGCCTTTGCAGCACTGTGTCTCCATCTGTTCTTCATTGTCTGTTAATCGTCTTCTTTTATTTCAACCATTTTAAAGTCTCTCTGCGTGATAGAGTTACAGGTTGCGTGCCAAAATCCTATTTTCCGAACCAGTATTAATACTTACTGACGGTCCAAGGGAGTTGTAGCCAAGTGGTTTGAGCGCCCGATTCACGACTTAAAGGTCGGGGGTTCGATTCTCGACTCCACTGGAACAATTTGTGTCCTTTTTTGCATGACACACAGCAAGCGTTACTTCAGTTCACCCACCTGTTAAATGGGTGCCAGCATCAGCTGGGATAATTGAGGGTGGGTGTGGCATCCCCCAGTCCATGGACTGAACAGCTGTACGCAGACTTCGGATGCGCCGCGCAATAGCTGCGGCTGTGCTGTCGGCTGCACATCTGGCCCAATTGGGGTAGGTGCAATCAATAATAACTATTATTTCAAAAGCTGGATAAGTTGTCTACACACTTAGCTAATAACTGTGCCCCTGTCCGTTATGGCCAACAGTAAGTTAGGCTAAAGAAAAATTTAAGAAAAGCAAAAATAAAAAAGCTCGCAACAGCTTTCAGTTTTCTTAAAACTTTCATAAATTGCAGTTCATTTACCATATGAGACAGGCACAAATGCTTCAACTAAATTGTAGAGAACTTATTCAGCTATGCAATTCACACAGAAGATATAAGAAATCAATAGACGTATTGGGGGGAGTGACTGCACTGGCAAATCCCGTTTTTTTTCAAAATCAGGTACTAGATCTAGAAGTCCTTGACTAGTCGAGCTTAATTGCAGGAGGGTTGTTGGCAATGACACATAGTTTGGTGACACTAGACCCGCAGCCAGCGAGGAGGCAATTTTGCCCATTTCGCTGACTCCTGAACACAAACGCACACAGATACTGTACGCAGGCACACACTCACACAGGTGTGTACATCTGCCCTGACTTTCTCATGGTCAGGCAGTGTACACTCTCACAGTGCCTTGGAGGTTGACCCTCAAGGGTGTAAATTGCACTACAAGCCCCCAAGCCTTCTCTCCGCGGCTGCGCCCCAAATGAATGTGGCCTCGCCGCGGAATCGAGCTCAGGGACCTTGGTCGGAGAGGCAAACGCGGTCACATCTCTGCCACTCACCCCCCTGACTATAGGACATCTAACACTCGGGTTAGGCTGTGTCATTCTCCATCCCCCAAACAGCCAGGTAGGTCCCAATTTTCATTGTTTTCCTCTTGATTTCTCAAGTGGGCTCTCTTGCTGGTTTTGTCCCAGTTTTTTTGGTTTATGTAGTAGAGAATGTGGGCCAATAAGAATCATTTCTGTAGTATCTTGGACACTGTTTAGTCTCCAATGGACGAGCCACTTGAAGCTTGTCCGTCAAAGGCATAGGGGGGGGGCTCATGCACAATGCTGTCATATAGACCTGGTTAAGCAGGCATGTAAATAGTAGCGTGCCTGCTAGGCTTCATGTATGGCCCTGTGTACCAAGGAAAAAGGGTTCCGTTAGCAAGGAGTGCGGACAGAGCTACAAGTGTCTCTTAAAGGCATTACTTGCTCTAGAAGGCTTTAAATATTCTTTGGAGCAACAGCAACAGCAGCAGCAGCAGCAGCAGCAGAAGTTAAAGTCTTAAATTACACTTGCAGTTTTGTGGTAAATACAGAATTTAAGTCATTATAGGCGAGGCAATGATTTTAATGCCCCTGGGCTGTTGTTGCTGCTTCAAGACACACATTGTCTTGCAACTTGATCATGACTTTTCGAGAAACTAAGAAAATATTATGATATGATTCAAATGGTATGGAAGGCTAGAGCGATACAATTATTATTAATTATAATAAAAAAAATTATTAATTTATTTTTCACAGAAGGACACACATGGTTACACATAGAGAAAGGGTGAGAGAGAGTGAGAAAAAATGAGAGAGTGAGAAAGATGGAGAGAGTGAGAAAGAGGGAGAGAGTGAGAAAGAGAGAGAGAGTGAGAAAGAGGGAGAGAGTGAGAAAGAGGGAGAGAGAGTGAGAAAGATGGAGAGAGAGTGAAAAAGAGGTAGAGAGTGAGAAAGAGGGAGAGAGTGAGAAAGAGGGAGAGAGTGAGAAAGAGGGAGAGAGTGAGAAAGAGGGAGAGAGTGAGAAAGAGGGAGAGATTGAGAAAGAGGGAGAGAGTGAGAAAGAGGGAGAAAGTGAGAAAGAGGGAGAGAGTGAGAAAGAGGGAGAGAGTGAGAAAGAGGGAGAGAGAGTGAGAAAGATGGAGAGAGTGAGAAAGAGGGAGAGAGAGTGAGAAAGAGGGAGAGAGTGAGAAAGAGGGAGAGAGAGTGAGAAAGAGGGAGAGAGAGTGAGAAAGAGGGAGAGAGAGTGAGAAAGAGGGAGAGAGTAAGCTCAGTTGACGCAAAACAGATCGGCCGGGTCCGCAGATATATTACATTGAGTTGGGGCTTGTCGATTCCGAAATGAAGTCGGCCTCACACATCCGACTGCTTAGAAAAACTGCACAGGCTAAGTGTGGCATTTGAATACACAGAAGCAGAAAAAATCTTCCATTTGCCTACCAATCCAACCTAGCACTGTACACAGACAAAAAGCTGGCGTTTACTTAAGCAGCTAAACTGCAATGCATTCTCATCCTTACTAAGCAATGACCTCATCCGCTTTCTATTTTCAGGACATTTCCTTTCGAGGTCAGCGGCAGCGGCAGCGGCAGCAGCAGCAGCAGCAACCTGAGGGAATGACATGCGTAGTCCTAGTCCTAGTTCTTCTAACTACAACTGGTAAGGGTATAACTCAACTCGATAGTCCCCGATACTGTTCTGCTAACAAAATTATCTGCCTGACTTCCTGAGTCTCTTTTAGATCGTTTGTGGGAAGAAAATCTTATAAATCTACAACAATTAACTTATTATTGTTTTCTATTGCATCTTATCAATTTGATCCATAGAACACTACAGTCATATATCAGACGGTTGGTCGGATGGCAAATTAAAATGAACTTGTCACATCTTTGTGCAGAGTTTTCAATTATTTTAATTGCCCAGTTAAACAGCGGGTTAAATAGTAATTAACTGCTGGTCAGTTGTAACATTTCACCAGCATCCGATTGCGAATGTCACAAAAATTTTATCAGCTTTTTTTCGCTCCAATAGTCATCCCATTGTTGGCTAGTCACAATTGATGAATAAATATCATCTTTCCAGATGAGGATCGAAGTTAGTTGGTGACATTGTTTGAGACCAGCATGAGCCCAACGTCATGCCCGTTGATTTAACTGTCAGTCTGTTTGCATACCGCCCTATTTCCACTGAGATATAGCTCATTCTTTTTTTTTCTTTGTTGAAGAAAAAAAACTATTCTAAATGACGTCATCGTTTCCGGAATTTTTTACTGTAAAGAATTCAAAGATTCTCAAATTCTCTCTTAACTTAAAAAATGCAACACTTGAAAGAAATTTCAACAGATGGAATCTGAGCAACTGAATAACTGAGTCAGCTTCAGCTGCTTCACCACCTGCATCAAATATCCAGCCCGCGCGGTTGACAAACAATCCATGGTTTATATGCTATCTCACCACTGCTTTCTCATTCTTTGGTCTCAATTCTTCATTCTGTGCCCGGGGTCCAGAAATATCCCCTTCTCCCCTTACTGCTCCATCTGCGGTCACCTCATTCTCATTCTTGTTCTCCGTTATTCCACCCCCTCATTCTCTCCTCATTATCCGCTTCATTCGGACATCATTCTTCCCATCATTCTTCCCCTCATCATCCCCTCATTCTTACCCTCATTCCTCCCCTCATTCTTCCCCTCATTTCCCACATCATTCTTCCCCTCATTCTTCCCCTCATTCTTCCCCTCATTCATGTCCTCATTCTTCCCCTTATTCTTCCCCTCATTCATGTCCTCATTCTTCCCCTCATTCATGTCCTCATTCTTCCCCTTATTCTTCCCCTCATTCATGTCCTCATTCTTCCCCTCATTCTTCCCCTTATTCTTCCCCTCATTCATGTCCTCATTCTTCCCCTTATTCTTCCCCTCATTCATGCCCTCATTCTTCCCCTCATTCTTCCCCTTATTCTTCCCCTCATTCATGTCCTCATTCTTCCCCTTATTCTTCCCCTCATTCATGTCCTCTTTCTTCCCCCCATTCTTCCCCTTATTCTTTCCATCATTCATGTCCTCATTCTTCTCCTTATTCTTCCCCTCATTCATGTCCTCATTCTTCCCCTCATTCTTCCCCTTATTCTTCCCCTCATTCTTCCCCTCATTCATGTCCTCATTCTTCCCCTCATTCTTCCCCTTATTCTTCCCCACATTCTTCCCCTCATTCATGTCCTCATTCTTCCCCTTATTCTTCCCCACATTCTTCCCCTCATTCATGTCCTCATTCTTCCCCTCATTCTTCCCCTTATTCTTCCCCTCATTCATGCCCTCATTCTTCCCCTCATTCTTCCCCTTATTCTTCCCCTCATTCATGCCCTCATTCTTCCCCTCATTTTACCCCCATTCGTCCCCTCATTTTCTGCTCGCTTTTCCCCTAAATTCCTCCTTTCATTATTTTGCTTCATTCTTCCCTCTTCCTCTCAGTTCATGACTTCTCTAAGCTCATTTAATTTCTGTCCCCCAAAATCGATTGCGTGCTAAACAGGGATTAAAATCTTTAGAATGGCTCCACAAGTTAATAAGGCCAGAACAACAGCAGGTAGCTTCACTCCCACGTGCAGAGTTGGAAGGTTGAAAGAGCCAATTTTGTTCCAACTTTTTAGCTGCTTAACAAATGAGCTGATTGAACCTGCGAGTAATTGCCCAGCCAAATTTAAATATAAAAAATATATTTTACCCCACCCCTCAAGAAGGCTAATAGCTGGCGGGGTTCCCAGAGCCTAAATCTAGGTCAGCCCTGAAGGCGGCCAATAAATAGAAAATCAAGATTATGTTTGAGCATTTGAACTCACTTTGTTTTGTAATAAACAAATACGATAGACCATGAGACACACTAATATTCCTTCTTCCCACTTTGTTCCCTCATTCTGTCCTTCAGTTTCCCCCTCACCCCACATTCTCCCCTCATTCTTCCCTTCATTCTTCTTTCATTCTACCACTCATCGTTATTCCATTCTGCCCCTGATTATCCCCCTCATTCTCCCCCCATTCTCCCCCCGCACTCTCCCTCTCGTTCTTTCCCTCAGTATCCCCTCATTCTTCCCCTCATTCTTCCCCTCATTCTTCCCCTCATTCTCCCCTGATTCTCCCCCTGATTCTCCCCTCATTCTCACCCTCATTCTCCTCTCATTCTTCCCCTCATTCTCCCCCTCATTCTCCCCCTCATTCTCCCCCTCATTCTCCCCCTCATTCTCCCCCTCATTCTTCCCCTCATTCTTCCCCTCATTCCCCCTATTCTCCTCCTTATTCTCCCCCTCATTCCCCCTATTCTCCTCCTTATTCTCCCCCTCATTCCCCCTATTCTCCTCCTTATTCTCCCCCTCATTCCCCCTATTCTCCTCCTTATTCTCCCCCTCATTCCCCCTACTCTTCCACCGCATTGTCCCTCTCGTTTTTTCCCTCAGTATCCCCCTTATCCTTCCTTCTCCCCCCTCATTCTTCTCCCATTCTTACACCATTCTTCCCCTCATTCCCTCTCCTTTTCCCCTACCCATCAAACTTCCCCTTTCTAGCGCGATCAATGAGTCTAGGCAAAGAACAATGAAAAATTGTTTCCTTGACAAGCGTTTCCATGACAACCAGGTGTGTTGGTCTTTCCATTTTCTTTCATTGGATATATTTGGCCAGCAATATGCCACGTAGAATAAAGGCAGTCGGATGGATGGAAGATTGCCCAATTTCCGACACGGAACCCATGATTTTCTCCCTTATTTTGCAAGAATCATTGTTTGCCCAACAAGCAGCTCAAGTCGAAGCCGCACAATTTATTCCGCGATCTCGCTTGAGTCACCCGCTCACACACAGACAGACAATCGAATCCATCGCACCCTGCAGAACTGTTCATGAGATGAGGCTTCATTGCCAAGATTTTATTTATGATCCTCTGTCAGAAAAGTGACCAATCCCGGTTTGTGGAATAGTTATTCATCTAAAGATGGATATAATATTTATGGCTTTATGCCGAGGGCGTAGCCATTTTGACTGCTCAAGTGGACAGAACCCCCGCCACGCCCTCCGACAGCCGCCGACCCACCAGCTGCTGCTTTGCTGAATGTCTCCTAGAACCGACTCAAATACTGTGTTATTCTTTCATTTAGTTGAGTATAAGGATTGTTGCATCATTGCTGCTGCATAACGAAATACAAAATATTCTCAAATCATTTTGATGAAGAGAGTATCTCAATGTGAAAATTTATCTATCTGCCTGACAACCTATCTATCTGACTATCTATCTGTCTATCTATATGCCTGACTATCTGCCTGACTATTTATCTATCTGCCTGTCTATCTATCTGTCTGTTTATCTATCTGTCTGTCTATCTATCTATCTGCTTGTCTATCTATCTGCCTGTTTATCTATCTGCCTGCCTATCTATCTACCTGTCTATCTATCTGCCTGTCTATCTATCTGACTGTCTATCTATCTATCTGACTGTCTATCTATCTATCTGACTGTCTATCTATCTATCTGACTGTCTATCTATCTGCTTGACTATCTATCAATCTATCTTATCTGTTCTTAGACTAATGTTTTGGGACCATTAACCGCCACTATCTAGTAAGTCTTTAACAAATTTAATGCCCTAAATGACCCCAGATGACTGTAAGCGACTGCAGGCCAGCCTTAAAATGCGTGGAATTCTGCACAAGTTACTTCAACAAACTGTTGCTTACATCTTGACCTCCGATAAAACCCACTGGTGATTAGCGAACTGAATTGTCACAAGTGTTCCGTCTTGGGAGTTGGTAGTTAGGACTGTGATTGGTACAGGCAATGCTTGACGTGTGGAATGCAGGACTGACAGCTGGCTTACCTGTTTCCGTTAAAAGCTGCCGCTTTGCTAGTGAAGAAGGTCAGTGGGTTAACTAATCAGTTGGCCGGTAGGTCGAGGCGATTGAGAGAACTAATAGAGCAAGGGAGAGTGAGAGAAGTTATGAAGAAAAATGAGTGGGAGGCAGAGAATGAGGCTGGGGAGAATGAGGCTGGGGAAGAATGGGACATTGGGAGAATTAGGGCGGGGAAGAATGAGGCTGGGGAGAATGAGGGTGGGGAAGAATGGGACATTGGGAGAATTAGGGCGGGGAAGAATGAGGCTGGGGAGAATGAGGGTGGGGAAGAATGTGACATTGGGAGAATAGTTAGGAGATCGATAAAGTTCTAAAAAGTACTTTCTCAACTCTTCATCCACACTCCAGTCGGCGCCCTCCGCGAGCCACTGCGGCTGACGCTGGGCCTGTCAGATGCGGCACTTCGGCTGGGCAGCAACCTGACTCTGGGCTGCCGTTTTAGTCCGCAGCCGACTTACGTCATCTGGACCTTCGCGGCGCCGTCTGCGGCGGCCAAGACGCTGCTCCGCTGTATGCCTGCTCTGGGCAGCTGCAATGTTATCGACTCCGTTCCAGGCTTCGACGCCATCAGCGAGAATGCGAATGCCAACGGCAGCCTGACCCTGATAGGCCTGACACCCAGTCACAATGGGGTGTACCGGTGCGCTGCTCTGCTCAGGATTGAGACCGTCAGCTCGCAGGCCGCTGTCACCGTCATGGGTGAGAACGGGTGCTCACAGTGCTCACAGTGCTGACAGTACGGGAGTGACAGTCTGGGAGAGACAGTATGGGAGTGACAGTCTGGGAGTGACAGCACAGAGTGACAGTCTGGGAGTGACAGTATGGGAGTGACAGTACGGGAGTGACAGTCTGGGAGTGACAGTATGGGAGTGACAGCACAGAGTGACAGTCTGGGAGTGACAGTATGGGAGTGACAGTCTGGGAGTGACAGCACAGAGTGACAGTCTGGGAGTGACAGTATGGGAGTGACAGTCTGGGAGTGACAGCACAGAGTGACAGTCTGGGAGTGACAGTATGGGAGTGACAGTCTGGGAGTGACAGTATGGGAGTGACAGTACGGGAGTGACAGTATGGGAGTGACAGTACCGGAGTAAAGTACACGTGATTAGAAATTGCTAATGTTTGCTAATTTAACAGAATTGGTTACAGAACTTGTGACTGCATGTTCTTACCAGCAGCAAATCTGTGCCTACTGCAACGCAGCTTGACATTTCTCTTCTGCTAGAATAAAAAACTTCCAGGCCAATCGCAATTAATATTTAATGAGCCCATGCTTCATGCCAAAAGCATTTCGGCGTCAATGTCACATATGCCAGTGACAAATACGGGGCTAAAAAAGTCGGTATAGACTGCGGCATAACTGGTTCCTCATGAGTAGGTCAAATTTTAACCTTAGAGCCTGTCTGAGCACGCGACCCCGCAGAATTAAGCCTGAGCTGGAGGTCTCCTTGACCCTGCCTAAACTAGTAAATAATTGTTACTCACTTGTGCCGCATTGGTGGCTATTGTAATTGAGCACAGTGGGGAAGTTGACTAAAGTTAAGAATCTCTGAGCCGATTGAGAATTGGAGGACTTGAAAGTTGGGAAGTGAGAGTAATTGGGCGAATGAAGCCTAACACACTGAGACACTGCGGCCGCTGGTCCTTCTCACAAGGCGCAAAGTGAGAAGGAGAGAATGATGCAAACTCGGGAATGACTAATTAAAAATAAAGAAATCACTGGGATCAAACAAGAAGGTAATAGTTATCTGCTAGTCAGGGTGTCAGATGGGAGATAGGGAAAGGCTGAGATGAAGACATGGTGAGATGAAGAGAGGGTGAGATGAAGACATGGTGGGATGAAGACAGGGTGAGATGAAGACATGGTGAGATGAAGAGAGGCTGAGATGAAGACAGGGTGAGATGAAGACATGGTGAGATGAAGACAGGGTGAGATGAAGACAGGGTGAGATGAAGACATGGTGAGATGAAGACAGGGTGAGATGAAGAGAGGGTGAGATGAAGGCAGGGTGAGATGAAGACATGGTGAGATGAAGAGAGGGTGAGATGAAGACATGATGAGATGAAGACAGGGTGACATGAAGACATGATGAGATGAAGACAGGGTGACATGAAGACAGGGTGAGATGAAGACAGGGTGAGATGAAGAGAGGGTGAGATGAAGACAGGGTGAGATGAAGACAGGGTGAGATGAAGACAGGGTGAGATGAAGACATGATGAGATGAAGACAGGGTGACATGAAGACAGGGTGAGATGAAGACAGGGTGAGATGAAGGCAGGGTGAGATGAAGACATGATGAGATGAAGACAGGGTGACATGAAGACAGGGTGAGATGAAGACAGGGTGAGATGAAGAGAGGGTGAGATGAAGACAGGGTGAGATGAAGACATGGTGAGATGAAGAGAGGGTGAGATGAAGACAGGGTGTGATGAAGACATGATGAGATGAAGACAGGGTGACATGAAGACAGGGTGAGATGAAGACAGGGTGAGATGAAGAGAGGGTGAGATGAAGACAGGGTGAGATGAAGAGAGGGTGAGATGAAGACAGGGTGAGATGAAGACATGATGAGATGAAGACAGGGTGACATGAAGACATGGTGAGATGAAGACAGGGTGAGATGAAGACAGGGTGAGATGAAGACAGGGGGAGATGAAGAGAGGGTGAGATGAAGAGAGGGTGAGATGAAGACAGGGTGAGATGAAGAGAGGGTGAGATGAAGAGAGGGTGAGATGAAGACAGGGTGAGATGAAGAGAGGTTAAATGTGAGATTTAAATGGTGAGACAATCAGGCAAAGACATTGTTGTTACTGGACGTCCTAATTTGAGCTGCAACAACCTGACTCACGGCCGAACTGCTGAGCTCTTTGCTGCCCCTCCTGTTCAGTTGAGAAGTGGGCTAGATTGAGAAGGGGGCTTGTGTGAACAAATGCAAATTTATTTGAATGGGCGCCAAACTTGCTATTATCCCAGCTTGTGGGCCGTTCAGCGTCAGAATGCTTTGTTTGGCTTCAACAACTGAGGCCTCTCGTCACTTTTTTGAAGCACTTTCAGTTCTGCTACCGTGTGTGAGTAAGTCTCAATGGGTCTACTTCAGCGTAGAAAGTTATTTTTGTGCTAATTCAAAGTTGCTAAGCTGCTAACTCGAACCTATTCTCAACTGTGGCATGCCAGCAGTCATTCTGTTAGTTTAGGTGCTTATTTTGCACCGATTTTAAGAGAGTAAATGGCGCTTAAAATTAAAAGCCACGTACAAGCCCACTGATTGTGTGAGCCAAGGAATGTATGATTACCTATGGGCCCACCACACATTGTTTACTCTGCCTGTGTCTGACTCTATACTTCTCCTTCCCTCTCTCCTCTCTCTCCCTCTCTCTCTCCCTCTCTCCCTCTCTCCCTTTCTCCCTCTCTCCCTCTCTCCCTCTCTCCCTCTCTCTCTCTCTCCCTCTCTCCCTCTCTCTCTCTCTCTCTCCCTCTCTCCCTCTCTCCCTCTCTCCCTCTCTCCCTCTCTCCCTCTCTCTCCCAGTCTCCCTCTCTCCCTCTCTCCCTTCTCTCTCATTCTCTCTCCCTGTCTCCATCTCTCTTCCTCTCTCTCCCTCTCTCTTTCTCCTCTCTCTCCACCTCTCTCCCTTCTCTCATCCTCTCTTTACCGCGTCAGTGCCTGGGATTGGAGGTGCTCTCTTCTCTCTCTCCCTCTCTCCCTCTCTCTTTCTCCTTTCTCTTTCCCACTCTCTCCCTTCTCTCTCCCTCTCTTTCTCCTTTTTCTCTCCCTTCTCTCTTCCTCTCTGTCTTTCTCTCTCTCCTTCTTTGTGCCCTGACGAAGATCATATAAATAAATCTTTGTCTGAGAAGAATCTTCATATAATCTTTATAAATCTTCATACTCGTATAATCGAAAATTCAGCACTTTTCAATCTTGACGGACTTTCTTTTATTTTTTTGCCGTGTCCGTGCTTGCGGGGTTTGAGGCGCTCCTCCTCTCTCCCCTCTCTAACTTTCGCTCTCTCCTTCTATCTCTCCGAGTCCATTTCTCTCTCCTTTTTCTCTCTCCTCTCTACTTCTCTCACATTCCTGCAGCAGATTCTAGTCAACTTACTTCCCTCTCATGGTTGCAGCCAGCGTTGTCATGCCTTTCTTGCTCCAAAAATGGGTCTGCAAATTGAAAAAAAGACAGTTTCATCTGTTAGCTCATTGTTGCCAGACATATTTCCTGTCTGCTTTTAGAAGAAGAATCTGCCTGAAGCCTGAAGAGAGGGACGCGGAAGAGAGAGAAGAGGGAAGTGAAATAGTGAGTCGGAACTCACACACCTGACAGTCCCCTCATCCAACAGTCCCTAGGTTGTCACCGGGTTTAATCAATTATTAACTTAGCAGAGAAGCTGGTACGACCTGCCAGTGGGGAGTTTGTGAGGCGGATGCCACTGCCAAAGCGGTCCATCATTACCCCATACTTTATATCTATGCATAACCCAATACGGTTTTAGCTGACGTGTTGCTTTCAAAATAATGTCTCACCTTGCCCAGGTGGCTTTGCAGTATTGCAACTGGCTAATAGTAGTGAAATTCTAGCCACACTTCTGTCTATCTATCTATCTATCTATCTATCTATCTATCTATCTATCTATCTATCTATCTATCTATCTATCTATCTATCTATCTATCTATCTATCTATCTATCTATCTATCTATCTATCTATCTATCTATCTATCTATCTATCTATCTATCTATCTATCTATCTATCTATCTATCTATCTATCTATCTATCTATCTATCTATCTATCTATCTATCTATCTATCTATCTATCTATCTATCTATCTATCTATCTATCTATCTATCTATCTATCTATCTATCTATCTATCTATCTATCTATCTATCTATCTATCTATCTATCTATCTATCTATCTATCTATCTATCTATCTATCTATCTATCTATCTATCTATCTATCTATCTATCTATCTATCTATCTATCTATCTATCTATCTATCTATCTATCTATCTATCTATCTATCTATCTATCTATCTATCTATCTATCTATCTATCTATCTATCTATCTATCTATCTATCTATCTATCTATCTATCTATCTATCTATCTATCTATCTATCTATCTATCTAGCGAACCGCGGTTTGAGTGTTTCAGTCAGCTGCCTGTCACCTGTGGACACTTCACTTCAATAAGAATGAGATTTTCCGCGCCTGCTTGTGAGGAGGCCAGGTTTGCCGAGTGTGGAAAGTAATCTCAAGCGGCTGTTGAGTCAGTCTGTTTTCTCTTTTATAGACATTCCCACATTTCTCTTTCCCCTTTGGTCCTGTCCTTAGATAATTCAGTTACGATAATATCCAAGGAAAACTATCTGGAAGTGCTTGGTGGCCCTGGCAATTTTCTCGACGAGTTAATTTCTTCCGCTTTGGAAATCTGCTTGGCTGATTTTGCCAGGTGAATTTTTTATTGAGCAAAAAATAAAATCCTGTAATCCATTTCCATTTCCCGAAGGCACAGAATTTTTCCTAGAATTTCCTAGAATTTTTTCTTAGAATTTCACTAAATTTTCCAAAAATCTACAGAAATTTTGCTAAAATTACCCAACATTTCCCTAGAATTTCCCAAAATTTTTACAGGATTTCGCGAAATTTTTCCAAGAATTTTCTTAATATTCCGAAAATTGGAATAAATTAACAAGAATTTCCCGAAATTTTTCCAAAAGTTTCCCGAATTTTTTCAAGAATTTCCTAAAGTTTTCCAGAAATTTCACTAAATCCTCCAAGAATTCCGAAGCGATGTTTTCATTTTAATTCCCAAATATTGGTGCGAGCAGCTCTATTGAATGCTCTAAATAAAGTCAGGAATCCTTGCTAGAACTGAATTTCTGTTTGAAATTTCCATGCAAATTTCTCTTCAGTTTCGAGTGCAAACAACTAAATTGTTTTTGTCTCCCCCAGAAATTTTAGTTACATTTTATTACAAGCGTTTGCATAAAGTCAATCTGTCCTTGCATAAAGCTTACAAAGTATCAATGGCTGTATTGTGCATATTGAAAGCAAATTTAGCTGCAAACTGGTTCCTGTATAAGATCAGCTTCTTTGATTTCGTCTTGACCTCTACTCTCGAATTTTGAATCCCTAAAAGTGGTCTGTACTCAGTTCCGATCCCTTACTTTCTTCGTAGAGTGGTGCAAATATTTATTCTCAAGCTTATACCAACAGTTTTTGAGCAGTCCTAGGTTTGAGTAGGACCGGCTAGTGAGAAGATTGTGAGTGCTGGAGTTTTTCCCCGTAAAATTGCCTGTCCTATTATAAATCTAAAGTTATATTTCTAGTTTTTCTCGCTTTCTCAGGTGAAATCGCTGGGAAAATAACAATTTTGACTGACAGTCGCTGTTTGCTTGAAGCTGAAACAAACTTTGCTTTTTGTGAAGAGAAAAAAATTGGAAATTTTTATTTCCATCCCTGACATAATAGTTAATTATTAGCAATTCCATTTTTCCGTGTCAAGCCACTCAGCATTTCTAGAAATCAAATTGTCCCTTTGTCCCTTGTTTTCAGACTTTAGCATTGTTTCTTCATACAGTTGTGAAGGACGCAGCGCGTGCGGCGTGGGTGGCGCCTGAGACAAAGGAATTGCAGCCGTCTGCTGGCATTTTTTGGTCTTTCCTTTTCAACTTCACATTCTGCAACAATTTCCGTGTGGAACTGCCGTTGCTGGCTTTTTTAATTAATCAGCTGAAAAAAACACGGCAAGAATAACTGTGGGATCTACAAGAGGGGGCGGACCGACAAGGGCACCGGAGCCACAGTGCTTAGTCAGTCTCACCAATCTATTCTCAGTCAGTCTGACCAATCTATTCTCAGTCAGTCTCACCAATCTATTCTCAGTCAGTCTCACCAATCTATTCTCAGTCAGTCTCACCAATCTATTCTCAGTCAGTCTCACCAATCTATTCTCAGTCAGTCTCACCAATCTATTCTCAGTCAGTCTCACCAATCTATTCTCAGTCAGTCTCACCAATCTATTCTCAGTCAGTCTGACCAATCTATTCTCAGTCAGTCTCACCAATCTATTCTCAGTCAGTCTCACCAATCTATTCTCAGTCAGTCTCACCAATCTATTCTCAGTCAGTCTCACCAATCTATTCTCAGTCAGTCTCACCAATCTATTCTCAGTCAGTCTCACCAATCTATTCTCAGTCAGTCTGACCAATCTATTCTCAGTCAGTCTCACCAATCTATTCTCAGTCAGTCTCACCAATCTATTCTCAGTCAGTCTCACCAATCTATTCTCAGTCAGTCTCACCAATCTATTCTCAGTCAGTCTGACCAATCTATTCTCAGTCAGTCTGACCAATCTATTCTCAGTCAGTCTGACCAATCTATTCTCAGTCAGTCTCACCAATCTATTCTCAGTCAGTCTGACCAATCTATTCTCAGTCAGTCTCACCAATCTATTCTCAGTCAGTCTGACCAATCTATTCTCAGTCAGTCTCACCAATCTATTCTCAGTCAGTCTGACCAATCTATTCTCAGTCAGTCTCACCAATCTATTCTCAGTCAGTCTGACCAATCTATTCTCAGTCAGTCTGACCAATCTATTCTCAGTCAGTCTCACCAATCTATTCTCAGTCAGTCTCACCAATCTATTCTCAGTCAGTCTGACCAATCTATTCTCAGTCAGTCTGACCAATCTATTCTCAGTCAGTCTCACCAATCTATTCTCAGTCAGTCTGACCAATCTATTCTCAGTCAGTCTGACCAATCTATTCTTAGTCAGTCTGACCAATCTATTCTCAGTCAGTCTGACCAATCTATTCTCAGTCAGTCTGACCAATCTATTCTCAGTCAGTCTGACCAATCTATTCTCAGTCAGTCTCACCAATCTATTCTCAGTCAGTCTGACCAATCTATTCTCAGTCAGTCTGACCAATCTATTCTCAGTCAGTCTCACCAATCTATTCTCAGTCAGTCTCACCAATCTATTCTCAGTCAGTCTGACCAATCTATTCTCAGTCAGTCTCACCAATCTATTCTCAGTCAGTCTGACCAATCTATTCTCAGTCAGTCTGACCAATCTATTCTCAGTCAGTCTGACCAATCTATTCTCAGTCAGTCTCACCAATCTATTCTCAGTCAGTCTGACCAATCTATTCTCAGTCAGTCTGACCAATCTATTCTCAGTCAGTCTCACCAATCTATTCTCAGTCAGTCTCACCAATCTATTCTCAGTCAGTCTGACCAATCTATTCTCAGTCAGTCTCACCAATCTATTCTCAGTCAGTCTGACCAATCTATTCTCAGTCAGTCTCACCAATCTATTCTCAGTCAGTCTGACCAATCTATTCTCAGTCAGTCTCACCAATCTATTCTCAGTCAGTCTCACCAATCTATTCTCAGTCAGTCTCACCAATCTATTCTCAGTCAGTCTGACCAATCTATTCTCAGTCAGTCTGACCAATCTATTCTCAGTCAGTCTGACCAATCTATTCTCAGTCAGTCTGACCAATCTATTCTCAGTCAGTCTCACCAATCTATTCTCAGTCAGTCTGACCAATCTATTCTCAGTCAGTCTCACCAATCTATTCTCAGTCAGTCTGACCAATCTATTCTCAGTCAGTCTCACCAATCTATTCTCAGTCAGTCTGACCAATCTATTCTCAGTCAGTCTCACCAATCTATTCTCAGTCAGTCTGACCAATATATTCTCAGTCAGTCTCACCAATCTATTCTCAGTCAGTCTGACCAATCTATTCTCAGTCAGTCTGACCAATCTATTCTCAGTCAGTCTCACCAATCTATTCTCAGTCAGTCTCACCAATCTATTCTCAGTCAGTCTGACCAATCTATTCTCAGTCAGTCTGACCAATCTATTCTTAGTCAGTCTGACCAATCTATTCTCAGTCAGTCTGACCAATCTATTCTCAGTCAGTCTGACCAATCTATTCTCAGTCAGTCTGACCAATCTATTCTCAGTCAGTCTCACCAATCTATTCTCAGTCAGTCTGACCAATCTATTCTCAGTCAGTCTGACCAATCTATTCTCAGTCAGTCTCACCAATCTATTCTCAGTCAGTCTCACCAATCTATTCTCAGTCAGTCTGACCAATCTATTCTCAGTCAGTCTCACCAATCTATTCTCAGTCAGTCTGACCAATCTATTCTCAGTCAGTCTGACCAATCTATTCTCAGTCAGTCTGACCAATCTATTCTCAGTCAGTCTCACCAATCTATTCTCAGTCAGTCTCACCAATCTATTCTCAGTCAGTCTGACCAATCTATTCTCAGTCAGTCTCACCAATCTATTCTCAGTCAGTCTCACCAATCTATTCTCAGTCAGTCTGACCAATCTATTCTCAGTCAGTCTCACCAATCTATTCTCAGTCAGTCTCACCAATCTATTCCCAGTCAGTCTCACCAATCTATTCCCAGTCAGTCTCACCAATCTATTCTCAGTCAGTCTGACCAATCTATTCTCAGTCAGTCTCACCAATCTATTCCCAGTCAGTCTCACCAATCTATTCCCAGTCAGTCTCACCAATCTATTCTCAGTCAGTCTGACAAATCTATTCTCAATTGAGTCATTTTTCTCAGTCTAACAAAAATTCTCATTCCAATTAATCTATTCTCAGTCAGTCTCACCAATCTATTCTTAATTTAGTCAATCTCTTGTAATTTCAAGAAGTTTCTTAAAATCAAGTTAAAACTATTCTCACTTTAGTAAGTATTATCTAATTTAATATTATTCATTTAAAGTCAGAATAAGATTTTGGTTTTTACATTGTTTAACATTACAATGCATTACATTATTATTATTATTATTAATAGGCAGTTAATTCGCTCTAGAGACAGACAGCAACCAGTTAGTCCACACGTGTCGCCCAACTGTCTTTTTTCCCCAATCGGCACTCAAGCCTTCTTTTGCTTCGAGTAAGCAGCAGCAGTGGCATTCTCCCATGATTTGTCGACTCAGATTATCAAGCCAGCAGTCTCACAACAGCCCTGCCCACCGCCTGACATAAACAACGTGCTCATACTTATTACGCAATCTAGCCACTCTAGCCTCCCGCCCCACCCGTCTCAATTGTCAACTTCTAAGAGAAGCACCGCGTAGAGATTTCATCGACCTCTTCTTCATTTTTTAATCGATTAGCTAATCAACTTCTCAGACTAATCCGGTTGGGATCAGGGAACTCGAGTACCTTGAATCTCCCACAGATCAGGCTTTGAGAAGACTGTGCTTAAACTTTGATTTCTTGTTGTTCCCGACTTTAAGCTCTTTGGATTGTGGTTACATTCGATCAGAGTGGTTATTTGTAAAGAAAAAATGAATTTATAATTTAGAAATGAAATCAGAAAGTGAGACTGGAACCACTCCGGCCTGACGATCTCAGTTTTTTCTCCCGTTTCTGCCGATCTGAGAAAAAGCGAAAGGCGACAAGAAAGAGAAAAATGAGTGAAATGAAATTCTAGACGAAAATTCTGTCTTTTAAATTTTGCCTACGCCAGCTCATTGTCTTGCTGTCTGAGCTATAAAATTTAAAGGACATTCATTGCTTTTACTTTCATTGCTCTCTTAATTTCGTTGCATTTCTGGGAAAGTGGCATTAGGTGATTTCCTTGAAGCAGTGCTAAACTTTTATCGATTAAAGAAAAGCCTAACCATTATGGTTCATAGATCATTTTTCCTTTGACACAAAAAAGCACGGACAAAGTTTTGAAAGCATTCATTATCATTTCAAGCTTCCCACCCGTTCCTGTCTTCCCACTCGTTCCTGTCTTCCCACCCTGTCTTCCCACCCTGTCTTCCCACCCGGTCCTGTCTTCCCACCCTGTCTTCTCACCCGCTCCTGTCTTCCCACCTTGTCTTCCCACCCGTTCCTGTCTTCCCACCCTGTCTTCTCACCCGTTCCTGTCTTCCCACCTTGTCTTCCCACCCGTTCCTGTCTTCCCACTCGTTCCTGTCTTCCCACCCGTACCTATCTTCCCACCCTGTCTTCCCACCCGTTCCTGTCTTCCCACCCTGTCTTCTCACCCGTTCCTGTCTTCCCACCCTGTCTTCCCACCCTGTCTTCCCACCCTGTCTTCCCATCCGTTCCTGTCTTCCCACCCTGTCTTCCCACCCTGTCTTCCCACCCGGTCCTGTCTTCCCACCCTGTCTTCTCACCCGCTCCTGTCTTCCCACCTTGTCTTCCCACCCGTTCCTGTCTTCCCACCCTGTCTTCTCACCCGTTCCTGTCTTCCCACCTTGTCTTCCCACCCGTTCCTGTCTTCCCACTCGTTCCTGTCTTCCCACCCGTTCCTGTCTTCCCACCCTGTCTTCCCACCCGTACCTATCTTCCCACCCTGTCTTCCCACCCGTTCCTATCTTCCCACCCTGTCTTCCCACCCGTACCTATCTTCCCACCCTGTCTTCCCACCCGTTCCTGTCTTCCCACCCTGTCTTCCCACCCTGTCTTCCCACCCGTTCCTGTCTTCCCACCCTGTCTTCTCACCCTGTCTTCCCACCCTGTCTTCCCACCCTGTCTTTGCACCCATTCCTGTCTTCCCATTCCTGCCTTCCCACCTGTTCCTGTCTTCTCACCCTGTCTTCTCACCCTGTCTCCTCACCCTGTCTTCTCACCCTGTCTTCTCACCCTGTCTCCTCACCCTGTCTTCTCACCCTGTCTTCTCACCCTGTCTTCTCACCCTGTCTTCTCACCCATTCCTTTCTTCTCACCCTGTCTTTTCACCCTGTCTTCTCACCCATTCCTGTCTTCTCACCCATTCCTGTCTTCTCACCCATTCCTTTCTTCTCACCCTGTCTTTTCACCCTGTCTTCTCACCCATTCCTGTCTTCTCACCCATTCCTTTCTTCTCACCCTGTCTTTTCACCCTGTCTTCTCACCCATTCCTGTCTTCTCACCCATTCCTGTCTTCTCACCCATTCCTGTCTTCTCACCCTGTCTTCTCACCCTGTCTTCTCACCCATTCCTGTCTTCTCACCCATTCCTGTCTTCTCACCCATTCCTGTCTTCTCACCCATTCCTGTCTTCTCACCCATTCCTGTCTTCTCACCCATTCCTGTCTTCTCACCCTGTCTTCTCACCCATCCCAGCATTCCTTGCAGGCATTTTAAGCAGTATCCGATCCATCCTTTAAAGTTTGCTACACTGGAAAAGGGGCAGCCCGAAGCTCCTTTCAAGTCAGCCGGCCGCAATCTGCTTCCACAGAATCTCCTTTAGAAGCAGAAATGTATCCGTCTGGAAACGGGGCCAGGGCCAAGCTCTTCCATCGGATGGCAACAGAGAAAAATGAGCTCCCTCCTTTAAGCATTGAGCACAGCTGTGGCCTCCGAGTATTCCACTAGGCGGGAATGCAGTGAGTTGACAAGTCCCAGGCCGGACTTTTGCATTTAAAAGTTTTCGCAAAAGAAAAAGTGAGGAAAACAGAATTTCACTTCCTGAGTTCCACGAACAGGAAAGAAACAGTTGGTTTGGATCCAGCAAAAGAAGATTTTCTGAGCAGCAGATCCATAAAAAGTGGTCTGTATGACGGAAGCCACACCCGGTAACGGCCAGAAAAATTGGACTCATCCCAAAAACTGTTCGTAACTATGGAAACGAAACTCGGGGTGACTCACTCCTTGTCATTTCAGCCCAATAAAAACTAAATCAATCTATTCTCAATCCCACCAATCTATTCTCAATCCCACCAATCTATTCTCAATCCCACCAATCTATTCTCAATCCCACCAATCTATTCTCAATCCCACCAATCTATTCTCAATCCCACCAATCTATTCTCAATCCTGTCCATCTATTCTCAATCCAACCAATCTATTCTCAATCCTATCCATCTATTCTCAATCCCACCAATCTATTCTCAATCCCACCAATCTATTCTCAATCCCACCAATCTATTCTCAATCCCACCAATCTATTCTCAATCCCACCAATCTATTCTCAATCCCAGCAAACTATTCTCAATCCTGTCCATCTATTCTCAATCCAACCAATCTATTCTCAATCCTATCCATCTATTCTCAATCCCAGCAAACTATTCTCAATCCTGTCCATCTATTCTCAATCCAACCAATCTATTCTCAATCCTGTCCATCTATTCTCAATCCAACCAATCTATTCTCAATCCTATCCATCTATTCTCAATCCAACCAATCTATTCTCAATCCAACCAATCTATTCTCAATCCAACCAATCTATTCTCAATCCAACCAATCCATTCTCAATCCCACCAATCTATTCTCAATCCCAGCAAACTATTCTCAATCCTGTCCATCTATTCTCAATCCAACCAATCTATTCTCAATCCAACCAATCCATTCTCAATCCAACCAATCCATTCTCAATCCAACCAATCCATTCCTAATCCAATCGATATTTTCTTTACTCACAAAATGAGTTGCCCCACATTAACAAATTATTCACATTGAATCATAAAAGCTGTTAACCTGAAACATGCAGGGAATGTAAGAAGGTTTTTATTAGTATTGCTGCATTTTATCAGACAGTTTATTGAGGCCCGCTTCAGCTCTGGACGGTACAGATGTCAATAACAATGAAACAGGATTCATTCGTCATCTGTCTGATTATCGGTTTCTGATAAGGGCTATGGTGTTCCATAATTTCACATGCGGGCACTTCAGGGCAGGTTTTGCTGCATGTAATGTGGGATCAACGTGGCTGTTGCATTAAGTGTCTGCCCGTCACGCTTTTTTAGGAAATTTCCGTCCGATGTTTGTTTGGCAATTTCACTGTAAAATCAACCTGATTTCAAATTCTACAGCCACTGAATACGGAACACTAGTGATAATAGATCCAATACAGGAGACATGGGACAGGGGAGAGATGAAACACAGGAGAGATGGGACAGGAGAGAGATGAAACACAGGAGAGATGGGACAGGAGAGAGATGAAACACAGGAGAGATGGGACAGGAGAGAGATGAAACACAGGAGAGATGGGACAGGAGAGAGATGAAACACAGGAGAGATGGGACAGGAGAGAGATGAAACACAGGAGAGATGGGACAGGAGAGAGATGAAACACAGGAGAGATGGGACAGGAGAGAGATGAAACACAGGAGAGATGGGACAGGAGAGAGATGAAACACAGGAGAGATGGGACAGGAGAGAGATGAAACACAGGAGAGATGGGACAGGAGAGAGATGAAACACAGGAGAGATGGGACAGGAGAGAGATGAAACACAGGAGAGATGGGACAGGAGAGAGATGAAACACAGGAGAGATGGGACAGGAGAGAGATGAAACACAGGAGAGATGGGACAGGAGAGAGATGAAACACAGGAGAGATGGGACAGGAGAGAGATGAAACACAGGAGAGATGGGACAGGAGAGAGATGAAACACAGGAGAGATGGGACAGGAGAGAGATGAAACACAGGTGAGATGGGACAGGAGAGAGATGAAACACAGGAGAGATGGGACAGGAGAGAGATGAAACACAGGAGAGATGGGACAGGAGAGAGATGAAACACAGGAGAGATGGGACAGGAGAGAGATGAAACACAGGAGAGATGGGACAGGAGAGAGATGAAACACAGGAGAGATGGGACAGGAGAGAGATGAGACACTGGAGGACACGAGACACTGGAGAGATGAGATACGGGAGAGACGAGGCACAGGGGAGATGAGACAGAAGAGAGATGAGACACGGGAGAGATAAGACAGGGGAGAGATGAGACAGGGGAGAGATGAGACAGGGGAGAGATGAGACACGGGAGAGATGAGACAGGGGAGAGATGAGACAGAAGAGAGATGAGACACGGGAGAGATGAGACGCGGGAGAGATGAGACAGGGGAGAGATGAGACAGGGGAGAGATGAGACAGGAGAGAGATGAGACAGGAGAGAGATGAGACAGGGGAGAGATGAGACAGGAGAGAGATGAGACACGGGAGAGATGAGACACGGAAAAGAAGAAATCGGCCTAAGGATGAGAGACAGTAGGAGTTCAAAATCTTGGGGCAGCAGTTAAAATCTCACAAGCTATCGAAAGGCATTGCTTGCCATAGCACCAACTTTCTGCCCTGTAAGTGGTTAAAAAAATTAACCAAGTTTTGGATGCCACAGCACACACTGAACTGAATTTGTCGGCATTTCCTTTGAGCTCCCTGACTGCCTGTTTTGGCTACTCATACAAACCCTTTTAATAGAAGCAGGTGTTAAACATTCACTCATCTGCTCCTAGTAGAACGATCCGCCTACCTTAGAAACAAAAAACACACCTTGTCCAAACTTAAGCCAGGGCCTCAACCCCTCTGGGCCTATTCCTAATTGTTGGCTGGTCCTGTTTCGGCAGTTACTGTTGTTGCCAAGCGACACTGAAAACACCAGCCACCCACTTTGAGCACATGTTCATACTCAATCTACATGAAGTTGGCAGCTCGCATTACTCAACCCCGAATGGTTTTAAAGCGATCATATTTTTCTATCGCTTTTTTTAATGTCACCACAGTCAAACAAGAAATTAGAAAAATGGCAGTAGCATCGACTTCTACTTGACAATCATTATTTAATTATTATTATTATTCCATAAAAATCTATAATATCCCTGCTTCCTACTATTAGTAGAAAGTAAAGAAAGTAAAATGCGCAAGTAAAATTAGCTTTTTTTCATAGAAGACACCCAAAATAATTGCAGCCGCCCCGTCTGCGCCTGTTATTGAATACAACGGCGCCGATGCCACCCCTGACAGCGCTGTCACGATCCGTCGGGGCGGCAGACTCAGTTTAAAGTGCAGCTCAGCAGGAGCCAATCCTGCGCCAGACATTGCGTGGACCCTAGTCAGGCAGGACGGAGTCGAGTTCCGATTGGCTGTGGGCGACTCCAGGGCCAACGTCACGGTGGCGCCTTCATTAGCTCCGTTTGGAGTCACCGTCGGCTTCCTGACGCTGCCTGCCGTGGCAGCTGTTGACGACGGGGCTCGCCTGCTGTGCACCGCCAGTCACCCCGTGGCCAACGAGACCAGCGGCCCCTTTCGGCTTAGCGTTCTCTGTGAGAGCTTCAGTGAATCTCATAGAGTTTCTCATAGATCTCATTGAGTTTCTCATAGATATCATTGAGTTTCTCATGGATCTCATTGAGTTTCTCATGGATCTCATTGAGGTCCCCATGGATCTCATAGAGTTTCTCATGGATCTCATTGAGGTCCTCATGGATCTCATAGAGTTTCTCATGGATCTCATTGAGTTCCTCATGGATCTCATTGAGTTTCTCATGGATCTCATTGAGTTTCTCGTAGATCTCATAGAAGTTTTCCTCATCTCGCACAAGTTCTCGTCATCTAGACCACCTCATAATCTAGCTCGTAATAGACTTCCAAATCATCGGCAAGAAACCTGTTGTTTAAATTATTCAACACAACTCGAAAATCAGTCACCTATTTACTAACAGCACTACTCATCAGTAATAGAAAACGGCCTATTTTTAGACGAGCCAAACGTGACGCAGCCCAGGCCGCTATCCGTGGAGCAGGGCAGCGAGGCCACAGTGGAGTGCTCGGCTAAAGGCAATCCTTTGCCAATGGTCCACCTGGCCGATGCGGTGGGCAACGCCCTATCAGGTGGGTCGCCTGCTAATTGTAAAAACTTTTGTTTGTGCTAAACTAGAAGATAAAGTCAGCATGAAGCAGATAGGATGAAGGAGAAACAAATATACGCTCGTATTTTTTCTTGAAATCGTGAAACACAGAATTTTGGCATTCTATCGCCGTAATATCATTCCTCACCTCTCGCCTTGTTTGCTTTCATCCTCTGCCAATTCTTCTATTATTCTATTTTCCTCCTTTATCGTTCGAGACGCGATATCTGCAATTCTCTCTCCTATCTCTCACCTGTTCCTCTCTCTCACCTGTTCCTCTCTCTCTCACCTGTTCCTCTCTCTCACCTGTTCCTCTCTCTCACCTGTTCCTCTCACTCACCTGTTCCTCTCTCTCACCTGTTCCTCTCTCTCTCACCTGTTCCTCTCTCTCACCTGTTCCTCTCTCTCACCTGTTCCTCTCTCTCACCTGTTCCTCTCACTCACCTGTTCCTCTCTCTCACCTGTTCCTCTCTCTCACCTGTTCCTCTCTCTCACCTGTTCCTCTATCTCACCTGTTCCTCTCTCTCACCTGTTCCTCTATCTCACCTGTTCCTCTCTCTCTCACCTGTTCCTCTCTCTCTCTCACCTGTTCCACTCTCTCACCTGTTCTTCTATCTCACCTGTTCCACTCTCTCACCTGTTCTTCTATCTCACCTGTTCCTCTCTCTCTCACGTTCCTCTCTCTCACCTGTTCCTCTCACTCACCTGTTCCTCTCTCTCACCTGTTCCTCTCTCTCACCTGTTCCTCTCTCTCACCTGTTCCTCTATCTCACCTGTTCCTCTCTCTCTCACCTGTTCCTCTCTCTCTCACCTGTTCCTCTCTCTCTCACCTGCTCCTCTCTCTCACCTGTTCCTCTCTCTCACCTGTTCCTCTCTCTCACCTGTTCTTCTATCTCACCTGTTCCTCTCTCTCACCTGTTCCTCTCACTCACCTGTTCCTCTCTCTCACCTGTTCCTCTCTCTCACCTGTTCCTCTCTCTCACCTGTTCCTCTCTCTCTCACCTGCTCCTCTCTCTCACCTGTTCCTCTCACTCACCTGTTCCTCTCTCTCACCTGTTCCTCTCTCTCACCTGTTCCTCTCTCTCACCTGTTCCTCTATCTCACCTGTTCCTCTCTCTCTCCTGTGTCTCTCTCTCTCTCACCTGTTCCACTCTCTCACCTGTTCCTCTCTCTCACCTGTTCCTCTCTCTCACCTGTTCCTCTCTCTCACCTGTTCCTCTCTCTCACCTGTTCCTCTCTCTCACCTGTTCCTCTCTTTCACCTGTTCCTCTCTCTCACCTGTTCCTCTCTCTCACCTGTTCCTCTCTCTCACCTGTTCCTCTCTCTCACCTGTTCCTCTCTCTCACCTGTTCCTCTCTCTCACCTGTTCCTCTCTCTCTCACCTGTTCCTCTCTCTCTCACCTGTTCCTCTCTCTCTCACCTGTTCCTCTCTCTCTCACCTGTTCCTCTCTCTCACCTGTTCCTCTCTCTCACCTGTTCCTCTCTCTCACCTGTTCCTCTCTCTCACCTGTTCCTCTCTCTCACCTGTTCCTCTCTCTCACATGTTCCTCTCTCTCGCATGTTCCAATATTATTATCTTAAATTATATTTTATAAATAGAATACAAAAAGACCTACACTATGTACTCATGCGAGTATGATGAGTAGCATAATTTTCTCTTTGCATTCTCAACAGTCCCCAGCCTGGGTATCTCGCGGCACCGCTTGCTGGCCCAGAGCAGCAACCAATCCGGCCTGTACTTTTGCACCGCCTCCAACAGCATCGGCGCTAGCAATGCCAGCTTCCCAGTTGACGTTCAGTTCGGCCCCATTGTCACCGGCCCGTCTGAGCTGACTGGCCGGGTTGGGGCCAGCCTGGAGGCCGAGTGCTTGGCTGACGCCCATCCTCAGCCAATCGGAGCCGAGTGGCGTCACGTGACCAGAGACGACGCCGAGCGCCGGCTGATTGGCCGCCGACTCCGGCTGGAGGCTCTGGCCAGATCGGATGCCGGACTGTGGCGCTGCGAGTTCAACAACCAGCTGACTGCCGAAGTTCTGGCTCCGACTACTGCCGCGGCAGCTGCCAGCGGCCAGCGAGTCGGCTGGGCTGACGTGCGGCTGGTGGTGGAATATCCGCCAGAGCTGCCGAGCATCGCCGCGCCGGACCTGATGAACGGCCAGCTGAACCTGCTGGCTGGCGACTCGGCGGCGGTCTCCTGCGCGGCCAACGCTGAAGCACCGGGTTGGCTTCTGGGATCATATTGCAGTCTGAGCTCTGTCTCATAAATCCCTAGAAGGAATAGCTGTAATGGGTCCCTTGGAAAATAAATTTACATCCCATGGATCCCAAGGAGAATATCTTTAAATCCCATCGATCCCAAGGAGAATATCTTTAAATCCCATCGATCCCAAGGAGAATATCTTTAAATCCCATCGATCCCAAGGAGAATATCTTTAAATCCCATCGATCCCAAGGAGAATATCTTTAAATCCCATCGATCCCTAGTGAAATAAATTTCAATCCCACAGATTCCTAGCAGATTACCATTCAAACTAAAATCCCAACAATATAAGCAAAAGCGAGTCTCCCCTCCACATCTAACTGTCAGGTGTACCAGCGCCTCAGCTCACCTGGAGCCGACTAGACGGCGGCAGCAATCTGGGCAACTCGGCTTCTCAACTGCTGCTCAGAAATGTCAGCCTGCTCAGCACTGGCTTGTACTTTTGTACGCCGAGCAACTCAATCGGCAGCGGCCGTTCCGCCACCCTCCGAGTCGAAGTTGAGCAGCCGCCAAGATTTGAGTCGGCGCCGACATCGTCCAGGGTGACATCGACGGTCAATGTCACCGACTTCCGGCTGGCCTGTCCGCCAGCTTTGGCACTTCCCGAAGCCGCTGTTCGATGGCTGAAGGACGGCCGGCCCGTTGGGCTGAGCAGCGTGGAGGGCGGCTTCACTGTTGAGTCTCGGTCAGAACCAGCCGAGATTGCCGGGTGAGACTTTTGGGCCCTCTGTACTACCTTCAGTATCAGAATCTTTCTTATCGGCGAAGCGGTGTCTAACAAATTTGAGAATCTGTCTAATAGCTTTGTGAATATGTCTAACATATTTTTTACCTGTCTAACAGGCATAAAAATCTGTCTAAGATGTTCAAGAATCTGTTTAACATGTTCAGGAATGTGTCAAACAGGTCTTAAAATCTGTCTAACAGGTTAATGAATTTGTCTAACAGGTTTAGGAATCTGTCTAGCAGGTTTAGGAATCTGTCTAACAGGTTTAGGAATCTGTCTAACAGGTTAATGAATCTGTCTAACAGGTTAATGAATTTGTCTAACAGGTTTAGGAATCTGTCTAGCAGGTTTAGGAATCTGTCTAACAGGTTTAGGAATCTGTCTAACAGGTTTAGGAATCTGTCTAACAGGTTTAGGAATCTGTCTAGCAGGTTTTGGGAATCTGCCGAACAGGTTTAGGAATCTGTCTAACAGGTTTAGGAATCTGTCTAACAGGTTTAGGAATCTGTCTAACAGGTTTTGGGAATCTGCCTAACAGGTTTAGGAATCTGTCTAACAGGCTTAGGAATCTGTCTAACAGGTTAATGAATTTGTCTAACAGGTTTAGGAATCTGTCTAGCAGGTTTAGGAATCTGTCTAACAGGTTTAGGAATCTGTCTAACAGGTTAATGAATTTGTCTAACAGGTTTTGGGAATCTGCCTAACAGGTTTAGGAATCTGTCTAACAGGTTCAATAATCTGTCTAACAGGTTCATGAAAATATCAAAACACATTTGAATCCTATCTAACAGGTTAGAGATATGTTTTGCATGGTGTAATTGCAGATGTGCGGGTGTGTGGCATAGCATAAAATTGTCCTATTCTCATGCCAAATGCACTTTAACTCGTCACGCAGAGTACGCACTGTCAGTTCTCTGCATTTTCGCGGAACCGAGAGGCTTAGTTTGCAGCCAGCCGACAGTGGTCGATATCAGTGCGAGTTTAACAACAAACACGGAAGACTGGTGTTTGATGTGCAACTGGTTGTTGAGTGTAAGTACCTCCGAAAGTTATCCGTTTCTTAGAATCGAGTCATCAGTTTCTAAGAATCGAGTCATCAGTTTCTAAGAATCGAGTCATCAGTTTCTAAGAATCGAGTCATCTGTTTCTAAGAATAGAGTCGTCAGTTTCTAAGAATCGAGTCGTCTGCTTCTAAGAATCGAGTCATCTGTTTCTAAGAATCGAATTCAAAATATAGATCGATTTTTAAGAACCGAGTTACCTTATCTAAAAATTGAGTTAAAAGGAGTGACCAATTTTTATGAATCGTATTGAAAGAAGTGACATGTTTAATAATCGAAAGAAAGGAGTGATTGACTTCAATCTATCGAGTTACGAGCGTAAAAAGGAGTTACTGATTTCTGAGAATCGAGTTGAAACAGTTGACCGATTTCTCAAAATCAAGTACCAATTTAAAGAACGATTTTTAAAAATCTAATTATCGTTTCTCCGAAAGACAGATCTCTAAGAATCAAGTTACCGATTCTAAGAATCAAGTTACCGATTCTAAGAATCAAGTTACCGATTCTAAGAATCAAGTTACCGATTCTAAGAATCAAGTTACCGATTCTAAGAATCAAGTTACCGATTCTAAGAATCAAGTTACCGATTCTAAGAATCAAGTTACCGATTCTAAGAATCAAGTTACCGATTCTAAGAATCAAGTTACCGATTCTAAGAATCAAGTTACCGATTCTAAGAATCAAGTTACCGATTCTAAGAATGACAGATAGCAATGACCTATTTCTAAGAATCGAAGTGAATTGTGAGTGAATTCAGATACGCTCGTAGAGTTACAATTGAAAAATTCAGTTTGATTAGTGGAAAGTCCAGAGGAGTTCCAGACACCGATCGCCGTCACCCAATCCAGTCCCGCCGCAGATTGATCCCGGCCAGCGGAAGATGGCCGCCTCAGACTCCGCCGACGGCGTCACCTTTGTCTGCTCCGCCATCGGCCAGCCACCGCCCAGCCTGTCCTGGCAGTTCAACAACGCTGCCGCAGTCGCCGCCTCGGTGACCAGCCTGACCGACAGCGAGCAGAATTATCGACGTGCAACCAGACTGGACGGCGTCAACACACTCGGCACCTACGCTTGCATAGCAACCAACCGGCTGGGAGTTGCTAGGCGTGAATTCATCCTGGTATCGCCCGGACCACCCGACCCGCCGACTTCGCTGACTGTTGTCGGCGTCGGTTGGGACTTTGTCACCCTGGCCTGGCAGCGAGGCTTCGACGGCGGCAGTCCGACTCGGCACTGGCTGCTGGCGGAAGCTGGCGGCGCCAAGACCAACTGGACTGCCGACACGGCAACTCAGTCGGGAGCCAATGCCACTGGACTATTGCCGGGCGTCAACTACACATTCTGGGTGAGCTGAGGACTCATCACCTGATCCCATCGCCTGATCACATCACATAATCCCATCACCTGATCCCATCACCTGCTCCCATCCCAGGTGTTGGCGGAGAGCCGTCTGGGTGTCAGTCGTCCCAGCGAGCCGGTGTGGCGCGTGACTCCGGCCCTGTCGCTGCCGAAGCCCAGCCGAGTCCAGCTGAGCCAGTCTGGCAGCCTGCTGCTCATTTCCGCATTGGACGGCTATTGTCTGCGGGTGGACAGCTCGGAGAATGCGGGCGTGAGCTGGTCGGTGTACCAGTTCTGCCTGGCTTCTGGCAGTGTGGAGCTGGCTGGCATCGATCGCAGCCTGCTGTACAGGGCCTCCCTGTGCCTCAATAGGCGACCGGAGGTGTGTGGACTGCCAACTATGGCTACCGGAGTCGCTGCAAGTAGTGAGTGCTGAGTTTTGTTATGCGAATTTAGTTTAGATTTATAGAAAGAGAGGTAGCAGGTAGAGATAGTTAGCTTCAGGTAGCTTTAGATAGCTCCAGGTAGAGTTAGTTAGCTTCAGGTAGAGTTAGTTAGCTTCAGGTAGAGTTAGTTAGCTTCAGGTAGAGTTAGTTAGCTTCAGGTAGAGCTAGTTAGCTTCAGGTAGAGTTAGTTAGCTTCAGGTAGAGTTAGTTATCTTCAGGTATAGTTAATTAGCTTCAGGTAGAGTTAGTTATCTTCAGGTAGAGTTAGTTATCTTCAGGTAGAGTTAGTTAGCTTCAGGTAGAGTTAGTTATCTTCAGGTAGAGTTAGTTATCTTCAGGTAGAGTTAGTTAGCTTCATGTAGAGTTAGTTAGCTTCAGGTAGAGTTAATTAGCTTCAGGTAGAGTTAGTTAGCTTCAGGTATAATAGAATTGGATACTTTGGTTGCTTAAATTGGCAATTACGACGAAGAACGTGTTATAATCCTTGATTAGGAATAAACACTTTCTGATAGTTTAAATTAAATTAAGTTTGCAGATCCCACACGGTTCTCTGGTTCATAAACTACAATAGGAAGACAAAGATCATTGGTCTTTGTTCCCAACCTAACAAAGAAGGCTAGTTGATCCGTGTCCTTCCCTCAGTGTCTGACAGATGAGTTAGGATTAGGGCGGGTAGGTAGCCGTTTTTCATATTGCTATAAGGAAGCATAGCATTCTTCTATGAATGCAGCATGCACACAATGGGGTGAGAATGCTTCTCATCCAGAGATATATTTGCCGAGAAAAAAAAGCGAAACAGTGAACACCTAGCGACTTAATGCGGCTTTTTTAACCAGACCCCCAGATGGTGGTCTGGGAAAGGGGAGAGAAATGTGTCGACGACTTTATCATAGCTGAGTCAGAGTCTTCCACTTTGCCCAGTTTGCCTCCCGTAGAGACGGTGGGACAGAGACAGGGGGATCTAGAAGGCTAGATGATGCTCATTGTTGAATCTTTTCTGCATTTTTCCCGCAACGGAGTCACCCACCTCCTGTTTCCCGGAGTATGATGAGAATTTTAAAAAATTCGCTTCGTATGTGGATTTTTTCTTCAAACGAAAGTAGGCCCCGTTTGACGAGAGGAAACCTGCTTCGTTTCTGGTCCAACTGTGGGTTAGGTAGGGCCAAACATGCAGACACTGGGAAACTCCTGCTGGGGATGCGACTGGGTCCGCATAATTGGGATGTGAACTAATGAGGAATACAAGGCGGGAGACGAGAGTCCGAAGAATTCAGGTGGGAGAGATAGAGATGGGAGAGATAGAGATGGGAAAGATAGAGATGGGAGAGATACAGATAGGAGAGATACAGATAGGAGAGATACAGATAGGAGAGATAGAGATGGGAGAGATAGAGATAAGAGAGATGCAGATGGGAGAGATAGAGATGGGAGAGATAGAGATGGGAGAGATACAGATGGGAGAGATAGAGATGGGAGAGATAGAGATGGGAGAGATACAGATAGGAGAGATGGAGATGGGAGAGATAGAGATGGGAGAGATACAGATGGGAGAGATAGAGATGGGAGAGATAGAGATGGGAGAGATGGAGATGGGAGAGATAGAGATGGGAGACATAGAGATGGGAGAGATAGATATGGGAGAGATAGAGATGAAAGAGATACAGATGGGAGAGATAGAGATGGGAGAGATAGAGATGGGAGAGATAGAGATGGGAGAGATAGAGATGGGAGAGATAGAGATGGGAGAGATAGAGATGGGAGAGATAGAGATGGGAGAGATGGAGATGGGAGAGATAGAGATGGGAGAGATAGAGATGGGAGAGATAGAGATGGGAGAGATAGAGATGGGAGAGATAGAGATGGGAGAGATAGAGATGGGAGAGATAGAGATGGGAGAGATAGAGATGGGAGAGATAGAGATGGGAGAGATAGAGATGGGAGAGATAGAGATGGGAGAGATAGAGATGGGAGAGATAGAGATGGGAGAGATAGAGATGGGAGAGATAGAGATGGGAGAGATAGAGATGGGAGAGATAGAGATGGGAGAGATAGAGATGGGAGAGATAGAGATGGGAGAGATAGAGATGGGAGAGATAGATATTGAGAGATAGATATTGAGAGATGAATCAAGTCGCGCATCAGTCCACCAAAACAGAACCGTCAACACATCCCCAACTGATAAGGAATCAAGGGTGTGACGCAAGCTCTCAAATCCTCTTGATATCGAGCCCTTCCTCAATTTGAGATCAACGAAGCCGTCTCCATTTCTCGATGGCCAATTTTGTCTGTCATTCTAACTACCACACGAATAAGAGAGAGAAAGAGAATCGGAGATGGGATAAAAAGGGGAAATTATTCAAATTGCAAACTTGCCCTGTGGGCATTGGTTGCTCCAGATATACAGAGGGAGAATAGGTTAGGAAGTTTCCTCTACCATCCTTTGGGATTTCAATGTGTGCCCGGCTTGCGGGAAAGAACTGATGTGGACTGAATGTGGGAGAAAAGGGAAATAAGAGATGAGAGGTCCCGTCATTCAGAAACAATGAGGATCGACAGCTCACACGATCTCCCCTCATCCACTGGTCCAAGTCTAGCACCTCTTTGTGTGGGATTTGGCGGGAGCAAGTTCCCACTCTCACTCTCCTCCCGTTCATCATCAATTTTTCTTTTTTTCTCTAGCTCCTCGTTGAGACACCCAAAAATCATGAGGATGAGGCTAGCTAGCCAAGCTATTTATGGCCCAGGATTTGCTCAGCGCAATTCAAAAGCGTAATTGGTAGTGCAAATACGATTTCACTAGCTTGATGAGTGCAATAATTCTAAAGACCGGAATATTCCTAAAATCACATTTTTATAGCTTAAATTTTCATCATATACCAGTATTTGCAAATCCGCGTCTTTTTAAATCTCCTGTTTCCTATTTCCAATCGTCCCTAAATCCCAATCTTCCCCAAATCCCAATCTTCCCCAAATCCCAATCTTCCCTAAATGCCAATCTTCCCCAAAACCCAATCTTCCCTAGATCCAAATCTTCCCTAAATGCCAATCTTCCCCAAATCCCAATCTTCCCCAAATCCCAATCTTCCCTAAATGTCAATCTTCCCCAAAACCCAATCTTCCCTAGATCCAAATCTTCCCTAAATGCCAATCTTCCCCAAATCCCAATCTTCCCCAAATCCCAATCTTCCCTAAATGCCAATCTTCCCCAAAACCCAATCTTCCCTAGATCCAAATCTTCCCTAAATGCCAATCTTCCCCAAATCCTAATCTTCCCCAAATCCCAATCTTCCCTAAATGCCAATCTTCCCCAAAACCCAATCTTCCCTAGATCCAAATCTTCCCTAAATGCCAATCTTCCCCAAATCCCAATCTTCCCCAAATCGCAATCTTCCCCAAATCCCAATCTTCCCCAAATCCCAATCTTCCCCAAATCCCAATCTTCCCTAGATCCCAATCTTCCCCAAATCCCAATCTTCCCCAAATCCCAATCTTCCCCAAATCCCAATCTTCCCCAAATCCCAATCTTCCCCAAATCATAATCTTCCCCAAATCCCAATCTTCCTTAAATACCAATCTTCCCCAAATCATAATCTTCCCAAAATCCCAATCTTCTCTAAATCCATCTTCCCTTAGATCCCAATCGTCCCTAAACTAAGAAAACTTAAAATGACAACCTTTCCTAAGTCAAAATTTCCCAAATCCCAATTGTGTTCTAATCCCAGTCTCCTTCAATATGTTTTACCAAATCTTAAAATTCTCAAAATCCTGACGAATAAAATAACAAAGTTAGCATTTTGGTTGGCAAAAGCAAAAGTGCACGGCCATCTTGGGTGTTCCATGCAGCGTATCAGATGCGGCAATTTAGTCCGAACTAGGACAGCCAGTCGCCCAGTGTCCCAAGTGGTTCCTTCACAAAAGAAGTCCCATTCGCTCACAGCACGATTCCAAATTACTCCTTTGCCGAATTGGAAAGTGAAAATGTCGAGGGGAAAAAAAGAGCTAGCAACCCAGCTGATAGATTTCTTATCTAACTTGGCGTTCCCTGCTTTGCCAGCGATCCAAACTTGGCCTACCTATTCAGGTAATATTTCCCACGATAGCGGCAGCAACTTGGGTTTGGCGGTTGTGTGGCGAGCCAGAACTAGCAGATGCGGCAGCAATTGTTTTGTTTATCACTCCCCACTTAATCCGGTTGGCAAGGCAACCACTTGTTCTTTTTTCTGCAAATGAAATTCAAATATTTTTCAACCAATCTGTTAAGCTCGTTTTATTCCTTTATAAATAGAAGAATATTTCCTTGTTCTTAGAAACGAATAAATGAACTAAAAATAAACAGAAAAATGGCAGAAACTTGGCGAACAAAAGCAAATAAACTGGATTTATTAGTCATATTGCGCAGTTATAAGTTAAGACTATCACTATAAACCGTAAGGTTTACATTATTCCGCTTGAATTATAAACAAAACTATGCTGATAGGAGATTTTAAGCGACAAAGATAGAATAGTTAGATAGACAAGAGGAGACACGGGGAGATGAGGTCGTGTGTGTTCGTTCCTCGCGAGACGGTCTCTGATTGGCTAGCCGGGGGGTCATCATTGCTGGATCCCCATCATGCGTGGAAAGAAGATAAAATAAGGTGCATCGTTCCATTTTTTCCCTTTCGAATCTGTTCCCCGAGTCTCCCCAGTTGGAAAATTGCAAAATAATCACGAAGCTTTCACCAAGCATATTTGTTTTGATAAAAACTCCATCTTCTTCTAGTGGAAGTTCAGATAAAAAAATAACGTATAGGAAAGTGCATCGGCTTTGGCTGAAAATAGTAAGTATAAATACTCTATTTTGTGTTTTAAAAGACCTTCTTTGTCACATTCTTAGCCCAAATTGTCCTTAGATTCATCCCGACTAAAATCCACGGAAGATCTGACGAACAATTCTCACACACTGATTGGGAGTGGGAAGTAGATAGAAGATTTGAGGAGAAAAAATGAGGAAAAGTGGGTTAACTAAGCATAGCTGACTGATGAACTGGTATAAGTCTCCATGGGGATTTAGATGGAAACTAGAAGTTGGAGTCTAGGAATGCCCATTAGCCTTCTAGAATATTCTCTTCCCGGGCCGTTTTCGTGTCCTCAGATCGCGTCTCGAAGAGGACCAAAATTACAATGGCATTACGTAACTAGCCTAAGCGATGGGTTGGTAGTGACATTCTTCACTGTCACTTTCCGAGTTATTTAGCAAGAAAAATAAAGTGTGTAAAGTGTGAAGTCTAACTGTCAGAATCTCTGACTAGATAGTCTAGCAATCCTTAAATCGACCCTTTCTTCGATAAAAACATAATCAATTTCTTATATAGTCTAGCAATCCCTACATCTACCCAGCCTAGATAGTCTAGCAATCCCTACATCTACCCAGTCTAGATAGTCTAGCAATCCCTACATCTACCCAGTCTAGATAGTCTAGCAATCCCTACATCTACCCAGTCTAGATAGTCTAGCAATCCCTACATCTACCCAGTCTAGATAGTCTAGCAATCCCTACATCTACCCAGCCTAGATAGTCTAGAAATTCCTACATCTACCCAGTCTAGATAGCCTAGCAATCCCAAATCTACTCAGCCTAGATAGTCTAGCAATCCCTACATCTACCCAGTCTAGATAGTCTAGAAATTCCTACATCTACCCAGTCTAGATAGTCTAGCAATCCCTACATCTACCCAGCCTAGATAGTCTAGAAATTCCTACATCTACCCAGTCTAGATAGTCTAGCAATCCCTACATCTACCCAATCTAGATAGTCTAGCAATCCCTACATCTACCCAATCTAGATAGTCTAGCAATCCCTACATCTACCCAGTCTAGATAGTCTAGCAATTCCTACATCTACCCAGTCTAGATAGTCTAGCAATCCCTACATCTACCCAGTCTAGATAGTCTAGCAATCCCTACATCTACCCAGTCTAGATAGTCTAGAAATTCCTACATCTACCCAGTCTAGATAGTCTAGAAATTCCTACATCTACCCAGTCTAGATAGTCTAGCAATCCCTACATCTACCCAGCCTAGATAGTCTAGAAATTCCTACATCTACCCAGTCTAGATAGTCTAGAAATTCCTACATCTACCCAGTCTAGATAGTCTAGAAATTCCTACATCTACCCAGTCTAGATAGTCTAGCAATCCCTACATCTACCCAGTCTAGATAGTCTAGAAATTCCTACATCTACCCAGTCTAGATAGTCTAGAAATTCCTACATCTACCCAGTCTAGATAGTCTAGAAATTCCTACATCTACCCAGTCTAGATAGTCTAGCAATCCCTACATCTACCCAGTCTAGATAGTCTAGAAATTCCTACATCTACCCAAATGTATCACAAATCTAGCCCAATCTAGATTGTCAAGCAATCGCTAAATGTAACTCTAAATGCCTCTTTCTCAGACTAATTTTCCACCAATCCGCTGAACAAAAAGCTAAAAAGTTAAATGTATAAAAATCCAGCATACCTTCATTGAAATCAGAGCAATGCCACAGGGAAGCTAGAAGTGTTCCTGGCTCCTCCCACTAGCATTTTGAGCACTGCTCCTGTCCGGCAGTCTGTGGACTTTCAGCATTTCTCTTTGAAGTGCCTACTTTTACCGCCTGCAGTACTTGCTGGTTGCTGCCAACAGAAAGTGAATAGAATGGAAGGAGAGAAGAAAATTTCTTGTCGTCAGTTGCCTTTGACTCTCATGATGGTCAGCGCAGAGAGAGCTGTAAAGCATTGCGTGATTAAATTTGTGAAGAAAGATTTTACGCTTAAAAAATTGAAAGCTTTAAGAAATTTTGATTAGAGTATTGAAAAGCAGTGAGTAGATTAATAAGTAGCGAGTAGATAGAGAAGTAGGGAGTAGATTGATAAGTAGCGACTAGGTTGAGAAGAAGGAAGTAGATAGAGACGTAGAGAGTAGATAGATAAGTAGGTAGTAGATAGACAAGTAGGTAGTAGATAGATAAGTGGGGAGTAGATAGATGAGTGGGGAGTAGATAGATACTCGTAAGTAGGGATTAGATGGAGGAGTAAAGAGAATAAAGTCTTGAGAATAGAGTTTATTGAATTTTATATTCAATAAAAGATCAGTGCTGAAAGTGCTGATTTAGCAATTCTAAAACAATAACAAATTCCCAGTTAAAAATGTAGTATCAATTATTTGCACCGCACTTAGGTACTTAGCTAAAATTCGTTGTTTAACTTGATTCTCGCAATTATTCGCAAGACAAGGGTTTTGGCAAGAGTTTTTTAAACGAACAACAAGATTACGAGGCGCATTGTGCGCAGTTTGTAAATTTTCACTAAAAATGTTTCTACTGAAACATGACCTGCATGCTAGCATCAGTGTTACACAAAATGATGATCAAAGTGGTTTTGCGTAATTTCTACGAGCGTATTTGCTTGCAACTGCAAACAAGGAAACCTATTTTTTTCATGATATTCAAGCTTTCTTTATAATATCGATAGTATTTTATGTAACTAAGTCGTTATTGCGAGATGCAGAAGGGAACGCAAGAAGGTGAATATATTTGCGAGGGGCTGGGCCTCGCGCACTTGTTAGGTGGGGTACAGAACAGTCTATGGCTTCTTAAGCAGCGGCATCGGTCAGAACAGTCTATGGCTTCTTAAGCAGCGGCATCGGTCAGAACAGTCTATGGCTTCTTAAGCAGCGGCATCGGTCAGAACAGTCTATGGCTTCTTAAGCAGCGGCATCGGTCAGAACAGTCTATGGCTCCTTAAGCAGCGGCATCGGTCAGAACAGTCTATGGCTTCTTAAGCAGCGGCATCGGTCAGAACAGTCTATGGCTCCTTAAGCAGCGGCATCGGTCAGAACAGTCTATGGCTTCTTAAGCAGCGGCATCGGTCAGAACAGTCTATGGCTTCTTAAGCAGCGGCATCGGTCAGAACAGTCTATGGCTGCTTAAGCAGCGGCATCGGTCAGAACAGTCTATGGCTCCTTAAGCAGCGGCATCGGTCAGAACAGTCTATGGCTTCTTAAGCAGCGGCATCGGTCAGAACAGTCTATGGCTTCTTAAGCAGCGGCATCGGTCAGAACAGTCTATGGCTGCTTAAGCAGCGGCATCGGTCAGAACAGTCTATGGCTGCTTAAGCAGCGGCATCGGTCAGAACAGTCTATGGCTTCTTAAGCAGCGGCATCGGTCAGAACAGTCTATGGCTGCTTAAGCAGCGGCATCGGTCAGAACAGTCTATGGCTGCTTAAGCAGCGGCATCGGTCAGAACAGTCTATGGCTGCTTAAGCAGCGGCATCGGTCAGAACAGTCTATGGCTGCTTAAGCAGCGGCATCGGTCAACTAACAACAAAGATAGTTAAAGTACAACATTTTATTAGATTTTAACTCGGTAGCAATTAGACCTAGGAAATTTGTAACTGTAGAGGCTTTTAACTGACACTCGAGTTCATAGACTAAACTTCTGTTGATATATGCAAGGAAAACCAAGTATTGGGTAGCCTTGCAATCACGAAATCTGTCAAAGATGGTCTCGCCCATAGACTATAGACATTTATATACTAAAAGCGAGCAGTAAGCATCTAATGAATAAGCAATCGGATTCTACATTATTTAATTGTCATCGTCTATGGCAAAATCAGCTTAGAACGCATTAGCAGAAAATCTAAAGTTTGCATTTGAGAATTTAATATTATAATACCCCCACAGATTGGTTGTCTATGGCCTAGGCCCATCCTACCTTCAACTATAGACCAGAAGCTGACTGTAGAAAATGACTGTAGCTTGAAATCCTAAAAAATGCAGAATCAAAGTATTCCCAATCACCTTATTTCTATCCCTAACTTTTTATTAGTAAGTGTCGCAAGTGACGGGGTAGAATCACTGTAGAAGAAATCGTTCATTGTTCATAACTATTTTTTCCTCCTATGCTTTTAAATAATGCAGCCATAGCTTACCGCAAAGGATAATACAATAGGCATGTTGAGCAATAATTCATCTATCATTGCATGTATAAATAATATCATACGGAGCTGTGCATCACTGCTCCCCAGTCAGTAGCTGTGAGTAATGTGTGCCTGCTGAGTCCATCTGACCAGTGACAGTGGCCCACGCTTCACCGAACCACCCCCTCCCCTGCTAACAATGTCTTAGGCTCAGGAGATACAAGCCCTAGTGTATCTAGGGTCGTCCGTACCGGCACGACAGGAAAAAAAGAATATTTCTGCTTTGTGAGGCATCGTTTCTAACGGTTTTAGAAAAAAATGCGTCACGTTGTGGGGATTAGGGGACTTAGTAAGTGACTGTGGCACAGGCTGTCATTAACCATCATTAGCCATCATTAGCCCTGGCATAGTGTTTTATGTCCGATTTCACAGAGCCGGTTTGGCTATAAATTCTAGTAGTAAACTTCCACGTCATAAATGACAGCTTGGATGTCATTCGCCCTCACTTCCATCTCGACTGTCTCTTAGGAATGGAAGTTCTGAGTCTCTTTGAAGTAATTCTAATTGCAGTAAATCATTCTGATTTAAAATAAACAACCCCACCCTCCTCCGCAGTGGCCACGCTGCCGGAGATTCCCAGCAGCGCCATCATAATTGTCGGCGCCGGGTGCAGCGCCCTCATCCTGCTGCTCTGCTCGGTACTGGTCTACTTCTGCTGCAAGAAGCCCACCCAGTACAAGGACATGGATGCCAGACGGCTGGCAGCTGCTGGACAGTGAGCCGACTTTCTACTCTATTATACTTTGCTTATCAATGCACCGCTCAAGATCCTGACCTGAACCACCTTAACCACCTCAGTCCGACACCCACCTCACTGCCTAACCCACCTCACTGCCTAACCCACCTCACTGCCTAACCCACCTCACTGCCTAACCCACCTCACTGCCTAACCCACCTCACTGCCTAACCCACCTCACTGCCTAACCCACCTTACTGCCTAACCCACCTCACTGCCTAACCCACCTCACTGCCTAACCCACCTCTCCGACACCCACCTCACTGCCTAACCCACCTCACTGCCTAACCCACCTCACTGCCTAACCCACGTCACTGCCTAACCCACCCACCTCACTGCCTAACCCACGTCACTGCCTAACCCACCTCACTGCCTAACCCACCTCACTGCCTAACCCACCTCACTGCCTAACCCACCTCACTGCCTAACCCACCTCTCCGACACCCACCTCACTGCCTAACCCACCTCACTGCCTAACCCACCTCACTGCCTAACCCACCTTACTGCCTAACCCACCTCACTGCCTAACCCACCTCACTGCCTAACCCACCTCTCCGACACCCACCTCACTGCCTAACCCACCTCACTGCCTAACCCACCTCACTGCCTAACCCACCTCACTGCCTAACCCACGTCACTGCCTAACCCACCTCACTGCCTAACCCACCTCACTCCGACACCCACCTCACTGCCTAACCCACCTCACTCCGACACCCACCTCACTCCCACACCTACTTCAACTCCCACACCCACCTCAATTCCCACCTCACTGCCTAACTCAACTCACTCCGACACCCACCTCACTCCCATCAAACTGGCGAATTAAATAATTATAAAGATAAGGAAATAAACAAAAAATTCTATTTATGTTGCTATAGATTTTCCCCAACAGATTTGCCCCATCAAGCAGTCATTACTCAATGGGCCTAACACAGATTTCCATGCGATCGCAGCTTCAATGAGCACGAGAAATTTCCTAGTCAGATTATCTAAATCTCGACTGTAGAAATCGGTCCACAGGAAATGCGCAGCGGGTTCATACCGCACTCCAGCTCCCCTCATGCGCAAACCATCCTCTCAGCTCCTCCTCCGCCCCCCACGGCGGCGGCTGTCGCGGCAGCCTTCTTAACAAGCTGAGAATCGCCGAAGATGATGCAACAGCGAGAAGCGAAAACATGGCGTTAAGGAATAGATCTCGGAATTATCGAATTTCTCAGTCTCACCCTCGGTCTACGCAATGCCGCCCGGATTCCTCTTCAAGAAGCGCCGAGGCGCAGAGTCGATTGCGTAATCATTTTTCCCTAGCCAGGTCGCAAATCGCTAGAGGGCGGCTGACTGCTTTGGATAGAGCTGATGCTACTAGCAGATCGGCAAGGATGCGAAGCTGTTCAACCAGATTGGCGATCTCATATGCTCGGGGAGAAATCTCCCACTAACTACAGTGAAGTAGCACCGGATCGGGCTCTGGACGGATGAGGATCAGAGATGCCGGGATCGGACCTGTCAGGCTAGATTTACTCATCAAATATCCCACACTTAGTGAGGGAGAGGGAGATATAAATAGGGAAGAAATGCTCAAACTCAAAAGATTATCCTACGAAGCTTATGATCTTTGGGTAGGCATTGGAAATTACTATTTGTCTCGTCAAAAAAATTGGAAAAAATATTTTGTACGATACGTTTTCAACAATATCGGTACACAGAATTTATTTCGATAACAGTATTTTTATTCGATAAGTGAATATATATAGCCCTATTGGGGATAATATAAAAATTAAATGAAATGAAGTATAAAATCAGTAACTCGATTTAAAAAGTCGATAACTCGGCTGGAAAAGCGATAAAACGATTGTAAAATGTACTTTTTCTTTGAAAATCAGTTGTTGAGAAGTGGGAGTAGATAGAGAAATAGGGAGTAGATTGAGAAGTAGGAAGTAGATTGAGAAGTAGGGAGTAGATTGAGAAGTAGGGAGTAGATAGAGAAGTAGGGAGAAGATAGAGAAGTAGGGAGTGGATAGAGAAGTAGGGAGTAGATAGAGAAGTAGGGAGTAGATAGAGAAGTAGGGAGAAGATAGAGAAGTAGGGAGTAGATAGAGAAGTAGGGAGTAGATAGAGAAGTAGGGAGTAGATAGAGAAGTAGGGAGTAGATAGAGAAGTAGGGAGAAGATAGAGAAGTAGGGAGTAGATAGAGAAGTAGGGAGTAGATAGAGAAGTAGGGAGAAGATAGAGAAGTAGGGAGTGGATAGAGAAGTAGGGAGTAGATAGAGAAGTAGGGAGTAGATAGAGAAGTAGGGAGAAGATAGAGAAGTAGGGAGTGGATAGAGAAGTAGGGAGTAGATAGAGAAGTAGGGAGTAGATAGAGAAGTAGGGAGTAGATAGAGAAGTAGGGAGAAGATAGAGAAGTAGGGAGTGGATAGAGAAGTAGGGAGTAGATTGAGAAGTAGGGAGTAGATTGAGCAATGGGGAGATGATTGAGAAGTAGAGATTAGTAGAAAGTTAGAAATCAATTTTGTGCTAGGAAAAAAAATCAATCCCGATTTAAAAATCCTCCCCCAGACACCGGGCCGGAGCAGCGTCCGCGGTGCCCCAGTACCAGACCTCTGACGGCAAACCCTACGCTCTGGTTCCACCGCATCCGCCATCGTCTACAGCTTCCGCCTCGGTCTCTGGGCCAGACGGCAAGCCGACGGTCGATTCGCGACGAAGTTCAATGCAGAAGGACGAAGCTGTTGTCATGGAGACCAGTGCCGATCGGCGTAGCACAGTGTTCGCCACGCTGAGAAGTGCTCACAATCCGTTGGACTGTAAGTTCAAACTCAATGTTAGGGGCAATGGCACATCATTAGGTGACACTAGACCCGCAGCCAGCGAGGAGGCAGTTCTGCTCATTTCGCTGACTCCTGAGCACACGCTCACGCAGGTGTGTACATCTGCCCTGACTTTCTCATCGTCAGCCAGTGTAATGCCTTGAAAGTTGGCCCTCATAGGCGAAAATTGCACGACAAGCCCCCAAGCCTTTCAATTCGGATTCAATTTTCTGCCGACCATTTCAGCTTCCACATCTAATCCCGGTATGTTCAGCTATGCTCCGGAAGACTTTGCCGACGATAACAGAAGTAAGCTCTTTGTTATTTGAAATCAATTGAGGTTGTATAGTCTTGTGGTTAGAGCGTCAATTCACGACTTGAAGGTCGGCGGTTCGATTCCCGACTCCACTGGAACAATTTGTGCCCTTTTGCAAGATACTTAACTCTGCATTGCTTTAGTTCACCCAGCTGTTATCAGAATGGGAACCAGAATTATCTGGGATAATTGAAGTTGGGTGTGGCGTCCCCCCAGTCTATGGACTGAACAGCCGTACGCAGCCTTCAGATGCGCCGCGCAAGAGCTGTGGCTGTGCTGTTGGCTGCACATCTGGCCCAATTGGGGCAGGTGTAATCAATTATTATTATTTTTTTTATTATTGTTCTTCTTCTTTAAAATGGATTATGCTCACATTTTGTTAACCCAAAGTTAAGCCTTTACGCAGAGTAATTTTTTGTTTTCAATCCACCCCAGACACAGATCCGTATGGGTTCGAAGGCCAGTACCAGACTCGACCAAAGCGCATTGTGTACGAGGTAGTCGTGTGACTGAAATCGACTAATCTAGTCTGGAGAATCTGCACACCCCTTCTACCCTACTGTTAGTAGACTATTAGAGTTTTCTTGTGAATCGGATTAAAATTCATTAATATGTTTTTTTATTTTCAATGAACAGCTTTTTGTGCATGCCAGGCTTATTCACGAAGTTCAATGTTAAGGTGCTGTTTACTTTGCAATTGCACATGATGTAAAAATCCTCAGCTAGACAGGCTTGTTGATTATATTGTGTAAACATTTCGCTATGCACTTCTTGGAATCGAGACTGCTTTTTATAGATATTTGTGCTTCAATTTTGTTTGATGAAAATGTAAAAAGCATTCTACCTAAAGTACATAAACAAGCAAAACTGCCTCACAGACCTGTGAATATTAATGTGAATGTGAATGTGAAAGCTTGTTCCTCTCACCTAATATCATTATTTACGGATACTTGCCTTACACTTTATTTGTATTGTTACGAGCAATGACGATGCAATAAAACAAATTAAAAACACTGTAGAAATGTAAGGATTTTTTTCAATCCAATGAAAGATTTTCTGTGACAATTCACACCAACCTAATTTTGGACTCGGAATTAATTTGCTTTTTCATTTTCAAAGTAAGGTCGAAATTGATTCTCTTATTCGCTATAAATAACTTTTAAAGTTAAAGTAAGTCACTTAAACTTGATTGGTTGTTTGTTTGGCAAGCACAAGGTGGATAAAAAACTCACTCCTACGTACACAGAATGTACATTTGTTTTGTATTCAAACACCCGCCCCACCCTTTCGCCACGCCAGTCCTTACTCTGACAGCCACCTCAACTCCGCGCCTCTCTATAAACTTTTTCTTGATTCCTTATCTCTCATTGGCTGTTATCATAAAAAATATCAACACTGAACAAAGTGATTAGTGATAGAATTGAGAGACAAAGTTTGGCTAGCAAAGCATAGAAAGTCGGCTATATAAAAAACTGTGCGTAAATAAACGATATTATACACAATCCTAATTGAGAAGCTTTCATATTTCTCTTGACTATTCTTGAATGACAACACTAGGAAGAACAATCTTGATTGTTGCAGCGACTGTGACAGCAGCTTTGCCACCACACCGCGCGCACGCCGCTCCGTTGCCAGTAGTTATTGAAGTCACATCCGGACATGAGCAGTCGGTTTGTCCACCGTTGATCATCTGCTCAGCTGGGATGCGAGCACTATGGCTGTCCGATCCCGATTCTCCGGAATGCCCGTTTCGATTGTGCCTTCTGACTGACGAGCAGCAGTCAGTAGTCGATGGTCCCACAATCGACTTGAAATTGTCCTCATGCCCGCCAGTAACAACCGACTGCAATGATTGGCCAGCGAAACTAAGTGACGCCGTTCATTGGACAGATCCGCAGGGCTGTCCTCGCGTGAATTGTACCGACAGGTCATGCCCCGCTTTGGAGACCTGCGCGCCCCAGGAGCAGCTGGAGACCTGGATCGACTCGACTACCGGTTGTGCCATTGGCCGTTGCGTGACCTTCCTAGCAATAAGTACTGACGTAACAACGGCGCTGCGAACTGACAAAGGAATGACAACAGCGTCGATAGCAACAGAAAAACTATCGACAGCCATCAGGACTACTCTAGCAGACCTTTTCATGAGCTCCCAGTCTGCAAAAGGCTCATCTTCGAGCTACAGGACTACGGAGCGGTCAACATCATCTGGAACAACATCCGTGTCATTGATGTCAACTACACAAGCGAACAAGTCGACAGTAACCTTGACAACACCGAATGATCTGTCGACTGTGACCTTGACAACACCGAATGATACGTCGACTTTGACTGTGACAACACCAAATGATACGTCGACTGTGACCTTGACAACACCGAATGATACGTCGACTTTGACTGTGACAACACCAAATGATCAGTCGACTGTGACCTTGACAACACCGAGTGATACGTTGACTGTGAACTTGACAACAACGAATGATCAGTCGACTGTGACCTTGACAACACCGAGTGATACGTCGAATGTGACCTTGACAACACCGAGTGATACGTCGACTGTGACCTTGACAACACCGAATGATCAGTCGACTGTGACCTTGACAACACCGAGTGATACGTCGACTTTGACTGTGACAACACCGAATGATACGTCGACTGTGAACTTGACAACACCGAATGATACGTCGACTTTGACTGTGACAACACCGAATGATACGTCGATTGTGACCTTGACAACACCAAATGATCAGTCGACTGTGACCTTGACAACACCGAGTGATACGTCGACTGTGACCTTGACAACACCGAATGATACGTCGACTGTGACCTTGACAACACCGAATGATCTGTCGACTGTGACCTTGACAACACCGAGTGATACGTCGACTGTGACCTTGACAACACCAAGTGATACGTCGACTGTGCCTTTGACAACACCGAATGATCAGTCGACTGTGACCTTGACAACACCGAATGATCAGTCGACTGTGACCTTGACAACACCGCCTGATCAGTCGACTACGAACTTTCCAACTTCGCCTGGCCAGTCTTCAGCGTCTCGTACTACACTGCTTGACCAGCTAAAAGTCTCAGTGACAACGCCCACTGAACAATCGACAGCATCTCCTGACCAGTCTATATTATCTGGTACGGTAACCAACGAACAGTCTACAGTTCTGTAACAACACTGTCTGACCAGTCAACTGTGCCGGTTGTCTGAAAATAACGGCAATCAAAGATTCATCAAGGGTACCTTAACATTCAACCGTAGTCGGATTAGTAATAGAAAATGTCAACGAAAATACAGTTTTACTTTCGTTGACGGACGGTAATAGTGAAAATGTTAAAAAAATGCAATAAGACGCAATAATGACTTTAAAGTTCGCTTTTCATGTTCATAGTTAAAAAAATATACGTTCCAACTAAAAAATGTCATCAAAAGTTATAACTACTAAAGTACTTAGCCCTTCTATGTGTTGATCACTCGAGTGTGATCTTGGGTTCGTAACAAACTGTAATGCGTGGTACAGCTAAAAACATTCATAGCTAATAATAATATAATATAATAATTGACACTAGACCCAAGGGCCAGTGCAGGTGTTGTGTGTCAGGCACACTAGCAGGTGGGGACTGCACACCTATTGTACTCCCCGGCTCTCTCGGACACCGGTTGACAGCCGCGTGTCAGCAATGGAATTTATTTTTCCAAACATATCGGCAGCATCCAAACCCCACAGAATTGCCGCACAGAACTGCTTTATTCCACGCCAGCCGGAATTATTATTACCCGATGAAATGTCGGTACTCATTTGCAGCTGAGTAGACTGTGTGCAAATCAGGGCAAAGCAGCTTGCCAAAGGCTGCACGAATAGTTCTAGACTAGGTCGGGAGTCGAACCCAGGACCATCTGATCCAGAGTCCGACACCTTACTGACTGAGCTATCCGCCCCTATAGCTAAAAAAAATAGCTAATTCATAGCTAAAAACTTGCAAAAGGTAAATGAATGGACAATCGTGTTACAATAAAACTGTTATTTTCGTTGCCAAAAGCATCAATAATAAATAACTTGGGAATACACAATTTTAAATATAAAACCAAACAGCTTCCTCACAGATAAATATAATTTCTCGATTTCAACCATCATCAACCGTCAAAAAAAGAAATCCCAATCTGACAGATATAAAACTCTTAGCAATAATGCGTACAAGTACTTTCATACATCTCAGCTGTTTTATCTTGGGGTTGGTCGATTAATTACTGCGTGATTTTAAGATTTTTTGCCCGTAAGGGTATTACAATCCTCTTATAAATCCTCTCGCGCGTTTGACCACGCATCCTTATGATGTGTGGTCAAATAACTAGTAGTGTATATTTCTTTTAACTACTAATAATATTTGCAGTTGAACCATTCTTAAAATGTTGCGTGCAGCTTCTTCTTAAGCACTCTCTTCTCTGAAAGCGGTGTTTAAGAGTACAGGAAGGTGATCAGGAAGTGGCACAATTATGGATATTATATTTGTAATTCATGAAAAGAAATCTCTAATGAAACCTCAACATGATTGATTAAAAGATCATAAGCACAAGGTGTGTTCACGTAATCATCAATTTGCAAGTTAATAGTGTAAAGTTATATATATATATTTTAATATCATGCAAGCTAAAATAAATACGACTACAATTACCATGGTCGTTTATGATCATTAAAAAGCCAATCGTTTGTTCTGACCACTTTTGAAGGCAGTGTAAAAAATAGCCTTAAAGCAAACTAAAAGAATTGTAGACTTCCAACGATTAAAAAACATTATTTACATTTCGATTAGAACTCATAGTCTCATACTTTTAAGAAGGACTGTCACGATAATACAAACAAAATTTAAAATTGCTGCTTAATTTAAATTAATGCTTTAAATAAAATAAACAAAATACGGTGGGTTAATTCCTCGAGCTTAGGCAAATTTTAAATATAATAATTTAGCCAGTTATTTGATGATTTTAGTTGTGCTAATATATGCTTTTATGTTTAGCACACAAATTCTATATTTATTCCTGAGTAATAAATCCTTCTCAATGTTAATTTAAAATTATTTGCAATCCTAATTTTTTCGTTTTGCTACTCTCAGCAGAAATTTTCTCGAACACAGTACGCAACCAGCCCTAAAGCAAAAATATTGTGTGTACAATGTGGTTTTTGCCATTTGTCATACGTTTTCACCTTAAATAAGCTATTTTAACCAGAGACATTTTCAGTAAATATGAGGCTTTCTGATTGCTTCTTTGGTTTTATTTGTAGCTATTTGAATTTTATAGATAATTATGAGATGAGCCCCGCTACATAAACCTTTCAGTAGGCATTCAAATACAACTAAATTATAAAGCACAAAAGCTAGCAGGCTAAGAAGCTTCGAGAAAAGATTACCAGTCAGCAATATTTAGTCATTATCAGAATGTTGTCTCCAATAAAGTTTTTCGACTTGCTTCTTGCGTTCCTTCTTTTTTTATTATAAATATGTTGCCCTGAATAGAGTGCTACACTATAATAATAATGTCTTATTTCTAACCTATTTCTTCTCAATCAGTTTTTTCTTAATGATATATATGTCTTTTGTTTAACTTCTAATATTATTATTATTTATTTAAGTATACCTTAATTTGCTGATTTAGATTGAAAAGATCTTTTTTTACAAAACAATATTTTATAATGTCTTTGTTTTTTACACTCTTAGATTTGATTTAGTTTTTCAATCAATTTTTATGTATATCTTCTTAGATTAATAGATTTATGACATTTTGCTTCAATTTTTCATCAAACTAATTTCAATAAATATAATGGTATGATTCATTGTGTAATAAGTTTTGGTGGTTTTAGCAAAGAGAATATGAGACTTTTTTGATTAAAAGGCTTGTTTTAAAAATCCAAAACATATTTTGGATTCACCTTTACTTATAAAATTCTAACAAAAAGTTAAAGCAGCTTTGAATCTGCTTGTATTCTTGTATTGTATATCTGCTTGTAACAATGTTGTCTTGTTAAATTTGCAAATGTACAATTAGAAAATTCAAAATGAAGTTAAATTATTACTTTTAACAGATGCGTGATTGTAAATATATATTTTTCTATTACAGCTATCATTTATCATCAAGTGAACTGATTTTTTCCCAGTAACGCAACCAAAAACTGCCTGCCATTGACAACTGTGTGAATACCAATAGCCAGGCTTCACTCAGTCCTGGGGGTCGCCAGAAAGCTACCTGGTGCAGAGGCAACTTTCTCTGTCTAGTTCAACAGCTTGGAAATGGCTGCCGACCTGATGCATTCGCCACTGTTTAGTAACATGTGAGGCTAAAGTTTCACTTAATAGTACACTGTTTAGCTTTTAAATTATCTGGACGGACATTGAATTAATTTCATAGCATTTCCCACCCCACATTTGATGACAGACAGACAGATAGGGTGTTAAAAAGCATTTAAATGAACTTTAAAAATATTTTCTGAGTTTCTAAATTGAAACATCTATTTGATTATTTTTGTCCTATCCGCTGACACCAACAAGGATTTTATTTCTACGAATGAAAGGAATACCTTCTACACTAGAGAGTAATGACTATATTTCATTAACAGTAGAACTATCAATGGGGGGAATTTCCCCCCCCCGACAATATTTTTGCTGCACCCGAACGGAACAATGCAAGCACACGAAACTCAAGAACACGGGCCAACTTTTTGTTGCGCATCTTCTGAAACAAGAAACAAGTCGCCAGCTCTTCAGACCGTCGAGATATTCAATGTTTCTGGCCGAAGGTCCGATTTTTCCCATAAGAGCTAGTGTATTCCATACACCCCTATACACGAATTTGCACTGCGCCTCAGTGCGGCCTTTCCAGACCTTCAAACTTTATCAGCATGTCACCCGAGTGTGCTTGCATCATCTCCGACTTCGGCGGTCACCGACCTTTATCTAGATCTATCTCTATTATCTATATAGACCAGGGGTCGGCAAACTTATTTGCTGGCGGGCCAAAGAGAGAATCTAAAAGGCGACAGCGGGCCGCTTTGATTATAGAAATATGATATGAGGGAGAGATGAGACACGGGAGAGATGAGACACTGGAGAGATGAGACGTGGGAGAGATGAGACACTGGAGAGTTGAGACATGGGAGATATGACACACGGGAGAGATGAGACATGGGAGATATGACACACGGGAGAGATGAGACATGGGAGAGATGAGACACTGGAGAGTTGAGACATGGGAGATATGAGACATGCGAGAGTTAAGACAGAGATAACGCGAGAGACGAGAAAGGGGAGAGATGGGACGGGAGAGTTGAGACAGAGATAACGCGAGAGACGAGAAAGGGGAGAGATGGGACGGGAGAGTTGAGACAGAGATAACGCGAGAGACGAGAAAGGGGAGAGATGTGACACGGCAGAGATGAGACATGAGAGAGATGAGACACTGGAGAGTTGAGACATGGGAGATATGACACACGGGGGAGATGAGACACGGGAGAGTTGAGACAGGATACTGTAGGTGTTGGAAGTGGCAACGGGCCGGATTTGGGAGCTTCGAGGGCCGCATCTGGCCCGCGGGCCGGAGTTTGCCGACCCCTGATCTAGACCTTCAAGAGCTACAACAGGTGGAACTAAGCCACTATGGACACCCTGACGCGAATTTCTCCAATTTCACTGTTCAAGCCTAACTATAAGGCGCAGCTCAAACACAGGACACCCTCGACTAGTCTGTCAACCAATCAGTCACCCCCAAAGCATTCAGGCGCTGGCAAAAAACATTTTCAGGGGGGGGGAATTCCCCCCTTGGTATAAAAACGGGCGGCAAAATGGCTTGGTAGTCCTACTGTTAATCGGTTTTTTAAACTTCGCTTAGTCTCAATCAGATTTCTGACTATTTCATTTGTCAGACAGTTCAGAGAGTTTGGATAGCCCCAGAGCTTTTACTGTGCTCAAAGAATAGGCTGGTAGAGAAGACAGGATATAATTGAGACAGTACGGTGTTGCCAAGTTTACCTGGCAATGAGAGAAGTCTCCAGTAACAAGAAGCGATGCAAAATGAGTTAAGCTAGCACGGCTGTTATGTCATTCAGGCGCGTCTTTAGCTAGAAAATGCACCCGGCGGCCCCTTTAACTTGCGGTCAGTCTTCCAGCAACTATTAAGACTATTAAGATTTCGTATTGCAGTAAGCGGCGCTGCAAGTCCTGTCAGCTCACTTGTCCACATTATTAATCTCTGCAACTGCCTAAGCGCATGCATTTAGGCGGGCACGTGTTTGCAGTAGGCATTAAACAAAAAAATGTGAGACTGAAACAGACGCAGCGAGGTGGGCGGGAGTGAGCGGCAAGAGGGAGAGAATGGTATAGAGAGAAGAGCGAGCGATAGAAGAACAGAAAAGCGATGCGATACATCGGACCATGGTCCACTTCGCTTTCTATGTACCTGCTGCCATACCTTTTTAGGCGACTAGACTGGTGGGGGAGTGAGGTGGTGCCTGGCCGAGACCCTGGAGTAAATGCGAAAAACGAATCCTATATTATTTTTCTATTTTTTAGTTTCCAAGTTGTTTTCGCTTTGTTGGATTCAGTTTCTGCTATGGTTTGGCCAATTAGACTTGGTGTCTGGTGCAATTTTCGCCGAATGGCAACTGTTGTAAACAGCTATAAATCTATGAGGAAACGATGGTCAATTTGCTTTTCAAGATATTTCCCTGTAAAAAATCGGCTGCTTCTTCGGCGGGTTTTTTGTGCAAAATAGGAGTGGAATCTACCAAAATCCCCCCTATCTCGCAAGAGTTAAAGAAACCACCCAGGAAGCAGCCGATGTAACCGTAAATTGTGCGGAAACCGCCGAAGAATCACCCGAACCAGTGGCCCATGGAACAACCAGAGAATTATTTACGGGCGATTCCTCGGCGGTTTCTGAGCATGGAATCTTCCGAACTGGAGGATTCTTTGGGTGATTCCATTTCGGCACCAAGAAGCACCGAGAAAACGCCCAGTTGGGTAGATTCTAAGCATGGAATCATCCGATTCGTATGTTTCCAGTGTTCGGCTGTTTATTTTTCTGGAAACACCGCAGATTCCAACTGGAATCACCCAAAGAAACATCACTATTTTTTAGCGGGTTTCTAGATCACTTTATCACGTATTCATGTCGGCAATTTGTATTGATTATGCAAATTTTTAACCAATATGGATTCGCTAAAGATATTTATTTAGAGCAGTGTTATTTGTCTATATCGCCAGGGTCTTCTACAAGAATCGCTGAATATCTCGACGATGCACAGTCGGACGGCTTTGAAAATTAGTTCATCGTAATATAGGGCGATTTTTAATAATAGAAGATTTTGATTCAGATGGTGGACTTTCACGAAAATCGGTGATTCGGTTTGGGAGCTATCGTGAAATAGGCAGTGGGTATTTGAAATAGCCCGTGGACTTTCTCCAGGGTGGTCTTTCTACTGTTAATGAAAATCGATCGACCAAAACTCCCAGGGACTCGGAGAGCGACGCTGTCAGCGGCGGCGACGACTCGCGCGACTCGGACTCAGACAGTCCCGGTGGCAGCGGCGGCAGCGGCGGTGGCTTCAGCGGCTCCGAGGACCCAGTTAGCGGCAGCATCAGCGCCTGGGTCAATGGCCGCATAGCCACCGCTTTGCCTGCTCTGACGCCTACATTGCTGAGCTACGCTGACAGAAGTAACGGCGGTGTGAGTGGCAGCGGCAGCCGCGGTATCAGCGAAGACGAAGTGCGCGCCTGTCTGAAGTATTTCAATCAGGCCCGTCAGCTGATTGGCAACGCCGATAGGCCGCCCCTGCTGCCGCTAGGCGAAGAGAATCGCGCTGTTGCAGCGGAGCCCAAGTCTGCGGCTCAGCCGGGCGGTCAGACTCAAGTCAGAACGGATGCGCGAAGCAATCAGCGAGACGCCGTCATGCGGTCTCTATTCGGCGAAGAAGACGACGACATTCACAATGGCGCAAATCAGAAGGCTTCGATTCTAGGAAAACGCAGACATGCCGAGGCTCCTCCGCCGCCGCCTCCTTCGTCTCTAACTGGGCCAGTGTACGGGTCAGTCATTCACTCGGATGGACTCAAGCTGAGGCTGCGGCTGTCTCGGCTGCCAGCTGATAGTCGCAGAAGTCAGCGGAATCAGTATTGGAACCGTTCATCCAATCATCGTCGCCGAGATCTCGGCGTTCAGACCGAGGAGACACCGCTGCTGCAGCAGCAACAGCAGCAGCAGCAGCAGCCGATGCAGCAACAGCAGCAGCAGCAGCAGCCTGCCGCAAGCCGACCAACTGCCGCAGTTCCACCAGTACCGGCGGCCGCCACCGAGGCTGCCCAGCTGCAGCAGTTGTCAGCCCTCACCGAGCGCTCCCAGGCCAGCCGGGCCGCCGATCTCGAGCGTCAGTGGCGCTCGGCTCCGTTGAATGCGCTGCTTCATCGGGCCAAGTCGCACAAGCATAACACCGACGCTGCGGTTAAAGCGGCCGATATAGACTCGGCTAAGCGGCATTTCCTATGCGCCGGCGTCCTATTTCTGGCTGGCTGCTGGGCAGACGACGAGCGAAGGCGAGCCGCCGGCGCCGCGAACGGTGACGCTGCGCCAACGCGCCAGACCTACAAGGAGATTAACAACTACGTGCGTCAGTTTGTGCGCCTACTGATGCGAAGTAGCGGCAGTGGCGGCGGCGGCGGCGGCGGCGGTGGCGGCGGCGGCGCCGGGCAACAACGATCGACAGCTTATGAGAGTCTGGCAGATTTAAGCATGCTCATGCTGCTGTCAGTGGTGGAGTACAGGCAGTTCTATTGCTACAGGTGATTTCACATTTGTATGCAGAATATTAAAGTATGAATCAGGAGGGTGTCAGACGCCAAATCTCGGATCGGGAGGGTGTCAGATGTCAAATCCTAGATCTCGAGGTAGTCAGATGTCAAATCCTGGATCGCGAGGTTGTCAGATGTCAAATCCCAGATCGCGAGGTAGTCAGATGTCAAATCCCAGATCGCGAGGTAGTCAGATGTCAAATCCTGGATCGCGAGGTTGTCAGATGTCAAATCCCAGATCGCGAGGTAGTCAGATGTCAAATCCCAGATCGCGAGGTAGTCAGATGTCAAATCCTGGATCGCGAGGTAGTCAGATGTCAAATCCCAGATCGCGAGGTAGTCAGATGTCAAATCCCAGATCGCGAGGTTGTCAGATGTCAAATCCCAGATCGCGAGGTAGTCAGATGTCAAATCCCAGATCGCGAGGTAGTCAGATGTCAAATCCTGGATCGCTAGGTAGTCAGATGTCAAATCCCAGATCGCGAGGTAGTCAGATGTCAAATCCCAGATCGCGAGGTAGTCAGATGTCAAATCCCAGATCGCGAGGTAGTCAAATGTCAAATCCTGGATCTCGAGGTAGTCAGATGTCAAATCCCAGATCGCGAGGTAGTCAGATGCCAAATCCAAGATCGCGAGGTAGTCAGATGCCAAATCCAAGATCGCGGGGTAGTCAGATGCCAAATCCAAGATCGCGGGGTAGTCAGACGCCAAATCCTGTATCGGGAGGGTGTCAGACGCCAAATCCTGGATCGGGAGGGTGTCAGACGCCAAATCCTGGGTCGGGAGGGTGTCAGACGCCAAATCCTGGATCGGGAGGGTGTCAGGGGCCAATTGAAGATCTAGTAGCTTGTACACAAATAGTCGAATTCTAGAATGAGGTTTAAGTTATGCCTCTAATTCGGTGACCTTTTGGCACTGTAAACATGTTGTTGCACGCCCCTTTCGCTGGAAATTTTTATAGGCAGGTAGGGAAATCAAGGCATCTGCACAAATATAGGTGCGCTTCGTGATGCTGGAGGTTATAAAGAGTTTGAACTTTACTGGCCCCATCCTACCTGAATGCGCATCAACATATTTTCTTCCCTTGTTTTTCAACCCTCGTTGGAGTGCAGCAACAGAATTTGCACTGTAAAATTCTACTAGTCTCGAGGTGTTCGGCGTGAATGACTGACGGACGGGATTATTTTTCTATCTCGAATACTTGTGCCTACTACTTTACAATGTGATTGATTTGCTGTCATAATTACAGGCCGTAAAAAATTGAAGGACGTTAAGCATTATTAACCGAGTCTCGTATTCGTGGCTAAATTGTCTGCTTTTTATTTTACAGAAATATATGATAGCTATTCTTTAAAAAACGCAACTTTGAACTCGTACGAGTTGTTAAATATCTGGCCAATCAGGTTGCAATCAATTAACTGACCTTATCATGGGCCGTATCTCACTCCCCAATACTGGAGGTGGCCAATCACATCGCAGCAATGTATTAACTGACCTTACGTCCGCCTCACTCCTTTTTTTCTTGTGCTGACCAATCACAGTGCAGCCAGAACTAATCTGACTCGCTCCCCTGTCCCGTCTCACAACTCTAGACAGGAACTGGCCAATCACAGCGCAGCTATGAAGAACGGAAATCTGGCAGCCGATCAACGCGAACAGGTTCTTGACCACCTCTTGCACCTGTACCACGCCACAGAGACGTGGTCCCACATGATGCGCACGCGTGATAAACTGCTATTAAAAACGCCAGACCTGGTCCGCCTCGAAGAGGAGGCCGTCCGACTGAGCGGCTTCCGGCCGGCCGGTCCCGCGGATCGGCTGAGCCACCTTCTGGCCTACCTGCAGGCTGCGGCTGAAGTGCTGGGCACGGCGAGGTCGCCCGCCGGACAGCCCAGCTAGTCTAGGACGCAGATAGGATCACCAGATCAATAAATAGGCTAAGATTATTCCTTTATAGTGTTTTGTCTAATCGTAAGTACTTATTTATTTCTAAGAAAACTCGCACGACACGATGAATTTGCTAGAGATTTTATTTTCTATCTTTACACAATAAAGCTTAGATTGATAATCAGTTGATGAGTTTGCCATGTTTGTTTTTTTGTTCATGCTCATGTTCATGCTCATTTTGTTCATGTGGGAGAAAACGAAGCCATTAGTCTGGGCACACACGCGCGTACATAATAGCACACAGTCCAGCCTAGCTACCAACCCCCAGGCCTGGCAGCCGCATGTAGCCAAGAGCAGAAAAAACACACATTTGAATTGATAACACAACTAGCTGCACTCAGCGGCATTTTTTCAGTCCAATTATATGCAAACGTATCCGTATTTTTTTCAGTCAAAACCAGTTACTAAGTTAAGTCCTTATCATTACCAAATGTATGCTTCGAACATGGAATTAAAGGGAACACGTACACCTGCCCAGCATGCGGAGATGATTATAAGGTGTTGCGGTGTGCCTTAACCCACTATGCTTTCCATTATCAGATGTTTTAGTTAATTATCTCTCAATATTCGTCTTGTTGCCTTGAATTCTCACCTTCAAAATTTTGATGAAAATTAAGTTCACATTGTGCATTGAATCTGGGCCAGTATAAGCTTGATTTGAGCTTACCTAACTTATAACAAATCGCTGATTTATCTAAGCTTGTCGTTAACCACCTAGCGAATTTCTGTCTGTGTTCTATTCGCGTCGGCGTCTTTCAAACCCACTTTTCCACCAGCAAAACCGCTTCGAGTTTCTCTTTGACAATGTTTTGTTTCATAATTAATTAACAAATTACGGACTATTGACATTTTTGAGCTGATTCGATTTTAAATTAACATAGATTTATTGTATTTTGAGCTCGCTATTATATTTACATTTACTATATATATAGTTTGCGCGGCCATGTTTCTTACCTGCTGACATTACTCCTGCGTGTTTTTTTTACCGTAAAATTGCCCCGAATCGTATTTATATAAATAATCGACTGAAGATTTTAAGGCAATTCATTGTACATTTTGGTCGCTTTCTTTTCTGGAAATACGAACGCTTGCTGCTCCGACACTGAAAGCTCTTAATTTTGCCACCGTTTGCATTAAAACTCTGGCATGTAGAGTACATAAAATTATATAAATGCTACTTGCAAGCCATGCGTCTTGTGCTATCAATCAATATACACGCCCTGATTGCGTTATTGTTTTGTGTGAAACTGAAGATTATGCTCTATAATTTCAATCGACTAAATTGAACTGCTTACAACTTCTAAAAATTATTTTTCTTTCAGCTACAACCAGTTAGTGCGGCTAAAGTTAAATTGTCGTAGAACTAGTGTACAGTTAGAGTGTGCTTAGTCAATGGATATTGTGAAGAGTGCGTGCAGCAAGGATATTGTGAATAGTGCGTAGACCTGAAGAGTGCGTAGACCTGAAGAGGAGTAGACCTTAAGAGTGCGTAGAACTTAAGAATGCATAGTCCAAGGATATTGTGAAGAGCGCGTAGTCCAAGGATATTGTGAAGAGTGCGTAGTCCAAGGATATTGTGAAGAGCGCGTAGTCCAAGGATATTGTGAAGAGTGCGTAGTCCAAGGATATTGTGAAGAGTGCGTAGTCCAAGGATATTGTGTAGAGTGCGTAGTCCAAGGATATTGTGAAGAGTGCGTAGTCCAAGGATATTGTGAAGAGTGCGTAGTCCAAGGATATTGTGTAGAGTGCGTAGTCCAAGGATATTGAGAAGAGTGCGTAGTCCAAGGATATTGTGTGGAGTGCATAGACAAAGGATATCGTGAAGAGTGCGTAGACCTGAAGAGGAGTAGTCCTTAAGAGTGCGTAGAATTTAAGAATGCATAGTCCAAGGATATTGTGAAGAGTGCGTAGTCCAAGGATATTGTGAAGAGTGCGTAGTCCAAGGATATTGTGAAGAGTGCGTAGTCCAAGGATATTGTGAAGAGTGCGTAGTCCAAGGATATTGTGCAGAGTGCGTAGTCCAAGGATATTGTGAAGAGTGCGTAGTCCAAGGATATTGTGAAGAGTGCGTAGTCCAAGGATATTGTGAAGAGCGCGTAGTCCAAGGATATTGTGAAGAGTGCGTAGTCCAAGGATATTGTGAAGAGTGCGTAGTCCAAGGATATTGTGAAGAGTGCGTAGTCCAAGGATATTGTGAAGAGTGCGTAGTCCAAGGATATTGTGAAGAGCGCGTAGTCCAAGGATATTGTGAAGAGTGCGTAGTCCAAGGATATTGTGAAGAGTGCGTAGTCCAAGGATATTGTGAAGAGTGCGTAGTCCAAGGATATTGTGAAGAGTGCGTAGTCCAAGGATATTGTGAAGAGTGCGTAGTCCATGGATATTGTGAAGAGTGCGTAGTCCATGGATATTGTGTGGAGTGCGTAGTCCAAGGATATTGTGAAGAGTGCGTAGTCCAAGGATATTGTGAAGAGCGCGTAGTCCAAGGATATTGTGAAGAGTGCGTAGTCTAAGGATATTGTGAAGAGTGCGTAGTCCAAGGATATTGTGAAGAGTGCGTAGTCCAAGGATATTGTGTGGAGTGCATAGACAAAGGATATCGTGAAGAGTGCGTAGACCTGAAGAGGAGTAGTCCTTAAGAGTGCGTAGAACTTAGGAATGCATAGTCCAAGGATATTGTGAAGAGTGCGTAGTCCAAGGATATCGTGAAGAGTGCGTAGTCCAAGGATATTGTGAAGAGTGCGTAGTCCAAGGATATTGTGAAGAGTGCGTAGTCCAAGGATATTTTGAAGAGTGCGTAGTCCAAGGATATTGTGAAGAGTGCGTAGTCCAAGGATATTGTGTAGCGTGCATAGTCCAAGGATATTGTGAAGAGTGCGTAGTCCAAGGATATTGTGTAGCGTGCATAGTCCAAGGATTTTGTGAAGAGTGCATAGTCCAAGGATATTGTGAAGAGTGCGTAGTCCTAGGATATCGTGAAGAGTGCATAGTCCAAGGATATCGTGAAGAGTGCGTAGTCCAAGGAAATCAGCGACTGATTATGTTGCTATTTTGAAATGAGCTATTTGCTGTGCAGCAAATGAATGCAATGGGTGAAGGTGAATCATTAAAAATGTTAGTCGAAGCGTTTATTTAAATATCCGTAGATATAAATCAGATTTAAACCAACTGTTGGACTGTTACCAGTTTGATTGGCTGGAGTATAAAAATAGCACCAAATGCTTCCTAAGGACGTTCCCACGCTTCAAGAAAAGCCGATAAGTTTTAATTGACGAGACCAACTGGGCACGCGTATGCGTCCTTAGTCGTATTTCCAAATTTGTGCTTTTCTGCAGGAAAGCAAAGAACATAGTTAAGACACTGTCTTAATTTTCTGGCGTTATTGAAACGCAGCCAAATAACAAGCTGAAGCGGCTGGTGAGCGATAAGTCATGTGCCGTAGGAACATGAATGTGCACAATTTATTTATAAACGAATGCGACTTTTTATAGCAAGCACAATTAAAAAATAAACAATTGAGTGAAGAACGAATGACCTTTTTAAAGCTACTATGAGTATTATAATAGGAAAATCGCAATGCTGAGCTGGCATTTATTTCAATCAAGCGGCATGGAGGCCAGAAGAGTCGTGCACCTGGCTAATACAATTTCATTGTTGCAGAAGCAGGTGCGGGCCAAGTAGGGCGGTCGCATTGCCAGACTGTCGCCAAGGGTCAGCGTCAATGAATCCTCGCCGTCGATGCCAAGATCGACGCGATTCTTAGCGAACCAGGCGCGCACCCGATCTCGACGCTGGACGGCCGTATCGCTATCAACTTCGGGACGACTAGACGTAGCGTCGGCGAGAACATCGCCCTCGGCTAGCCGGTCAATGTCAAGCCGCTGCTGGGAGCTGGCAGGCGGAGCTCCGGGCACCGGGCCAGCTTCAACAATGCCGCCAGATGGTAGGAAGTGAAGCAGACTGTGCTCAAGGTCTACCAGCACTCTGGTCTGGCTGACCGGATCGACTGTGTACAACCAGCCGGTGTACTCGCGGCCGTTCGAGCAGGAGACCCGGTGAAGCTGGTAGAGCTGCGACGCAATGGTCGAACAGTCGCGAGATTCACTGGCCAGGCTCATGCCACTGGCGCAGCCGGGCTAGCAGGTCGCTCTTCTCTTTGTACTTGTGCGCCAAGCAGTCCAGCAGTTGACGCTGGGTCTCAGGATCAAGCTCGATGCCTTCAGCCTGTTCAATCTGGTGCCTGGCGGTCTCTAGTTTGAGCCGCAGCTCCTGAATCTTGCTAGTTGTGCCCGGTGAGTCGCTGGCGTAGTGAATGAAAATGTCGCGAATTAGCGGCGCAAAAACTAGGTCAACCTGCTCGATGGGTGTGGCTGATTCCTCCGGCTGTTGGCGCTGCTGCTGCTGCTGCTGATGCTGATGCATGTGCTGCTGTTTTACAATCTGTCAACCAAGATTGATACTGCTAAATCTGGAATATTTTTTTAGATTTTAATAATTTTTAGAAACCAGTTTGTTAAAATGCCTACTTGGGACAATAGAAAGCAAAGAATTTTACGGTCGAAATTTGCAGTTTTGCTGGGCTATTGCAAAAAAGCGACGTAAATATTAATTTGTAGATTTTTATAGAAGGGATTGAAGAAGTAATTTATTATTTTCTTATTTTAAACTCACCCAGATCAAGCAGTCTTACAATAAAAATATTTATTAAATTTAGCTCGTACTACACGTTTGTTAAAATACAACACTGCACCGGATCAAAGTAAGCAACTCACAACACTACTCTAGAAAGAACAACAAAACGATAATGTACAGCTTTGCAAGCTCACACAATATTTATAGGGATATGAAATAAATACAGATAAAAATATATTCGCGGATGATACTACTTTTTATGAAAAACAATAAGTAATACCAAATGCGCATTAATTAATAAAGATACCTTATGAAGTGCAATTAAAAGCCATAAAAAGTAACTATTCACTAAAAAAATAAATGAACAAATAAAGACGCAACTGCTAGACGGGCCAGTCTCTGATCATTTCTATCAATTTAACTGTCTAATTGGCTAGTCTCTGATCATTTCTATCAATTTAACTGTCTAATTGGCTAGTCTCTGATCATTTCTATCAATTTAACTGTCTAATTGGCTAGTCTCTGATCATTTCTATCAATTTAACTGTCTAATTGGCCAGTCTCTGATCATTTCTATCAATTTAACTGTCTAATTGGCTAGTCTCTGATCAGTTCTATCAATTGAACTGTCTAATTGGCCAGTCTCTGATCATTTCTATCAATTTAACTGTCTAATTGACCAGTCTCTGATCATTTCTATCAATTTAACTGTCTAATTGGCCAGTCTCTGATCATTTCTATCAATTTAACTGTCTAATTGGCCAGTCTCTGATCATTTCTATCAATTTTACTGTCTAATTGGCCAGTCTCTGATCATTTCTATCAATTTAACTGTCTAATTGGCCAGTCTCTGATCATTTCTATCAATTGAACTGTCTAATTGGCCAGTCTCTGATCATTTCTATCAATTGAACTGTCTAATTGGCCAGTCTCTGATCATTTCTATCAATTGAACTGTCTAATTGGCCAGTCGATGATCATTTCTATCAATTTAACTGTCTAATTGGCCAGTCTCTGATCATTTCTATCAATTGAACTGTCTAATTGGCCAGTCTCTGATCATTTCTATCAATTGAACTGTCTAATTGGCCAGTCGATGATCATTTCTATCAATTGAACTGTCTAATTGGCCAGTCTCTGATCATTTCTATCAATTGAACTGTCTAATTGGCCAGTCTCTGATCATTTCTATCGATTGAACTGTCTAATTGGCCAGTCTCTGATCATTTCTATCAATTGAACTGTCTAATTGGCCAGTCTCTGATCATTTCTATCAATTGAACTGTCTAATTGGCTAGTCTCTGATCATTTCTATCAATTTAACTGTCTAATTGGCTAGTCTCTGATCATTGCTATCAATTTTACTGTCTAATTGACCAGTCTCTGATCATTTCTATCAATTGAACTGTCTAATTGGCCAGTCTCTGATCATTTCTATCAATTTTACTGTCTAATTGGCCAGTCTCTGATCATTTCTATCAATTGAACTGTCTAATTGGCCAGTCTCTGATCATTTCTATCAATTGAACTGTCTAATTGGCCAGTCTCTGATCATTTCTATCAATTTAACTGTCTAATTGGCTAGTCTCTGATTATTGCTATCAATTTTACTGTCTAATTGGCCAGTCGATGATCAGGTCTGATCAAGCGCTCGTATGTTATTGGCCAGTGGATGATCAGTTTTATCAAGCAAATTGTCTCATTCGCCCATCAATGAAGATCAAGGATTAATTGTTGGTGTGCAGTTGCACAACCGATCGATGACCGAACGGGCTGGAGTAGAGAATGCCGACCTGCCTAAAGACATACTTGGTGATACCAGCATCAACCAGGTAGGTAGCGCCGTAGCCGGCATCCACAGGTACGGGCAGGCAGTATTGCAGATTGATTTTGCACTCTAATCTAGCAGGATTTCTCTGCTGCGGACAGACTCCGACAACTGGGGCTCGGTTGGAGCGGCACCAGAGAGCCAGGGTGTGATCGGGATGGTCCGGCTCACTGGTGGCCAGCACAATGTAGTCTAGCAGCCAGGGTAGGTCGCGACAAGAGTGCACTACTGGACAGCCGGTGGAGCGAAACAGCCGGATCTCTTGGTCTAGCTCGGCTGAGACAGTCAGCTCACGTTCGCTACAGTAAACGTGCACTCTAACCTCTTTGTTAGCCAGGTGTCGGGCCATTGTTATGCCCATTAGGCCGCGCCTACCGGGGCCAACTAATACGGCCACCTGGGGCAGTTGGTGCTGATTGCCGGGTTGAAGACGACTGGCACCGCCCACCTGTTGCACCTGCCGGCCGGTTGATCGGTGATTTTTATGAATATGATTATACAATACTCGACTTACCGCATTTTCAAGACAGGGGCAGGTTCGCATTTTAAGGTAAGGGATTCCTGTTCTAATGTGAGATGTTCCTGTTCTAATGTGAAAGATTCCTGTTCTAATGTGAGATATTCATGTTCTAATGTGAAAGATTCCTGTTCTAATGTGAGAGATTCATGTTCTAATGTGAGAGATTCCTGTTCTAATGTGAGAGATTCCTGTTCAAATGTGAGAGATTCCTGTTCTAATGTGAGAGATTCATGTTCTAATGTGAGAGATTCCTGTTGTAAAGTAAGAGATTCCTGTTCTAAAGTAAGAGATTCCTGTTCAAATGTGAGAGATTCCTGTTCAAATGTGAGAGATTCCTGTTCTAATGTGAGAGATTCCTGTTCTAATGTGAGAGATTCCTGTTGTAAAGTAAGAGATTCCTGTTCTAAAGTAAGAGATTCCTGTTCTAATGTGAGAGATTCCTGTTGTAAAGTAAGAGATTCCTGTTCTAAAGTAAGAGATTCCTGTTCAAATGTGAGAGATTCCTGTTCAAATGTGAGAGATTCCTGTTCTAATGTGAGAGATTCCTGTTCTAATGTGAGAGATTCCTGTTGTAAAGTAAGAGATTCCTGTTCTAAAGTAAGAGATTCCTGTTCTAATGTGAGAGATTCCTGTTGTAAAGTAAGAGATTCCTGTTCTAAAGTAACAGAATCCAGTTCTAATGCGAGAAATTCCAGTTCTAAGCCAAGAGACAGCTGTAGTCTCACCAAGAACTCGGCGGCACTCCGACCAAAGGCCTCCGCCAAGCGAGCTGCAGTCAGTCCGGCTTTGTCGGCCGCAGATAAAACAGCCACCCGGAGCTCCTCTGTTACGGAGGGCACAGGCAGGCCAACGTCTGTGGTAAACTGGCAGTCAACTTTGCAGGGTACCTGCAAGTTTAATCAATGAATTTATATATTTAGGATAGGATACATATCCTAAAGAAGGACCTAAAGCCGGTCCTGAAAGACCTAAAGCCGGTCCTGAAAGACCTAAAGCCGGTCCTGAAAGACCTAAAGCCGATCCTGAAGGACCTAAAGCCGGTCCTGAAGGACCTAAAGCCGGTCCTGAAGGACCTAAAGCCGGTCCTGAAGGACCTAAAGCCGGTCCTGAAGGACCTAAAGCCGGTCCTGAAGGACCTAAAGCCGGTCCTGAAGGACCTAAAGCCGGTCCTGAAGGACCTAAAGCCGGTCCTGAAGGACCTAAAGCCGGCCATGAAGGACCTAAAGCCGGCCATGAAGGACCTAAAGCCGGCCATGAAGGACCTAAACCGGTCCTGGAGGACCTAAAGCCGGTCCTGAAGGACCTAAAGCCGGTCCTGAAGGACCTAAAGCCGGCCATGAAGGACCTAAAGCCGGCCATGAAGGACCTAAAGCCGGTCCTGAAGGACCTAAAGCCGGTCCTGAAGGACCTAAAGCCGGCCCTGAAGGACCTAAAGCCGGTCCTGAAGGACCTAAAGCCGGTCCTGAAGGACCTAACCTATAAAACCCAACAGAGACTCTGACAATATTGGTTTAACGAACCTCAATGGAAGGCGTCGCCGGCGCCTGACCGCCAGGCAGCAGCACACTCTGATCTGGCCGCAGTTTGGGTTCGGGCTGAGGCGGCTGGGCGGTACGAACCACATCCGGCTCTGGAGTCTGGCCACTGTCTACCATTTCGTAGAAGGCGCGCTTGTCAAACAGAGCGAGATTGCCTTCAAAATCAAATTCTTCCATCATGTCGCCGGCAGACATGCTAAACGCGTTGTGCCTAGGCTGCTGCTGTTGCTGCTGCTGCTGCTGAGGCAGTTTGCTTCCACGGTAGGGAACAAATGCGCTGCCATTATTGCTGTTGTTGTTATTAGCCGCATTGAAATCTGATGACGCATGTTGCTGCAAAATGTAGTCGAATGCTAATGTACATGAAATACTGTGCTACAGCTGTCGCCAAGTCCATGATTGAGCTACAGTCCCCTAGCCCATAATCATAATAAGAATTGCTGGAATGCTGTGGGCGATGTCGAATCAATTGGTGACACTAGACCCCAAGCCAGCGTGGAGGCAATTCTCCCCATTTCGCTCACACAGGTGTGTACATCTGCCCTGACATCGCCAGGCAGTGAACACACCCTCACTGTACTTTAGAGGTTGGCCCTCAAGGGCGTAACTTGTACGACAAGCCCCCAAGCCTTTTCTCCGCGGCTACGCCCCAAATTAATGTTGCCTTGCCGCGGAATCGAGCTCAGGGACCTTGGCGCGAGAGGCAGAGGCTCTGCCACCCACCCCCTCCCCAATCACATGATTGAGCTACAGTCTCCTAGCCCATATTTATTTCGCAGCTGCCAAGATCTCTGTACTACTAAAATTTCAGCGTACATACATTTCGATGCTGCTGTTCCGCCACTGGAGTCTTTCTAGTTGGAGTTATTCCTCCCTGCTGCTGTTGTTTTTTCTTATTGCTACCTGCAAAGTAGGAAGGCGCCATCACTGGCGGACTAGTGCAGATGTAGGCCGGTGTAGCATTCGGTATGCTCTTGAGCTTCTCAGCTGTTCGCTGCTGCTTGGCGATGGCGGCAGATGAAGCTGAAGCTGCAGCTGGAGCCGCTGACACCGCTGCCGCTGGTGCTGCTGCAGCTACTTTCTTCTGTGTCTGGGAAGTATCTAGCTGCTTCTTAGTATTCTTAGCCATAGCTAAAGTTTCCTTAGATTGAAGCATAACAATGCTAACAATAGACGACTTGTGCAATGTCACAGAGCTGGTATCGCTGGGCACGCCATTGCGACTGGCCTCACTCATAGTCACCTTTTCATTGCTAACCTCCACAACAGTGCCAATAAATGTACCCAACAGTGGGCCACAGTCCTAGCTGCAACTGGGCGCCTATGAACTCGCTCATGATAAACAGATTCCTAATGTGTGTGTTAAGCCTTTCAATTAAATGCTTTTGTTTTTAAGCTGATCTGAAAAACAAGGTTTAAAAGTGTTATCAGATGAAATAATACTTATCTGATTATGAGCTTATTTGAAATGAGCCTAGCTCTTGCTTAATAGAGGAAATCAAATAAATGAAAATTAACAAATAATTTATTTCACTATCATGACAAAATATTAAGAAACATGCAATATGAGCAGTTTGTTTTATTTAGCAATGCATACTTTGCATCACTAAAGGTGACAAACAAATTAAGTATAGACATTTCCATCTAAAAAAGTTAAGATGAAAAGAAACATCATTTCACCAAGGAAATTTTTTATATTCAATATTTGAGTTGTATTTGTACGAGTGTAGATTTAAAATGATGTAGCTAGCAAGGCAACTATGGTGTTATTATGCTATGGTGTGTTATCTGAATGAATTAAAAGTATCATTTTTAGAAGTAAAACTTATCAAAATATTATTTTTATATATGTATATAGTAAAATAGTTTATAGAAAAAACATGACAACTTTTTCTACTTAAAATTAAATGGTGTAACATAATTTTAATGCACAGAAGGCCTAGTGCATAGAACTTAACAACAAAAAATATAAATTAATTGAACCATCTCAATTTGTATAATGGGTAGGCTTTGATAGCAAAACAATAGCTATAGGGTAATCTATCATCAACCAAACAAGAATGTGTATTTTTTAACTTCAAACCTAAGCTAGTATATTACCCTAAAAACAAGACAAGAGCCATCTAATATACTAAAAAAGAAAATGTTGCTTGCTTGCTTGCTTGCTTGTATTATACTAAAAAGTATTTTCCTTTACAGTCCACTACAGGGGTATAGGCTCTTAAAAGGGGATATGCAATAGTCACCCTCCTCCTTTCACAGTCTGGGCTTGGGACTAGACAACGGCGGAGTTATGACCCTCAAAGATGGTCATATACTTTATGGATACAATAATATCACAAAGATGCTTATATGTCACATGCACAAAGCTCATATATGCAAAAGACAAAGGGATAGAAAAGTAAAAAAGCAAAAAAAAATTTTTTGTTTATACATTTTTTTTTCCATTTTTGGTAAAGTATAGCACCTTTTATGAATTTGATGAAATCACTTCGCTGCAGATCACTTCGATGAAATTAACTTAACCATCATGAGCCAGGCCATTGAACCTTGGTATTTGACCTAGGTGTGAGCAGCTAAGCAAGAAGCTTCTAATGGATAGTTCACCAGCATGATACCTGGCCCAATTGGTTTCAGTGTTTTCCTGTAGGCACTATGAATAATAACAATTTCTATACTTGTAATATTTAAAAGTGTTTTATGATTCTGTGAAACTTGAACGGGTATTTTAACAAAAAGCACGAGTTTAAAAGCACAAGGCTTTATCAAAGCCTTGATAAACTTATTCAAAAAATTTGTCTGAAAGACTATCTTTTCCAAAAAACTAATTTTTTTGTGTTGAATAAATAAAGCCATCATAACGCACTTCAACATTGGCTCGAAGAATGAGATCTGGGAGAAAAGGTTGAGTGAATAAGTATAAGTTATCACCCTCTTTTTATAATTTTTGGCCGGCAACGGCTGAGGACTCGTTTATTGGCCGAGGCGAAGCCGAGACGAAGCCGAGACGAAGCCGAGACGAAGCCGAGACGAAGCCGAGACGATGTCCGAAGACGTTTTCGGCCATAGATAAGTCAAAACAAGTGGGTGATAATGTATTTATTGCACAGTTGGATTGGCCCATAGACCAATTAATGATGATTAATTGCGAGTAATTAATGATTTATTTATTTAATGTTGCCGGGCCAGATAAATTGTATATATTCATCTGTCCCGGCCAGATAAATTTCAATGGCCAAATAAATAAATTTATCGGTCTATGTGTAATAAAATGAATGTCCTAGCTGGAGCGTGAGGAATTTAAAGCTAGCGACTATTCACTATTCACCGGGGTCGGTGTCCTACCAATCGTTTCAATAGCAGCAGGGAAATCTGGAATTAAATAGCGTTAGAGACTGCGTTAGCGAGCGAAGCGGAATAGATAAGCGATGAGACCCGGGTGTTCCTCCGGCCCGGCGAAACTCCCAATGAAAAAGAATAACACAGTATGAACGCGAAGACTCGAATAATTTGATTAGGAGTGAGTTAATCGGCTGTGACTAAGATTCCAGATACGAATAGGAATTACTTTGAATATCGTTTACTTGACTTAAAAGTATACTGACAGAATAGATGTTCGCACGGAAATAAATTATAGCGCGCTCACAGTGAGAAGCAAGTCGGTCTAACAATTTGGATATAACAATTTTACTTAACTGGCCTACATCCACGCCCTACTCTTCCCGAGAGGCTCCGGTTGTCTCTGCTTTCAGCGCTGCCCCGACAGATCCTATTGGTTGGCACTCCTTCTGCCTGACGGCGGAGTCTCCGAAGAGAGCACGTACTGACTTCGACAACAAGCGCCTATCTAGACCACCCTTGTCAGCGGCGCACTCTCAAGACGCGTAGCGCCGAAAGCTACCTAACTGAACAAGCGGAGAGTGGTCGGGCGGGGAGGGACAAAACAAGTGGACTATAGTTTGCACGTGCTTCTCACAGTGTGAGGCGAATTGCGAAAAGATAATTTGGACTACAAAAACACGCTTCGTTATAGAGTCATTTTAACCCCAAATTAGGTCGATCGGCGAGGTGGATGCCTGGCTGTAGCTTGAGCCAAGGCGACAAATCACAGTAGACTTGCGACCGCCGTTCTGAGCCCCGGGGTCGCTTCTTGCCGAGGGTAGACAGGTAGTGAGGCCGGGTCGCTCGCTGATTGGCCGGGACCGTTGCCCAGGGGTAGCGCTCGCGGGGTGGTGGGCGTCCGTTCCCCCAGCTGGTCCGGCCCGGCTTGGCGTGGGTGAACTCTTAGCAAAAACACGTCTAAAAACAAGTACTGAATAATAGAAGGGCAAACAAGCTGACACTACATATGGGCCAATCCAACTGTGGAATAATTATATAGAAGAAAACAAGGATAACAAGCGAGATTAAATTTCTATCGATTCCGACTATTAAAAATAATCGAGAAAAGGGGATACGAGAAAAATTACGAGGTTTCTATTCTCGAGGAGACTGTGAGAGATACAATTCAGACTACTGACAACAGTAGAAGAGCAAAGACTTGGCTGCAAAACTCTCACATAACACAAAAAATATCGCCATAAAAAATGGCTAGCTTAAAAGAGACTTCTGTGCACACTAAGAGTGGTGGGAGAGGACTGCGTGTGGCTATGGCTGACTGACGAAGGCAAACAAGCCAGAAACCGGTCTCGGTCTGCCAGCGCGAGGTTCGTTCCCCACTTTTAGTGTGTTACAGAGACTACAAGCTTTAGCGAGCTCCGTCCCCATACTAATATTCTCCAGCTATATTCGCAACTTAATTCTCCTTAATTAAAAAAAATTCTTTAGGCAGCTCGACGTCACGGCCGCCCGTTTCCAACCACTGCGGCTTTTGTTTCGTCGCAGCTTTTGAGTTTCACTGTCGCCACGCGTTTGTAGGGCGAAAATCATTGAAAAAAATTCGTACGCTTGTAATCCTAAGGTTTTATATCCATGCATCTATAGTTATCATTTTCTCTCTGACTATACACAAGGACTACCAAAAAATTAAGGAATCAAAATTCTTAATTCGTCGATTTAGTTTATTGCCCAATCGTATACACGAATTTCTTTTTCTTTTAAATAACGTAAGAAGCGTGCGTCGACGAGCTGAGCGTCGGCGAGGCCAGCTGCGTCGTGCCACCCGTCGAAATGCTGTTATCGTCGGTCCCTCGGATCCTTCGGTTGGCGCCGGGGACCGTGAGGCTCAACGGTATCGAGCCCCAGCCTTTACTAGAAGGCGAACTTGGGGTCGGGACACTGAACTGCCGCACTCAAAAGGCTGACTGGCGGGGAGGAGCGTTGGCGAAGCTGATCGGGCTGAGGCTATAGCAGAGCTGTCGCTGTCTCTCCTTGTCTGACTGGGTGCTCCATGTCGATGCTAGGCTTCGCAGCCGAAATGCTTGCTTTTTCTGCGCGTAAGCTCCTCCTGCCACTCGGCCTGATGAGGCTCCTCAAGCCTTCTTTGAGCAACCCTCTGCGCTGGTGGAGGAGATGGCGCAGCGCGACTCTGTGGCCGTTTTTGGAGACCTGAACGTTGCTCTGCGGAGGTCCAGGCGGTCGCTTTTCGTCACGCCACGTGAGAACGGCAACAAAGGAGCGCAAGCCACTGGGCAAGCTCGCGACCTTTGTATGTTGCGAACGGAGGCGGTGGAACGCGCGCGTCCGCAAGCTGCACAGCTCGAACAACTTGCTGGTGCGCAATCGTGAGCGCCGCCGCATCGCCAATTGCCGCACCATCACGTACACCGCTAGTCCTGCGGTCCGATTACCGGCTCCTCATCAATTTACAAGACTCGCTCTATCAACCGCCAAAGCGGCCACCGCGGCATTACTAAAGTGCGCTAAGGGACGCTAACACACGCGCCGTTTCGTCAGCGCTTTTATCACCCTGCTCGGCAGAAAGCGTGAAAGCGCCGATTACGCAGAGGTCAGTGCTGCAGTTCGAGCCGCGGCAGAGCAAGCGGTCTCGCTTAAGGGCAGCAGAGCGAACCAGCAATCCAGCAAGCGAGGGAAGGCGCAGGAGGCCTTGGCAACTGTATACGCGCAGCACAGCAAGCCGCGTGGACGACGCTATCAAGGCTTTCTGCCGATGGTCCCGAGACTAAAGGTCGACTGCCCTGGTCCGCCATTAATGCTCTGACAGGAAAAAACTGTGCCTTCACTTGAACTTGGCTGACGACACTCTGGACGAGCGCCGCAACAAGCGAGTTCTTCGCCGCCGCTGTCAACGTGCGCCACTTCGGCTGCCCGTCGACAGAGAGTTTTAGCGTGGCACCGGTCATCAAAGACGATGTGGCCTGGCCTAAAAGTCATCAGGTGGCAAAGCGCTGGGCGAAGTGCCCACCGAAGCGCTGCGGCTACACTGCGTGATGAACCGCGTGCTTTTCGGCATGGTGGCAGCCAAGGAGTGGACCATGGCGTAGACCATCATCGAGGTACGTCATCGCCATTCCTAAGAAGCCGGGCACCACAAGGCTGGAGGAGCACCGAGGCATCTGCCTGCATTCCTGCGCAGCGAAGTTGTTTAAGCGGATCCCTGTTATTGCAGGTCCGATTGCATTTGGTGCTGAATCCGTACCTCCGGCCTGAGCAGAACGGGTTCCGGCCCCATCGCGGCACAGTGGCGCGGATCGCAGCTCTTCGCCGAGTCATCGGGTAAGCGCGTATCCGCCTGTTGACCTTCATACTGATCTTCATTGATTTATGGAAGGCTTTCAAGTCCATGTTGAGGGCCGCGCTATCATTTGTGCTTCGCGCTTAATTTCGTACCAGAGCAGTTGGTTTCCGCCGTGATTGCGATGTACCACGACACGAAAGCTGCTGTTATGACACCGGACGGTCTATCGGCTCCTTTTGACGCATCCTCTGGAGTGCTCCGAGGGGACACGCTGGTGCCCTTCTTGTTCATTTTAGTGTTCGCCTGGGTGCTTCACACTGTCATGCCGATTAACGACGACTGCTTTCAATTGTGGCGACGCGTCGGACAACGCCATTGTAGTTTTACGTAAAAAAATGCACTGGTGAGATTGGAGAGCATGTACAGTATTTTCCTAATTTAATGACCAAACAAAGACTTTCTATAAAAAATACTGTGTAAATCTATGGAGCAACCTGTCATGCATTACTTAAATAGATTATACAAACACTTCAGCTGTCTCTGTGGAGACTCGTTGCAGGAAGTGTGCTGACTTATCTTCAGCAAACGGCCGAGTTTTGCCAGCATAATTTTGCACCATACGAAATTTAGCCTTTATAAGGTCTTTAGTTTCCTAGTTTCTGTATATTTTATGCTTTGCAAGCTCTTTTTTGGTTGAAGTCACTTTTTATTAAGTAAATGAGTAATGAGATAATACTAATACACTACATGTACATAAATGTAGCCTTAGTTATAGCCTACGGCAGGTAATGTCTAGTGGGATGGAGCTGCGAACTTCTGATCGAGAGGTCTGGAGTTTGAATCTGAGACCGAGAAAAAAAGATGTGTCCATGTGTTGTCCATATGTGACAACTAAATTCTCCATGGCTTTCAATTCACCCAGCTGTAAAATGTTTGCCAACATTAGCTGGGTAGAAATTGAGACCAGTATCCATGGACTAAACAGCTGTGTACGCAGCCACGCAAAAGCTGCGGATGCGCCACTGGCTGTACATTAGACACAACTAGGTCAGATTTAGTGTCTCAATCTTTATACTATTTCTGCATGCTAAATATGAAGTGCGTTCCGACAGCAACTGCATGGCAACGGGAGTTTGCCTCAATTAGAAATGAAGCTTATATAAGACAAGCAGTGCGCCTCAAACAGGCAAAGCTAAAATACGCTACTCGATCAGAAAGAAAGCTGCTTGCGAGTAATTTTACTTTATACTTTAGCAGTATAAAGTGATTGGTCTGTAGGTCACTGAAGTGGTCGTTATAAACATAGCTAATACCATTGCTACGAGCCTCTTTATCTTGGCAAATTGCAACTGATTGAACCTCGGTTTTAACTATACCTTATCGCCAATACCAGGCATTCGGTATAAGCTTTCCCGCCTCGCCACCAATGCTCTCCTTATCGGAGGGTCAGGGTTTTCCATTCTATTCGTTCGAGATAAAAGCGCAAGCACGGCAGGTGACTACGAGAGCCGAGTGCGAGCCGCAAATCGGGGCTGGAGCAAGAAAACCGCACACCCAACAGCGCATTGCGAGCCATGGCCCTCTCAAATATCATTACCAAACGCTGTGCCTTCAGCTCGCTGGTGATATTTGTACTGACACTACTCGCCGTGATCACTGTTCGCAATGGCTTCCACGAAGACTTGCACAATGCAATCAAGGAATATATTATTTCTCAGAAATCTGGCCACAGCAGCAACGGTATGGCGGAGCCCGGAACAAGAAGCAACAGTAGCAACAATCGGCTTGCATCAATGACCAATAATGTTAACGCGGAACCTCACAGAGAATCGGCTACCAGTAGAAGAAATTTCAAATTTTATCGCTTCAGCAATGGCCGCATCGTCGTTGGTAACAGTCGCTACAATCTCGCTGAAGAGGAGCTGGAGAGAATGACTGCTGCTGAGCTGGAAAGCCTGTACGAGAATGCCGTGCTGGACACTACTGCCGACTGCTCAACGGCACGCAGGTTCGGACGCAAGGATGACGGCGGCTGGGACTTGTGCCTAGTTGGTCCGTACACTCCCCAGCAGCCATGCTTTAGCTTCTCCTTCGGTGTAAACAATATTTGGGAGTTTGACGACGAGGTGGCGTCTAATTATAAGTGCCAGGTATTTACATTCGACCCAAGCATGTCTCAGGACAGTCACATGCACAGTGAAAATGTGGCCTTCCTAAAGGAGGGAGTCCACTCAGTCAACGGTAAACTGAATTCTTGGTCCGTTGACAGCTATCTTGGATTTTTGAGGCGTTTCGGCGCTGAGAGCTATATTATTGACATCCTCAAATTGGATGTGGAGTCCTCAGAATGGCCTGCTTTAGAAACGGCTTTGCGCGATGGCTCACTGAGAAATGTGAAACAACTCCTTCTGGAGACACACATTGCAAAGTTCGAGACTGCAAATGAGTTAAAACGATACCTCTCCATCCTAAAAGCACTTTACGACCTCGGTTTTCGACAGTGGCATCACAATTGGAACACGTTCGGCAGTTTTAGAAGCAGTCTGAACAATGGGCGAGAGCTCACGTGCTGCCATGAGCTGTATTACATCAATATTAACTTTCTGACCGGCAGTAAGCCGACACGGAATCCACCTGACTTGGAGCTGGTTTCGCCCCTCGCCAGCATAAAGATTAGCAAGACGAGTAGCTACGATCAAGCGAATGTTGTTCGCGCGATGAATTTGAATTCGATGACGCCAGCTCAGCTTGAGGTGGCGTACTTTGGAATTGTGGAACAGCAGCACATACGCTGCCCATACAGTATTCGGATCGGAGATGCTGGCGACGGAGGCTGGGATGTCTGCTTCAGCATGCAGTACAACATCAGAAAAAGCAAGCCGTGCATTGCATTCTCATTTGGCATCAATAATATCTGGACGTACGACGATGTACTAGCTGAAAAGTACCAGTGCAATGTCTGCATGTTCGATCCGAGCATGACGAATGTAAATGATCATCAGCGCAAGAAGACATCCTGGTTCTATCGAACTGGACTCTCTTCTGAGAATAAAGTTGAGTCGAATGGCTGGAAAATGCGGACCTTGTGTACATTGTTTTCCGAGCTTGGATACAAAGACAGTATGATAGATGTACTCAAGATTGATATTGAGCATTGGGAATGGGTCAGCTTCGAGAAGGCGTTGAGCGAAGGCTGCCTGAAGAATGTCAAGCAGCTGCTATTTGAGTCGCACACAAGCGAGCTTTTGCGTCAGAAGAGCGACTACGCCCGCTTCATACGCATCTGGCAAAGTCTCTTCAGCATTGGATTTCGAACCTGGAAGTGGCACAAAAATCCAGTTTCTGTGTTCTATCAATCAGCTGCCTCGCCACAAGTTCATAGAGCCTGCTGTTATGAGCACTACATGCTGAATACGAACTTGATTCAACTGTGATTAATTTTACCGCATGGTTCTAAGTGTTTGCGAAGGTCATCCTTTTGATTTCAAGTTTCTGCTAGTTTCTTCTGCCCTGTTGTTTATAGACTATGAGACTGTTGTTTCACTCGTGGCATTGCCTATGCAGCGCACGTTCAAAAAAGCAACCACTATATTATTGGATGGCTCGATGGTAACTGTATTTTTTTCACAGGAAATGAAGACAGTATATGCTCCTCTCTATTCGATATAAACACAGAAATTTCTAGCTGTGCAAAGATCCGTCAGAGAATACTTTCATGAGTTGCTTATTCCCCTCTTTGGTAATGCGCAAAGCAGAATATGCCAGCAAGTTCTTGTTCTGCTTTGCAATGGAATTTTTTAACCGGCCATTTGTCCAATGGACTGGAACGGTCTATTATAACAAAAGCAAGTTAATGTTTCATTTGCTTTTTTATTCGGTGTCATAGAAAGACCATTGCGAATTCTTGTTTTGCTTCAAGTCGAAAGTATTTTTATTTTGGTTTGTATGTCTTCCCAAACAAATTTATAGTCATATTTTTTGTTTGTTTTAGTCGGTTTAGCTTGTCAAATTGTTGCCTCGTAAATAAATATCTAGTGCTTACATGTGTTATCTCCTTACAGTGTGTTAGGAAATAAATTTAAATTTATGACGTGCATTTTAATCATTATCGTTGAAAGGGAGGATTTTTTGTTAACTAATCTTGACGATTCAATCTAAAAGAGTAAATAAGTTCTTCAAAACTTAAATGCAATCATTAGCATCATCTAGGTGTTTCAGCTTGTTACAGGCAGGTAAACCTCGGAGTGTTGGGAATTACTTTTCCTAGATTTTGAAAAACTTCGTTCCGGCTACCACGCCTCACAATAGTATAAGTAAGTCTAGGGATTACGAAGGAGTTTGGCGTATTTACTGACTGAACAGCTGCAACAGATTCACAAAACTAGCAAATGCACCTTATGGAATTTTCATGCAATGCTTATTTGGGTAACGACTCTTTTGTCTGCTACCAATAATTTCTTAATTAAAAATGTCTTCAAAGGCAAATTCTTACAATGGCCTTCGTGGGAGTTGGCCAGACAATTGTTTATTACGAAATCACTATTTCCGCTTCAATTGTTTGCTCCTAATTTAGCTAAATGTAAAGTGCTTAACCTATGACTCAAAGGTTGCAAAGGACTCACAAAGATCATTGTTAGATTATTGTAAAAGAAGTTGCGAGCTGTTTTCTTCCATTTATGTACTCATATGATTCATTTTCACAAACTCGATCCATCCGATTAAAGCTGTTTTTAAGAATCTTACTTTTGTTATATTCCTCAAATATTTAACGTAATTGCATAAAACTAACCATAAGTAGCGACATTATGTTTTAATATTCGCCAAATATAAAAATCAGCACTCTTTAAGCGTGCGCATGCTAATAATTATAATAGTAAATTGTTATATGATATCGTTTCTAAAAGGCTGTGAGAACTGACGCAGCTGGAGGCAATGCCGCACATTTCAACAGTGCACTCGCTAGGGTTTTTCGTTGGTCTTTTGGTCCCTGGTCGGATTGGTGCGCAGAATGGGGTGGTGAACGGCAAAAAAGCTACACTTCCGAGGTGACTCCATTTAATCATAAGGGGAACTTTTTTACACCTGAACATGAGCGGCCAGCAGTATTAATTTAAATATATTCTTTTATTTTACACTCATATGGTACCATTAGAAGTGAAAAAACAAGAAATGCAAGTTCATTGGTACAGAGTTTAGAATAGAATAAAATAGTGAGATTTTTCTCGTATAGTAGAATTTTTAAGTTATCAATTTCTAAGCAGATCTAAAATTTACTCAGGAAGCAAGTCGCTGCCCCCGAATCAAGACTAACTGAGTCATTCGCAATATTCAATCGGCGCAAGATATACGTGTGAATCTTCAGGCCTTTTGTTTATGCGAATGAAGTTTTCTCCACCGCATTAAAAATGCAGTCAGGTCAGGTTCTATTGATCCATGGCGAAGCCGATCCAAGCGTATACTTCATATGTTCATGACAAAAAATGCTTACGTGACTTTTAGCTTCATTTAAGAAAGTAGCAAACTGCGCAGATTTTTTTCTCCATGAGATCATGCTTCGGATCCGAGATAATTACAATTATACGGTATAGTGAATACTTGAAGCCTAGTAAAATGGCCCATATCGCCAACAAGAACGACACTTAGACCTATAGTCTCATCGAGTAGTAGTCTCATCGAGATTTGCACGCTCGCATATGTTTAACTCGGTCATATAGATCACTAGCCTTTTGTAAATAGCCTAGACTTGACTGGAGTTTGCTACTTGACTGGAACCAGACTTCCAAAGCTACGACATGGAATGGAATAGCAGGAAAGAGTGTGGAATATTGCGGTTTTAATTCTTTCTTCTAGTCATCATGAATAATTGTATACGTATGGTCAGTAAAATGTAGCTTTCTGTGGAATATCATGTTAGTAAGATGCGGCACTCTGAAAATTTTGACAGTCGATAATAAGGAATTACGAAAATAAATTAGGTCGCACCTAATGCACGATAATCAGTCATACAAGTAACGAATATATTCGCACCATTTAGACTGCAATTATTTCTAGGAATTGCACGTATGAATTTTGAATTACTAAACTAGGTTACCTTTCATGCGATATTACATGATTTCTTATCTTTCCATCAACTAAAAACAACTGTGCCTTCAATCAAGACTTATATTATAAATATAGACGTATTTTTATATAGACGTTTAACATTTGAAGTGTACTATTTCTCCTAAATGTACTAAACACAATTTAGTTTTTAGATTAATTATTTTGCAAATCATATCTTTCCTAGTACTTTTTTACTTTTTTTCAAAAAATTCTAATTTTTACTTGCATAATCCTTCGCATTGATTAATATATTCTGATGCTTAGAATCTGAAACTTTTCAGTTATTAATTTGTTATTATTGTTTTCTCTGTGCACTTTAAAATGCATTGAAATTCCAGTTGACTGCACTCCGTTTTGTTAAGATAGCCAAATAACTAATTCTTGCATATACATCTAAACATGTAAGCAATATTCGAAAAGCAAACAGGCATTCTGTAGTGTTTTATGCAAATATGCAAATATTTGTATATATTGCAAATATTTATGTACATTCTGTGCTTTATAGTAAAAATGAAATTACTTTCAGCACAAATGAAATTAATAGTCTTGAGTCCATTGCTACTAGCTGTCAACACTTAAAATCTAATTAGATAAGTGTCAAATCGGTTATTGAGTTAGTATAGGCATAATTTAGCATGTTACTTTATTGATAATAACAAAGTAGAAATTTTAAAGATATTTTCTATTCTGTATTTAAATTCTATAGAATTATATGCTAGAGAGTACCTTTAGTTTATGGTATCTAAAATTTTTGTAAATTAATTTTTTTCTAGCTATTGTTCAAGTGTTAGAAGCAATTGTTTAAGAACTAGACAATATAAGAGCTATATTATATATTAATATTATATTATCATATTACTATAAATAAGTTTTATAAAACCAAAATAAATGGTTTTATAATAGGTTTGTAAAACCAAGCAGTGTTTAGGTCCTGAACCTTGCCGTAAAGTGGATAATATTTGCTAGTGTATCAGAGTAGGAGTATTAGAAATTTAGATAGCTGTGTGCAGCTGCAGCCATACAACAGACAGTAAATTTGCCCAGTAGGATTATGCATAAAGTTTGTGCAAAAGAAGCTTTTATGCCTCTATAACGTATTATGCTGTAATTATATTCCAATCTACTACTTTACAGGCTGCCAAATCGAGTAGTAACGAGTGCAACAGCCAAGGGAATCTGGAGGGTCTGGTCGGAAAACTGAAAGCGGACCTGACGGCTAATAGTGATTGGCTGAAGCAGAACACTGCCGAGTCCTGGTTGGCTAGCAGTGGCATGTCACGTGACGAATTCTTGGCTGCAGTGGCCAAGTGCCAGGCTGACAATGATGCTGGGGCTGAAGATGATGAACTAGTTGTCATGGAGACGGCAGATGGGAGGAAGGACGCCCAGGATGAGGAGTCATTGGATAGCCTGCTAATGGGTCTTCGCAGGCAGATTCGCAACAACCCGGCTGTGTTGGTTGGCCTGGCTAATACTGGGCGCGACCAGGTGACGAAGGAGGGACAAAATGGTGCAAAATGATGTCTGAAAACATATGGACATGAGTTACAAACCGATTTTATGTTAAAAGCGAAAGCGAAAATGTTAATTTATTCCATTGCCACTTTTTGCACAACTAGCACTTCCTTTTATCAAAAAAAGCATTCTGCCAGCTTATTTTTCTCTGTTATCTTTTTCCTTACTCTCAAGCTTGACTTTATGCACTTTATTGATTTTCAAACATTCTCTGCATTGCTATCCGTTTTAACTCTATAATACAAGCATTGGTAGTTAAGGAACAGTCGAATTGATTGATAGATACTTTGAAATATGTTTGATCATTTTTTATTCGAAAAAGCAGATTGTTGTCTTTTGTATTTTCATCTTGTTGTTGAATGATCCATTGGACAGGAAGAAAATGATACATTTGGACGCCAAATTTGGTTGCTAAATTTGGCTTTGAGAAACTCCGCAGTTACTCTGCAGCTATTGACGCAGGACAAACAGGCTATAGATTGGCTCTTTGGTATTGCTCAACTGTTTTGGAAATTGCACGGTCTTCTACACCCGACAAACATATAATCCTAAGATTTTCATCTCCTTAACTTTGAGTTCAATACTCCAGGGGGACCAGTGCAAACACTGGTCTGCTTGCTGCAAGCCTGATTGCTTCAAGAAGCGATAACATACCTGTTTTCCTACTTTGGAAAAGTCTGAATATAATACTGGTTGAACTTACTGTAGCAGTGCGTGATTTTTTGTTTGAGTTTATGTCTACCTGGATACAATCAAGCTAAACAAATTTAATTGTGTTTTTTTCTAGATAAAGTATTATTGCACGAGAGAATATAATTCTATTAATAAAAGCAGCTTTTCTGTGAGTCAATAAGCTTTCAATAAGCATTTATTGGAAATAGTCAATTAAATTCAACAGTCAGTTTTCATACAAAAATTATTATCGAAATTTATCTTGTCAAAGTACTCTTAGCTTAGAAAACATTATAGATATTAGGAGATTATGCAGTTACATATTGCGCTCAGAAAAAAGCAAAAATCATATAAATTGTGACACTATATTAATCGTCTTTATAAACATGTGAACAAGTTAAAAAATATCAATTTATTAAATGCACTTTTATAGAAATTTCTATCCTGTAATTTATAGTTAAAGGAGGTCGCTAGGCTAAAACCAGACGCCTGAATTATAAGATGACATGCTTAATAGTCTATTGGCAGCCTACTTGAGCGCCCAGCAACTCACTCCGCCAGCAACCTCTCACTCCGCCAGCCACCTCGCACCGCCAGCCACCTCACTCCGCCAGCCACCTCGCACCGCCAACCGCCTCACTCCGCCAGCCACCTCACTCCGCCACCCTAATGAACCAGTACATCAATTTATACGTTAGTTTTTCCCAGCTTTTTTAATGGGACGTGCAACGTGCAAGTGTGCTAAAACTGACATGTCGAACTATCGATAATAGATTATTATTGCGAAAAAAGTGCACGCGTGCAAAAAATATTTTTCTATTCGTATTCTAAATACTCGTAGTCTAGAAATTCTTCGAGCTATAAGTCTTTTGGTGCTTGAGGTTTTTAAAATGCTCAGCCATTTTGTAAAGCAAGAAAATACAACTCAACCATGGTTTGAGCGCTTCAAATTGCGTTGTCATGATAACCACTTGGTGACGGCTTTGCGGAGGAGCTTATCTCGAAGATTGATGGATTCTCCCAGCGGTTCTCCGCTGTACCACGAATATCCACAGCCGTTACATAGTTCCGCTTGCTGAACACGGAGACGTTGGTTACCGTGTACAACTCCTGGCGATGCACCCGCTGTTTGGACCAACACAGAACTTCGCGGCAGCCGCGTCGAAAATTAGCGTTCATACAGGCGTAAAGAATTGGCTTGGATAGGCCGGCTAGGCTGTACAGACAGGCTGACAGCAAGAAAGGATCGTAGCCTGTCGAAGTGGGCACCTGCTGATGTGCCAGCCGACGCTCCCAGCAGGCCAACAAAGGCGAGCACGAGAATTTGTGCAAGTGACATTGCTGCCAGGTCTGTTAGTGTCACAGTGGCCATTAACTTGAAGGTTTTCACCTTAGTGCGCGGTACCTGCAGTTAAAATTTGTTTTAGATATGCTACTATTTTTTCTGGAAACTTTGTGTATAGCGAAGTGAAGTGGCTGGCGGAGTGAGGTGGCTGGCGGAGTGAAGTGGTTGGCGGAGTGAGGTGGCTGGCGGAGTGAAGTGGCTGGCGGAGTGAAGTGGCTGGTGGAGTGAGGTGGCTGGCGGAGTGAGGTGGCTGGCGGAGTGAGGTGGTTGGTGGACTGAAGTGGTTGGCGGAGTGGGGTGGCTGGCGGAGTGAGGTGGCTGGCGGAGTGAGGTGGCTGGCGGAGTGAAGTGGCTGGCGGAGTGAGGTCGCTGGCGGAGTGAGGTGGCTGGCGGATTGGTGTGGTTGGCGGAGTGAAGGGGTTTGCGTAGTATGGTGACCTGCGCATCGCTTAGCAAGCGGAGTATAAGGCATCAATTAAATTTTGTAATTTGCAATTTAGCGTAAGCACTTGCGAGTTTAGCTTGGAGTTGAACAGCGTGAATGGAAAGTGACTTATTCGGACCAGTCTGTCTGTCTCACCTGGTTGGCCGTCCGCTGCAGCATTCTGCCGCCACGCAGGGCCCCCCTCTGCTGATTGATAGTCCACAAGTAGGTCCAAACCCGGCCAAACAGTCCCAGTGAGGCGCAAGCTGGCAGCAGGTAGGCCAGGGCCAGGTACGGACAAATGTAGATCAGCGGCAGGCCTGACCAAGCCAAGGGGGCGCACACAAATCGGCTGCTTTCACTGGCCTGCGGCAGACGCTGCTGGCCATAGAAGGCGGCCATCGGAGCGGCCAGGGCAAGGCCTAGCAGGCAGCTGCCCCCAATCAGTCGCTTAGCAACCGTTCGGCTAATCTTCGAGCTCAACGGGCACACAATGGCATAGTAGCGATCAGCCTGGATTGACAGCAGCAGGCAAGCATTGCAGCCCAGGTGGCTGTGCAGCAGCAGCCCGGCCAGACGGCAGGCCGGGTCTCCCAGCGGCCAAGACAGGCCGACCAGGCTCACTAGAGCCATGGCCAGGCACACCGTGAAGGTCATGGCCGAGCCGCTCAAACCGATGACGAAATAATTTGTGGTACTCTGCAGCCGGCGCGAGTGTAAGATCACGTGACAGGTAACCGCGTTGCCCAGCAGGCAGACAAGGCCACAGGCGGACAGGATCAGAATGATGAGCACTCGAGCACCCATAGGCAGTGTGGGAATGTCAAATGGCAGAGCAGCGGCGGCATCTGCTGACACCCATGCCGGCACCAAGGTAGTTACCGTGGTCATTGACGATTTGAGAATGTCTCGCCAATCTGTGGTTAGAATTTTCGCTAAGGAGAAGCAGAAAATGCTTTCTATGAAAGTCTGGCCTGCTGTCTTGGCTGCTTCTGGCTTGGGCTCCACGAAGGGCTGCCCCGTCACAAGCTTTCTATCCCTGCAGCAGCCTCCATCTCCCATCTTTCCGCCTCTCCCCTCAGGCTCCCAATCGCGACACCTCAAACTCGTGTTCCTCTCTTTCTCCAATGACTCTTCCGTCTATCTTCTATCCGCTTTTCTCTTCCCCGATTGCTCGGTTTCCATGGCAACGCGAGCCCCGTTAATAATAGCCTTCTATAGCCGAGTGCGCCTGAACCGATTGGCCCGCTGGGTGGGTGCGAAAGACAGGTGGAGGAAGAGGTGGCTGAGTACAACTTTTGAAACATCAGGCGTGCACCCGATCCCCATATCCTGGCTTGCTCTTTTCTCTCCTCCTTCAGCCCCACCGTTTAGCGGTCTGATTTCTATCGCCTGAGCACGCATCAGTTCAACCGCCCTGCCCTGCGCGCTGTCTGCTTTCTTAACGTCAACTCATACGGAGTCGCTTCTCCCGTTGGACTCAGATTCCGAATGCACTGATTACTCCGGGTCGCGTGCAGCTCTAGTCAGTCCCATTCCGATTCAGGATTTGAAAAAGAGGAAAGAAAATTAATCTGCTTTCGGAGGAAGAAGAACGGTAGCAGAAATTCAGCAAAAAATCGAGAACCCAAGGTGTTTGACAGTCAAATTGTTCTATTTTTAAGCTCAGACTCTCGGAAACAGCTTGCTCTAGGCCACAAATCGATCAATATTCTCCACGCCCCAGTTGCAGTTGAGCAGTCTGAGCACGAAGGGAAGGAAGACAAAAAACTAAAGTGAAAGAGTAGGTGAAAGAATCCTAAAATGAACAGGATGGCAGTAAGTGCGAGGGCTCCCGGGTAATGAGATGAAATTTCGTACCCAACCACCCAGCTACAACTCTTCCAAAGGCATACAAAACAGCTAAGAATAGGTTTTTTCTACTCTTTCTTAGATTTCTTCAGCTCTGCAAAAAATTACCTGGCTACACCTGCAGGAGCACAAGGGGTGAGATTATTGGAGATAGGGGAAGAGAAGGGGTGAGATTCTTGGAGATAGAAGAAGAGAAGGGGTGAGATTATTGGAGATAGGGGAAGAGAAGGGGTGAGATTATTGGAGATAGGGGAAGAGAAGGGGTGAGATTATTGGAGATAGGGGAAGAGAAGGGTTGAGATTATTGGAGATAGGGGAAGAGAAGGGTTGAGATTATTGGAGATAGGGGAAGAGAAGGGGTGAGATTATTGGAGATAGGGGAAGAGAAGGGTTGAGATTATTGGAGATAGGGGAAGAGAAGGGTGAGATTATTGGAGATAGGGGAAGAGAATGGGTGAGATTATTGGAGATAGGGGAAGAGAAGGGGTGAGATTATTGGAGATATGGGAAGAGAAGGGTGAGATTATTGGAGATAGGGGAAGAGAAGAGGTGAGATTATTGGAGATAGGGGAAGAGAAGGGTGAGATTATTGGAGATAGGGGAAGAGAAGGGGTGAGATTATTGGAGATAGGGGAAGAGAAGGGGTGAGATTATTGGAGATATGGGAAGAGAAGGGGTGAGATTATTGGAGATAGGGGAAGAGAAGGGGCGAGATTATTGGAGATAGGGGAAGAGAAGGGTGAGATTATTGGAGATAGGGGAAGAGAAGGGGGGAGATTATTGGAGATAGGGGAAGAGAAGGGTGAGATTATTGGAGATAGGGGAAGAGAAGGGTGAGATTATTGGAGATAGGGGAAGAGAAGGGTTGAGATTATTGGAGATAGGGGAAGAGAGGGGGTGAGATTATTGGAGATAGGGGAAGAGAAGGGGTGAGATAATTGCAGAGACACGAAGATGAGGGGTGGGGTAACTGGAGAGACAGGAAAAGGCTTGAGATGATCGAAAAGTGTTTTGACCTACTTTTTAGACCATTTTCATTCAAGTCTATTTTCTGGACTGGATAAACAAGTGATAGACATGTTCACTCTTGGGTTGTTCAATTCTTCTTATAAGGTACTGAAGTGGAATTAGTTTGGTGACTTGGCAAATATAAGAATATTTTTTCGAGAAATCGATGGGCGTGAAGAATTGGGTGGGTGACGAATCGGATGGGGTGGGTGACAAGTCGGATGGGGTGGGTAACACATCGGATGGGGTGGGTGACAAATTGGATGGGGTGGGTGACAAATTGGATGGGGTTGGTGACCAATCGAAGCTAGGCTCGATGACAAATCAGAGAAGATGGCTGACTCATCAGCGGGAGTGAGTGACCAATCGAAGGGTGGGTGATGAATTGGATGGGGTGGGTGACGAATCGGATGGGGTGGGTGACGAATCGGATGGGGTGTGTGATGAATTATATGGGGGTGAAAAAAGGAACTGTTTTACATTAGTATTAAATTTATTTTCTGGTTCGTCAATCGTGACTTACTTTTCGTAGTAAGGTGAGACCTTACTTTAGATCACGAGAAGAGTTAAGAATTAATTACTTTGCTGTAAAAAAGAATTAGTCTCTTATTGGACTGCTACTTACCCACGGATGCTACTTACAAGTAGAGTAGTAGAACTACTCGGAACTTAAAAAATGCAAATTAAAATAGCTCGTAGATTATTGTTCTACGTAAGACTCAGTTTTACACGACACCAGAAACGTAAAAATGACGAATTAGTTTTTTATATTTTGTGCTAACATAAACAAAAAAGTATATTTGAACTCACATGTTCAGTAATTTGATAATAATTCACTTTTTGTTGTATGGGCGTGATACGACTTTTCGAATTTCGATACGACCAGACCTGTTTTACGTAGATACAAAAATTTTCATTATTTTGAAACATCGAACTTCGAAAAAAATTCCTAACCTGTTTTTCACGTTTACCGATTTATTTTATAGGCATTAGTGAACTGCTAAATAGTTAGAGTGATTTTCTATTTCCGAGTGTCGGGGATATTTCTATCCACGTTTTTTCTTTTTTCTGAGCAGAACTATAGCTAAAAATAGAAGTCCGGGTTTTAAATCTCTAAGAATTTACCTTACCAGGTTGTCCCTTGTTTTGCATAATGACCAGAAGCCCGTGGGCTGTAGTCTATTTTTAGCAACGCTCAAACACCCAGTCAAATGCAGGGGTGGGTTGAGTATGCTCTTCTCTAATTGGTCCTTTCCGTTCCTACTTATAGCTGCCGAATGGCAACCACAAAACACTCACCAATTTCATAGCTTAATGATCTGTCAATTAGCTTCCTAAGGCTAAGCTACAAAGGTTCTCTATAAGACGAAGCAAAGTGGTTCGTAAAAGCTAGCTAATAGCTAATTCCAATGCGCGCCTTTAGCATCGCATTAACTATTATAGCTTTGAGCACAGTGGTCTGTTCTCAAGGTACTCAAGCCCAGACTGCGTCGCCGAGTGCGTGTCCGCCAGACTCAATGCCAGCCACGCGTCAGCTCATTCAGCTACTCAGCTGCAGGTCTGGGCCGCAGACCCTGCGAGTTCCTGAGGACGTCTCGGTCGGCACCAGGCTGGTAACTGTGGCCAGGCAGCTGCATCTGCAGGCCATAGACAGTAGTGCGGGTAGAGCGAACTACCTCAGCTACACTGACATGGCCCTGACCCTCAACCAATCAGTAGCAGCGCTAGGCAGTGCTGGCCTGACCCGGCAAAGGTTCCTGTGCTACGAGAACAGAGCCGACTCTAGTAAGGAGCTTCCCCTGGTGGTCGTGTTCAACCTGGAGGTGATCGCCTTAAACGACGTGCCCCGCCTGTTGGAGTTGTCTCCACTGCGACTGAGCATTTGGCGACACGCGACGGCGGGCAGCCTGCTTCACATTTTCCGTGCCAAACCGCCAATGGGAGCCGAGGAAGCCGAGATGAGGTTCCTTCTGTCCAGCGACGCGCCTTACTGGCTGGGTTTGACAGCCGGTAGCGGCCAATTGACACTCGCCCACGAGCTTCCGTCGGACTCGCCATCAAGTCTGTCGGTTCGCATTCGCGTGCGCGATCCGTTGAAATGCACCGAATCACCTGAGGTCGTCGTCGATTTGAAAATCTTTCGACTCTGGCGTCAAGCCAAATTGGACCTGCCGATTAGCGACATCTGCCATCTGGACAATGACACCCAGCTGCTCGATGCAGTCAGGCAGGCATCCCTGCTTGAGTCACCCGTCGGCCGGATGAGCATTCTGTGGCGCGGCCCACACAACCAAGCGCTGGTGGAAGCCTTCAGTATCAAGGAGGCAGCCGACAGCATGGAGGTTCGCGATGTCGCACTAATTCAGTTCCAATTTAACTGCCTCAGCGCAGGAACAACGGCGCAATTGAATTCTTATCCACAGGCTGAGGAAGACTGTCGGTTTGTGCTGACCGTTTTGGTCTGTGCCGCAATCACCGCAGCCTTGTCTGCCTTGGCATTCTTAGTCGGCAAATATTACCGGAATCATCATCCACGAATTGATGAACAACTGCAGGAGCTGCAGGCCATGCTATGAATCTTAAATATTTGAACAGTCAGGCTCTCTTTAGCACAAAATAGCCATTTTTAGATCGTATTTAATAATAAACTTAATAAACTTAATAAGGTAGCTTTCAAATTTCGTTTTTCCTACATTATACTCGTAGCACAATGATTGTTAACAGCTTATTAGGTTTTCTCTAAAAAAAGCATTGCATATATTTCTATGTCCACATCCTTATGCTCATCTCTCTATACTAGAGCAGTATCTTTCTTAGTTTTGTAATGCAATATTTCCAAGCTACTCGGAAACTGGCCAAATACCATCCGGAGAGAGAAGAGAACTGGTTTTATTATACGAGCGTATAAACATCCCTTCTCATATAGCTAGCGCCTCAGCTACCATGAAAATAATGCTTGAATGTGCACGTTTTACTTATAATACACTAAACACTAGAAATACAATAAGCATAAACTGAATAGAAACGTGCGTTCTCAAACAATGTCTCTCTGTATCTACGTTGCATTTATATTGGGCGCGTTCAGTAACATCAGTTGCGGGAATTTGACAGTCTACTAGAATAGATTCAGCAAAGTTAAAGAATCTCACCTAGATCTACTAGAATCTCGCCCAGAATCTACTAGAATCTCACCTAGAATCTACTAGAATCTCACCTAGAATCTACTAGAATCTCACCTAGAATCTACTAGAATCTCACCTAGAATCTACTAGAATCTCACCCAGAATCTACTAGAATCTCACCTAGAATCTACTAGAATCTCACCCAGAATCTACTAGAATCTCACCTAGAATCTACTAGAATCTCACCTAGAATCTACTAGAATCTCACCCAGAATATACTAGAATCTCACCTAGAATCTACTAGAATCTCACCTAGAATCTACTAGAAACTCACCTAGAATATACTAGAATCTCACCTAGAATCTACTAGAATCTCACCCAGAATCTACTAGAATCTCACCCAGAATATACTAGAATCTCACCTAGAATCTACTAGAATCTCACCTAGAATCTACTAGAATCTCACTTAGAATCTACTAGAATCTCACCTAGAATCTACTAGAATCTCACCTAGATCTACTAGAGTCTCACCTAGAGCTACTAGAGTCTCACCTAGAATCTACTAGAATCTCACCTAGAATCTACTAGAATCTCACCTAGAATCTACTAGAATCTCACCCAGAATCTACTAGAATCTCACCTAGAATCTACTAGAATCTCACCCAGAATCTACTAGAATCTCACCTAGAATCTACTAGAATCTCACCTAGAATCTACTAGAATCTCACCCAGAATCTGCTAGAATCTCACCTAGAATCTACTAGAATCTCACCTAGAATCTACTAGAAACTCACCTAGAATATACTAGAAACTCACCTAGAATCTACTAGAATCTCACCCAGAATCTACTAGAATCTCACCCAGAATATACTAGAATCTCACCTAGAATCTACTAGAATCTCACCTAGAATCTACTAGAATCTCACTTAGAATCTACTAGAAACTCACCTAGAATCTACTAGAATCTCACCTAGATCTACTAGAGTCTCACCTAGATCTACTAGAGTCTCACCTAGATCTACTAGAATCTCACCTAGAATCTACTAGAATCTCAATTCTAGCGCCTCATCGAGTCAGCCAAGAACTACCTGGATACTGTGAAGTCGACAATGTCCGTGTCTAAATGACTGTGCACTTTTACTGTGGCTTGGAGATCGGCCCTCAGGGACGTAAAGGATGCAAGACAAGCTCTAAGCTCGTCTTAATATTTGCGGCCTTGCCGCGGAATCGAGCTCAGGACCTTGGTGAGAGAGAGGCAAATGGTTTAGACCGCTCTGCCACTCACCCCCCTGAGAGTGAGTCACCCCCAAGAATGCAACGTTGTCGATGGAATGCTTTTCTCAAGCCTTGACATACGAAAACATGTACACGAGTACTAAACCTGTAATGATTTTCAGAAGAACTAATTTACCTAGACTTATATTATACGAGTAACTTGTTTGGCTGAAGGCACTAAAATAGATTAAAAACACGATAGGCTTTTAACTTGGTGGTTTGTCGCACAAATATATTTTCTATTTAATGGACAAAAGACTGTCATTAGCTGAGTTCATGCATTCGAATTGGATTGCGTTTTGAACTCAACTACCCTACTAACGAGTAGGATTTTGCGCCCTTAGTTACTAGTTCCCGTAGTTTGTAAGGGCAGCGCTTTTTACTATAAATAATCAAAGAAATGACGCCATTGGAAAAAGTGACAAAAATCATACTGGACAGGTTAATTAGGGGAGAACAAGTGACACAGCGAATTTCAATGGAAAACAAGCGTTTATTTATTTCCGGCGTTTTCTTCCGGTGTGTTTCTGTTGGCGCCAATTCAAACTGCAGCGCTGAGCGAGTGCCAGTAGGTGATGGTCTGCTCCGGGTTGGCCGACATCGCCTTCCAGTGCTCCAGCTCGCGGCGCTTGGCGAACAGCTCGCAGCCGAGGACAACACTGCCGAGTGGCTTGTCTAGGATGCCAGGTACAAATGCGGATTTGCACTTTTACAGTGCTACGATTCTTTTCTGATCTTCGAGTTACAATTTTGAGTTGAGCAAACAAGTAATTAAAGCTAGCTTCTAATATTACTTCCGCTTTTGTCTGCTTTCATCCGATTGAAATTTATATAATACGAAAACTGTCTTTAAGCTCAAATTAGCTTTTACTGCTACTTTGAGTAAGACACTGTGACTATCTGTATCTGCTGCACTGGAAAAAAAGATATTTTTTTCATCTGTAAATTTAGTTCTTCATTTCCACTAAAGAAAGAGACAATATCAGATCCCATAATAATAGAGTGGATTGCTTAGGCACTACTAAATACTCAGTCCCTGGGTGAAGTTACTAATCTATCCCCTGGATGAAGGAATAGAATGGATTGCTAATCTATCCCATGGATGAAGGAATAGAATGGATTGCTAATCTATCCCCTAGATGAAGGAATAGAATGGATTGCTAATCTATCCCATGGATGAAGGAATAGAATGGATTGCTAATCTATCCCATGGATGAAGGAATAGAATGGATTGCTAATCTATCCCATGGATGAAGGAATAGAATGGATTGCTAATCTATCCCCTAGATGAAGGAATAGAATGGATTGCTAATCTATCCCATGGATGAAGGAATATAATGGATTGCTAATCTATCCCATGGATGAAGGAATAGAATGGATTGCTAATCTATCCCATGGATGAAGGAATAGAATGGATTGCTAATCTATCCCATGGATGAAGGAATAGAATGGATTGCTAATCTATCCCCTAGATGAAGGAATAGAATGGATTGCTAATCTATCCCATGGATGAAGGAATAGAATGGATTGCTAATCTATCCCATGGATGAAGGAATAGAATGGATTGCTAATCTATCCCATGGATGAAGGAACAGAATGTATCGTTAATCTATCCCATGGATGAAGGAATATAATGGATTGCTAATCTATCCCATGGATGAAGGAATAGAATGGATTGCTAATCTATCCCATGGATGAAGGAATAGAATGGATTGCTAATCTATCCCATGGATGAAGGAATAGAATGGATTGCTAATCTATCCCCTAGATGAAGGAATAGAATGGATTGCTAATCTATCCCATGGATGAAGGAATAGAATGGATTGCTAATCTATCCCATGGATGAAGGAATAGAATGGATTGCTAATCTATCCCATGGATGGAGGAACAGAATGTCTCGTTAATCTATCCGATTGATGGCGTAGTGAAATAAATAGATAATATTTGCCACTAATAGATGATTAGCACAATGTAAGTATTTAATATTTATGATGTATAGCGGGTGAAAATCTGATGTAGAATTTGGCGGATAAAGTCGGAGCATACCAAAAAGGCTTCCAATGCCCGTGGCGTGGTGCATCATGGTCACTTTGATGATGGTCTGGCTCAGGTCCGTCACCCGGTTGAAAATGAGCGACTGATTGATGGCCAAGGAGCCAGTCACTGTCTCTGTGCGCTTGCTCTTCACCTCCTTGCCTTGCAGTCCGGTGTGCATGGACACCCTCAGGTAGACTTCTGCGGGTTTCCCACGGAATCATCGTGGCCTATTTAAAATGTAAAACTAAAGAACTCAATGTAGTTGTTACTGCATCAGCTCTGACCTTGGTGGCAAGCAAATCTCGTATTCAACTGTTCTAGGTAAAAGTGTTCCGATTATCCGTGAGAGGAGAGAGGATAATAGAGAGAGGAGAGAGGATAATAGAGAGAGGAGAGAGGATAATAGAGAGAGGAGAGAGGATAATAGAGAGAGGATGGAGGATAATAGAGAGAGGAGAGAGGATAATAGAGAGAGGAGAGAGGATAATAGAGAGAGGAGAGAGGATAATAGAGAGAGGAGAGAGGATAATAGAGAGAGGAGAGAGGATAATAGAGAGAGGAGAGAGGATAATAGAGAGAGGATAGAGGATAATAGAGAGAGGAGAGAGGATAATAGAGAGAGGAGAGAGGATAATAGAGAGAGGATGGAGGATAATAGAGAGAGGAGAGAGGATAATAGAGAGAGGATGGAGGATAATAGAGAGAGGAGAGAGGATAATAGAGAGAGGAGAGAGGATAATAGAGAGAGGAGAGAGGATAATAGAGAGAGGAGAGAGGATAATAGAGAGAGGAGAGAGGATAATAGAGAGAGGAGAGAGGATAATAGAGGGAGGATAGAGGATAATAGACAGAGGAGAGAGGATAATAGAGAGAGGAGAGAGGATAATAGAGAGAGGAGAGAGGATAATAGAATAGAGAGGATAGAGGATAATAGAGACAGGACAGAGGACAATAGAGAGAGGAGAGAGGATAATAGAGAGAGGAGAGAGGATAATAGAGAGAGGATGGAGGATAATAGAGAGAGGAGAGAGGATAATAGAGAGAGGAGAGAGGATAATAGAGAGAGGAGAGAGGATAATAGAGAGAGGAGAGAGGATAATAGAGAGAGGAGAGAGGATAATAGAGAGAGGAGAGAGGATAATAGAGAGAGGATGGAGGATAATAGAGAGAGGAGAGAGGATAATAGAGAGAGGAGAGAGGATAATAGAGAGAGGAGAGAGGATAATAGAGAGAGGAGAGAGGATAATAGAGAGAGGATAGAGGATAATAGACAGAGGAGAGAGGATAATAGAGAGAGGAGAGAGGATAATAGAGAGAGGAGAGAGGATAATAGAGAGAGGATGGAGGATAATAGAGAGAGGAGAGAGGATAATAGAGAGAGGAGAGAGGATAATAGAGAGAGGAGAGAGGATAATAGAGAGAGGAGAGAGGATAATAGAGAGAGGATGGAGGATAATAGAGAGAGGAGAGAGGATAATAGAGAGAGGAGAGAGGATAATAGAGAGAGGAGAGAGGATAATAGAGAGAGGAGAGAGGATAATAGAGAGAGGAGAGAGGATAATAGAGAGAGGAGAGAGGATAATAGAGAGAGGAGAGAGGATAATAGAGAGAGGAGAGAGGATAATAGAGAGAGGAGAGAGGATAATAGAGAGAGGATAGAGGATAATAGACAGAGGAGAGAGGATAATAGAGAGAGGAGAGAGGATAATAGAGAGAGGAGAGAGGATAATAGAATAGAGAGGATAGAGGATAATAGAGACAGGACAGAGGACAATAGAGAGAGGAGAGAGGATAATAGAGAGAGGAGAGAGGATAATAGAGAGAGGATGGAGGATAATAGAGAGAGGAGAGAGGATAATAGAGAGAGGAGAGAGGATAATAGAGAGAGGAGAGAGGATAATAGAGAGAGGAGAGAGGATAATAGAGAGAGGAGAGAGGATAATAGAGAGAGGAGAGAGGATAATAGAGAGAGGATGGAGGATAATAGAGAGAGGAGAGAGGATAATAGAGAGAGGAGAGAGGATAATAGAGAGAGGAGAGAGGATAATAGAGAGAGGAGAGAGGATAATAGAGAGAGGAGAGAGGATAATAGAGAGAGGAGAGAGGATAGTAGAGAGAGGAGAGAGGATAATAGAGAGAGGAGAGAGGATAATAGAGAGAGGAGAGAGGATAATAGAGAGAGGATAGAGGATAATAGACAGAGGAGAGAGGATAATAGAGAGAGGATAGAGGATAATAGAGAGAGGAGAGAGGATAATAGACAGAGGAGAGAGGATAATAGAGACAGGACAGAGGACAATAGAGAGAGGAGAGAGGATAATAGAGAGAGGATGGAGGATAATAGAGAGAGGAGAGAGGATAATAGAGAGAGGAGAGAGGATAATAGAGAGAGGATGGAGGATAATAGAGAGAGGAGAGAGGATAATAGAGAGAGGAGAGAGGATAATAGAGACAGGACAGAGGACAATAGAGAGAGGAGAGAGGATAATAGAGAGAGGAGAGAGGATAATAGAGAGAGGATAGAGGATAATAGAGAGAGGAGAGAGGATAATAGAGAGAGGAGAGAGGATAATAGAGAGAGGATGGAGGATAATAGAGAGAGGAGAGAGGATAATAGAGAGAGGAGAGAGGACAATATGAATGAGAATGAGAACAAGAGTGAGTAGAAGAGGTAGTGGACAATAATCGGAGCAATATTATCGAGAACAGTTTAACCGGTTTAAGCTATTCTATTCTATTTGTTCTATTCTATTTGCACTAATCGCTTATCAATGCGCAATGAACGGGTATATCGAACGAGTCTCTCATGCCCACCAATGCACTCGTCTGTTTCATTTTTAGTTGGCAAATTCCTGCACTCGTGAAGGCCGACCGTGATGCGCTCGAGCTGGGCGTGATAGGTCAGGGCGATCTTCACCTCCGGGTTCTGCGAGCTCTGAAAGTCAGTTAGGGTTTTGACGCCATCATCTGCGGTAGTCGATACTACACTCGACATACCACACTAGTCGATATCACAATTTGTTAGGTATTGTGAAATACCTAATCGATAAATTCGTAGCTTAAACGGGATATCCTGTTAGCATATTTGTCGATGTCAGAAAACATCAAAAGAAAATGTCTATTTATCTTTCTTGTGAATATTAGTGAATATTAGCATCTGCTTCTTTGTATTTCGAGAGCTGTAGAAACGTGAAAATCTTTCATTACAATCCTTATGTTTCTTGTGACTTAAGACTCTTGTTTGTTATAAATAACTCAACTAGAATCTCGATTAGAATCTACTAGAATCACACCTAGATCTACTAGAGTCTCACCTAGATCTACTAGAATCTCACCCAGCTAGAATCTACGAGAATCTCACCTAGCTAGAATCTACTAGAATCTCACCTAGAATCTATTAGAATCTCACCTAGAATCTGCTAGAATCTCACCTAGAACCTACTAGAATCTGATCTAGAATCTACTAGAATCTCACCTAGATCTACTAGAATCTCACCTAGAATTTACTAGAATCTTACCTAGAATCTACTAGAATCTCACCTAGAATCTACTAGAATCTACTCGAATCTCACCTAAAATCTACTAGAATCTCACCTAGAACCTACTAGAATCTCACCTAGAATCTATTAGAATCTCACGTAGAATCTGCTAGAATCTCACCTAGAACCTACTAGAATCTGATCTAGAATCTACTAGAATCTCACCTAGATCTACTAGAATCTCACCTAGAACCTACTAGAATCTCACCTAGAATCTACTAGAATCTCACCTAGAATCTACTAGAATTTACTCGAATCTCACCTAGAATCTACTAGAATCTCACCTAGAATCTACTAGAATTTACTCGAATCTCACCTAGAATCTACTAGGTCAATTTCTAAGAATTAAGAAGTCTCACAGAAGACTCACATCTCCAGTCTCAGAGTCCAGGTCGCGAAACATCCGACAGTCCTTGTCCACAGAGAGCAGCTCACGCAGCGGGAAAGCCACGTGACCCACCGCCTTCTGTCGCTTTTGCTTGTCCACGTGGAACACGGTCATCAGCAGGGTCTGGTGATCCAGACTGGCTGTGGCAATCTGGATCGATTGGATGGCATTAAAGATGGCAATAGAGCCTACTGTTTTAACTAATCACCAACCAAGTTGACGAGCCTTCCTGATTTTCTCATTATCTGTAAGAGCTGCACTCAGTATCAGTCTCAGTATGGATAGCTAATCTATCCCATTGATGGAGGAATATAATGGATTGCTAATCTATCCCATTGATGGAGGAATATAATGGATTGCTAATCTATCCCATTGATGGAGGAATATAATGGATTGCTAATCTATCCCATTGATGGAGGAACATAATGGATTGCTAATCTATCCCATTGATGGAGGAATATAATGGATTGCTAATCTATCCCATTGATGGAGGAATATAATGGATTGCTAATCTATCCCATTGATGGAGGAACATAATGGATTGCTAATCTATCCCATTGATGGAGGAATATAATGGATTGCTAATCTAATCCCATTGATGGAGGAATATAATGGATTGCTAATCGATCCCATTGATGGAGGAATATAATGGATTGCTAATCTATCCCATTGATGGAGGAATATAATGGATTGCTAATCTATCCCATTGATGGAGGAACATAATGGATTGCTAATCTATCCCATTGATGGAGGAATATAATGGATTGCTAATCTATCCCATTGATGGAGGAATATAATGGATTGCTAATCTATCCCATTGATGGAGGAATATAATGGATTGCTATCTAACCCATTGATGGAGGAATATAATGGATTGCTAATCTATCCCATTGATGGAGGAATATAATGGATTGCTAATCTATCCCATTGATGGACGAACATAATGGATTGCTAATCTATCCCATTGATGGAGGAATATAATGGATTGCTAATATATCCCATTGATGGAGGAACATAATGGATTGCTAATCGATCCCATTGATGGAGGAACATAATGGATTGCCAATCTATCCCATTGATGGAGGAACATAATAGATTGCTAATCTATCCCATTGATGGAGGAACATAATGGATTGCTAATCTAACCCATTGATGGAGGAACATAATGGATTGCTAATCTATCCCATTGATGGAGGAATATAATGGATTGCTAATCTAACCCATTGATGGACGAACATAATGGATTGCTAATCTATCCCATTGATGGAGGAATATAATTGATTGCTAATCTATCCCATTGATGGAGGAATATAATGGATTGCTAATCTATCCCATTGATGGAGGAACATAATGGATTGCTAATCTAACCCATTGATGGACGAACATAATGGATTGCTAATCTATCCCATTGATGGAGGAATATAATGGATTGCTAATATATCCCATTGATGGAGGAACATAATGGATTGCTAATCTATCCCATTGATGGAGGAATATAATGGATTGCCAATCTATCCCATTGATGGAGGAATATAATGGATTGCTAATCTAACCCATTGATGGAGGAATATAATGGATTGCTAATCTATCCCATTGATGGACGAACATAATGGATTGCTAATCTATCCCATTGATGGAGGAATATAATGGATTGCTAATCTATCCCATTGATGGAGGAATATAATGGATTGCTAATCTATCCCATTGATGGAGGAATATAATGGATTGCCAATCTATCCCATGGATGAAGGAATATAATGGATTGCCAATCTATCCAATGGATGAAAGAATAGAATGGATTGCTAATCAATCCCATTGATAAAGGAATAGAATGGATTGCTAGTCTATCCCATTGTTTAGGAATAGAATGGATTCTTATCAATCCATGCATAAAGGAATAGAATGGATTGCTAATCTATCCCATGCATAAAGGAATAGAATGGATTGCTAGTCTATCCCATGCATAAAGGAATAGAATGGATTGCTAATCTATCCCATGCATAAAGGAATAGAATGGATTGCTAGTCTATCCCATGCATAAAGGAATAGAATGGATTGCTAATCTATCCCATGCATGAAGGAATAGAATGGATTGCTAGTCTATCCCATGGATAAAGTAATAGAATGGATTGCTAGTCTATCCCATTGTTTAGGAATAGAATGGATTCTTATCAATCCATGCATAAAGGAACAGAATGGATTGCTAGTCTATCCCATGGATAAAGTATAGAATGGATTGCTAGTCTATCCCATTGTTTAGGAATAGAATGGATTCTTATCAATCCATGCATAAAGGAATAGAATGGATTGCTAATCTATTCCATGCATAAAGGAATAGAATGGATTGCTAGTCTATCCCATGCATAAAGGAATAGAATGGATTGCTAATCTATCCCATGCATAAAGGAATAGAATGGATTGCTTATCAATCCCATGCATAAGGAATAGAATGGATTGCTTATCAATCCCATGCATAAAGGAATAGAATGGATTGCTAATCACGGAATTGATTTAAAAGTCAGATTCTAAATTTACTATTCTGATTCAGATTCTGCTAATTATGTTGAGCTAAGTGCTACTTACCTGAAAACAGAATTTCTCGTCAAAGTTAGGATTGTTTGTCTTCTTTTTCACCGAAGTCGTGTGCACTCGCCTCTCGTCATTCTCAAGGGCCAGTCTGTTGATTAATTGCAAGTCAGTTTTAGTCACTAGTTTCATTCGCATTTTTTCAGAGACATTGTTTATTTTTTTCCTGCGAAACTGCTCCGTTGCTAAGCTAATGCGTCGCCATGGAAACTGACCTGACATAGCAGTCGCCCGGCTGTCCGCTGTTGGCCTCTTTGCGAACTCGCAAATTTCTGGCTTTCCTGACCGTCACAGCTAACTGCTCAATCTCGGGTGTGTAGTTGAGTACAAACCAGAGCCGGCCGACGTGACCCGGAGCGTGCTCATACATTTCCTCGGCGTCCTCATTGAGATAGAGCGAAGGGTCCAGCTGGCCGAGGGCTCGGGATTTCACTGAGCAGTTTTGGTGGGACAACTTGGATTTGGCCCTGTGAGACTCTACTTGAGTTTATTTGAGTCTACTTAATTTGAGTCTACTTCAGTCTAATTGGCTCTACTCAAGTCTACTTGAGTCTACTCGAGTCAATTGAGTCTACTCGAGTCTATTGAGTCTACTCGAGTCTATTGAGTCTACTCGAGTCAATTGAGTTTACTCGAGTCAATTGAGTCTACTCAAGTCTATTGAGTCTACTCGAGTCTATTGAGTCTACTCGAGTCTATTGAGTCTACTCCAGTCTATTGAGTCTACTCAAGTCTATTGAGTCTACTCCAGTCTATTGAGTCTACTCGAGTCTATTGAGTCTACTCGAGTCTATTGAGTCTACTCGAATCTATTGAGTCTACTCGAGTCTATTGAGTCTACTCGAGTCTATTGAGTTTACTAGAGTCTATTGAGTCTACTCGAGTCTATTGAGTCTACTCCAGTCTATTGAGTCTACTCAAGTCTATTGAGTCTACTCGAGTCTATTGAGTCTACTCCAGTCTATTGAGTCTACTCCAGTCTATTGAGTCTACTCGAGTCTATTGAGTCTACTCGAATCTATTGAGTCTACTCGAGTCTATTGAGTCTACTCGAGTCTATTGAGTCTACTCGAGTCAATTGAGTCTACTCGAGTCTATTGAGTCTACTCGAATCTATTGAGTCTACTCGAGTCTATTGAGTCTACTCGAGTCTATTGAGTTTACTCGAGTCAATTGAGTCTACTCGAGTCAATTGAGTCTACTCGAATCTATTGAGTTTACTCGAGTCAATTGAGTCTACTCGAGTCTATTGAGTCTACTCGAGTCTATTGAGTCTACTCGAGTCTATTGAGTTTACTCGAGTCAATTGGCTCTACTCAAGTCTACTTGAGTATAATCGAGTCAAATTGAGTTTACTCAAGTCTACATGAGTCTACTCGGGTCTAATTCAGTTGACTCAAGTCTACATGAGTCTACTTGAGTCTACTTGATTCTACTTGAGTCCCATGATCGCTTACTCTGGTGAGTCGGCGAGTACTTTTTCGGTGTGATCCAAACTGAGCTGGCAGCTCCTCCAATTGACGGCCCGCCAGTCGGCCCGGACGCTCCGGCGCAGCCCGCAGCACTGTCGTCGCCATCTTCGTCTTGCTCGTCCAGTCGGGCGCCGGGCAGCTGGAAAACCCCGGAGCCGAGGCTGGCGGACAGAGCGCGGAAGCCGGACATTGTGGCCGATTTTGCCAACTTCTGCCAGCCGTGCAGACCACTTAGCGAATCTGCGGTGAAAATGACAGGTGCATGTACTTTGAGACGGTAGTATTACCTGCTAAAGTGTAATATTTCTCGGTTTGATTGTGGTATTACCCAGTTTGAGTGTAGTATTACCCAGTTTGAGTGTAATATTACCCAGTTTGAGTGTAGTATTACCCAGTTTGAGTGTAATAATATCCTGTTTGAGTGTAATAATATCCTGTTTGAGTGCAACATTACCTAGTTTGAGTGTAATATTACCCAGTTTGAGTGTAGTATTACCCAGTTTGAGTGTAATATTACCCAGTTTGAGTGTAATAATATCCTGTTTGAGTGTAATAATATCCTGTTTGAGTGCAACATTACCTAGTTTGAGTGTAATATTACCCAGTTTGAGTGCAACATTACCTAGTTTGAGTGTAATATTACTCAGTTTTAGTGTAAAATTACCCGGTTTGAGTTTAACATTACCCAGTTTGAGTGTGATATTACTTGTTAGAGTGTAATATAAACTGTAAAATAATATAATGTTGCCATTAAGCCTTCTACCCATTAAGCCATCTACCCTAAATTACGTAATATTACCTGTCAGATTCTGTAATATTACCTGCAAATATTTTGTGGAATTATCAGCAATACACTATAAGTTTTAAATTTAGACTTTCATGTTACCTACTAAGCTGCAGTATTTTCTTCAGAACTTAATATTATGCGATAAAGGCTGTAATGCTAATTCTTATACAGTACTATTAAATAGTATAAGCATACATATTACCTGATTAAGACAGGCGGATGCAAAAAAAGTGTATAAAACGGCTCATATTAACAATTCGACTAGGCTTATTTTTAGAAATCCAAAGTTAGACTTGACAAAATAGCACATTGTGTTACAACAATATCAAATGGCCTTCCGGCTGCTGGCTAATTGAAGAAATCCCCTTTTACTAGGAAATTTTTCGTCGCCTCCGTCCACTGACAAAACTTACCCCCGTCCTCGCATTCGCAATCGTTGGCCTGAGCGCCACTACTGCCGCTCACGGTCGAGGACGTCGGCGACATATATAAACTGATTGAGCGTCCGATTCTAGCTAGGAAACTGTCGCGCTCTTCGTCATCCTCGCCTGCCGCCTCCGAGTCCGCCGAGTCCTCTATGGAACTCGACACCGACTCGAGCACTGATCGGATCATGCCTGTCTGCCTGACCCGGTGCCTGCTCGGAAACTGGCTTTGCTCAGGTGAATGTCGCTCCCCGGACTCATTGGGGATAAATGGGATTGTCGACAGAGGGGATATATTTTCGGCTTCTCCTCTTTGGTCACTTCTTATCCGCTGCCGTCTGCGCGCGAATGTCGAATAATGACGCGGCGAGGCGGATCAGGCGGAGGGGGAGTGTGTGGTTGCTGCTCACAGAGCAGAGGGGATAAATCAATTCTCTCTCTCGACCTCCCAGCCTCTATGAGGCTGAGGAAACGGCGTTAAATCAGTCAGGAGTCGATCGGTCTCATGCAGTTCTATTATTCTCAGTCCACCGTCTCTTCAACTTCAACGTTGCCGGAAGTGCTCCGGAAGACAAGGAAAAAAGAAATGATCGTTGTTGCCTGGTTGCTGAGCGCGATTCCCAATTCTGCCAACACCGCGTGTCCCCCCCCCGCCCAAACGTAGCGCAACTTTTTCCCAACTCGCAATCACCTCCCCCCAGCAGCAGCCAGGATTGCAGTCCTGTGGCTGCCAACCCACCCCACTCCGCCAAGGCTGGCGCCGCTGGCAGCTTGTTTTGTGCGGTTGAGCTGTTTGCTAAGCGCCAGGGGGTTTGGCCCTCCCCATCAGCATGCATTATTCAATTGGGCGGGGGGGCTAATTCAGGCGTCGATACCTCTTCCGTCACTGCCCTGGCAGCTCAGAGACCCATCCTAAGATGGGCGCAATGGATCGTGTAAGGAACAGAGCCTCAAATAGAGAGGGGGGTAGAGATTTTCAAATCCCCTCTGATCCTCTGATCCTGGCGCAATTCTTATTATTATTCCAATCACGGCAATTGATTCACGACTGGCTGAGTCTGCCTGACAATGCTTCGAAGTGACAAGGTCGAACTCAAACCAGTCAGCCGTTTAATATCGTTTCCCCACTGCTCAACAAACTTATCATTTTATTCGATTCGCATTCCATTTGCTTCTTGCTCCCTATAGAGCATAGAAATTAGTTTTATTGCAAGCAATTTTCCGATCTATCATGCATTGTTTACCTTGGGCTATTTTAGCTATTAACGTATATAAATTAGCGCATAGTTGAAGTAAAATCGTACCTTGCTACTTGCGCAGCTTACTACTGCAAGTCGTACAGTAGTGCGTAAGGATAAAATAAAATTAAATAGAAGAGAATTTCTTTAGAACGACACCAGAAACAGCAATTCCTGACCTCAATGGACATTGTGGAGAGGGCGCAGGAGCAAAGGAGAAATTTGCATTTCCAACTGGCTTCGATCTTACATATATTAATGCAGGTTCCGTGTCGTTCTAATGACTCTTGACTCCAAAATACCACCAGTGGCTCGTACAGTCCTATGAATTCCTATTTACCCCCCCCGAGGGCTGTCAGAACGCTGCCCTTCTCTGCTGTGTCGCGCAGTCATTTTTTATTCCCAATTTAAGAAATATTTCACCACATCATTGCTCCGAATTCCGACCCAGAGCAGGCTGCGAGTTTGCAATTCGATTCTCGGCACGATGTCAGGGCAGCGGGTTTAATGATTATTCGGCTGTTCATTCAGAATTCAGCATGGCAACAACATGTCACTAAATTTTTTTCAATTCTTGTCAACAAAGCATTCGGTCTTGACTTTCTAACGATTAATCGATCTGTCATTCCGATCAGATTTTCCACTCTGTGTTTTTACTTTTATTTTCCTACTTAACTTCTGACCGTTAAATATTCCTAAAACGCCCTATCGCCGTTTCCTATGTCTCCTATCGCCAATTTTTCCTTACCGCTTTTTCAAATCGATTCTTTCATGCGTAACATTTCATTTTCAATGCGCCATTTTAATTCTCCCCTTTTAAATCTCCCCTTTTAAATCTCCCCTTTTAAATCTATCCTTTTAAATCTCTACTTTTAAATCTACCCTTTAAAAAATCGCATTAAAATCTCCCCTTTTAAATCTATCCTTTTAAATCTCCCCCTTTAAAATCTCCACTTTTAAATCCCCCCTTTAAATCTACCCTTTAAAAAATCCCCTTTAAAAATCGCATAAAAATCTCCCCTTTTAAATCTATCCTTTTAAATATCCCGCTTTAAAAATCCCCTTTTAAATCTTCCATTAAAGTCTCCCATTTTAAGTCGCCCCGTTTAAATCTCCCCTTTTAAATATCCCCCGTTTAAATCTCCCCTCTTGACCACTGATTATACCCTAAGAATGCTAGCCCACCCGATTCTAGCGTATCAGTTTTCGTCTTTGACTTTCCTAGTTTCTAGGAGACAAATCCTTGTTTTTTTCTGACATTTCTCCAGTGTCTGACTTCCCCAAATATCCTATGGCCTTATCAAATGCTTGACAAGCTGGCTTCACCCAGTTGATGCTGAAGCTGTGTGTGTGTGTGAGCCAACTCAACGAGGGAAAATATAGATTGCTTAGAATAGCCGAATTTTCAGAGCAGGTCTGAGTCGACAACCGGGATGGACAAATCTAACTCAACTTTCTCCTCTGTTATTGGCGTCTGAGAAAAAAACAGATATTGTGTAAGTATGGGTCGCATTATGCATAGCAACATACTATTCAGCATAGAATTATCTGCCATAGAAAGGCCTGCTTTATAGAAGCCCCTTGCCTACACAATGTATACAGGATAGGGCTTTACAGCTGCAGTGTAATCCCACAGATTTGCTGAATAGCCTCGGCCGCTAAGCCGCCCCACCCCCCCTCCGTTCCTCGCTGACCAAATTCCCAAATTCCCATGCTTTCTGGCGCAGAAGAGGTCAGCTGTCACACTGAGAATCTCCTAGAAGAAACTGATATGCAATCTCAGCAAGATCCCAACTTACCTTTTGTACTTCTCACAAGTGGAACAAAAGCACCGCTAAATGCTTTGCTGCTCTCTTCTGCTTTAATCCGTTAAAAATTATCTTCAGCTTAGAACTTAGAGCTGTTTCTCTCGCGAAGGCGCCAACTCGATCACTACTGGCTTCCGTTCCTCTCTCTCTCTCATTTATTTCTTTACTCGGGCCTGCAGCCGTGCGAGTTTCACCCAATTCGTCACTTCTGCGTCATTGCTTAATCTCTCTACTGGCTGTGCCACAAGCGGTCCTCTCGTAGAACATCTGCCCACCTCCAAGTCCATTGGCCCGCGCCGCCGTTCTCTCCTCCTCTCAATTTCTGCTTCAGTTCCGCCGCTCTTGTCCACTTGTGATTTAGCTGCTGCCGCTTCGAGTTCAGGTCAAAGGATGAGATGAGTACGAGCTGGTGGACTCAACTGGGAGATGCGGGCACAAATGATGGAATCGGAAAACAAGCCGGACCAGGGAAAGGAAAAAAAGGAATCGGACCAAGGAAATAGAGGAAGGAACCGGACCAAGGAAACGGAAGAAGGAATCGGACCAAGGAAACGGAAGAAGGAATCGGACCAAGGAAACGGAAGAAGGAATCGGACCAAGGAAACGGAAGAAGGAATCGGACCGAGGAAACGGAAGAAGGAATCGGACCAGGGGAACGGAAGAAGGAATCGGACCAGGGGAACGGAAGAAGGAATCGGACCAGGGGAACGGAAGAAGGAATCGGACCAGGGGAACGGAAGAAGGAATCGGACCAGGGGAACGGAAGAAGGAATCGGACCAGGGGAACGGAAGAAGGAATCGGACCAGGGGAACGGAAGAAGGAATCGGACCAGGGGAACGGAAGAAGGAATCGGACCAGGGGAACGGAAGAAGGAATCGGACCAGGGGAACGGAAGAAGGAATCGGACCAGGGGAACGGAAGAAGGAATCGGACCAGGGGAAACGGAAGAAGGAATCGGACCAAGGAAACGGAAGAAGGAATCGTACCAAGGAAATATAAGAAGGAAAAAGACCAAGGAAACAGAAGAAGGAAATAGACCAAGGAAACAGAAGAAGGAATCGGACCTGGGAAACGGAAGAAGGAATCGGACCAGGGGAAACGGAAGAAGGAATCAGACCAAGGAAATATAAGTAGGAAAAAGACCAAGGAAACGGAAGAAAGAATCGGACCAAGGAATCGGAACAAGAAAACGGAAGAAGGAATCGGACCAGGGAAACTTTTGAAGGAATCGGAAGAAGGAATCGGACCAGGAAAACTGTTGAAGCAATCGGACCAGGGAAACTGTTCAAGGAAACGGACCAGGGATATTCAAAAGGAATCGGACCAGGGAAACGGAAGTGGAAAACGCAGGAAAGAAGCGAACCGGAAGGAAGAGAGAAGCGGAGAAGCAAGGCAAGTCATTTTTATTATACTATCTAGTCGTTTATTACTAAAATATTTTTTTTCTCCTTTCTTGTTGGAGATAATTAAACTTTCATATTTTAGCCCATAAAAGTAAAATTTCTATAATCATCGAATAATTCACTCCAAGCTGAAATTTCTTAAAAGTGCACGGCAAATAATCATTTCTCCGTTACTTAATTTGCACATTTGACTAGACCAATGTGAAGCAGCAAATGACACAAGTTGACTTGATTGAAAAATAAATTCGAAATATTAAATTCATATTAAAAAAACAATCTTTTAAAAACTGGCGACTGACTCGCCTCGCAGTGACGTAGCTCGTACCTACCACTTTTACAAATTTTAAGTAATTTCCCTTCTCATGTCCTGACTTTCACATCCGCCTTCAGACTTCTGATTCAGCCTCTGCTATATCTCACATTTGCTTTCACTGGTATTGTCTTATACGAAGCATCAGGATTCAAAATCCACCAACTTACTTATTCCCTCTTCTCTTCTCTCCCTCCTCTCTCCCTCTCCTCTCTCCCTCTCTTCTCTCCCTCTTCTCCCTCTTCTTCTATTCCTCTCCTCTCCCTCTTCTCCCTCTTCTCTCTCCCTCTCTCCTCTCCCTCTTCTCCCTCTTCTCTCTCCCTCTCTCCTCTCCCTCTTCTCCCTCTCCTCTCTCCCTCTCTTCTCTCCCTCTCTTCTCTCCCTCTTCTCCCTCTTCTTCTATTCCTCTCCTCTCCCTCTTCTCCCTCTTCTCTCTCCCTCTCTTCTCTCCCTCTTCTCCCTCTTCTTCTATTCCTCTCCTCTCCCTCTTCTCCCTCTTCTCCCTCTTCTACCTCTCCTCTCTCCCTCTCTTCTCTCCCTCTTCTCCCTCTTCTTCTCTTCCTCTCCTCTCACTCTCTCTTCCTCTCTCTCCCTCTTCTCTCTCTCTTTCTCCCTCATCTCTCCCCTTCTTCTCTCTCTCTCCCTCTTCTCTCCCTCTTCTCTCCCTCTTCTGGATTTGAACAAGCGCCTATAGCCTAATGGCTAGAGCGCTAGGCTAGACTCTACTTATGAGCTCCAATAAGAGCGAAACGCGTCTGGAGTTGCCTTGGTTCGAATCCAGATTTCAATTTTTTCGATACATATCGGAATCGGTTCCAACATTAGATTTTTGAAATTCAATGGGCAGTGTCCTCTCTCCCTCTCTCCCTCTCTCTCTCGCTCTCTCCCTCTCTTCTCTCCCTCTTCTCTCCCTCTTCTCTCCCTCTTCTATCCCTCTTCTCTTCCTTATATTTTTCTGATCTTAAAAGGTAAGAGAGAAAACATCTCTATTGTTTTTTCTCCTCTCTTCCCACTCCTCAACTGCTCTCGTTAGTATCGTTTGCTCCTAGCGTGCTTTTTCTGATCCTCTTCCCATATCCCTTCCCACCTTCGTTATCCATAATCTTCCTTACTCAGATTTTTCTAGCTGCCTCTGTAGAACAATTTGCATCGCACATTTTCGTGCAAAGCAAACGCGAGAGTCGCATTGTATAGAGCTTCATTCGTGCTCGAATTAACCCGTGTACACAAAAAGCACCGCCCATCGTCAACGAGCGTCTTGTGTTTAGTTGTGTCAGCTCTTTGAACTTGAGCACAGCCGCTGCTATATTGTTTGTCTTTGCTTGGCATGAATGGGAGATCATAAAAATTTATCCTACATTTATCCTACCCTTCCTCCCTCACGTCTCATCAACCTTGTTCATCCAAGTCCAAATGTTGTCGACTCACAAAGTTTTTTTCCCTTTGTCACTTACCAGGATGTTTTGGCCAGCTCACAATTCTCTCTGTGTCTTCAGCGCTTCATTTTCTGATCTATCAACAGAATCCACTTTATTGCGAAACCCAAAGAAACAATTCATTTCCCGTCAGACTTCGAGACCCAACAATTACCGTTTCTGTCCCACATGCTACCATTATCCATCTAGAAGCCTAAATTATTTGGCAAAAAATGGAAGTCTGTTATTTTAAGGAATCGTTTTCGAGTCACGTGTGGGATCAGAATATTATTCTTATCAATATTATATTTGTTACTATGCGCACAAACTACGAGCTAACAAGTGCTGATATTTTTACACTATTTTTTTCGAGAAATCGTGCTAAAATCAATAAATATATCGATAAAAAGCGAAAAATTATTCTTCAGTAAATATTTTACGTGTGGAATCCATTGAAAAATAATTTCGAGTATACATTTTTTCGTATATTATTATTGTAGCAAATCAGTAATCTCGTTTTTTTACTCGTTAGACTCACGCTGTCAGCGAATGATTCAAGGTCAAGGTCACGTAGGGGATGTTGTTTTCACGCACAGCCAGCGTGATGGCAGACTACATGTACATCAAATGGAACAGGGATCACATATATACCTCGTCGGGCCAAAGAGAGATTCTAAAAGACGATATCCTGCGTCATCCTCAGGAACACTGTCTCATCCTCAGGAACACTGCGTCATCCTCAGGAACACTGCGTCATCCTCAGGAACACTGCGTCATCCTCAGGAACACTGCGTCATCCTCAGGAACACTGTCTCATCCTCAGGAACACTGCGTCATCCTCAGGAACACTGCCTCATCCTCTGGAACACTGCGTCATCCTCAGGAACACTGCCTCATCCTCAGGAACACTGCGTCATCCTCAGGAACACTGCCTCATCCTCAGGAACACTGCGTCATCCTCAGGAACACTGCCTCATCCTCAGGAACACTGCGTCATCCTCAGGAACACTGTCTCATCCTCAGGAACACTGCCTCATCCTCAGGAACACTGCCTCATCCTCAGGAACACTGCGTCATCCTCAGGAACACTGCGTCATCCTCAGGAACACTGCGTCATCCTCAGGAACACTGCGTCATCCTCAGGAACACTGCCTCATCCTCAGGAACACTGCCTCATCCTCAGGAACACTGCCTCATCCTCAGGAACACTGCCTCATCCTCAGGAACACTGCCTCATCCTCAGGAACACTGCGTCATCCTCAGGAACACTGTCTCATCCTCAGGAACACTGCCTCATCCTCAGGAACACTGCGTCATCCTCAGGAACACTGCGTCATCCTCAGGAACACTGCCTCATCCTCAGGAACACTGCGTCATCCTCAGGAACACTGTCTCATCCTCAGGAACACTGCCTCATCCTCAGGAACACTGCCTCATCCTCAGGAACACTGTCTCATCCTCAGGAACACTGCCTCATCCTCAGGAACACTGCGTCATCCTCAGGAACACTGCCTCATCCTCAGGAACACTGTCTCATCCTCAGGAACACTGCGTCATCCTCAGGAACACTGTCTCATCCTCAGGAACACTGTCTCATCCTCAGGAACACTGTCTCATCCTCAGGAACACTGCCCCATCCTCAGGAACACTGCCCCATCCTCAGGAACACTGTCTCATCCTCAGGAACACTGCCCCATCCTCAGGAACACTGCCCCATCCTCAGGAACACTGTCTCATCCTCAGGAACACTGCGTCATCCTCAGGAACACTGCCTCATCCTCAGGAACACTGCCTCATCCTCAGGAACACTGCCTCATCCTCAGGAACACTGCCTCATCCTCAGGAACACTGCCTCATCCTCAGGAACACTGCCTCATCCTCAGGAACACTGCCTCATCCTCAGGAACACTGCGTCATCCTCAGGAACACTGTCTCATCCTCAGGAACACTGCCTCATCCTCAGGAACACTGCGTCATCCTCAGGAACACTGCCTCATCCTCAGGAACACTGCCTCATCCTCAGGAACACTGCCTCATCCTCAGGAACACTGCGTCATCCTCAGGAACACTGTCTCATCCTCAGGAACACTGCGTCATCCTCAGGAACACTGCCTCATCCTCAGGAACACTGCGTCATCCTCAGGAACACTGCGTCATCCTCAGGAACACTGTCTCATCCTCAGGAACACTGCGTCATCCTCAGGAACACTGTCTCATCCTCAGGAACACTGCGTCATCCTCAGGAACACTGCGTCATCCTCAGGAGCACTGCGTCATCCTCAGGAACACTGCGTCATCCTCAGGAACACTGCCTCATCCTCAGGAACACTGCCTCATCCTCAGGAACACTGCGTCATCCTCAGGAACACTGCCTCATCCTCAGGAACACTGCGTCATCCTCAGGAACACTGCCTCATCCTCAGGAACACTGCGTCATTCTCAGGAACACTGCGTCATCCTCAGGAACACTGCGTCATCCTCAGGAACACTGTCTCATCCTCAGGAACACTGCGTCATCCTCAGGAACACTGTCTCATCCTCAGGAACACTGCCTCATCCTCAGGAACACTGCGTCATCCTCAGGAACACTGCCTCATCCTCAGGAACACTGCCTCATCCTCAGGAACACTGCCTCATCCTCAGGAACACTGCGTCATCCTCAGGAACACTGTCTCATCCTCAGGAACACTGCGTCATCCTCAGGAACACTGCCTCATCCTCAGGAACACTGCGTCATCCTCAGGAACACTGCGTCATCCTCAGGAACACTGTCCTCATCCTCAGGAACACTGCGTCATCCTCAGGAACACTGTCTCATCCTCAGGAACACTGCGTCATCCTCAGGAACACTGCCGTCATCCTCAGGAACACTGTCTCATCCTCAGGAACACTGCGTCATCCTCAGGAACACTGCCTCATCCTCAGGAACACTGCCTCATCCTCAGGAACACTGCCTCATCCTCAGGAACACTGCCTCATCCTCAGGAACACTGCCTCATCCTCAGGAACACTGCCTCATCCTCAGGAACACTGCGTCATCCTCAGGAACACTGCGTCATCCTCAGGAACACTGCCTCATCCTCAGGAACACTGCGTCATCCTCAGGAACACTGTCTCATCCTCAGGAACACTGCGTCATCCTCAGGAACACTGTCCTCATCCTCAGGAACACTGCCGTCATCCTCAGGAACACTGCCTCATCCTCAGGAACACTGCCTCATCCTCAGGAACACTGCGTCATCCTCAGGAACACTGCGTCATCCTCAGGAACACTGCGTCATCCTCAGGAACACTGCCTCATCCTCAGGAACACTGCGTCATCCTCAGGAACACTGCGTCATCCTCAGGAACACTGCGTCATCCTCAGGAACACTGCGTTCATCCTCAGGAACACTGCCTCATCCTCAGAACACTGCGTCATCCTCAGGAACACTGTCTCATCCTCAGGAACACTGCTCATCCTCAGGAACACGGCCGTCATCCTCAGCTCAGGAACACTGCTCATCCTCAGGAACACTGCCTCATCCTCAGGAACACTGCGTCATCCTCAGGAACACTGCGTCATCCTCAGGAACACTGCGTCATCCTCAGGAACACTGCGTCATCCTCAGGAACACTGCCTCATCCTCAGGAACACTGCGTCATCCTCAGGAACACTGCGTCATCCTCAGGAACACTGCCTCATCCTCAGGAACACTGCGTCATCCTCAAGAACACTGCGTCATCCTCAGGAACACTGCGTCATCCTCAGGAACACTGCGTCATCCTCAGGAACACTGCGTCATCCTCAGGAACACTGCCTCATCCTCAGGAACACTGCCTCATCCTTTTGAAAGCTCCAAGGCATTAACCGTTGCCGCATATTTGGATTGAGAAAGGTGCAAGATAAGAAAAATTTGAGCGGAAATAATTGGAAGCACAAAATCGTAGAACGACAATTAATCAACCAATAAACTTTGCGCGCACGAAAACCCCACTAGGCAGAAATTCAATAATTGATGTTTCATACCCCTGTTTACTAAACAGACTGCGTGCTTAGAGAGTTAATGCGGCCTAAGGCCCGATTCTTTTTTTAAAGAGAGAAATAACGAGCCTCCGTTAGATAATGTCCCCCATGAGGCTAATCGATTTTTCAGACAGATAGGGCATACACCGAATTGGTTAAAATAATCCAATTGATTTTTGTGAGAATAGATATGGGCTGGATAGCCAGTGCGCCAAGCATGGTGTAAAAAACTACACTTTTAATTTAAAATATAACCACTGTCTGAAGAACACACTACAAGCGACGTTAAAAAATAATTTAATAATTTCGCTTTCAATTTTGTTTTAATCTCTGTAATTGCATTTCGCTTGCTATTATATTTTTTACGAGGGATAAAAAATGAAAGTATTAGCATTTAAAAAAAAATCTCACCTTTTTGATGTCACTAGACTAAAAACCTACCCAATTGTGCACACGTTTAACTGGCCTTTCGTCAAATGTACATCAGGCCACAGTTAGCCATATCACACATCAAGCCACAGCAGTTAGCCTAGCTTTAAATGTATAAAAAACCTCAATTAGCCTTACTTCAAGCGTATATCAACCCCAGTTAACCATAGAACACATCAGGCCCCAGTTAGCCATAGCACAAATGTACATCAAGCCCCAGTTAGCCATAGCACAAATGTACATCAAGCCCCAGATAGCCATAGCACAAATGTACATCAAGGCCCAGTTAGCCACAGCACAATGTACATCAAGCCCCAGTTAGCCATAGCACAAATGTACATCAAGGCCCAGTTAGCCACAGCACAATGTACATCAAGCCCCAGTTAGCCATAGCACAAATGTACATCAAGCCCCAGTTAGCCATAGCACAAATGTACATCAAGCCCCAGTTAACCATAGCACAAATGTACATCAAGCCCCAGTTAGCCACAGCACAATGTACATCAAGCCCCAGTTAGCCATAGCACAACTGTACATCAAGCCCCATTTAGACATAGCACAACTGTACATCAAGCCCCAGTTAGCCATAGCACAACTGTACATCAAGCCCCAGTTAACCATAGCACAACTGTACATCAAGCCCCAGTTAGCCATAGCACAACTGTTCATCAAGCCCCAGTTAACCATAGCACAACTGTACATCAAGCCCCAGTTAACCATAGCACAACTGTACATCAAGCCCCAGTTAACCATAGCACAACTGTACATCAAGCCCCAGTTAACCATAGCACAAATGTACATCAAGCCCCAGTTAGCCATAGCACAAATGTACATCAAGCCCCAGTTAGCCACAGCACAAATGTACATCAAGCCCCAGTTAACCATAGCACAACTGTACATCAAGCCCCAGTTAGCCATAGCACAACTGTACATCAAGCCCCAGTTAGCCATAGCACAACTGTACATCAAGCCCCAGTTAACCATAGCACAACTGTACATCAAGCCCCAGTTAGCCATAGCACAACTGTACATCAAGCCCCAGTTAGCCATAGAACACATCAAGCCCCAGTAAGCCTCGCTTCAAATGTAGATTAAGCACAGGCAAAAAAGTGTTTCTTAAGAGATTAGAAACGAAATAGTAAAACATTGTAAACTGTGGCCTTAAAATGTTAGCGAAGCTTAGCTTTTAGGGGAAAAGGTGTCCATAAATGGGAACAAAGTTTTAGATTTATTATTGTTCTAGCAATGCTTAACATCTGTGACAGTCTGAGGAGCAGAGGCGAGGAAGGAAGAAAAGGGAAATTTAGCCACAGACGAGGGCCTAATCACATCAGAACATTTTTCTCCACTGGCATTTCAGTTCCACTCATTCTAGCATTCAGTTCCATTCATTCTAGCATTCAGTTCCATTCATTCTAGCATTCAGTTCCATTCATTCTAGCATTCAGTTCCATTCATTCTAGAATTCAGTTCCATTCATTCTAGCATTCAGTTCCATTCATTCTAGCAATTAGTTCCACTCTTTTAAATCGTCACTATCGAATAATTGAAATATTCAGTTCCATTCATTCTAGCATTCAGTTCCATTCATTCTAGCAGTCAGTTCCATTCATTCTAGCATTCAGTTCCATTCATTCTAGCATTCAGTTCCACTCTTTTAAATCGTCACTATCGAATAATTTAAATATTCAGTTCCACCTCTTGTGAAAGCAACTGTTGCTAGGAGACCGGCTAGAACGCATCCTAGCGACACCTTTCTGTATAAAGTGCAAAGCGAGGCGTGAAATTTTGCGAGCCCGCTGGTCCAGGATTATCTCCAAGACCAAGCCTAGCCAGCCGAATAGACTCATGCGACAGCACGCTGCTCAATAATTCATTGTCAAACCGCCAGTCTAACACCTTCGTCAGCGCGACAGTATTTCGGCTTCGCCCAACCTGCAGACCCGCCCACTACTCACACATCTTCTGCCCCTACTTGTGCTATCTGGTTTTGGCAGTGGGTTAGCAACAGCCTGTAATGCGGGAGGCTAAAGGCTACTCATGTTAGGGCTCCTTTACTTATCTATATTAATATTCAACCGCCGGTGGGACTTCCTGAGTAGCCCAGCCTTAGTCCACTTATCGAGGCTGCAGGATTTTTTATTAGCTTTTTCTGTCCTTGAAAAAGATCACAACCCAGCTGAATCGCCAAATTCACAAAATCACGATTCTTCCAAAATCCAGCTTCACCCCAAATTCCGATCCCCTCTTATCCCGATTTCCAAAATCCCGATTTCCGAAATTCCGATTTCCAAAATCCCGATTTCTAAAATCCCTATTTCCGAAATCCCGATTCCCAAAATCCCGATTTCCCAAATCCCAATCTTCCAAAATCCCGATTTCCAAAATCCCGATATTAAAAAACCCCGATTTCCGAAATCCCGATTTCCCAAATCCCGATCTCTAAAATCCCGATTTCCAAAATCCCGATTTCCGAAATTCCGATTTCCAAAATCCCGATTTCTAAAATCCCGATTTCCAAAATCCCGATTTCCAAAATCTTGATTAAAAAAATCCCGATCTCTAGAATTCCGATTTCAAAATCCAGATTTTTTTAACACAGATTTCTAAAATCCCAATTTCCGAAATCCCGATTCCCAAAATCCCGATTTCCCAAATCCCAATCTTCCAAAATCCCAATTTCCTAAATCCCGATTCCCAAAATCCCGATTTTCAAAATCCCGATTTCTAAAATCCCAACCTTCTTAAATCCCCGACTTTTTTAAAATCTTAACATAAGAAGTCAGCAGAAAATTTTTTTTTGCAAATTACTAATTCATCGTGGCATTAACATTCAAAAACTCATCGATTGGGATCTGTAGATGTATGGGATGGCATTGATTTCACAGGGACACCAGGTCACTAAAAGCACACAGGCTAGACAGCAACACGACACCCATACATGCATATTCCTGTTCAAAAGCTTCATTGTAATTGCAATTCTTTTATAAAATACCTAATCCCAAGAATACTCAATGTTTTATTCTATTCTAAAGCAATAGAATGAAGTAAGATTGAGTAATGCTATAATTAGTTGGCTTGTTTGATCCTACAGTCTCAAAAGCTTGGGAATATTGATATGCTACTACTGGTGAGTAGGGTGTTCATAATTTACACCCTTTTTATTTAAATAGTTAAATAGTTATTTTTTACTGTACTAATTATCTCTCCTGTCGATCATCAGCAAAATGCGGAAGTGAAATTACCAACTTCCAGTAATTAATATCCTTTCATACAAAAACGTGTCTATTTTGATATTAAGAAATGCTGATCGCCAATGAAGGCAGAAACACTAGCGTTTAGCTTTTAATTGCTAAGTATCTGAGTATCTGGACAATTTTTTCTATACTTCTATATTAACTACGAGCGTACAAGTGGTCCTTTGAAATTCAGTGTACACAGTCCTTCAACTGAATAGTTCACACAGTCCTTCAACTGAATAGTTCACACAGTCCTTCAACTCCAGACTGTACACTGTTATTCAACCGCAAAGTGTATACAGTCCTGTAACTGAAAAGTTTACACAGTCTTTCAACTGCAGTGTACACAGTCCATTAACTGCCGTGTACACAGTCCTTCAACGGCAGTGTACACAGTCCATTAACTGCAGTGTACACAGTCCTTCAACGGCAGTGTACACAGTCCATTAACTGCCGTGTACACAGTCCTTCAACGGCAGTGTACACAGTCCATTAACTGCCGTGTACACAGTCCTTCAACGGCAGTGTACACAGTCCATTAACTGCCGTGTACACAGTCCTTCAACGGCAGTGTACACAGTCCATTAACTGCCGTGTACACAGTCCTTCAACGGCAGTGTACACAGTCCATTAACTGCCGTGTACACAGTCCTTCAACGGCAGTGTACACAGTCCATTAACCGCAGTGTACACAGTCCTTAAACTGCAGACAGTACACAGTACAATCCTTCAACTGCAAATTGTGCACAGTCCTTTGACTGCAGTGTACACAGTCTTTCAACTGCATTGTACACAGTCTTTTAACTGCAGTGTACACAGTCTTTCAACTGCAGTGTACACAGTCCATTAACTGCCGTGTACACAGTCCTTCAACGGCAGTGTACACAGTCCATTAACCGCAGTGTACACAGTCCTTAAACTGCAGACAGTACACAGTACAATCCTTCAACTGCAAATTGTGCACAGTCCTTTGACTGCAGTGTACACAGTCTTTCAACTGCATTGTACACAGTCTTTTAACTGCCGTGTACACAGTCCTTCAACGGCAGTGTACACAGTCCATTAACTGCCGTGTACACAGTCCTTCAACGGCAGTGTACACAGTCCATTAACTGCCGTGTACACAGTCCTTCAACGGCAGTGTACACAGTCCATTAACTGCCGTGTACACAGTCCTTCAACGGCAGTGTACACAGTCCATTAACTGCCGTGTACACAGTCCTTCAACGGCAGTGTACACAGTCCATTAACTGCCGTGTACACAGTCCTTCAACGGCAGTGTACACAGTCCATTAACCTGCCGTGTACACAGTCCTTTCAACTGCAGTGTACACAGTCCATTAACTGCCGTGTACACAGTCCTTCAACGGCAGTGTACACAGTCCATTAACTGCCGTGTACACAGTCCTTCAACGGCAGTGTACACAGTCCATTAACCGCAGTGTACACAGTCCTTAAACTGCAGACAGTACACAGTACAATCCTTCAACTGCAAATTGTGCACAGTCCTTTGACTGCAGTGTACACAGTGTTTTAAATGCAATTTGCGTAGTCTTTCAATTGACCCCAGTAAATTTATTGCAATGTTAGCTGCCGTTATTCAGGCAGTGGTATTTAAAAGTACATTCAAGAAAACAGGGTCCAGAGATCAGGTGGACTCTGCAACTGAGGAAGTGAGTCAAGAACCTGAAGAACCCATCAACAGAAGGTCCAATGAAGCCAAAAAGTAGTGCTTAGATTTCGAAATCCAAGTTTGGTGAAAGTTTTTGCGAAAACGATCAGCCTCTGTTTGCACAGGTGATTGAAGGGGTGGCGAGCCAGTCAAACGATCCACAGATGTTCAACTCTAAAATTGGGATCTACTTCCTGTACGCTAAGCTGTTTTGGTAAACTTGTTTGGGTCACATGACTTTACGGAGAGTTATCGGGTGTGTTACCTTGCTCCGCAGAACTGGGGAGTTATGCGCGTACTTTACAGTTGAGAAACTATTACTTCATGAAAGATTTTTAGGTACTGAAGAGCGCTGAGAGGAACTGAAGCCTAAATAGAACCGAACAGAATGGAACTGATGTTTGCAGCACCGGAACTGAAGATAAGAAGGACTGGAACTGAAGATAAGATGGACTGGAACTGAAGATAATACGGACTGGAACTGAAGATAAGATGGACTGGAGCTGAAGATAAAATGGACTGGAACTGAAGATAATACGGACTGGAACTGAAGATACTACGGACTGGAACTGAAGATAATACGGACTGGAACTGAAGATAAGATGGACTGGAACTGAAGATACGATGGACTGGAACTGAAGATACTACGGACTGGAACTGAAGATAATACGGACTGGAACTGAAGATACTACGGACTGGAACTGAAGATAATACGGACTGGAACTGAAGATAAGATGGACTGGAACTGAAGATAATACGGACTGGAACTGAAGATAAGATGGACTGGAACTGAAGATACGATGGAATGGAACTGAAGATAATACGGACTGGAACTGAAGATAAGATGGACTGGAACTGAATATACGATGGAATGGAACTGAAGATAATACGGACTGGAACTGAAGATAAGATGGACTGGAACTGAAGATACGATGGAATGGAACTGAAGATAATACGGACTGGAACTGAAGATAAGATGGACTGGAACTGAATATACGATGGAATGGAACTGAAGATAATACGGACTGGAACTGAAGATAAGATGGACTGGAACTGAAGATACGATGGAATGGAACTGAAGATAATACGGACTGGAACTGAAGATAAGATGGACTGGAACTGAATATACGATGGAATGGAACTGAAGATAATACGGACTGGAACTGAAGATAGTAAGTACTGGAACTGAAGATAAGATGGACTGGAACTGAAGATAGGATGGACTGGAACTGAAGATAAGATGGACTGGAACTGATGATATGAATGACTGGAGGGGGTGAGTGGCAGAAAGGTATAACCCGTTTGCCTCGCACCAAGGTCCCTGAGCTCGATTCCGCGACGACGTCGCATTCAATCGAGGCGCAGCAGTGGAGGCAATGTTTGGGGACTTGTCGTGCAATTCACGCCCTAGAGGGCCAACCTCCAAGGCACAGTGAGAGTGTACACTGCCTGACGATGAGAAAGTCATGCCAGATGAGTACATGTGAGTCAGCTTTAGTACAGTAGCTCGTATCTGTGCGTGATTGCTGAGGAGTCAGCGAAATGGGCAGAATTGCCTCCTTTCTGGCTGCGGGTCAACTGTAACCAACCTATGTTACAGTGCCCACAACAAATATTCTATTCTTAACACTATATATTAATACTAATACGATGAAACAGAAGATAATGTCGACTTGAAATGTGGATGAGAAAGATTAAAGAACTGAAGAAGCGGACTTCAGTTCAAATCGAGGATTTGAAGATAAGATATGGACTGCAACTGATTATGAAGATCGGAAATGAAGACATCTAGCATAAAGATAGAGCAGCGATTGAGTTGTTTGACAGACAAACTGTATACCTGAAAGTTTTTGTTAATTAACTTATTTAATCAGCAGATGTCTTTGAACTGGAAGCCGGACGTTGATAGCATCCCGATAGAGAATGAAGGCGCAGACACCCGAGCAGATAATAAATTATATTCGACTCGCAGCCCCTTGTATAGAAAATTGACTTCATCTGACACACCAGTGTCCTTATTGACGTCTGACACACCAGTGTCCTGATTGATGTCTGACACAAAACGGTGTCCTTATTGACGTCTGACACACAACGGTGTCCTTATTGACGTCTGACACACCAGTGTCCTCATTGACGTCTGACACACCAGTGTCCTTATTGACGTCTGACACACCAGTGTCCTTATTGACGTCTGACACACCAGTGTCCTCATTGACGTCTGAACCCAGTTTCTTCATTGACCTCTTACACACCAGTGTCCTTATTGACGTCTGACACACAACGGTGTCCTTATTGACGTCTGACACACCAGTGTCCTCATTGACGTCTGACACACCAGTGTCCTTATTGACGTCTGACACACAACGGTGTCCTTATTGACGTCTGACACACCAGTGTCCTCATTGACGTCTGACACACCAGTGTCCTTATTGACGTCTGACACACCAGTGTCCTCATTGACGTCTGAACCCAGTTTCTTCATTGACCTCTTACACACCAGTGTCCTGATTGACGTCTGACACACCAGTGTCCTTATTGACGTCTGACACACCAGTGTCCTTATTGACGTCTGACACACCAGCGTCCTTATTGACGTCTGACACACCAGTGTCCTTATTGACGTCTGACACACCAGTGTCCTTATTGACGTCTGACACACCAGTGTCCTTACTGACGTCTGACACACCAGTGTCCTTATTGACGTCTGACACACCACAGTGTCCTGATTGACGTCTGACACACCAGTGTCCTTATTGACGTCTGACACACCAGTGTCCTTATTGACGTCTGACACACAACGGTGTCCTTATTGACGTCTGACACACCACAGTGTCCTGATTGACGTCTGACACACCAGTGTCCTTATTGACGTCTGACACACCAGTGTCCTTATTGACGTCTGACACACCAGTGTCCTTATTGACGTCTGACACACCAGTGTCCTTATTGACGTCTGACACACCAGTGTCCTTATTGACGTCTGACACACCAGTGTCCTCATTGACGTCTGACACACCTCAGTGTCCTCATTGACGTCTGGCACACCTCAGTGTCCTCATTGACGTCTGCGACCCAGTGTCCATCATGATGTCTCACATCAGGCCAATTTTTTGAGGTTTGACACTTTATAATGTTCTTATTGACGTCTGATAGCCCGCATCATTATTCAAGTCTGACGTGATAAAGCCAAAGCAAAGCACACAGACAAATATGACCGCTTCAATCAACCAGATTGAGAATTCAGCACGAATGTACTTTTAACTCCGGCTTCTTCAAAGAGTCGCGCGCACTGATTGGTCGACCAATCTGAGATGGACGCAGACAAGATGTGGGGCTGATGAGGTAAGGATCGAGAAGAGAATCGCAGAGAAATAGAGAGAAAATCGCCTCCCTCCTTTCCCTTCAGCTTCCTAAAATTCAACCTTTTCCAACCTGAAAAATATCCCAAATATTATTGACCAAACAGCATCGGAACAATAACAACATGCTGCCCGCACTGTGCGCGACTCGAAACCACACAACCGCATGCGGCAACGGCCAGCCTCCAGTTCCCGGATCCAGGACCCACATCGCGCCGGCTGGCCGTGTCAATCCAGGCGTTGAGCCTGCTGGCCCTGTTCCTGAACTGCGGCCTCCTGGCGCTGCTGGCGCGCACTCCGAGGCCGCGCACCGGAGCCAAGGGCATCCCACTGCTGGCCGCTGCGGAAGTCGGCATCAACCTCTCCCTGCTGGTCATGCACTCGGAGGTCTGGGCGCCGGCCTGCAGCAACGCCGTGTCGGTGCTGGACAAGTTCAATTACAGCTTTGAAGCTTGGCATCTGTTGCGCAATTTCTGGCTGTGCGCAATGACCGTGGCCAGAGCCAAAGCGGTGGCCAGGCCCCTTCAGAGCCGCGAGTCGATGTCGCCCAGGCGCCAGGCATGGCTGTTCGTCAGCGCTGGCCTGATCAGCGCCGCCTGGAGCTGTCTGGACCTGGCGCTAGTCAACTGCGCGCCAGAGTCTGGCGCCAAGCTGCTGGGCAGGGCGCTGGCGCTATTGCGCCATTTTCTCAACACCGTGACAGCCGGCGCGGTGATCGCGTCCGCCTCGGCGCTCATTGTGCACCGCGTCCGGCGCACCAACGTGTTCCACTTTCAACGCCGCGAAGCTCAGGCCAGTCGCATTGTGGTGAGCATCGCCGTGGCGTTCGTCCTGCTGGAGCTGCCGTACGCTCTGGTTGTGTACTTCGGCATCATCTGGACGTTGGCCAACGGCAGCAAAGCGGGCTTTCCAACGGAGTTCGCCGAGACGCTGCACATTCTCTACCGCGTCAACCACCTGCTGATTGTGGCCGACACCTGCTTAAACCTGTTCGTACTCCTCTGCTTCAGCGGCAGCTTCCGGCAGCAGGTGATGCGCTCTCTCATTTGCCGTCGCATCGGTCAGCGGCGGCGGCAGCGGCAGTGGCAGCAACAGCAGCGGCAGCAGCGACGGCAAAGGCGTCAAATTCAACAGGAGGACAAACCTGGCAAGCCTGCCAATGAGGGCCAGAAGTATCATCTGAGAGTAACTCTTATGGGAATCTGGGAGTTTTGGGGATCTGGGAGTGACTCTATGAGGATCTGAGCACACGGGTGAGTAGCAGAGCGTTTACCTCTCGCACCACGGTCCCTAGGTTCGATTCCGCGGCGAGGCCACACTCATTTGGGGTTCTGCCAAGGAGAGAAGGCTTGGGGGCTTGTCGTGCAATTTGCGCCCTTGAGGACCAACCTCCAAGGCACAGTGAAAGTGTACACTGCCTGACAATGAGAAACTCAGTACAGATGTACACACTTGTGTGAGCGTGTGCCTGCGTACAGTATCTGTGTCTAGGCTGCAGGTCTAGTGACGCCATTGCCCGCATAGCCCACAGCCCTCCTGCAATTATTATTTTTATTATTAACACCTCAGCACTCGAATAAAAAAGCTAAATATATGAGCCGTACGTCAGCATCTGTAGTTGTAACTATTAAGCATTTTTTCTGGCTTACATTTAGACTAACTTGGTAAAACTTGTTGTCTAGCCTTTGTCTTCTTATTTATTCATAATTAGCCCCCCCTAAGGTCCTAAGTTCGAGAGCAGAGTTAATAAATTTAGAGTGCCTCTTAGAGAAGTTTATATGGATAAAATTGTATTGTTTTAGCTGAATCGACTTGGGTTTGGGCTCAGTAATTGTAAATTTTTTAGATTTACCTTCATGCGGGCTCCGCGTGACTCTGTGGGAAACAGGAAGCGAGGAGCCGAGCTTGCTCACCCTTTCTCTCCCTAAACCCAGTCTCTATGGGAACGGGTGTGCCCGGGATAAAACAGATAATTGTCGACTTTATCAGCAATATAGTTGTTGACTGGGACAGAGCGGGCTCAGTGACGCGCGTATTTTCGGAGCAATTTTTTATTTTGCGTCGATTCTGCGGCTAATCGCTTTAAGTTAGATTTTCATTCTGCTAAAAATACTATTAATAGACATTTTATGAATGGCTATGACAAATTTATAAGATTGAAATTTGTCAGAAGATAAATAAAAATCACACGTAGCTTGGTAGATAGCTAGCCTACGGCTGTGTACAGATGTTCAGTCCGTGGACGATTCTTGTCGAAGACTCTGGTGACAAGGACAACTAGAAAAGCAGTTTACGGCGATATTGGTTGTTCTTCTCCCAGCTCCCCCGACGAGAATCGTTGAATATCTCGACGACGCCGATGTTTTGAGATTCTGGAAGTGTTGTCATCGGATTGAGCGAAAAATTTTAGCCGGTGTTCTGGATTGGCATACCGAAAAAAAAATTGGGTATTAAAAACGCCGTGGTATTTCGTTAAGTAACGATTAGCGTTTACTTTCAAATATTGAATGTACGAGATACCTGCCGCACTATTAACTGTAACCCGAAAACAGCAGTCAATCTGAATTTAGAAAAATTTAGTTAACACAAGACAAACGCTAGCACAAGAAGAAGCATCCGTCTTTCAATGTCTAATTTGATGGCGCCTATTTATTGTTTTAATTTTCTTGACTTTGACGCCCCAAGCGCTGACTGTCTAATCCCATCTTTCGCGTAACTGAAAGAAAAAAAATACAATAGACTTGACTTGGATGCTAACCGAGGCTTTTATGTCGCTTTGTTGAGAAGATAAACAGGAGGCAGTAAAACACATGAGTTGAGCTGTTGAGCACGGCTTCAACACGAGAGCGAAATATGAAGCAGAAAGTAAACATGAGAGGTGCTTTCCTAATTTCTAGAGAGATTTTAACATTTTAGTTTCTTCGCTTGTAGAAACAAATTTTATTTTAAGCCGTCTTTGAACTATTAAGGCCAAGGGTGTTGAGATGGATGATGTGATAAATAATAATAATAATTGTGGGAAGGCTGCGGGCAATGGCACATCATTTTGTGACACTAGACCCGCAACCAGCGAGGAGCCAATTCTCCGCATTTCGCTCACACAGGTGTGTACATCTGATCTTACTTTCTCATCGTCAGGCAATGTACACTCTCCCTGTGACTTGGATGTTGGCCCCCAATGGTGTAAATTGCACAACAAACCCCCAAGCCTTCTCTCCGCGGCTGCGCCCCAAATAAATGTGGCCTCGCCGCGGAATCGAGCCCAGGGACATTTGGTGCCAGAGGCAATCGCGTTAACCGCTCTGCCACTGACCCCCAGGGTGTTGGGGTGGAGGTGTCAAGCTTATGCACAGGACTAAGGGTATTGGGGTGGAGGTGTGAAGCCATGCACAGGACTGAGGATGTTGGGTGGAGGTGTCAAGCTATGCACAGGACTGAGGGTGTTGGGGTGGACGTGTGAAGCCATGCACAGGACTGAGGGTGTTGGGGTGGAGGTGTGAAGCCATGCACAGGACTGAGGGTGTTGGGGTGGAGGTGTCAAGCTATGCACAGGACTGAGGATGTTGGGTGGAGGTGTCAAGCTATGCACAGGACTGAGGGTGTTGGGGTGAAGGTGTCAAGTTTATGCACAGGGCTGAGGGTGTTGGGGTGGACGTGTGAAGCCATGCACATTATTTCGCTTGTACTGTATTACAGTTATTGTTAGATGTGTAGAGCCACAGGTTCTACTTTATATTTAAACTGTCGAGGTAGAATTCTGAGGGCACCAATGGCTGGCGTGTTTGGGTTTTGTTATGAAATATGACACTCTCCTGTCAGCGCTTTAGGCGTAAATCCAAGGCCACAAGACATAAAAACCCAAACTTGTTGCTATCAGAGTTGTATCTGCTTTTTAAATCTAGATGAAAAACCGAGTTAAAAGTGGTGTGTGCAAAATTGAAACAGACAGCTATATAGTAGTAGTCTAATCTGACGATAAGAATTTCAGGTATTCTACAATGGCAGACCAAAGCACTGTACATCAGCTCGAATCGACAGGGTCACATGACATTTTTAAAGGTTTGTGGTGTTTTTAACAACCAAGAGAGGGAGAAAGAGACACAAATAGAGAGAAGTTTTAGCGCAACAATGATTCTTGAGTAGGAATCAGAAGACAGCAGTAATAGCTATGCGTCTCAGGAAATCTGGCAGTGACTGTAGTGCGATAAGATAACACGGTCTCAAATTTGGCAAGGCAGGGAAAATATTCGCTTCAAATTAGACTGCATTGTGCGCTCAGTCAAACGCTTGTACCCAACAAGGCAGAAATCTGAAACCAAGCTCGCGTCTGCTTCACATTTCTGTTCTTCTTCTTATAGAAGAGGAAAATCTTAATCCAGACAGGTGAGTCGCATTACATTCTTGGGGATGAGCCAGACACACCTGGGTCCCGTAGCCATCTTGTCTGCTAGGGTGCAGGGGCGGGAAGAGCGTACGGAACAGATTTTTTTTCTAAGAATTGTTAATACGAGCTAATTCTGACCTGGCAGAAGCACTGTTTTATAATGAAATTGATAAAATTGTTCCAGCTCTGCCAGCAAGCAGCAGTCATGAATCAGGACTTCTTCAACAAAGTTGGCGGCTTCAGTTTGACAGACCCGACGCTTCGGTCGGACAATGACTTTGCGGACAGGCTCAACTATTACTACACGTCAATCATGATTGTGATCTTTGCCGTCATCGTCAGCGCCAAGCAGTATGTCGGCAAGCCGCTGCAGTGCTGGATACCGGCTGAGTTCAGCGAACAATGGGAGAAATATTCGGAGAGCTACTGCTGGATCAAGAACACCTACTTTGTGCCCATGGATGAGATTGGGGTGCCGGATCATGCCAACGTTCGAAAACGAAACGAAATCAACTATTACCAGTACGTGCCCTTCATCCTCGCCCTCATGGCTCTGGCGCTGAATGTGCCAAACATCGTCTGGAAGATTCTCAACACCCGCACAGGTGTCAGCCTGAAGACCATTGTGCAGAAGGCCTCGTCTGTGATCGGCGTTGATCCGGACAAGCGACCTGAGGCCATCGCCTCTCTGGCCAGGAGTGTCGAGGAGGCGGTCGTCTTCAACCTCGACGACAAGAACAGGAAGAGCCGCACGGAGAGGCTGCGCAAAACTCTACGCGGAGGCTTTGGCTCCTACCTGATCCTTAGCTACCTGTTCACCAAGCTGCTATTCTTTGGCGCCTCGCTCGGCCTACTCCTGGCAGTGTGCTGCATGCTCAGCTCCAGCTACCGGGTCTTCGATCTGGGCATCTTCAGCGAGATTGTACAAGGCAAGAGCTGGCGCAGCAGCGGAATCTTCCCGCGCATCACCCACTGCGACTTCGAGATCAGGCGGCTCAACGTCCGGCATCCGTACACCATGCAGTGCGTTCTCACCGTCAACCTGTTCAACGAGAAGATCTTCACCTTCCTCTGGTTCTGGTATCTGGTTATCACGGCCGCCAACATAGTCAGCCTGCTGTACTGGCTGCTCTACTGCCTGCCGTTCAAACAGCACGACTTTTTGGACAGCTACCTGTCCACCAGCGACCGATTCAGAGGCAACCTCGACGGCACGGCGCTGCGAGAATTCACCAGTCGGCATCTGGGAAACGATGGCGTGTTTCTGCTGCGCCTGATTGCGTCCAACTCGGGTCACCTGGTCACCACTGAGCTGGTGCACAGACTGTGGGTCAACAAGTACTACAAGGAGGAGGAGGCGACCGAGCGGGAGCGGGGCAAGGCGGCCGAGGCTGCGGCATCTGAGCCGGTTGAGATTGTTGCTGAGGCCAGCTGAGTCCATCGCTGCTATACTCGGAGCAAGAACTGCTATAGCAATGTACTTCTTGATACTTGGGGTCCATGAGAGACAATAAGTAACAATGCGTTAGTCTTTTTCATGGATAATTCGTCATTAGTAAGAAAAGTAACAACGCTAATTGTTAAAAGTCTAAGAGTAATTACGAAAAATTTTTAGTGATTGAAATGATTTTAGCATTTGCCTTAGTTGTGTTATTAGTTTACGACTTTCCAAAATCTTGCTTCCACTCTGGCTACTAACAGTAGGCTAAGGTCCGTTTAGTTTTAAAAACACATTCCATGCTTTAAAAATTCAGAAAAGTTCCTGCAAAAGTAGGGGTGTGGCAAACGATTGATTATTTCTGATAAATAACCAATTAAATAATGTTTTAGCATTCAGTGCTGCACTTTAAATCATTTAGAAATTGTAAACAATGTTTAGATTATCTGTTTACTGAGACTGAACAGACTGACCCAGACTGACACAGACTGACCCAGACATAAGCAGACTGACCCAGACTGACCCAGACTGACCTACACTGACCCAGACTGACCCTGACTGACCTACACTGACCCAGACTGACCCTGACATAAGCAGACTGAACCAGCTAGGCTGACCTACACTGACCCAGACTGACCCAGACATAAGCAGACTGAACCAGGCTGACCTACACTGACCCAGACTGACCCAGACTAAACGAGACTAAACCAGACTTAACCAGACTGAACCAGACTGACCCAGACTGAACCAGGCTGACCTACACTGACCCAGACTGACCCAGACTAAACGAGACTAAACCAGACTTAACCAGACTGAACCAGACTGACCCAGACTGAACCAGGCTGACCTACACTGACCCAGACTGACCCAGACTGACCCAGACTGACCTACACTGACCCTGACTGACCCAGACATAAGCAGACTGAACCAGGTTGACCTACACAGACCCAGACTGACCCAGACTGACCCAGTCAGTTTAGACTGACCTTGACGGAATCAGAATGAGCCATTATCATTATCACTGAGAATGAATCAACGATGAACTTAAGTAAGGATATTTTTTTCATAAATAAAGCCATTTTTTTATTTTAACGCATCCGCAATGCTTAACGTCAAAGGAGAGATCGCATGAAGAAAAAATGTTCAAAGTGCATTTTTAAGTCAGTAACTTTTGTCATTGATAAGGCAGTGCAACTCGTGGTACAGATTAGACCTCAACATGTTAGTCGCTACTGCATTCCTTTGCACAATCAGATTTTCTGTGAAAACACCAGCAACAGCTGTACATTTGCAGACAGTCTGTACACCGCTTGAAGAGATAGAGAGGTAATTGGCTTGGAACTGAGATGGAGTGCTGTACATCTGGGGGAGGACTCAAAAATAGTCCCGTGCCGTGCAGCTTGCTTTTCAAAATTGCCAGCAAACAATCAAGTGTATGATAATCAACACAATAGCCATAAAATTGCCACAGAGAGTGAGAGAAGAAGCTCCAACCATATAAGCAATCTTCTCAATCTAACTAGAAGCAGTAAGACCCAGCTAAAGCGATAACAGACACGCTTTCAGGCACTTCAACAAGGCGATAAATATCAGCCTTAGCGGGCTAAAATACTTAAAGTACAGAGAAGAAAATGACTGACTTCGACAGTGACAGCATACCAGAGGAGCAGGTTGCTCAGCTAAGAACCGTCTTCAACCTGTTTGACAGATCCGCTTGTGGCAGCATCACCATTGACGATTTGGGCCACGCGATGCGGTCTCTGGGACATAATCCGACGGACTCCGAGCTCAAGGTCACACTCCTTTCTGTGATGTCATGCTCCACTCCTCTGATCTCCTCTCCTCACCTGACACTCTTACCGTCTGACACTTCTTCCCTGACACTCTTCTCATCTGACACTCTTCTCATCTGACACTTCTTCCATGACACTCTTCACATCTGACACTCTTCTCATCTGACACTCTTCTCATCTGACACTTCTTCCATGACACTCTTCACATCTGACACTTCTTCTCATCTGACACTTCTTCCATGACACTCTTCACATCTGACACTCTTCTCATCTGACACTTCTTCCATGACACTCTTCACATCTGACACTCTTCTCATCTGACACTTCTTCCCTGACACTTCTTCTCATCTGACACTTCTTCCATGACACTCTTCACATCTGACACTCTTCTCATCTGACACTTCTTCCATGACACTCTTCTCATCTGACACTTCTTCCCTGACACTCTTCTCATCTGACACTTCTTCTCATCTGACACTTCTTCCCTGACACTCTTCTCATCTGACACTTCTTCTCATCTGACACCTCTTCCATGACACTTCTTCCATGACACTCTTCACATCTGACACTCTTCTCATCTGACACTTCTTCCATGACACTCTTCACATCTGACACCTCTTCCATGACACTCTTCTCATCTGACACTCTTCTCATCTGACACTTCTTCCATGACACTCTTCACATCTGACACTCTTCTCATCTGACACCTCTTCCATGACACTTCTTCCATGACACTCTTCACATCTGACACTCTTCTCATCTGACACTTCTTCCATGACACTCTTCTCATCTGACACTTCTTCCATGACACTCTTCACATCTGACACTCTTCTCATCTGACACTTCTTCCATGACACTCTTCACATCTGACACTCTTCTCATCTGACACTTCTTCCATGACACTATTATTTTGACGTGTTCCCTTCTCGAAATTCTCAGACAAATGAACTAAAGAAGCCAAAAAAATCCTCACACAATAGGACATTGTTAACGAGGTTGATCAGGATGGCAACGGTTCCATTGAATTCGAAGAGTTTGTCCAGATGATCATGATCAAGTTGAGGCGGCGCACACCGACTGAAGAAACTAGGGGCGCTTTTAAGGTATGTTCACAGTGCTCACCAGTTCACAGTGTTCACCAGTTCACAGTGTTCACCAGTTCACAGTGTTCACCAGTTTCACAGTGTTCACCAGTTCACAGTGCTCACCAGTTCACAGTGCTCACCAGTTCACAGTGTTCACCAGTTCACAGTGTTCACCAGTTCACAGTGTTCACCAGTTCACAGTGTTCACCAGTTCACAGTGTTCACCAGTTCACAGTGTTCACCAGTTCACAGTGTTCACCAGTTCACAGTGTTCACCAGTTCACAGTGTTCACCAGTTCACAGTGTTCACCAGTTCACAGTGTTCACCAGTTCACAGTGCTCACCAGTTCACAGTGCTCACCAGTTCACAGTGCTCACCAGTTCACAGTGTTCACCAGTTCACAGTGTTCACCAGTTCACAGTGTTCACCAGTTCACAGTGTTCACCAGTTCACAGTGTTCACCAGTTCACAGTGTTCACCAGTTCACAGTGCTCACCAGTTCACAGTGTTCACCAGTTCACAGTGTTCACCAGTTCACAGTGTTCACCAGTTCACAGTGTTCACCAGTTCACAGTGTTCACCAGTTCACAGTGTTCACCAGTTCACAGTGTTCACGCCGCAGGTATTCGACAAGAACGGTGACGGCTACATCACTCGGGAGGAGCTGGCGGCCAGCCTAGCCAGCATGCGGATCTCGGCGACGCCAGAGGAGCTGGATGAAATGTTTGTCGAAGCGGATCTGGACTGTGACGGGCGCATCAGCTACGACGACTTCGTGTTCATGATGGCCAGCGGCAAGAGATACGAAACGAGAAATAAATAAATTCTCGACATCAAACTCACGCATTTTCTTGTTTTCCTACTAAGAGTAGACAGAACGCACATGCGCTCGACATATTTAAATGATTGCTAAAAATATATGTTAAACTTGGCCTCTTTTCTGCTTAATTTTGTATCTAATCTTACATTCTAGATAGTTTTTACTATTAAATTTTTGAATAGACTGAATTTTGGCAGCATTTGAAAAGGAGGCGAACACTGAACTGATAGTTTGATTAAAATTCATGCTTTATATCAAAGGGAAATTGTTTCCAAAAATAATTTTTATATTAAGAACAGTAACTAAAGAATCAAATCGTGAATGGTGCATTGAAAAGTATGAATTTCGCCGATTTCGGAATAATCATGGCAGTTTTGGCTGATTGAAAAACGGGCTCATAGGCTCGGGCAGACAGACTGACCAAACGCTGACACCCTCAAGTAGAGTTCGGTGACAGAAACTCGGGCTGAATGTCGGCCCGCTTTAGTACAACAATGTCGAAGTCGACAGCTGTCGTCGGTTGTCGGTTGCCTCTGCTCGACTCTTCCGCTGGCGGCGCGGCAGCCGCCGCCACCGCCGCTGCAGACGTCACCGAAGCTAAGCGTCGGGCCGATCGCTGCTCCAGCTGATTGCGCAGCCGCTCGGGCAGGGTCTCCCAGCAGCCGGGGACCGCCATGGCTGGTCCAATGTTGGCCGCAAGGACAGTCGAAAGTCGGCTAATTAAAAATGGCGCCATTGACACAGCGTCCTTGACAACAGCTCGTTGCCAGGCGGCCTCGTAGTCGCAGGCGGCCGTGGCGTAGGTAACGAAATCAACCAGTAGGTCAGCGAGGTCGGCGGGCTCACGGACGCCGGCAGCGGTGACGGCCGAGTCAAGGCCGGCTTTCAGCTGCCGCTGCTGCTGTTGCAAGGCGGAGACTGCCAAAGGGTTTGCGGCCGGCCAAAGCATGTTAAGTCTTCGTCGAAGTCGCTGCAAGCGCACCAGATTGTCGGCGAAGTCGTCCGGCCGGTGAAGGCGAATTGCAGAGTTGGCCCGCTCGATAGTGACGGCCTCCAGAGCCACTTTGACCGTCTCCAAAGGCAGAGGCCGCTGCGGAGCCGGCAGCAAGTAGCCCGCAGCATCGAGAAAGCAAGCGAAGGTCTCCGTCAGCAGGGAGTGCTGCTGCTGCTGATGATGATGATTCTGCTGTAGAGGCTGTGCCTGCCGCTGCGAGCCACGAAGTCTTGTCGAAGACGGAGTGGATCTAGAATGGTGCGGTTTAGATTTGCGTGTCTGAGTAGGCGGAGAGATACAGGAATTCTCAAGAGGGATCGGAGCTGATTTAGAAGAGGATCGGAGCTGATTTAGAAGAGGGATCGGAGCGGATGTAGGAGAGGATCGGAGCAGATTTAGAAGAGGATCGGAGCGGATTTAGAAGAGGATCGGAGCGGATTTAGAAGAGGATCGGAGCGGATTTAGAAGAGGGATCGGAGCGGATTTAGAAGAGGGATCGGAGCGGATTTAGAAGAGGGATCGGAGCTGATTTAGAAGAGGGATCGGAGCAGATTTAGAAGAGGGATCGGAGCGGATTTAGAAGAGGATCGGAGCGGATTTAGAAGAGGATCGGAGCGGATTTAGAAGAGGATCGGAGCGGATTTAGAAGAGGGATCGGAGCTGATTTAGAAGAGGGATCGGAGCTGATTTAGAAGAGGGATCGGAGCGGATTTAGAAGAGGGATCGGAGCGGATTTAGAAGAGGGATCGGAGCGGATTTAGAAGAGGGGTCGGAGCGGATGTAGGAGAGGGATCGGAGCGGATTTAGAAGAGGGGATCGGAGCTGATTTAGGAGAGGGATCGGAGCGGATTTAGAAGAGGATCGGAGCGGATTTAGAAGAGGGGATCGGAGCTGATGTAGAAGAGGGATCGGAGCGGATTTAGAAGAGGGGATCGGAGCGGATTTAGAAGAGGGATCGGAGCGGATTTAGAAGAGGGGTCGGAGCGGATGTAGGAGAGGGATCGGAGCGGATTTAGAAGAGGGGTCGGAGCGGATGTAGGAGAGGGATCGGAGCGGATTTAGAAGAGGATCGGAGCGGATTTAGAAGAGGGATCGGAGCTGATTTAGAAGAGGGATCGGAGCGGATTTAGAAGAGGGATCGGAGCGGATTTAGAAGAGGATCGGAGCGGATTTAGAAGAGGGAAAGGAGCGGATTTAGAAGAGGGATCGGAGTGGATTTAGAAGAGGGATCGGAGCGGATTTAGAAGAGGGATCGGAGCGGATGGGGAAGACAAATGAAAGCGGATGTGTATGAACGGAGCAAGGAATTTGCTGAGCCACTGACTTTGCCGGTGATGTCCGTTTTCGCTGGCCGGTTCCGATGCCAGGTGAGGCGTAAGCACCAGCTCCCAGCGCCAGCAGGTGCCTCGGGCGAAGCCGACGGCCCAGCTCGCTGGCCAGACGCTCGACTCCGACTTCGTCTGAAGCTGCCGAAACAGGAGTCGAGTAGGCGCATCGAAGTTCAACTAGTCGATCAAGAAGGCCCAGAGTGAACGACTCGACAAAGGCGGCATCTCTGCTGCCGTTGCCACCGCTGCCGCCGCGGCCATTGTCGGCCCAGAAGAAGAGCAGCGTCTCAACCAGCTCTACCCAGAGACGACACTCGTGCTGGCTGAATGTGGCGCCCCAGAATGCCGGCACAGCTGCTCCGGCCACGCTATGCTCTTCTCCACTTGATCGCGGCGACCGTCTGAACGATGAGGTTCAGCGCGTTGGCGCAGAACAGCGGTTTGGCACGCGCCAGCAGGGCCGCCACCGACTGTCGAAGGTCCGGCGGCAGGGCCGGCTGACGCAGGAGCCTGCCGCAGTTCACAATGGTCCTGAGGTACTCGAGGTAGGCTGCAGGCGTCGTGTCCATGGCTGACATTGTCATGAGAGGTCGCTGGCCCTCCAGCATGCTGGCAATCATGGCTCGAGTGTCTTTGACATCCTGGTCGACAGTGGATATACGACGCGCAGTTTGTTGCTGCTGCGACGGCGGCGGCGGCGGAGCCGGTGGCGGTTGTTGCTGTTGAAACTCAGTCAGATCGTCGAAGTCAAAGACTTCATCTTCTAGCAGCACCAGCTGCTGTTCCTGCTGCAGATCGGGGCCTGGCATGAAGGAGTCACTTTAGCTAAGAACAACCCAACAAGATATGAAAGATTTGTTAGCAGAATATTGTCAGTCTATTTATAATGCCGAAGCCATTCTGTCTCTGATTGTTTGTCTCTCTGTCTGCGGCCAAGAAACTAGCAAAGCTCCATGGCCAAGTAGATTTCGCTTGTTCGCCATTTTCATTGCGCAGCCGGCGAAAGGTAGAGAGGACGAGAGAAGATTGTAGAAAAAAATAGAAAATTGCTTTAATACTAGGCTGGCAAAACTCCACCAAAAGCCTGCCAGACAGTTAAAAAAACGCCGACGATAAAAGAGGCGTTTAACTCAATCTGAGTGCACAGAATTGTCTCTCTGTGTTGCTGCATGTCGGAGCGACTGAGTGTGTTTTCGCTAAGTCTACAAACGATCTTAGATACGAGTATTACTTACTGACTTGTGCTTTGCTTACCTGCGGTTCATTTGCGTCAGAGATAACGTTAGGATACCGAATACTTCAGTGTTGGGGTGATCAAATATTTATTGTAATGTAGCTCGACGAATCAATTCAACAAGTAATAAAGTATCTTAAGAATTTCTTTAAAGTTTAATAAAGTGGCATTAGTCGGCAAGAGCGACTATTAAAACTGAAGTGCAAATCTGTTGGACAAGAACTGCCAGTCTGCCAGTGAAGCGCTGAATTATACACTTCAAGCGCTGATTGGCTCATGAATTTGTTTATGCAATGCTATGTAGCTAACCTGACTTGCACTCGCTACAGTAATTTCCAAACCTGGCGATACTAGCAAATTATCGTGGCATATTTGATTACCGAAACACTTGCGCAGTTTTTTCAGATTTGACTCACCAATATAATATTATAAAATTGTGCATAAATGCAAGACTCACTACTCACTTCAGATTCAATTAGTAGTTTAAAACTCTTTGTAAGTTGCGATTAGTTCCAATACCTTAGAAGGCGATTATTTACAAAGGGAGTTATGAAGAATTTCTGACCACTCCTTGACCTTCTCTTGTTCGTACAATAATCTACATAAGCCATGCTATTTTGAGTATTAGAAGATAAATATTTCTAACGACAGTTCGTGAGAAAGTAAAAGAAAATTAGCTAAATTTACACACTAGCTGCGAATTGCTGGAGGCACGATAAGACATGTTCTCCTAGAGGCGCCCGTGCTTGATGTCCTTTTGTGAAGAAGAGACTTGCCCTCGATACATAAGCGTTACTAAGTGAACAACTTCAGGCTGCTGTTGTAAGCTTTTCCTTTCAAAATTGAGAAAATAACAAACTCGATTTTCATTTTACTTTAGCTGAAAATCTCCCAAAAAGTGAAATAGTTTCTCTTGTTGTTTTCGCTTCTCTTGTATCATAAAGTACACATTTTACTATTGGAAAAGCGTGTTTATCCACTAGCGGAACTCCTCCTTCGGAGGCGATGGAGGCGATCGAATATACGTGTAGGTACAATAGAACACTACACGAGTACATCCGACAATAAAAGCTGACCATAGAGAAGAGAAACATAAAAAAGAAATTAATGCTAATCAATGTATTTCACAGAGTACCGTGCAGCGGTCTCATGATTGGCTGATCAAATTTGGCTGATCAATTCTTGACTGCTCACTTCCGCATGTAGCACTCGCACATGCAGGTCGAGATCTCCTCCGTCCAGCACCAGCTTGCTGCAATGCGATGCGATGTACGAGCGTAATTAGCTCGTGCACCACAAATCATGAAAATCGCAAGCACAATCACTTACAAGGCGCCAAGTTTTTCAGGTCTTCGAACGTAGCGGGCATCGAGCTGAACGTTGTAATGCCGGAAGCAGCCAGTCCGATGAATTTTAGCACCTGAAGAAATCGAGGCAACATGTGTTGTTTGGAACTCTTACGGTGAAGCAACGAGTCCATAAAAACCTCACAGTTTGTGCTTTAGGTTTAGCAAAGACTACTACCTCTCCGACTGACGTCTTGGCAGTGAGGGTCATGACGGAGCCGCCGGTGGCTCTAGCCAGGTAGTCGAATTCTCCTTTGTACACTGATGGGCCGCAGAAGGTGCCAGTGGCGATCACGTACAGTTTGGTCTTCTTGGACACCAGCAGCGCAGCAACATCAGCGGTCTTGTTCGCGTCTTTGGGCGCAGCGTCTGTGAACAGAATGAGCACAGAGTTATCGAGGGCCTCCTTCGCCGCATCCTCGATGCCCGACATGGCGTACTCTGGACAGTCGCCTCCACCTGACGGAAAGATGCCGTCCACGAAGCTCTGGATGACGGTCTCATTACTGGATCGGATGACATTTTTCGTGTAAGGATCGCCGAACCGAGCAACCATGTAGTCTTTGAACACAGTGTTATTGGCCATGATGGATCCCACCTGGATGCGAACCGCGAAGATCTCGGCACCCATCGATCCGGTGTCGTCAATAACGAATCCCAGGGATCCTGCGGGCTTTGGCTTGCAGGCTTTGGGTGGTGCGCAGGCTCGGTTGTGCGTGACAACTCGCTTGTATCCATGCGGGCAGGGAGCTGTGAGCAAAGGTGAGTGCGAAAGCGTGATTGCTACACAGAAAGAGCCTATTTGTTTGAAGCATCACAGCATGCCGGGCGTCTTACATTCAATTGGTTTGCACTTGTGAACGATCATCCATGTGCAACAGGCTGCAATTAGAAGGGATGGAGAATAAATAGAGGGGATAAAAACGCATAGGGTCGGGTTTTCAGAAAATCGGTAATGTTTTCGCATACGAGCTGCACGCTTCAATGAGTGCAAGTCGTCCAAACAAGGTGGAGAAAGTTCATCAGCGGCAGGCAGAGCGATAAAATCCAGAACCTAGAATCGAAGACGCACGAGTTAATGAAAATCTAGCGATTTAAAGAATTTGCTTTGTCTCTATTCGGGTATCAAAAATTTAATCACCTCGTTTACGGACACTTTGGAAGTCGCCCTCAGTACACCTCCGCCAGTGACATTGGCCAGATCAACTAGTTCTTTCCTTGTTGGGGGACCACAAAAGAATGAACTTGCGACCACAAAGAGTTTAATTTTCTTGGATAGCAACAGGGCCTTTACAAAGGGCAGCCTGCTTGCGTCGTTGACCGATGAGTCCGTGAACAAAATGAGCATGGAGTTGTTCAAGGCCTCCTTCGCCGCGTCCTCGATGCCTGTCACAGCAGCATTCAGCGGACAGTCGCCTCCGATTGCCGGTGAGATCACGTTGACAAAGTTCTGGATGACGGTCTTGTTACTGGAGTGGATGAGCTTTTTTACAGAAGGTGCGCCGTACCGAGCTGCAATGAAGTCCTTGAACACCGTGTTGTTTGCCAGGATGCCCGCCACCAGAGTGCGCACGGAGAAGAACACGCTGCCCAGCAATCCGGTGTCATCCATGACGAATCCCAGGGAGCCGTATTTCTGCTGCTCGCATGGACAGGGCTTGCAGACCTTCTTCCTCACCTCGACCTGTTCAAAGCCGTCCGGGCATGGACAGATTCTGGTCGGGGGTGGAGCGCACACCAAGTTTTCGATGCTGGTTTTACACGAGCAGGCTGCAACAAAGTATAGTAAATACATATATCAGTAGTAAGTAATTATTGTAAAATACATGAGAAAACATCAATAGAAATACTAAATAGCAATGCACATGCAAAAATTAATCAATTAACTTTGTGACTCACTTCCGTTGGCGATAATCTTTAGGTCAACCAAAGTGGTCGGCATGCCGCGAATGAAGCGAATATCATACTTGGCGAAGTTCTTGATGTAGTTCATCACATAGTCGACATCAGACTTGTCTGGTGTCACGTAGATGGTTCCGTTTGTTGCGTTCGTGAGTCTGTCGAATTCGGCACCCATGCCGCAGAGACTTCCAGTGGCCAGCACATTTAACCGGATGTTCTTGGACAGCAGCAAGGCCTTTACGGCGGGCTCCAGAGTGAGGTCCTTGGCACTCGCGTCAGTGAACACGAAAATGACGGATCCGGGACTCAGTCGGTTCGCCACCTCCTGAATGCCATGCAGTGCCATCTCCGGACAGTCACTGCCAGCATGAGCGTTAATGATGTTCACGAATTTGTTGATTGCAGTGACATTTGACGACTCGATCATGTTTGAAATGTACGGATCGTTGAAAGTACCGATAACGAGCTTGTCGAAATGTTTGTGCACGGCAGCTAAAATTGAAAACCCAGTTGTTGCTAAACAATTTTCATTTACGAATGTCATAAGAATGACGTGAACTCACAGACGACAGCTTGAATGCTGGCCTTCACGGACGCGATCTCAGTCAACATGCTGCCAGTGTCGTCTACAACGAAGCCCAACGAGACGTTGAAGTACTTTCGGTCACCCGGGTCGATAATCTCGATGGTGCGGTTGACGCCGCTACAGCTGCATAGCAGTCCCTTGTCGTAGGTGCAGTCCTTTGAGGGGCAGCTGTCGCACACGGGATCTGGTGGGGATCAACACAAAACCGGTTGTGAATAGAATTATACCACCGTCGCGAAAAGAAACTGTACTTGTCCTAGGCTTGGGAATTTCTGACTTTAAAAAGTATTCTTTGAGATTTTTGTCAGAGAATAGGAAACTTACCGAGCTGAGCGCACACTTGAAGAGCGAGAGCAGAGCCCACAAGGACGAGCAGAGAATAATGTTTCATGGCTTGCAGGATGACGAAGTTCAGTAGAAATCCTTTACTTTGACTTAAGACAAATATCCTTTGGCTTTGTGAGGCTCTTATCAACGAGGTTAAATACCGATGTGTGCGGTGTAGTAAACAGGCTCTGTAGTAAAAGTTTTTCTTTGGTGCATTTTTAGCTTTTTTCCGAAAAAAACAAGTGAGCGTTTCTAATGTTCTCACGCTTCCTGATCCAATCAAAATTACCTTTACGTTTATTCTTTAGTAAACAATAGTTGTAACATGATGTTGACCTACTTTTTTCTATTGTCCACATTTTCTCTCGTGGTAGAAAAATATTGTTTAGAGTGTAGTACGTTTATATTTCTACCTGCTCAAGTTTTATTTTGAAGTGATTACATGCTCGTCTTGAAAAGAGATGAAAACATGTTTACTGCAGCTCAATTAGGCTAGAACTTATTGTTTAGTTATTTACGACTACGAAACTGTTGATTGTAAAGAAATTTTTCCCAGCCACAATCACAAGCCAAGTTTATGACAATGATAAACCAGCAGAGTTTGCCAATTTATTAGAGCGGGTATATTTGATCTTCTGGTGTTTTAAAGATAAAACCAACTTAAAATTGATGCCTAAGTTATAGACTCCCATTATCATCTATTTGTCTCTTTAACTATCCCTCAGCTCGTGTAATCAATGTACATCAGACTGTTCACCCACCCCATCTCTCATGTCATTCAATCAAATAAAATTAAGCGGGAAAAATGGCCGCTCAGAGGTGCCGAAAAGTGTGTTAAGAGTGTGAAATCAAAGTATGCGCATTTTTTTATTATTTGCTTATTTGCGTAGGAGGGCATTATTAAATGAGAGGATTAATTTGATCCAGATTTAATTTTTGCGCTTCCGAGGGGCTAAAATAGCAAATCTAATATACTAAAACTCACAATTCAAAGGTGAGATTTAATATGACGATATTGACAAGAAACTGTTCATCTATAATTTATTATTGAATTTTTTTAATACATTGATAGCGAATGCTACATGCATATGCAAACTGGGATAGCGTCCTATAAAGTACAAAGTTGCAGAAAATTGCGAAATTCAAACCACAGAAAATTATACTCTAAAGTAGTTGAAAACTCTAATAAACTTTAACACTCGCTTCACTTTAAGTGTTCACAGAGAATAGCTAAATGGCGTCAGGATTCGCACGGGCTCAGCTTCAGCTTCATCCTGAGCGTGGTTCGCACCTCTGGCACCATATACGTGTAGATCCGCTGAATATCCGCTGCTGATCCGGCTTTACCTACAAGCCGGACTGCCTGTTCAACTGGCCCTGCAGAGATACGTCTTCTTGTCTCCGTCAAGGCGTCGTCCACATCAACCTCTGCTGACTTGTCAGTCAGCCGCTCTTCCAAGACGTCGCAGAGGGTTTGAATGAACAGAGAGCCGGAGTCGCTGCGGCGGTAGGCCAGGTGGTCCTCGCAACAAGCGAAGCCATAGAGGAAATCGGTGTCTTTCGGTGACAACTCCAGCAGCGTTGGCGGGCGCGCTGGACCATCTGACTCCGTCCGGGCGGGGACAGTAACGGCATCGTTGACCTCCCTATTGCCGCGGCAGGCCTGCACGAAGAAGACCTTCGGCTTGCTAGCTAGCTCCTGGCAGCGAGTTCCGTCAAAGGCAGCCGCAATGTGGTTCAGTGGGACTCTGACGCCGTCAACGCCGTAGACCTGGCCGCCCGAGTCACCGTGTGCTAAAATAAAGCAAACGAAAAGGTCGGCTCGCCTATGCCGGTGAGTCTTCTTGGCGGCAGCCGCTGCTTCGTCAAGCATCTGCTGACCAGTCAGGTCGTTTTTCACCTCTACAACGAAGCCCAGACGGCCCTCGAACAAATGTTCGATCCGCTTCACGTCGTGGCTGGTGCCAGGCCTGTCCTGAAGCTCACGGCCGGTATAGTGTTCGTTGCTGAAGACCAAACAGAGACCGCGCGGCATCGACGACATCGGATAGGCCGGCTCGGCCCGTGTTGACGTCTGCAGAGGCTGCAACGAAGGCTCTGTAAAGCGCCTATGAGGACTAGGAGGGGATGTCTGCTGCAGCTGGTGGAGGGTTGCGGCTGGCTGAGACTGGCTCAGATCGATGGCCGGGGCAACTAACGAGGCAGCGGTGGCATCCCAGTCAAATAGAGGATCTGGGATTCTCGGCAGCGGGGCCTGGATTTGCTGCACTGGCGGCTCGGACTCCGATCGGTAGCGAGACGGAGACTGCAGTGACTGCTGCTGCCACTGCCGCTCTTGCTGTTGTTGATAAAAAGGAACTGCTGGCCGGATTCGACTTGAATTCACAACCGAGGCCACCGTGGCAGTCAAGGCAGTAGGGCAAGTTGGCACCAACTGATTTATTGCTGAAAGCTGCTGCTCCTGCTGCTGCTGCTGATGTCTTGGAAGCTGGTTTGAAAGCTCCAGCTGTTGTTGCTGCTGTTGCTGTTGCTGCTGCTGCTGCTGATGTCTTGGAAGCTGGTTTGCAAGCTCTTTCTGTTGTTGCTGCTGTTGCTGCTGCTGCTGCTGCTGCTGATGTCTTGGAAGCTGGCTCGTCAATGGTTGCTGTTGTTGTGGCAAGCGTTCGGGTGGACTGGATGTCACAACATCTGGCCTGAAAGAGAAAGTTAAATACGTTTTGCTGGATATATTAACAAAATCAGCAATTTTATTTGGTTTATAAAAAGCAAAACGCACTGCCATGATGTACACCCTCGACGCTGCAGCCAGCCATCAGTTTCAGCTCGACGAAGCTCTCTCTCAAGTTGGGGATGCCCGGCTGACGAGGCCACGTCCGCCGCCGAACGGTTGCGCCAGTCCTGCGCGCCAGGATCGGCGCCAAACTCAATCAGGCGCTGCGTCAGGTTCCGGTCGCCCGCGCTAGCGGCCCAATGCAGCGGCCGGCGCTGGTAGCGACGACAGCCCAGGTTGGGATCGGCTCCCCATCGGAGTAGCAGGTCGGTGAGCTCCAGCCCAACCTGGTGCTGACAACATTCGGCCAGAGGCGTAACGCCGTCATCGTCGGCTACATTGACCAGGTCGCGGTTGAAGGCTAGAATTTCTTCGACTATGGCAATATGTCTATGACGTATTGCAAGGTGCAAAGCGGTGGCGCCGAACAAGAAGTTATTGACGACATCGGCGCCAGAGTTCGAATCGAGCTTGCCAGCATCTTGACTCCAGTCATATTCTTCGATGGCTCTCAACAGAAACCGGACCGCCGGCAGGTGGCCCCAGTTAGCCGCCGTAGTCAAGAGAGTATTTAGAAGGCTCCGCCGCCTTGTAGAGGCCGGTGCTTGCCGCAGCCCAGCTTGTAGCCTTTCACAGCTGCCGCAACGAGCTGCGAGTATTAGCGCGTTAATGTCCATGTCTAGCATCAAGTGGCTTGCAGTTAGTTGCTGTGGCTGGAAATATTATGGCTTTCACGGCATGTTTATGTGTCGACCGTGTAAATGTTCGGTTTCCTTTTTGCCAAACGAGGAATGTAGGGTATAAATATATGCACAAGTGTACACTTTACTTACGCCCATGTACATGCTGTCACCCTCATGCTCATGTACCCTGGGTGAGGGGGTAGGCAATGCAAAATTGGTAGGGCGTCACTTGTGCCCGAGCAGTTCCTACTGTAAGGGTTAAAATAGGCCTGGCCAGCTCCCTGTGCAATGTCTGTCTAGTTGTTCTGTTTATAACCTTTTATGGAATAGCATAAATTTGGAAGCTATGCTCATAGATAAAGTGTTCCACTCAGCCAAAAAATATCTGCGCAATCTAATCCAGAGTACTCAATTAGAGAAGTGAGTCAGTGCCACGAGGAGCATACTCGTGCATAGGCTACATACGGGTGTAGCTTCCCGCAGTTTTTAACGCATGACGTCGATGGGGGAGCAGAAATCAGTAACCAAAGCTGCACCCCAAATTAGGAATTTTCATTTTTCCATTGGCTGTGAGCTCATTCCCTCGTACAAGGAGCTACAATAATAACTCAAATCACTCTGTGTAAAACTGACTGACTTCCCAGTTTTGATTACTTTTTGCAGCAGTCGCCTTTACGAGTCGTGAGTTTTCTCGCATTAATTACACAGTACGCAGGTGACAAGCACTTGTATTTCCGTTCTACAGGAATTCTCGTACAAAACAGAAGACAAAAAACTCGACAAAGTGCGTGTGCGAGAGCTGCATATGCAGCATGCGACTCGACACAGAAGCGGCGAGAGAATCGAACTCCCAGAAGAGTTGATAGAAAGGCTCGAACGAACGGTAAGCAAGCGGATCGCATTAAGGCTTCCCAGTCGTTGAGCTTCTTTTAACACGTCGCTCGCTTGGCCTCTCCACACTGTCCCGAGATGCAATTATCGCCCCAGTACTCAGTGCTAGCGAAATTAAATTATTCTCGTTTATAATGCAAGGAAGGCTAAGAAAAAGTTGGCTTTATGAGCAGGACAGCCTATCTATTAGTGTAAGCCGTGTAAGCGACCCGTGGAGTACTAGTCGAGTCTTCAGGCAACGACCAACATACATGTAAGAACCGTTCCTAAGAAAACTGAAGAATAAAGTTTCGAGTCCTGGCGGCATTTTTTCTACGTTTTCGTGCAATTGAACAGCCAGATGCACGGACCCAAATTAAGCTATAGAAAATTTGAGCCGCTACGCTTGGGACGAATCGACTGCACTACAAAGTTCCCTCGTCTGATCATGAATCTTCCAATCTAAATCTGGTTGGCCTTGGGATTAGCAAAGCACGACTGGGCCAGATACTCAAGACAGACACCGAAATATGCACTTATGAACTGACTCGCGACTCCGCAGCTCGCACGGTTCGTTCGTTCTTCGGCAGAGCTTTTATCAAAGCTCTATAGGTTGAGCGATTGGGAAGTGCTCGCGATAAACCACTCCAGCGTCGTTTTTGTGTGTAGAAGTGTAGTAGGAGTAATTTTCGCTATACTTGTCCGCGACTCGAAAACTAACACCTCGACTGGTCGTCGCCACTATAGACGGATTGCATTGCGTCGACTTGGCAGGGCTACTGACGAGGCACGTGTCGCGCTCACACAGGGTGGGCATTGAGTGGAGAGAAGCTGATGCATCCGGTGCTTGTAGCCTGCTAGCTCTTACCTCTTGAATCTGGTTGTGAACATCGGAATGTGTATAGACAGACGGACAAAGCCAAAAACGATAGCCGTACTAATGAGCCAGACAGAATCACCAGAAGCGGATTCCCGAACAGTACTCGAAAAAAAATGAAACGACCGAAATTGTATACGGTACGAAGCTGGAGAGTATGCAAATTTCTACTGCTCTTACGAGCATTTGCAAAATTTGCCTTCTTTTCTGTCTGTCCCAATGGGAATGCAAAGTACAATGTAGTCACAACGCGAGTTTGCACTAACGAATTAATATTTTTTTAATACTTTTTTTTTCTATATACGTGTTTTCTATCAGAAAGTAACAACACAGTAGACCACTACTGGTACACGTAGTCAACACAGAAAGTACATTGGATTTCCCAGTGCAAGGACACCTATCGGCAGCAAAAAAATAAACGAATCAATCAACTACAGCAAATTTCTATCGTGGAAATAATTCATTGCATTCCAAAAGCGAGGCTCCAGTTGTCAGTTAGCTAAACCTGATATTGAGTGCGAAAAGTTTACTGTCACTTTCATCTCGCTCTTTTCCCACGCCGGTGTATTAGCTGCGTCCACGAATATGCAGCACACGTCAAGACACGAAGGCGGTGCAAAACTTCCCAAAACTTTCCCATTCGCCGTACGCATCATCCAGTCCTCATCGAACTCTTCCAGTCTTCCCCTGGGCCTGCTCCGGCGCAGCCTCTTAGCCTCATCTGTAATCTATTAGATTGGTCGGCTGACAGTTCGACTCGGTCTCCGAGCATTGGCTGCCTGGTAGGTCAAATGAAATTTCACGCGAATATAAGTTATAGCCGTGCGAGACTCGTGATTTTTCTATCGTCTTCCGGAAGCAAATAATATATTTTACGTTGTAATGGCAACTACCGTGGGACGCAACGGCTCCACTTCAGCAACGACTGGCGCCGTCCACCCGTTTGAGCCGCTCACTTACATTCCACTCTCCGGCGTCAATGTCCTCTGTTCCATCATTGCGTTGGCGGTCTTCGCCAGGCCCAGCGCCCCGGTGCACCCGGTGCTTCGGCGCCTGCTGGCAGCAATGTCCGTCTTTGAGGCCCTCTTCCACGCCTCCGTCATCATCTTCTACGCGCGACACCTCGCCAGATCCTCGCAGCAGGGCCCTGGAGCAACTGCCCTGTCTGTCCTACTGCGCTTCTCCCTGACCATGCGCAACTGGACAATGGCCTTCATCTCCTGGTCACGCGTCGAAGCCGTCTTCTGCCCGCTGGCCGTTCGCGCTGGCTCGGCTTTCAAATTGACGCATTTGGTTGCTATGGAAACTGCGGCAGGCTTGGTGGCCCTCTGTCTCAGCATACTGATGGTGCTGGCCCAGGAGTCTGCGGCACGCCAAGCACCGATGCGATACGAACAAGCGGTTGAGATCGCATTCTACACCTATCAGGGCGTGTTGCCCATTGCGTCCGTGTTTACGGCCACCTGCCTCACCGTGTGCGCTCTGCACAAAGCCGCCATCACCAGACCGCGAGCCGCCTCAGCCTCCGCCCCGATGGCGCCCGCCTCGGCCGCCAACGGCCGCGGAGATTCGAACCACCGACGTCAGAGTCACATGCTTCGACGCGAAAGGCAAGCGGTGCGCCTAGTGGTGGCTCTGTCCGTCAGCTGCCTCCTGCTGGAGAGCCCCACAGATGTGTGTGGCTTCGTTCGCAGCAAGACTCCAGTCACGGAGCTGGTGGTGAACACGCTGGTCGAGCTGGACTCTCTGTTCAACTTCGCGCTGCTGGCCTGCACAACCGGCCTGGCGGCGGCGCGGCAACGGCTTCAAGACAGACGCCAGCGGCGGCAGCGGCCACACCAGCTAAGCGATAAATCTGTGGCACCGGTGGAGTCTGTTGCTATGACAACCGAGTGTCATGAGAAGCATAAGCACTTAACTTTGATCTGTGTCATGTACGAGAGCACAGTTTGAATGAGCCAAAGCTAGCTCGTATTTTGTCAATAATGTCAGAAATTTAAGGCCATGATTGTAAACTAATTATTGACAATACTCGTATAACACTTTTTTGAGTACATTCCCACTTTGAACTGAAAATATGTTCGAGTTGTAAGCACATGAATTGGGCCTCACGAAGCAGCTAATTGGTCTCATTTGTGAAATTAGATTGCGAAGCGAAGAGCTTGCGAAGGAAGTCAAATGTAAAAAATCTAATGTTACTTCGGGGCTCGGATTCGAACCCCAGACGTACGTCTCGATTAAAAGTCCGAAGCTCCAACGATTGGATTACAAGCTTCATATTGGCAATTTCAAATAGCAATTGAAATTAAGTAAAAAGTAAACTTTTGGTTATCAATTTGTGCAAGTACGATGATAAGTATTGCCTATTAACACAGGCTTCAGTGTCTCATTAATTTTTTATGTTAGTTTGAGAGCAATGCTTGTCATAATTCCAAAAAACACAGGTCTACACACAATCAACAATTGACAATCACAGTTTATGTACTCCAGCCTGACAGTACCTACTATTGCCCAACATTCTAGTAGTAGTAGTAAGTATAGCAGAAGCAAGCCAAAATTATACACCTTAAAAATGGACGCGTGAATAGTGACTTGAGGATACAAAGGTCAAAGGGGCGTCCATTTCAAATAAGCAAATAGTTGTAAATAATTAATTCAGATAAATCGGAGGCCCAGTTTCAGCTCTTCTTGCCTAGCTTCACGCGCACCGAGCCTTTCAATAGGTCTCGAATCGAGGACGCAGATGCCGACGACGAAGCTGTAGGCGTCGATTTAACGCCGGATGTCGACGAAGCAGACGACGGACCGGCGACGCCGCTCGACGAAGCCGACGATGAGACAGACGGGCCGGCGCTGAGTTTCGGCCTCTTAGCACTTAGCATGAGCTCCCTAGCCAGCCTGGTGTCCTCATCTTCCACCTCTTGCTCTTCGGCGGCCCGGCGCGACTCCACATCCCGGATGACCGTGTCAACCAGCTCCGTGCCGGCGTTGCGCTTGTTCAATTCCTTCATGTCCTGCAGAGCTTCCAGGCTTTCCATTTCGCGCTTAGACTGGCTAGTTCGCTTCTCCAGCTGTTTCATCGGGTCCTTGGCGTCCTCGGCCTCCTCGGCTTCAAGGCGTTTCCGTTCGAGCATCTCCGCGGTGCGTAGGGCCTGTGGGACAATTGCAAAACTAGTCAAAAAGCGGTGGAAATGCAACTAAAAATCGATTCTCCAGGGAGATTGGAGTCTATTCTCTGTGGAGATTGGATTCGATTCTCCAGGGAGATTGGAGTCGATTCTCTGTGGAGAATGGAGTCGATTCTCTGTGGAGATTGGAGTCGATTCTCTGTGGAGATTGGAGTCGATTCTCAGGGGAGATTGGAGTCGATTCTCAGTGGAGACTGGCGTCGATTCTCAGGGGAGATTGGAGTCGATTCTCTGTGGAGAATGGAGTCGATTCTCTGTGGAGATTGGAGTCGATTCTCAGGGGAGATTGGAGTCGATTCTCTGTGGAGATTGGAGTCGATTCTCAGTGGAGATTGGAGTCGATTCTCTGTGGAGAATGGAGTCGATTCTCTGTGGAGATTGGAGTCGATTCTCTGTGGAGAATGGAGTCGATTCTCTGTGGAGATTGGAGTCGATTCTCTGTGGAGATTGGAGTCGATTCTCAGGGGAGATTGGAGTCGATTCTCAGTGGAGATTGGAGTCGATTCTCAGTGGAGATTGGAGTCGATTCTCTGTGGAGATCGGAGTCGATTCTCGGTGGAGACTGGAGTCGATTCTCTGGGGAGATTGGAGCCGATTCTCAGTGGAGACTGGAGTCGATTCTCTGGGGAGATTGGAGTTTACTCTCTGGGGAGATTGGAGTTGACTCTCTGGGGTGATTAGAGTCGATTCTCAGTGGAGACTGGAGTCGATTCTCTGGGGAGACAAAATTTCCTCAATTGGATATAATTTGAGACAATTGGAGACAAAATTTCTTAAGTTTTATATAATTTTCAACCAACCTCAAAGTTTCTCTTGGCCCCATGCTCGATTGTATAGTCGCCATTCTCTAGGTCCGTCTTCCAGGTGATCTCGGAGCAGCAGGCCGGGCAGCGGATATAAAACCGGTAGATTCTCAGGCCCAAGTAGGTCTCGCCCTCGGCAATCTCCATCCTAGAATTGAACTTTCTAGCCTTGTAGATGTACTCGCCGCAGGAGGCGCAGCGCATATTGCATGGCGCCATGGTGCGAATGCTGAACGTTTTGTTCTTGCGATTCTTATTCTTGTCGCGCGGCAGTTTAGGTATCCGGGACGGATCATAATCCGGCGGATAGTACTTATTTATCACCTTGCGCTCTGTCATTATTGAGCCTTAACTGTCAGCTGAAGTAGCATTGTGGAATGTAATGTAAGGAAGTTGTAAGAAAAAAAATTGATACATCTGAAATTATGGCAAAATTGATTTAAACTATCATGGGCAAGTGAACTAAAGTATTTAAGAATTAGTTCTAGCTAATTCTAAATATTAAAATATATTACAAAATATTATCTCTTCGATTAGCTATATTTATAACTTAATAATCAAAGCATCAGAATTTTTTTAAGTTCTGAAATGATAATAGCGATGAGGAGGCATATAATTTAATAATTAATATAGCTCTGATATTCTTATTTATATTATAATATGAGTGTGTTTTTCTCATACAATAGCAATCAGAAACAATGCAAAAGATCAATAGAGATGTAAAACCATTTTTTGGCTGACTTGCAGGCGCTGGGGCTCAGCTCCTAGGCCACAGCTGCCTGCCCCTCCAGTATGTTTCACATGTGCATGTGCATAAGAGAACTCATTAGCTCCTGTGTGTCTATCTATCTAATAGAGATATACAAAACTTTTTGAAAGACAAAATCCAATTTAAATGAACTGCAGGCACCTACATCCTTGACCCCATGTGCTAATGTGCCTGCTAAACCTCTAGGTGCTGATGTACCTGCATTGCCTGCTGAACCTCTAGGTGCTGATGTACCTACACTGCCTGCTGAACCTCTAGGTGCTTATGTACCTACACTGCCTGCTGAACCTCTAGGTGCTTATGTACCTACACTGCCTGCTGAACCTCTAGGTGCTGATGTACCTTCACTGTTTGCTAAAACCCATTACTGCCATGCCTACTTAACTGCAAGAGCAAGTGCAACCAACTGAACAGCAAACAACTGCAGGTGCTTCTTCTACTGCTACTAAAAAGCTTTCAGAGAATTTTGGTAAGGAAGATAAAGAACTGTGGATTCACTACACTTCTTAGTCTTCATTTTCTTTGGCTATATCATAATGTCAGTGTGTAGCAGTGGTACTCCTTTTTCTCATTTATCAGGTTCAGTTGCATCTCACCCTGGCTTGTCCTGCTACTTTCTATGCTGCACATTGGATGAGCCACACCAGCCACGTGACATGGACACTCTGAAAAAGGGGCTTGTATTCAAGGTGGCTGCTCTTGCGCAGTCAGCATAGAATAGTACAGTCAGAATAGCTGGCTTAGTGTATGCATGACAACTGGAAGTGTTCTGTCACATTTGCAGACAAAAGGAGCAGCAAAAAAATTAACCATGAGCAAGAGCAAAGACCATGCCTTTATACAGAATGGGTTCAACAACTGGAAGAAGGCCAAAGAGTCCTTCAACAAGCGTGAGTCATCTCTCTACCACCGGGAGGCATGCTTTAAGCTGCACAGTGAAGGGAAGTAGCCAATTAACTCAGCTGGCTAGTCAATCTGCTGCTGATTATGCACATAGGAGGAAGTGTCTTGAGAAGGAAATTGACTGGATTGTGTTTTTGCTGTGCCACAATGTGCAAGTCTGAGGCAAAGAAGAAAGTGAAGGAAACCTTAACCAGCTTTACATTGATTGGTGTGCTGGCAGAGCAGGCCCAAATTTTGGAGCTGCAAATTCGCCAGATGGCACAATTGCCTGCTTCATGCAGCAACCAAGCCAGGATATGACAACATTATGTCCAGCTTCAGTCTGCATGGGCCGCCTATATGGCAGGAACAATCACAAGTGCAGAATTAATGCAGCACTGTGCAAATGAACGTTAGTGACATTTTACCGCACTGTTTATAACATGTTAAAAAACTGCACTGTTTAACAAACATTATTATGCGGTGAACTATGCGGAATTTACCACACTGTTTAAACAGTGGCGGATCCAGGGGGGGGCGGGGGGGCGGCCGCCCCCCCCCACTTTCGCCGTGGCTGGACTTGCATGGAAGGGAGATATTTTAATTTTGGGCTCCTCAACCCACAAAGTCCAAGTTCTTCATTATATTTCCATTGCTTCTATGGTCTGTCTGCTTTTCCTTGGAATGGAATTGCATCCCATGGAACATTGTCGGTTCGGTTTTATTTATTTCTAGCCAAACCATTGGCAAGAGAGAAGCTAAGTTAAGTTATGATAGTAAGAGTAGGGTGAGAGCACAGACCAAGAAAAGAAATATAACTAGACTGCGCATCCCGCATTTCTTGCTTGGGCTTGTTTTTGACCAAATGACAGTGGAAAAAAAAGAGACCCCGACAAGCTGAGTTGGCTGAGGGTAAGAAGAAAGGCCCGGGCACAATTATCGATCGTGGGGGAGTGGGCGCTGGGGTGCCACTTTTCCTACTAGGAAAAAGGCACAACTTTTTTTACCCTCATGCGCAGTCTAGTTATATTTCTTGGTCTGTGGGTGAGAGAGACACTGAGACTCTGAGAGAGACTTGGGGTGGGGGAATGGAATGAAAAGGGGTTGAAAGGCTTTTCCTCCCCCATTTTGGGGTTCAGACTTGAGAGCAATGTACATTGCGTCAATGCGTCTTGCGAAAACCAGCGAAAGCTTAACAGCCTGCTACAAAGGACAAATAGTTTGAGCCAGTCCCGGCTATCTGTCTACACTCAACACCAATTGAACTTGAAGTCCGTAAAATCCATTTGGCAAGTCTTAACATATGATGCACAATCACGAAGAATGAAGCGAGCATCTTCTCCATTAGAGCGTGACGCAAAGCGACAAAAATTGCTAACGCACTTTTTTGTTACACCACCTGGTCCTGCCACTGCTGCTGCAAAGTTATCTGCTGCTTCTACTGCTGCTGAGATCCGATTCATTTCTTCTTCTGCTGCTCCTGCTGCTGCTGCCACTGCTGAGAGACCTAGTTCTTCTGCTGTTGCTGTTTCGGAACAATTTGCTACAACTTGTACTCGTAATTCAGACGAAGCTGAAGCCGGCACCTCTGAATGCGATGCCGAGTTCAATGGAGATACCAGAGAAGCCAATGAAGTACAAGTGAGCAAGTTGTCTGACTTTGACATAGGTCTATTCGATCCTGCTGCTGACAGTGCCACTAAGATAGCCTTCCTGACGCAAACGTGGGAGCCCCCCAGTTCCTACCCAATGCCATTTGAAGAGCGAAAGACAAAGGGCAAAATAGAAAAGAGATTCCTGAGGCACAGTCATCTAGCCGACAAACCCTGGTTAGCATACTCACATGTAAAGAGTGGCTTGTTCTGCAAAGTTTGTGTGCTATTTGGTACTCAGCAAGGGCAACAAGGTCACCAATTGGGAAGACTAGTTCATGAGCCGTTGCAAAAGTACGCAAGACTCTTGGGAGCAGATGGCTATCTCTGCGCTCACGAGCATACCAACTACCACAAAGACAATGTACTGAGAGCACAGGAGTTCAAGCGAATGGTGCCAGAACAGCACATTGACAGTCGATTGGCAACACAGAGGCAGGAGCAGATTGCAAAGAACAGGCATATCCTCAGCTCCATTGTGCGTGCCATCCTAGTCTGTGGAAGGAGTGGCTCTGCTCTCAGGGGACACCGAGACGATCATGGTGTGCTAGAGACTGCCGACCGACCTGGGTTTAAGAAACCTTATTATGCGGTGGACTATGTGGAATTTACCTCACTGTTTAAATGACCTCATTTCAGGCTCGGACTATGTGGTAGACTTTGCAAAATGTACTCCGTCGTGATTGGCTTACACCAATTCACATTGACATCATGGGTGGCCTCGTGCGCCGGTCAAAATACATTGAGCACGAGACGTTGCGCTGCAGCGCTGTTGTGTTGATGGACAGAGTTGTCGCCGTTCTGATTTCCAAGGCCATTTTGCAGAAGATGCGGACGGAAGACATTACCTTCTGGCTTGACTCTACACTTGGATTTTGCGAGGCACAACGATACAGGCATTTGGGAAGCCGGCCAGAAAGGCCCACAAGTTATTGTCATCGATTTCAGCTGGGTACTGATATACGGAATTCTGCACTCTGCAATAGGCCTCGATGTCAATTGGCAAGTCAATAGACATGTTAAATTTCTTTAATCCGTCATTTCAGGGCTTTGGACATCAAACGTCCCGACGTTCAAGAGTTTGAATCTCTTTTCAAAGGAAGCGAGTTGTCTTTAAGGAAGGTTCTGATGTAGGCCTATGTACTTTGCAAACTCAGTTCAAACAAGCTGTAAAGTGGAGACCATCATTATGTGGGGTATAAGTTTAGATTGGTGCCGCGGTCTCTCGATTTTATGGACTGAACAGTTAGCTGTTGACAGCCTTACATATGTTTGTCTATTTGTAATGTATAGGTCTCTGTTGTTCATAATTTTTTAGCTACGAGTACATGTATATCTTCCATAATCACATAATAATTTTCAGGTATCTGAATGAGCCAGAGGTTCAGGACAGAACCAACGCCACATCCCTCATCGCCGATTATTTTTATATGCTCTGCGCACTTCCTACATCATGTTGCAAGCACGATATCCATAGCTAATAAGGCTCAGCGCAGTGCCTTCTTGTTGTGCTTGCGTGCTGCTCATAATGGCCCGTTGCATTCGCAATGCTCAAGAGATGTGGCACCTTATGTGCATCACATTCGGTTCACGCACGTCGTCATTGGCTATTGACGAAGCATACATGTCACTACATCAACGCATCAACACACTGCCCATAGACCACAAGGAAATGATTGACGACATAGCTTCAGAAGAAGAGATCAGCAAGCGACTCGAAGCTAAATTTCCTGGAGAAGCGTAATTTCAGCCAGACGAGTCAACTCTACGCAAAAGGTCGCCGTTTTCAATCGTGTTTGAACACTTTGCTCCGTCTAATGCGTATGAAATGGATGATAGTGCGCTAAATCCTCTGCTAGCCTGAAACAGCGCTTATTTGGGTTCAGAATTTGTGGCTGCCACTTTTTCCACTTTGGAGCGTCTGCGTAACCCAAGGAATGTTGCAGGCGGGACAGCACTTTTCCAATGCTCCCGTGGAGTCATGGTTCCATGTTTAAAAACAATGTCTGCTTTCGTGCTAGGTAAATAGGTTTGTTTCGCCGCTGAAAGTGTTGGAAATGTTTCGGAAAATGCTGGAATTTTATGAGAAAATTGTCACACTAGTTTTACCTGACATCCACCTTGCTCTTATCGGGGGTGCACGAATCAAGTTGTCATGGTTTGTCAAGCTGTGCTTGAAATACTTTGTGCCTTTTATATTTAAATTACATTTGGATTTACATTTTGTGTGCTTGCATTTACACTTTGTGAGAATTAAAAAATATATGGGTCTTTTCAACACTTTTCAACAATGGAAGACATTTAAGATTAGGCCCTATTGGGAAATATTCACTTGTGAATACTTTATATTCATAGCAGACAAAATGACTATATCATATTAGGCAGATAAAATGGTGGCAGACAAAATGACTGTCAACCACATCAATGATCAACCATATTTTTGAAACCCTTACTGAGTCCCTAGGAATTCCCTAGTCCTATGCCAAAACATGGCTCTTGGCCCACTTTTCTAATCATTCATAAGCGGGTGGTTCTCACAGAGTTGCCACTTTTAGTGTCCAAAGTGTTTTTTTTGCCAATTTTGATTGTTTTTCATCGATTACTGCAGTATATTATATAAGCTACAGTAAAACGTGGTTTAAAGCAGTTTTTAACACTTCATTGACAAATTCATCATTCTTCATTCAAATTCTTCATTCATCACTCATCGGATTTACGCTTTTGAGGGCTGTAGATCCTATGAGTAAAACTGCTATTAAATGCAAATATTAAGGAATCCATTGGGGCTAGAATAAAGTGCCATATGTCATTAGAGACATCTATGTACCCTTCATAATATGATATAGCATTTGCGGTTTTACAGAATACACATCCTGAGAATTTTACATTTCCCCGATGTAGATCCGATGAGTCAAACTGCTTACTCAAAAAAATCTGTTTTTTACATTTTAGTTTTTCTGTAGTTGAATAGAGATAGTATGTAGTGTGCCTATAGTTTTATGAAAGCACATAAATATATATTTTGTTTGCAAGAGGATTTAGCACTGAATATGCTACCACTAATTTTTTACTGACGAATTTAGGTCAAGAGGTCTGACGTAGATCCGATGAGTTAAGTTTTGTGAGACACTTATAAAAGCCACAAAGTAAGTAGATATAGCTGAATTATAATAGAAATTATGTTTCCTAATGCTTATTTTAGTTATATATTGCCATATAAAAGAACAACGACGTCTTGAACACAAACGCTTTTGACAAGGGAAAGTCTTAAGGCTATCCTGCATTTTCGTTCATTAAATTATTTTTTCATTTTTTTCAGCCACACTGCACATCCACATGGCGGGTCGTCCAGCTGCTCCCACTACTATCATCCCACCAGCTGAGATAAGACCTACTGCGGAACTATGCGACCTGCCGCTCATAAGGATGCGGGACTTGGCTCTTTTGACCACTGACACACTGTCTCTGATGCGCTGGCTGGCCAAATACTGGCTGCTGTCAAACGAGCGTCGGTGCCATTGCCCTGCTGCACCTCAAATGCGCCTACAGCGTCGTCAGGGTGACTGGTATGTGGATGGCTGGGCTTGGGCTTGCAAGGAGTGTCACGGCCAGGAGTCCATAAGGAAGGGCTCCTTTTTTGAGAGAAGCCACCTAGCGCTTAACCAACTGGTGGACTTTGTGTACTGGTGGGCACTGAAGACACCACTGAAGGACATCATGCTGCAGTGTGACATCCAGCAGCCGCATACCAGTGTTGACTGGGCCAACTTCTGCCGCGATGTGTGTGCCCAGGTACTCATTGACCACCCAATGCAGCTTGGTGGCCCGAACATTGAAGTGGAGGTGGACGAGAGCAAATTCTTCCACCGTACCATGTCGGCAACTATCGTGAGGGCCACTGGGTGCTTGGAATGGTAGAGCGTGGCAGTAACAAATGCATGATGGTGGTGGTTGAGAATCGACGTGCCGAAACACTGCTGCCTATTCTGCAGCAGTACATCCTGCCCAGTTCCCAAGTCATCACTGACGGATGGCAGTCGTACAACGGCCATGCTGCCATGGGCTTCAACCATGAGAGTGTCAACCATCGACTCAATTTCGTGGACCCACAGGACCTGACAGTGCACACCAACACAATCGAGGGCAGCTGGGCACACTGCAAGGCCAAGCTGCGTCAGGGGCATGGTACCAGCGATGGGCTCTTCGAGTCGCACCTGCAGGAGTTCCTGTGGCGCCGGCTCTACCCAAATGAGCATCATTTCGGCAACTTTCTGTACTGGGTGACCCATTACTACCCACTGTAATCCGGAGACTAACGTTTAAACTGACTTGACTATAACAAACTTTCTTAAACTTTTCGGGTGTTCTGTATGTCCCATAATATTTTTTATTGCCTGTGCTGAACTCGTGAGAGCATGTAAAATTAATTCCACGTGAAAAAATAATTTAACAAACAAAAATGCAGGATAGCCAGTCTTAATCTTTGACTAACATGTGTGAGACACGGTGCTTTTACAGACTTTCATGATTTCTAGTGATTTAAAAATATGTAAACAAATGGAATTTATAAAAAAAGCTTTAGTGCCCCACATAGGGAAACATCGATAGAACACAAATGGTTCAACAGGACAGCATTCAAATTACATTATAAAATATATTTTTTGAAAAGACACGTTTTTTCAGTACTGTGGCAATCCCGTGAGAATCACCCAAGCCTGTTACTAGGCACTCTGAACAATGCTAAAGATACAATCCAGGCACTTCTGGTTCCATCATTGGAAGGTCTGATCAGGCTTCATAAAGGCTAAAGGTATGAGGGGTGTCAAAAAGGTGGGATGTTTTGCCATTAGACCTATAATGCCTGTATTTAACATTTAAATACTTACATGATACAAACTATGCCTACATTAACTTCATGATCGATGGTCTAGGCCCTAATTCATGTTAAAAATGCATACAAGTAATATGTGCTTAAATAAAGTATAAAAACAAATTGCGCATTTAGAAAATACATTTAATTAGGCCTAAACAAGTGTTCTACCAGCAATAAGATATAAGTAGGGCCTATGCAAAATGGACAACTGTTCCATCAGACCCTAAAAGGATTAGTGTTTAAAGCAGTGAGTATTAGCCCGATTATAAATAAATATCACCCGCAAATTGTGTTTTGGCACTCGTAAAAAATGAATAAATTTTTACCATGAACGTAAATTCGTAATATCAACATCAAGGACAAGGAATAGTGTAGTGTAGGGGCCTTCAAGACAAAAGTTAATGAAGTAATTTAATTGACTAAACTAGTCATTTAGCCCGTACGAACCTAGTGTCAATAGTAGAATAATTACTATTAAAGAAAGGCCCTGACACAGAAATAATTGTGTAAAGTAGCACTTATTAGGTTTAACAGAGTTCCTTGAATGCAATCACTGCCTGCAATCACTTATAAATTTAACGAAGAATCGTTTTTTAAACTAGCGTCATTATGCAAGTCTCAGATTTAAACAATAATTTTTAAGACAGTAGTAGAAAATTTTATTTGTAAGTCGGAGGCGATAATTTATATTATTGATGAGGCGACAAGTGATAGTTATCAGCTATAAGTTAGGCCTAGCATTAAAAAGTTAACATAAAAAACCGTGCACTTCCTGTTACACTACTGCAAGTGTAAAGATGTCGTTTATGGTTTACAAAACAGAAAACATCCAGAATAGCTTGTAAAAATGCTTGATTGAGCCTTATTTATTGTTTTAACTTCGACAAACTCGTAATTCTGCAAGTGGCAAGTGGCGTATTTAAATACGCATTTTGAGGACTGCCTTGCACATGCGAGAAATAAGTATTCTAAAAAGTTTATGCATCGTGTGATGTCAATTGTTAATGACGTGTTAATTTACGTGTAAAATACACTGATGGAGGTCTTTTTCCTGAATTTATCTTTAAATGGTAACCAAGGACCACTAGTAGGATCTACTAGTTTTGTTTTGTAATAGCTGTTTTGTAAGCTGTAGATGGTCCTTGACGGTAAGCATTTATCAAGCATCTATACGTGTAATATACCTTTTAACAGTGTTGTTGGGCATAAGTGAAATTTATCTAGTCCAAGTGCTCCTACCACTGAGCGAAGTGAGTTTGATTTAGTCGCTTCAATTAGCTTGCAGCCATAGACGGTGAATTCAATATAGTCGTTTTTAGCGCGCGCAACGAGATCGTAGCTTTTATTTAGTCAAAGTGAAATGAATACGGTCAACGAGATCGTAAACTTTCATAAAAGGCGCAAAAACACATAAGATGTGTAAGATGTAAGATGTAAGATGTAAGGTGTAAGATGTAAGATGTAAGGTGTAAGATGTAAGATGTAAGGTGTAAGATGCAAACGCTCCCTCTCCCGAGTGGAGTTGCAACGGCAAATTGGCGATAGGAATGTAGGTGCCGCGTTAGGCATTACGCTGCAGGAACACCGCGCACGCATTCTGGAGCGTGAACTGGAAGACTGTATGAGCGCAGTTACACAGCTGCACTGCGAAGCCTGGCACCGAGAAAGTCTGCGCTATGTACCGCGCTGCATAGCCATGGAGGACATCGTTGCCTAATTGAACACTGAACAGTTTTGTTTGCCTGACGGTCACTAGTTGTGTGCTGCCATTGCATCTTACACCTTACATCTTACATCTTACACCGTACATCTTACATCTTACACATCTTATGTGTTTTTGCGCCTTTTATGAAAGTTTACGATCTCGTTGACCGTATTCATTTCACTTTGACTAAATAAAAGTCACGATCTCGTTGCGCGCGCTAAAAACGACTATATTGAATTCACCGTCTATGGCTGCAAGCTAATTGAAGCGACTAAATCAAACTCACTTCGCTCAGTGGTAGGAGCACTTGGACTAGATAAATTTCACTTATGCCCAACAACACTGTTAAAAGGTATATATATATCAGTGTAATAATCTGTGTAATAATACTGTAGTAGTGTCTGTGGTCTAAGTTGTTTAAGCTGGGTTTCTTCGTTACGGGAATTTTTTGAGTTCTTTATATTTAGGATGTGACGGTTTTGAAAGTAAAATTAGATATACAATGTCCGATAACGCCCCCAGATTTGTTTTTTTTGGCCTAAAGAGTGGATGAGGATGCGGTCGAGGCGACTCACAAATCAGGGATCAAATCATTAAGCTGAGTTCACGGCTCAGCGCTGAAATATTTACTAGCCCATTCAGTAAATAAAATGCGTTGCATAACAAATATTGAAAATGGACTGATCTGAGCCACACTGAGGTTTAATTTTAACAAACGCCAATGCAGAAGCAAAAATGGCTTTTCGCCTCCATATTTCAGATTCTCTTTAATCGGAACTTTCCGCAGCGATCTCTGCACACCGCAGTATTTTCTGCTCACACTACTGCGCGTGAATGCCACAGCGTGTCTCTGGCTTTAATGGTCGCATAAAATAAAAAAACTATAGATCGAATGCCTTTTGTTCACTTTCACATTGCTTTGACTGCGATTCGCGATGCAGAATGACTGAAATGCAGCCGCATGGCAAAACTGCAGTCTGCAGCAGAAAAACTAAACAAGCCCATTGCCTTAAAACCTTTTCTTCCTCGAGTGGACAACGCCCACTGACTAATATATTTTGGACCAATTTGAATGTTCTCACAGGCGCGTAGTCAAAGCCTTCCATAGAGCTTATATTTAAGTTGCCCAACAATGAGCTAACGACCACCCCCATCCATACTCTGCCCTCCGAGCAATGACTGGCAGGCAATGAAGGGCTACAGACACGACTGCCCCGCCAGACAGCAACCAAAGCCCCTTGTTCGCAGACTCCAACAAACGCTGCAGCGCCTAGGCGCACTGCCAAAATGCAACTACAATAAACACCCCGCGAGTTTGACCAAGAGAAGCCCGAGCAGCAATGGCTGCTTTGTGCTTTTTACATTGGGGTCTGAGCAGAACTCGAATATAGTACTGCAGCTTTTTCTCTTCTGTTGAATTCTTAAATTCTCTTCTACTTCTTTCTTTACTATAAAAACTGAATTCTATCTGTTTACGGTCTAATTTGTGTTGGTGCGGCAAGCCACAATAACAGACAATATATCTTACGGATTAGTTAAATCTTTAATTCTAGCCGAGCTGTTAGCAGTTTCAAAATCTGGCATGGCAGCTCTGGTTTCAAGGAATCTGGTAAGGATGACTAATTAGGTAGATAGATAGATAGATAGATAGATAGATAGATAGATAGATAGATAGATAGATAGATAGATGGATAGATAGATAGATAGATAGATAGATAGATAGATAGATAGGTAGATAGATAGATAGATAGATAGATAGATAGATAGATAGATAGATAGATAGATAGATAGATAGATAGATAGATAGGTAGATAGATAGATAGATAGATAGATAGATAGATAGATAGATAGATAGATAGATAGATAGATAGATAGATAGATAGATAGATAGATAGATAGATGGATAGATAGATAGATGGATAGATGGATAGATAGATAGATAGGCGAAGGCCTCTCAGAGGCAATCCACGCACACAGTACTAGATGTTTTGAAATACCGATTTTTTAATATATAGTACGATGGACCAAATTTTCGGCCAAAGCTGGGCCTTCTTCAGGGTCTGTATATTTAGATAATTTCATTCTGCCCACCGCAGAGCCAGTCCAACCCGGAGCTGTTTGTGTCCCACATCGGTCTGCAGCGGTCGTTGGAGACCCTGAGCGGCGAGTCCTCGGTCAGCAACAAAACCATCGATGCTGGAGGCCAGAGCTTCGGCGATCAGGTCTGAGGAAGTTTAATTATGCGCTATCTTGGTGCTAATAAGCTCAATTCATATTTTAATGAAAGAAAATCACATCAACATTAAAGGCCAACATTCTGAATATGCCTCCTAATGATTAGCAAATAAATTTAAATTTTTCATTTTTAGACTTTCTATTCAAATGGATTGAGAAATTTACGAACACGGGTAATTTTTATGCCTAAGCAGTAGCGGCATGGATATATAAATTGAAATGCACTCGTATCTTATTAACTAACTACATCTATAAAATCTATATAGTTGTCTTTAAAACTAACAACAATCCTAAATGGGTATCAGCATTAGTTGGGGTAACTACGTCGTATAAGGGTGGCTATGGCCTCTTCACAGTCCATGGACTGAACAGCTGTAAAGTAACAGCTGCTGCTGTGCCAGGCTGTACACGTGTAATATCGATATTTACTATTACTAGGTACTCGTAGTAGCATACGAGCGTAGTAGCAACACGATAACAATTTATTTATATTAGCACTGCACAATTCTACACAGTAAAAATTCCCGCACTGCAAGCATATGCCTCTCGAGTATATACACAATCTAGTCGTTACTCCGAGCAGCAATTTCACCCCTGTCCGAAAACTGTTGACAGTTATCGCTGAGCAATCGACGATCGAAGCTGATTTACATGGACAAAATTTCAGCACTAGAACTTCAACTGTCGGTAAGTTATACAGACTCAATCTGATACAGACAAATACAGACTATTTGGGTTAAAAGTTTTTGAAAAGTTTTCTATTGAAACACATTCGCAGACTCTGGTGAACGCTGTGTCAGACAGGGCCGCTGAGCTGAACAACAAGTCTGGACGGGGGTCCGTTAGCAGTGGCCCGCCTGCAATTAGCGGCAATGAGTCTATGGTGAGGCTAATAATAGTAATAATAATTAGTTTTAATAATACTGACCCCACTGACTGAGGTGGGTCAGCGGCAGAGCGGTCTAACGCGTTAGCCTCTCGCGCCAAGGTCCCTAAGTTCGATTCCGCGGCGAGGCCACATTTATTTGGGGCGCAGCCACGGAAAGAAGGCTTGGAGGCATGTCGTGCAATTCACGGCCCCTTGAGGGCCAAACTCCAAGGCACAGTGACACTGACTGACGATGAGAAAGTCAGGGCAGATGTACACACGTGTGTGAGCGAATGAATGCGTACAGTATCTGTGTGCGTGTGTGCTCAGGAGTCAGCAAAATGGGCAGAATTGCCTCCTCGCTGGCTGCGAGTCGACTGTCACCAAATGATGTGCCATTGCCCGCAGCCCTCCTGCAATTATTATTATGGTGAGGTCAGATTCACATAACATCCCCCCGGAATATTCGAATAGCCGAAATGCGACGAAGTAGCCAACTGCTGGTCCTGGATTGTTCAGCTGTCTCGCTTGTCACAGATTCACATCACCTATGCCGCCGAATATCACAAGGTGTGAGAACTTATTGTTTTTCTGCTTGCTTTTTTCTTGACACCTGTCCTAGTAAATGATCATATTAAATCCTTTACACTCCGATACGCTCAAATACATTCTACGAGTATTTATTTTCGTTCTCGTAGGCCCTCGATAAAAGGCCCTCGTAGTACAAGCGCTTACATTTTAGACTATTTCTAGATTCTAGTACATTCTAGTATATCATTCTGGTACATTATGGCACATTCTAGATCGTCATGTTATATTCTTGAACATTCTGAAACATTCTGGTACACCTTGCAAATTCTGGAACATTCTGGTACATTCTAGTACATTCTGGTATATTTTTGTACATTCTGGTACATTTTTGTAGATTATGGTACATTCTGGTATATTTTAGTACATTCTGGTACATTCTGGTACATTCTGGTACAATTTTGTACATTCTGGTACATTCTGAAACATTCTGGTACATTTTTGTACATTCTGGTATATTTTTGTACATTCTGGTATATTTTTGTACATTCTGGTACATTCTGGTACATTCAGGTACATTCTGTTACATTCTGGTACATTCTGGTACATTTTGGCACATTCTGTTACATTCTGGTACATTCTGGTACATTCTGGTACATTCTGGTACACTCAAGTAAACTTGCGTCCGTTACTGCTTTATCCATCCGTTTCTATTTCCAAAGTTCTTCTTCGAGGCCCGGGAAATCGACGCCCATCTGGAGCAGGAGAAGGCGCGCGTGTTCGCCGATCTGTCGTCCAACGATCGACGCTCGCTGGGCAGCCTGCCGTTCGAGTGCCGCCGGCTGGCCGGCTGCATGCGGTCGCACCTGTCGCGCCTGATGCTGCTGGGTCAGCGGGCGCAGGAGCTGGCGGGCCGCAGTGGCAGCGTGCAGCCGGTAAAGCTCTAGAACTCTAAGATTCCAGGACTTTGTGAATTCGACAGTTTTAGGAATTCGACAGCTTTAGGAATTCGACAGTTTTAGGAATTCGACAGTTTTAGGAATTCGACAGTTTTAGGAATTCGACAGTTTTAGGAATTCGACAGTTTTAGGAATTCGACAGTTTTAGGAATTCGACAGTTTTAGGAATTCGACAGTTTTAGGAATTCGACAGTTTTAGGAATTCGACAGTTTTAGGAATTCGACAGTTTTAGGAATTCGACAGTTTTAGAAATTCGACAGTTTTAGGAATTCGACAGTTTTAGGAATTCGACAGTTTTAGGAATTCGACAGTTTTAGGAATTCGACAGTTTTAGGAATTCGACAGTTTTAGGAATTCGACAGTTTTAGGAATTCGACAGTTTTAGGAATTCGACAGTTTTAGGAATTCGACAGTTTTAGGAATTTGACAGTTTTAGGAATCCGTAAAACCTTCTGTACATCTCCGCCAGGTGCATCATCGAATTCCGGGTCGAAAGGACGACGCCCCGTTAAAAAGGCCTCGCGCTGTGGCTCTGTGCAGCTACACCTCGCCGGAGGGTCGTCATGTCCTGATGGACGAGGAGCTGACGGTTGTTGATATGACCGATCGGCACGTGTGGCGAGTGGAGCGATCTGCTACCTGCGGCGGCGGTGAATTAGACCTGCCGTCCGTCTGCCTGGCGCTCCTTGGACCCGACACGGAGGCCCTTGAAACCATGGCCAGGTCAGTGTGCCATCTAATTGAGATTACTGTACACATGGGATGATGTTCTGGTCATTGAAGATTGACTTTCTATTGGTCATTGAAGATTGGCTTTCTAGTGGTCATTGAAGATTGGTTTTCAACTGGTCATTGAAGATTGGCTTTCTATTGGTCATTGAAGATTGGCTTTCTATTGGTCATTGAAGATTGGTTTTTAACTGGTCATTGAAGATTGACTTTCTATTGGTCAGTGAAGATTGGCTTTCTATTGGTCATTGAAGATTGGTTTTTAACTGGTCATTGAAGATTGGCTTTCTATTGGTCATTGAAGATTGGTTTTCAACTGGTCATTGAAGATTGGCTTTCTATTGGTCATTAAAGATTGGCTTTCTAGTGGTCATTGAAGATTGGCTTTCTATTGGTCATTGAAGATTGGCTTTCTATTGGTCATTGAAGATTGGCTTTCTATTGGTCATTGAAGATTGGTTTTCAACTGGTCATTGAAGATTGGCTTTCTATTGGTCATTGAAGATTGGCTTTCTATTGGTCATTGAAGATTGGCTTTCTATTGGTCATTGAAGATTGGCTTTCTATTGGTCATTGAAGATTGGCTTTCTATTGCTCATTGAAGATTGGCTTTCTAGTGGTCATTGAAGATTGGTTTTCAACTGGTCATTGAAGATTGTTTTTCAACTGGTCATTGAAGATTGGCTTTCTATTGGTCATTGAAGATTGGCTTTCTAGTGGTCATTGAAGATTGGTTTTTCAACTGGTCATTGAAGATTGGCTTTCTATTGGTCATTGAAGATTGGCTTTCTATTGGTCATTGAAGATTGGTTTTCAACTGGTCATTGAAGATTGGTTTTCAACTGGTCATTGAAGATTGGCTTTCTATTGGTCATTGAAGATTGGTTTTCAACTGGTCATTGAAGATTGGCTTTCTATTGGTCATTGAAGATTGGCTTTCTATTGGTCATTGAAGATTGGCTTTCTAGTGGTCATTGAAGATTGGCTTTTCTATTGGTCATTGAAGATTGGTTTTCAACTGGTCATTGAAGATTGGCTTTCTATTGGTCATTGAAGATTGGCTTTCTAGTGGTCATTGAAGATTGGCTTTCTAGTGGTCATTGAAGATTGGCTTTCTATTGGTCATTGAAGATTGGTTTTCAACTGGTCATTGAAGATTGGCTTTCTATTGGTCATTGAAGATTGGCTTTCTATTGGTCATTGAAGATTGGTTTTCAAACTGGTCATTGAAGATTGGCTTTCTACTGGTCATTGAAGATTGGCTTTCTAGTGGTCATTGAAGATTGGCTTTCTATTGGTCATTGAAGATTGGCTTTCTAGTGGTCATTGAAGATTGGTTTTCAACTGGTCATTGAAGATTGGCTTTCTAGTGGTCATTGAAGATTGGCTTTCTAGTGGTCATTGAGAGATTGGCTTTCTATTGGTCATTGAAGATTGGCTTTCTAGTGGTCATTGAAGATTGACTTTCTAGTGGTCATTGAAGATTGGCTTTCTATTGGTCATTGAAGATTGGCTTTCTAGTGGTCATTGAAGATTGGTTTTCAACTGGTCATTGAAGATTGGTTTTCAACTGGTCATTGAAGATTGGTTTTTCAACTGGTCATTGAAGATTGGTTTTCAACTGGTCATTGAAGATTGGTTTTCAACTGGTCATTGAAGATTGGCTTTCTATTGGTCATTGAAGATTGGCTTTCTATTGCTCATTGAAGATTGGCTTTCTATTGGTCATTGAAGATTGGCTTTCTATTGGTCATTGAAGATTTGGCTTTCTATTGGTCATTGAAGATTGGCTTTCTATTGCTCATTGAAGATTGACTTTCTAGTGGTCATTGAAGATTGGTTTTCAACTGGTCATTGAAGATTGTTTTTCAACTGGTCATTGAAGATTGGCTTTCTATTGGTCATTGAAGATTGGCTTTCTAGTGGTCATTGAAGATTGGTTTTCAACTGGTCATTGAAGATTGGCTTTCTATTGGTCATTGAAGATTGGCTTTCTATTGGTCATTGAAGATTGGTTTTCAACTGGTCATTGAAGATTGGTTTTCAACTGGTCATTGAAGATTGGCTTTCTATTGGTCATTGAAGATTGGTTTTCAAACTGGTCATTGAAGATTGGCTTTCTATTGGTCATTGAAGATTGGCTTTCTATTGGTCATTGAAGATTGGCTTTCTAGTGGTCATTGAAGATTGGCTTTCTATTGGTCATTGAAGATTGGTTTTCAACTGGTCATTGAAGATTGGCTTTCTATTGGTCATTGAAGATTGGCTTTCTAGTGGTCATTGAAGATTGGCTTTCTAGTGGTCATTGAAGATTGGCTTTCTATTGGTCATTGAAGATTGGTTTTCAACTGGTCATTGAAGATTGGCTTTCTATTGGTCATTGAAGATTGGCTTTCTATTGGTCATTGAGATTGGTTTTCAACTGGTCATTGAAGATTGGCTTTCTATTGGTCATTGAAGATTGGCTTTCTAGTGGTCATTGAAGATTGGCTTTCTATTGGTCATTGAAGATTGGCTTTCTAGTGGTCATTGAAGATTGGTTTTCAACTGGTCATTGAAGATTGGTTTTCTAGTGGTCATTGAAGATTGGCTTTCTAGTGGTCATTGAAGATTGGCTTTCTATTGGTCATTGAAGATTGGCTTTCTAGTGGTCATTGAAGATTGGTTTTCAACTGGTCATTGAAGATTGGCTTTCTATTGGTCATTGAAGATTGGGCTTTCTATTGGTCATTGAAGATTGGCTTTCTAGTGGTCATTGAAGATTGGTTTTCAACTGGTCATTGAAGATTGGTTTTCAACTGGTCATTGAAGATTGGTTTCAACTGGTCATTGAAGATTGGTTTTCAACTGGTCATTGAAGATTGGCTTTCTATTGGTCATTGAAGATTGGCTTTTCTATTGGTCATTGAAGATTGGTTTTCAACTGGTCATTGAAGATTGGCTTTCTATTGGTCATTGAAGATTGGCTTTCTAGTGGTCATTGAAGATTGGCTTTCTATTGGTCATTGAAGATTGGCTTTCTAGTGGTCATTGAAGATTGGTTTTCAACTGGTCATTGAAGATTGGTTTTCAACTGGTCATTGAAGATTGGTTTTCAACTGGTCATTGAAGATTGGTTTCAACTGGTCATTGAAGATTGGTTTTCAACTGGTCATTGAAGATTGGCTTTTTATTGGTCATTGAAGATTGGCTTTCTATTGGTCATTGAAGATTGGTTTTCAACTGGTCATTGAAGATTGGCTTTCTATTGGTCATTGAAGATTGGCTTTCTAGTGGTCATTGAAGATTGGCTTTCTATTGGTCATTGAAGATTGGCTTTCTAGTGGTCATTGAAGATTGGTTTTCAACTGGTCATTGAAGATTGGTTTTCAACTGGTCATTGAAGATTGGCTTTCTATTGGTCATTGAAGATTGGCTTTCTAGTGGTCATTGAAGATTGGTTTTCAACTGGTCATTGAAGATTGGCTTTCTATTGGTCATTGAAGATTGGCTTTCTAGTGGTCATTGAAGATTGGCTTTCTATTGGTCATTGAAGATTGGCTTTCTAGTGGTCATTGAAGATTGGTTTTCAACTGGTCATTGAAGATTGGTTTTCAACTGGTCATTGAAGATTGGCTTTCTATTGGTCATTGAAGATTGGCTTTCTAGTGGTCATTGAAGATTGGCTTTCTATTGGTCATTGAAGATTGGCTTTCTAGTGGTCATTGAAGATTGGCTTTCTATTGGTCATTGAAGATTGGTTTTCAACTGGTCATTGAAGATTGGCTTTCTATTGGTCATTGAAGATTGGCTTTCTAGTGGTCATTGAAGATTGGCTTTCTAGTGGTCATTGAAGATTGGCTTTCTATTGGTCATTGAAGATTGGTTTTCAACTGGTCATTGAAGATTGGCTTTCTATTGGTCATTGAAGATTGGTTTTCAACTGGTCATTGAAGATTGGCTTTCTATTGGTCATTGAAGATTGGCTTTCTATTGGTCATTGAAGATTGGTTTTCAACTGGTCATTGAAGATTGGCTTTCTATTGGTCATTGAAGATTGGCTTTCTAGTGGTCATTGAAGATTGGCTTTCTATTGGTCATTGAAGATTGGCTTTCTAGTGGTCATTGAAGATTGGTTTTCAACTGGTCATTGAAGATTGGCTTTGAACTGGTCATTGAAGATTGGCTTTCTATTGGTCATTGAAGATTGGCTTTCTAGTGGTCATTGAAGATTGGTTTTCAACTGGTCATTGAAGATTGGCTTTCTATTGGTCATTGAAGATTGGCTTTCTATTGGTCATTGAAGATTGGCTTTCTATTGGTCATTGAAGATTGGCTTTCTAGTGGTCATTGAAGATTGGTTTTTCAACTGGTCATTGAAGATTGGTTTTCAACTGGTCATTGAAGATTGGCTTTCTATTGGTCATTGAAGATTGGCTTTCTAGTGGTCATTGAAGATTGGTTTTCAACTGGTCATTGAAGATTGGCTTTCTATTGGTCATTGAAGATTGGCTTTCTAGTGGTCATTGAAGATTGGCTTTCTATTGGTCATTGAAGATTGGCTTTCTAGTGGTCATTGAAGATTGGTTTTCAACTGGTCATTGAAGATTGGTTTTCAACTGGTCATTGAAGATTGGCTTTCTATTGGTCATTGAAGATTGGCTTTCTAGTGGTCATTGAAGATTGGCTTTCTAGTGGTCATTGAAGATTGGCTTTCTAGTGGTCATTGAAGATTGGTTTCAACTGGTCATTGAAGATTGGTTTTCTAGTGGTCATTGAAGATTGGCTTTCTAGTGGTCATTGAAGATTGGCTTTCTATTGGTCATTGAAGATTGGCTTTCTAGTGGTCATTGAAGATTGGTTTTCAACTGGTCATTGAAGATTGGCTTTCTATTGGTCATTGAAGATTGGCTTTCTATTGGTCATTGAAGATTGGCTTTCTAGTGGTCATTGAAGATTGGTTTTCAACTGGTCATTGAAGATTGGCTTTCTAGTGGTCATTGAAGATTGGTTTTTCAACTGGTCATTGAAGATTGGTTTTCAACTGGTCATTGAAGATTGGCTTTCTATTGGTCATTGAAGATTGGCTTTCTATTGGTCATTGAAGATTGGTTTTCAACTGGTCATTGAAGATTGGCTTTCTATTGGTCATTGAAGATTGGCTTTCTATTGGTCATTGAAGATTGGTTTTCAACTGGTCATTGAAGATTGGCTTTCTAGTGGTCATTGAAGATTGGCTTTCTAGTGGTCATTGAAGATTGGCTTTCTTTTGGTCATTGAAGATTGGCTTTCTAGTGGTCATTGAAGATTGGTTTTCAACTGGTCATTGAAGATTGTTTTTCAACTGGTCATTGAAGATTGGCTTTCTAGTGGTCATTGAAGATTGGCTTTCTAGTGGTCATTGAAGATTGGCTTTCTTTTGGTCATTGAAGATTGGCTTTCTATTGGTCATTGAAGATTGGCTTTCTATTGGTCATTGAAGATTGGTTTTCAACTGGTCATTGAAGATTGGCTTTCTATTGGTCATTGAAGATTGGCTTTCTAGTGGTCATTGAAGATTGGTTTTCAACTGGTCATTGAAGATTGGCTTTCTATTGGTCATTGAAGATTGGCTTTCTAGTGGTCATTGAAGATTGGCTTTCTATTGGTCATTGAAGATTGGCTTTCTAGTGGTCATTGAAGATTGGTTTTCAACTGGTCATTGAAGATTGGTTTTCTAGTGGTCATTGAAGATTGGCTTTCTAGTGGTCATTGAAGATTGGCTTTCTATTGGTCATTGAAGATTGGCTTTCTAGTGGTCATTGAAGATTGGTTTTTCAACTGGTCATTGAAGATTGGCTTTCTATTGGTCATTGAAGATTGGCTTTCTATTGGTCATTGAAGATTGGCTTTCTAGTGGTCATTGAAGATTGGTTTTCAACTGGTCATTGAAGATTGGCTTTCTAGTGGTCATTGAAGATTGGTTTTTCAACTGGTCATTGAAGATTGGTTTTCAACTGGTCATTGAAGATTGGCTTTCTATTGGTCATTGAAGATTGGCTTTCTATTGGTCATTGAAGATTGGTTTTCAACTGGTCATTGAAGATTGGCTTTCTATTGGTCATTGAAGATTGGCTTTCTATTGGTCATTGAAGATTGGTTTTCAACTGGTCATTGAAGATTGGCTTTCTAGTGGTCATTGAAGATTGGCTTTCTAGTGGTCATTGAAGATTGGCTTTCTTTTGGTCATTGAAGATTGGCTTTCTAGTGGTCATTGAAGATTGGTTTTCAACTGGTCATTGAAGATTGTTTTTCAACTGGTCATTGAAGATTGGCTTTTCTATTGGTCATTGAAGATTGGCTTTCTAGTGGTCATTGAAGATTGGTTTTCAACTGGTCATTGAAGAATTGGCTTTCTATTGGTCATTGAAGATTGGCTTTCTAGTGGTCATTGAAGATTGGCTTTCTATTGGTCATTGAAGATTGGCTTTCTAGTGGTCATTGAAGATTGGTTTTCAACTGGTCATTGAAGATTGGTTTTCTAGTGGTCATTGAAGATTGGCTTTCTAGTGGTCATTGAAGATTGGCTTTCTATTGGTCATTGAAGATTGGCTTTCTAGTGGTCATTGAAGATTGGTTTTCAACTGGTCATTGAAGATTGGCTTTCTATTGGTCATTGAAGATTGGCTTTTCTATTGGTCATTGAAGATTGGCTTTCTAGTGGTCATTGAAGATTGGTTTTCAACTGGTCATTGAAGATTGGCTTTCTAGTGGTCATTGAAGATTGGTTTTCAACTGGTCATTGAAGATTGGTTTTCAACTGGTCATTGAAGATTGGCTTTCTATTGGTCATTGAAGATTGGCTTTCTAGTGGTCATTGAAGATTGGTTTTTCAACTGGTCATTGAAGATTGGCTTTCTATTGGTCATTGAAGATTGGCTTTCTATTGGTCATTGAAGATTGGTTTTCAACTGGTCATTGAAGATTGGTTTTCAACTGGTCATTGAAGATTGGCTTTCTATTGGTCAATTGAAGATTTGGTTTTCAACTGGGTCATTGAAGATTGGCTTTCTATTGGTCATTGAAGATTGGCTTTCTATTGGTCATTGAAGATTGGCTTTCTAGTGGTCATTGAAGATTGGCTTTCTATTGGTCATTGAAGATTGGTTTTCAACTGGTCATTGAAGATTGGCTTTCTATTGGTCATTGAAGATTGGCTTTCTAGTGGTCATTGAAGATTGGCTTTCTAGTGGTCATTGAAGATTGGCTTTCTATTGGTCATTGAAGATTGGTTTTCAACTGGTCATTGAAGATTGGCTTTCTATTGGTCATTGAAGATTGGCTTTCTATTGGTCATTGAAGATTGGCTTTCTAGTGGTCATTGAAGATTGGCTTTCTTTTGGTCATTGAAGATTGGCTTTCTAGTGGTCATTGAAGATTGGTTTTCAACTGGTCATTGAAGATTGGTTTTCAACTGGTCATTGAAGATTGGCTTTCTATTGGTCATTGAAGATTGGCTTTCTATTGGTCATTGAAGATTGGTTTTCAACTGGTCATTGAAGATTGGTTTTCTATTGGTCATTGAAGATTGGCTTTCTATTGGTCATTGAAGATTGGTTTTCAACTGGTCATTGAAGATTGGCTTTCTAGTGGTCATTGAAGATTGGCTTTCTAGTGGTCATTGAAGATTGGCTTTCTTTTGGTCATTGAAGATTGGCTTTCTAGTGGTCATTGAAGATTGGTTTTCAACTGGTCATTGAAGATTGTTTTTCAACTGGTCATTGAAGATTGGCTTTCTATTGGTCATTGAAGATTGGCTTTCTAGTGGTCATTGAAGATTGGTTTTCAACTGGTCATTGAAGATTGGCTTTCTATGGTCATTGAAGATTGGCTTTCTAGTGGTCATTGAAGATTGGCTTTCTATTGGTCATTGAAGATTGGCTTTCTAGTGGTCATTGAAGATTGGTTTTCAACTGGTCATTGAAGATTGGTTTTTCTAGTGGTCATTGAAGATTGGCTTTCTAGTGGTCATTGAAGATTGGCTTTCTATTGGTCATTGAAGATTGGCTTTCTAGTGGTCATTGAAGATTGGTTTTCAACTGGTCATTGAAGATTGGCTTTCTATTGGTCATTGAAGATTGGCTTTCTATTGGTCATTGAAGATTGGCTTTCTAGTGGTCATTGAAGATTGGTTTTCAACTGGTCATTGAAGATTGGCTTTCTAGTGGTCATTGAAGATTGGTTTTCAACTGGTCATTGAAGATTGGTTTTCAAACTGGTCATTGAAGATTGGCTTTCTATTGGTCATTGAAGATTGGCTTTCTAGTGGTCATTGAAGATTGGTTTTCAACTGGTCATTGAAGATTGGCTTTCTATTGGTCATTGAAGATTGGCTTTCTATTGGTCATTGAAGATTGGTTTTCAACTGGTCATTGAAGATTGGTTTTCAACTGGTCATTGAAGATTGGCTTTCTATTGGTCATTGAAGATTGGTTTTCAACTGGTCATTGAAGATTGGCTTTCTATTGGTCATTGAAGATTGGCTTTCTATTGGTCATTGAAGATTGGCTTTCTAGTGGTCATTGAATATTGGCTTTCTATTGGTCATTGAAGATTGGTTTTCAACTGGTCATTGAAGATTGGCTTTCTATTGGTCATTGAAGATTGGCTTTCTAGTGGTCATTGAAGATTGGCTTTCTAGTGGTCATTGAAGATTGGCTTTCTATTGGTCATTGAAGATTGGTTTTCAACTGGTCATTGAAGATTGGCTTTCTATTGGTCATTGAAGATTGGCTTTCTATTGGTCATTGAAGATTGGCTTTCTAGTGGTCATTGAAGATTGGCTTTCTATTGGTCATTGAAGATTGGCTTTCTAGTGGTCATTGAAGATTGGTTTTCAACTGGTCATTGAAGATTGGTTTTCAACTGGTCATTGAAGATTGGCTTTCTATTGGTCATTGAAGATTGGCTTTCTAGTGGTCATTGAAGATTGGCTTTCTATTGGTCATTGAAGATTGGTTTTCAATTGGTCATTGAAGATTGGCTTACTATTGGTCATTGAAGATTGGCTTTCTAGTGGTCATTGAAGATTGGCTTTCTAGTGGTCATTGAAGATTGGTTTTCAACTGGTCATTGAAGATTGGCTTTCTATTGGTCATTGAAGATTGGCTTTCTAGTGGTCATTGAAGATTGGCTTTCTATTGGTCATTGAAGATTGGCTTTCTAGTGGTCATTGAAGATTGGTTTTCAACTGGTCATTGAAGATTGGTTTTCAACTGGTCATTGAAGATTGGCTTTCTATTGGTCATTGAAGATTGGCTTTCTAGTGGTCATTGAAGATTGGCTTTCTATTGGTCATTGAAGATTGGCTTTCTAGTGGTCATTGAAGATTGGCTTTCTATTGGTCATTGAAGATTGGTTTTCAACTGGTCATTGAAGATTGGCTTTCTATTGGTCATTGAAGATTGGCTTTCTATTGGTCATTGAAGATTGGCTTTCTAGTGGTCATTGAAGATTGGCTTTCTATTGGTCATTGAAGATTGGTTTTCAACTGGTCATTGAAGATTGGCTTTCTATTGGTCATTGAAGATTGGCTTTCTAGTGGTCATTGAAGATTGGCTTTCTAGTGGTCATTGAAGATTGGCTTTCTATTGGTCATTGAAGATTGGTTTTCAACTGGTCATTGAAGATTGGCTTTCTATTGGTCATTGAAGATTGGCTTTCTATTGGTCATTGAAGATTGGCTTTCTAGTGGTCATTGAAGATTGGCTTTCTTTTGGTCATTGAAGATTGGCTTTCTAGTGGTCATTGAAGATTGGTTTTCAACTGGTCATTGAAGATTGGTTTTTCAACTGGTCATTGAAGATTGGCTTTCTATTGGTCATTGAAGATTGGCTTTCTATTGGTCATTGAAGATTGGTTTTCAACTGGTCATTGAAGATTGGTTTTCTATTGGTCATTGAAGATTGGCTTTCTATTGGTCATTGAAGATTGGTTTTCAACTGGTCATTGAAGATTGGCTTTCTAGTGGTCATTGAAGATTGGCTTTCTAGTGGTCATTGAAGATTGGCTTTCTTTTGGTCATTGAAGATTGGCTTTCTAGTGGTCATTGAAGATTGGTTTTCAACTGGTCATTGAAGATTGTTTTTCAACTGGTCATTGAAGATTGGCTTTCTATTGGTCATTGAAGATTGGCTTTCTAGTGGTCATTGAAGATTGGTTTTCAACTGGTCATTGAAGATTGGCTTTCTATTGGTCATTGAAGATTGGCTTTCTAGTGGTCATTGAAGATTGGCTTTCTATTGGTCATTGAAGATTGGCTTTCTAGTGGTCATTGAAGATTGGTTTTCAACTGGTCATTGAAGATTGGTTTTCTAGTGGTCATTGAAGATTGGCTTTCTAGTGGTCATTGAAGATTGGCTTTCTATTGGTCATTGAAGATTGGCTTTCTAGTGGTCATTGAAGATTGGTTTTCAACTGGTCATTGAAGATTGGCTTTCTATTGGTCATTGAAGATTGGCTTTCTATTGGTCATTGAAGATTGGCTTTCTAGTGGTCATTGAAGATTGGTTTTCAACTGGTCATTGAAGATTGGCTTTCTAGTGGTCATTGAAGATTGGTTTTCAACTGGTCATTGAAGATTGGTTTTCAACTGGTCATTGAAGATTGGCTTTCTATTGGTCATTGAAGATTGGCTTTCTAGTGGTCATTGAAGATTGGTTTTCAACTGGTCATTGAAGATTGGCTTTCTATTGGTCATTGAAGATTGGCTTTCTATTGGTCATTGAAGATTGGTTTTTCAACTGGTCATTGAAGATTGGTTTTCAACTGGTCATTGAAGATTGGCTTTCTATTGGTCATTGAAGATTGGTTTTCAACTGGTCATTGAAGATTGGCTTTCTATTGGTCATTGAAGATTGGCTTTCTATTGGTCATTGAAGATTGGCTTTCTAGTGGTCATTGAATATTGGCTTTCTATTGGTCATTGAAGATTGGTTTTCAACTGGTCATTGAAGATTGGCTTTCTATTGGTCATTGAAGATTGGCTTTCTAGTGGTCATTGAAGATTGGCTTTCTAGTGGTCATTGAAGATTGGCTTTCTATTGGTCATTGAAGATTGGTTTTCAACTGGTCATTGAAGATTGGCTTTCTATTGGTCATTGAAGATTGGCTTTCTATTGGTCATTGAAGATTGGCTTTCTAGTGGTCATTGAAGATTGGCTTTCTATTGGTCATTGAAGATTGGCTTTCTAGTGGTCATTGAAGATTGGTTTTCAACTGGTCATTGAAGATTGGTTTTCAACTGGTCATTGAAGATTGGCTTTCTATTGGTCATTGAAGATTGGCTTTCTAGTGGTCATTGAAGATTGGCTTTCTATTGGTCATTGAAGATTGGTTTTCAATTGGTCATTGAAGATTGGCTTACTATTGGTCATTGAAGATTGGCTTTCTAGTGGTCATTGAAGATTGGCTTTCTAGTGGTCATTGAAGATTGGTTTTCAACTGGTCATTGAAGATTGGCTTTCTATTGGTCATTGAAGATTGGCTTTCTAGTGGTCATTGAAGATTGGCTTTCTATTGGTCATTGAAGATTGGCTTTCTAGTGGTCATTGAAGATTGGTTTTTCAACTGGTCATTGAAGATTGGTTTTCAACTGGTCATTGAAGATTGGCTTTCTATTGGTCATTGAAGATTGGCTTTCTAGTGGTCATTGAAGATTGGCTTTCTATTGGTCATTGAAGATTGGCTTTCTAGTGGTCATTGAAGATTGGCTTTCTATTGGTCATTGAAGATTGGTTTTCAACTGGTCATTGAAGATTGGCTTTCTATTGGTCATTGAAGATTGGCTTTCTAGTGGTCAATTGATGATTGGCTTTCTAGTGGTCATTGAAGATTGGCTTTCTATTGGTCATTGAAGATTGGTTTTCAACTGGTCATTGAAGATTGGTTTTCAACTGGTCATTGAAGATTGGCTTTCTAGTGGTCATTGAAGATTGGTTTTCAACTGGTCATTGAAGATTGGCTTTCTATTGGTCATTGAAGATTGGCTTTCTAGTGGTCATTGAAGATTGGCTTTCTATTGGTCATTGAAGATTGGCTTTCTAGTGGTCATTGAAGATTGGTTTTCAACTGGTCATTGAAGATTGGTTTTCTAGTGGTCATTGAAGATTGGCTTTCTAGTGGTCATTGAAGATTGGCTTTCTAGTGGTCATTGAAGATTGGCTTTCTAGTGGTCATTGAAGATTGGTTTTCAACTGGTCATTGAAGATTGGTTTTCAACTGGTCATTGAAGATTGGCTTTCTATTGGTCATTGAAGATTGGTTTTCAACTGGTCATTGAAGATTGGCTTTCTATTGGTCATTGAAGATTGGCTTTCTATTGGTCATTGAAGATTGGCTTTCTAGTGGTCATTGAAGATTGGCTTTCTATTGGTCATTGAAGATTGGTTTTCAACTGGTCATTGAAGATTGGCTTTCTATTGGTCATTGAAGATTGGCTTTCTAGTGGTCATTGAAGATTGGCTTTCTAGTGGTCATTGAAGATTGGCTTTCTATTGGTCATTGAAGATTGGTTTTCAACTGGTCATTGAAGATTGGCTTTCTATTGGTCATTGAAGATTGACTTTCTATTGGTCATTGAAGATTGGCTTTCTAGTGGTCATTGAAGATTGGCTTTCTATTGGTCATTGAAGATTGGCTTTCTAGTGGTCATTGAAGATTGGTTTTCAACTGGTCATTGAAGATTGGTTTTCAACTGGTCATTGAAGATTGGCTTTCTATTGGTCATTGAAGATTGGCTTTCTAGTGGTCATTGAAGATTGGCTTTCTATTGGTCATTGAAGATTGGTTTTCAACTGGTCATTGAAGATTGGCTTTCTATTGGTCATTGAAGATTGGCTTTCTATTGGTCATTGAAGATTGGCTTTCTAGTGGTCATTGAAGATTGGCTTTCTATTGGTCATTGAAGATTGGTTTTCAACTGGTCATTGAAGATTGGTTTTCAACTGGTCATTGAAGATTGGTTTTCAACTGGTCATTGAAGATTGGCTTTCTATTGGTCATTGAAGATTGGCTTTCTATTGGTCATTGAAGATTGGTTTTCAACTGGTCATTGAAGATTGGCTTTCTATTGGTCATTGAAGATTGGCTTTCTAGTGGTCATTGAAGATTGGCTTTCTATTGGTCATTGAAGATTGGCTTTCTAGTGGTCATTGAAGATTGGTTTTCAACTGGTCATTGAAGATTGGTTTTCAACTGGTCATTGAAGATTGGCTTTCTATTGGTCATTGAAGATTGGCTTTCTAGTGGTCATTGAAGATTGGTTTTCAACTGGTCATTGAAGATTGGCTTTCTATTGGTCATTGAAGATTGGCTTTCTAGTGGTCATTGAAGATTGGCTTTCTATTGGTCATTGAAGATTGGCTTTCTAGTGGTCATTGAAGATTGGTTTTCAACTGGTCATTGAAGATTGGTTTTCAACTGGTCATTGAAGATTGGCTTTCTATTGGTCATTGAAGATTGGCTTTCTAGTGGTCATTGAAGATTGGCTTTCTATTGGTCATTGAAGATTGGCTTTCTAGTGGTCATTGAAGATTGGCTTTCTATTGGTCATTGAAGATTGGTTTTCAACTGGTCATTGAAGATTGGCTTTCTATTGGTCATTGAAGATTGGCTTTCTAGTGGTCATTGAAGATTGGCTTTCTAGTGGTCATTGAAGATTGGCTTTCTATTGGTCATTAAAGATTGGTTTTCAACTGGTCATTGAAGATTGGCTTTCTTTGGTCATTGAAGATTGGCTTTCTAGTGGTCATTGAAGATTGGTTTTCAACTGGTCATTGAAGATTGGCTTTCTATTGGTCATTGAAGATTGGCTTTCTAGTGGTCATTGAAGATTGGCTTTCTATTGGTCATTGAAGATTGGCTTTCTAGTGGTCATTGAAGATTGGTTTTCAACTGGTCATTGAAGATTGGTTTTCTAGTGGTCATTGAAGATTGGCTTTCTAGTGGTCATTGAAGATTGGCTTTCTATTGGTCATTGAAGATTGGCTTCTAGTGGTCATTGAAGATTGGTTTTCAACTGGTCATTGAAGATTGGCTTTCTATTGGTCATTGAAGATTGGCTTTCTATTGGTCATTGAAGATTGGCTTTCTAGTGGTCATTGAAGATTGGTTTTCAACTGGTCATTGAAGATTGGCTTTCTAGTGGTCATTGAAGATTGGTTTTCAACTGGTCATTGAAGATTGGTTTTCAACTGGTCATTGAAGATTGGCTTTCTATTGGTCATTGAAGATTGGCTTTCTATTGGTCATTGAAGATTGGTTTTCAACTGGTCATTGAAGATTGGCTTTCTATTGGTCTTTGAAGATTGGCTTTCTATTGGTCATTGAAGATTGGTTTTCAACTGGTCATTGAAGATTGGCTTTCTAGTGGTCATTGAAGATTGGCTTTCTAGTGGTCATTGAAGATTGGCTTTCTTTTGGTCATTGAAGATTGGCTTTCTAGTGGTCATTGAAGATTGGTTTTCAACTGGTCATTGAAGATTGTTTTTCAACTGGTCATTGAAGATTGGCTTTCTAGTGGTCATTGAAGATTGGCTTTCTAGTGGTCATTGAAGATTGGCTTTCTTTTGGTCATTGAAGATTGGCTTTCTATTGGTCATTGAAGATTGGCTTTCTATTGGTCATTGAAGATTGGTTTTCAACTGGTCATTGAAGATTGGCTTTCTATTGGTCATTGAAGATTGGCTTTCTAGTGGTCATTGAAGATTGGTTTTCAACTGGTCATTGAAGATTGGCTTTCTATTGGTCATTGAAGATTGGCTTTCTAGTGGTCATTGAAGATTGGCTTTCTATTGGTCATTGAAGATTGGCTTTCTAGTGGTCATTGAAGATTGGTTTTCAACTGGTCATTGAAGATTGGTTTTCTAGTGGTCATTGAAGATTGGCTTTCTAGTGGTCATTGAAGATTGGCTTTCTATTGGTCATTGAAGATTGGCTTTCTAGTGGTCATTGAAGATTGGTTTTCAACTGGTCATTGAAGATTGGCTTTCTATTGGTCATTGAAGATTGGCTTTCTAGTGGTCATTGAAGATTGGTTTTCAACTGGTCATTGAAGATTGGCTTTCTAGTGGTCATTGAAGATTGGTTTTCAACTGGTCATTGAAGATTGGTTTTCAAACTGGTCATTGAAGATTGGCTTTCTATTGGTCATTGAAGATTGGCTTTCTATTGGTCATTGAAGATTGGTTTTCAACTGGTCATTGAAGATTGGCTTTCTATTGGTCATTGAAGATTGGCTTTCTATTGGTCATTGAAGATTGGTTTTTCAACTGGTCATTGAAGATTGGCTTTCTAGTGGTCATTGAAGATTGGCTTTCTAGTGGTCATTGAAGATTGGCTTTCTTTTGGTCATTGAAGATTGGCTTTCTAGTGGTCATTGAAGATTGGTTTTCAACTGGTCATTGAAGATTGTTTTTCAACTGGTCATTGAAGATTGGCTTTCTATTGGTCATTGAAGATTGGCTTTCTAGTGGTCATTGAAGATTGGTTTTCAACTGGTCATTGAAGATTGGCTTTCTATTGGTCATTGAAGATTGGCTTTCTAGTGGTCATTGAAGATTGGCTTTCTATTGGTCATTGAAGATTGGCTTTCTAGTGGTCATTGAAGATTGGTTTTCAACTGGTCATTGAAGATTGGTTTTCTAGTGGTCATTGAAGATTGGCTTTCTAGTGGTCATTGAAGATTGGCTTTCTATTGGTCATTGAAGATTGGCTTTCTAGTGGTCATTGAAGATTGGTTTTCAACTGGTCATTGAAGATTGGCTTTCTATTGGTCATTGAAGATTGGCTTTCTATTGGTCATTGAAGATTGGCTTTCTAGTGGTCATTGAAGATTGGTTTTCAACTGGTCATTGAAGATTGGCTTTCTAGTGGTCATTGAAGATTGGTTTTCAACTGGTCATTGAAGATTGGTTTTCAACTGGTCATTGAAGATTGGCTTTCTATTGGTCATTGAAGATTGGCTTTCTAGTGGTCATTGAAGATTGGTTTTCAACTGGTCATTGAAGATTGGCTTTCTATTGGTCATTGAAGATTGGCTTTCTATTGGTCATTGAAGATTGGTTTTCAACTGGTCATTGAAGATTGGTTTTCAACTGGTCATTGAAGATTGGCTTTCTATTGGTCATTGAAGATTGGTTTTCAACTGGTCATTGAAGATTGGCTTTCTATTGGTCATTGAAGATTGGCTTTCTATTGGTCATTGAAGATTGGCTTTCTAGTGGTCATTGAAGATTGGCTTTCTATTGGTCATTGAAGATTGGTTTTCAACTGGTCATTGAAGATTGGCTTTCTATTGGTCATTGAAGATTGGCTTTCTAGTGGTCATTGAAGATTGGCTTTCTAGTGGTCATTGAGGATTGGCTTTCTATTGGTCATTGAAGATTGGTTTTCAACTGGTCATTGAAGATTGGCTTTCTATTGGTCATTGAAGATTGGCTTTCTATTGGTCATTGAAGATTGGCTTTCTAGTGGTCATTGAAGATTGGCTTTCTTTTGGTCATTGAAGATTGGCTTTCTAGTGGTCATTGAAGATTGGTTTTCAACTGGTCATTGAAGATTGGTTTTCAACTGGTCATTGAAGATTGGCTTTCTATTGGTCATTGAAGATTGGCTTTCTAGTGGTCATTGAAGATTGGCTTTCTATTGGTCATTGAAGATTGGCTTTCTAGTGGTCATTGAAGATTGGCTTTCTATTGGTCATTGAAGATTGGTTTTCAACTGGTCATTGAAGATTGGCTTTCTATTGGTCATTGAAGATTGGCTTTCTAGTGGTCATTGAAGATTGGCTTTCTAGTGGTCATTGAAGATTGGCTTTCTATTGGTCATTGAAGATTGGTTTTTAACTGGTCATTGAAGATTGGCTTTCTATTGGTCATTGAAGATTGGCTTTCTATTGGTCATTGAAGATTGGTTTTCAACTGGTCATTGAAGATTGGCTTTCTATTGGTCATTGAAGATTGGCTTTCTAGTGGTCATTGAAGATTGGCTTTCTATTGGTCATTGAAGATTGGCTTTCTAGTGGTCATTGAAGATTGGTTTTCAACTGGTCATTGAAGATTGGTTTTCTAGTGGTCATTGAAGATTGGCTTTCTAGTGGTCATTGAAGATTGGCTTTCTATTGGTCATTGAAGATTGGCTTTCTAGTGGTCATTGAAGATTGGTTTTCAACTGGTCATTGAAGATTGGCTTTCTATTGGTCATTGAAGATTGGCTTTCTATTGGTCATTGAAGATTGGCTTTCTAGTGGTCATTGAAGATTGGTTTTCAACTGGTCATTGAAGATTGGTTTTCAACTGGTCATTGAAGATTGGTTTTCAACTGGTCATTGAAGATTGGTTTTCAACTGGTCATTGAAGATTGGCTTTCTATTGGTCATTGAAGATTGGCTTTCTATTGGTCATTGAAGATTGGTTTTCAACTGGTCATTGAAGATTGGCTTTCTATTGGTCATTGAAGATTGGCTTTCTAGTGGTCATTGAAGATTGGCTTTCTATGGTCATTGAAGATTGGCTTTCTAGTGGTCATTGAAGATTGGTTTTCAACTGGTCATTGAAGATTGGTTTTCAACTGGTCATTGAAGATTGGTTTTCAACTGGTCATTGAAGATTGGTTTTCAACTGGTCATTGAAGATTGGTTTTCAACTGGTCATTGAAGATTGGCTTTTTATTGGTCATTGAAGATTGGCTTTCTATTGGTCATTGAAGATTGGTTTTCAACTGGTCATTGAAGATTGGCTTTCTATTGGTCATTGAAGATTGGCTTTCTAGTGGTCATTGAAGATTGGCTTTCTATTGGTCATTGAAGATTGGCTTTCTAGTGGTCATTGAAGATTGGTTTTCAACTGGTCATTGAAGATTGGTTTTCAACTGGTCATTGAAGATTGGCTTTCTATTGGTCATTGAAGATTGGCTTTCTAGTGGTCATTGAAGATTGGTTTTCAACTGGTCATTGAAGATTGGCTTTCTATTGGTCATTGAAGATTGGCTTTCTAGTGGTCATTGAAGATTGGCTTTCTATTGGTCATTGAAGATTGGCTTTCTAGTGGTCATTGAAGATTGGTTTTCAACTGGTCATTGAAGATTGGTTTTCAACTGGTCATTGAAGATTGGCTTTCTATTGGTCATTGAAGATTGGCTTTCTAGTGGTCATTGAAGATTGGCTTTCTATTGGTCATTGAAGATTGGCTTTCTAGTGGTCATTGAAGATTGGCTTTCTATTGGTCATTGAAGATTGGTTTTCAACTGGTCATTGAAGATTGGCTTTCTATTGGTCATTGAAGATTGGCTTTCTAGTGGTCATTGAAGATTGGCTTTCTAGTGGTCATTGAAGATTGGCTTTCTATTGGTCATTGAAGATTGGTTTTCAACTGGTCATTGAAGATTGGCTTTCTATTGGTCATTGAAGATTGGTTTTCAACTGGTCATTGAAGATTGGCTTTCTATTGGTCATTGAAGATTGGCTTTCTATTGGTCATTGAAGATTGGTTTTCAACTGGTCATTGAAGATTGGCTTTCTATTGGTCATTGAAGATTGGCTTTCTAGTGGTCATTGAAGATTGGCTTTCTATTGGTCATTGAAGATTGGCTTTCTAGTGGTCATTGAAGATTGGTTTTCAACTGGTCATTGAAGATTGGCTTTGAACTGGTCATTGAAGATTGGCTTTCTATTGGTCATTGAAGATTGGCTTTCTAGTGGTCATTGAAGATTGGTTTTCAACTGGTCATTGAAGATTGGCTTTCTATTGGTCATTGAAGATTGGCTTTCTAGTGGTCATTGAAGATTGGCTTTCTATTGGTCATTGAAGATTGGCTTTCTAGTGGTCATTGAAGATTGGTTTTCAACTGGTCATTGAAGATTGGTTTTCAACTGGTCATTGAAGATTGGCTTTCTATTGGTCATTGAAGATTGGCTTTCTAGTGGTCATTGAAGATTGGTTTTCAACTGGTCATTGAAGATTGGCTTTCTATTGGTCATTGAAGATTGGCTTTCTAGTGGTCATTGAAGATTGGCTTTCTATTGGTCATTGAAGATTGGCTTTCTAGTGGTCATTGAAGATTGGTTTTCAACTGGTCATTGAAGATTGGTTTTCAACTGGTCATTGAAGATTGGCTTTCTATTGGTCATTGAAGATTGGCTTTCTAGTGGTCATTGAAGATTGGCTTTCTATTGGTCATTGAAGTCTGGCTTTCTAGTGGTCATTGAAGATTGGCTTTCTATTGGTCATTGAAGATTGGTTTTCAACTGGTCATTGAAGATTGGCTTTCTATTGGTCATTGAAGATTGGCTTTCTAGTGGTCATTGAAGATTGGCTTTCTAGTGGTCATTGAAGATTGGCTTTCTATTGGTCATTGAAGATTGGTTTTCAACTGGTCATTGAAGATTGGTTTTCAACTGGTCATTGAAGATTGGTTTTCAACTGGTCATTGAAGATTGGCTTTCTATTGGTCATTGAAGATTGGCCTTCTATTGGTCATTGAAGATTGGTTTTCAACTGGTCATTGAAGATTGGCTTTCTATTGGTCATTGAAGATTGGCTTTCTAGTGGTCATTGAAGATTGGCTTTCTATTGGTCATTGAAGATTGGCTTTCTAGTGGTCATTGAAGATTGGTTTTCAACTGTCATTGAAGATTGGTTTTCAACTGGTCATTGAAGATTGGCTTTCTATTGGTCATTGAAGATTGGCTTTCTAGTGGTCATTGAAGATTGGTTTTCAACTGGTCATTGAAGATTGGCTTTCTATTGGTCATTGAAGATTGGCTTTCTAGTGGTCATTGAAGATTGGCTTTCTATTGGTCATTGAAGATTGGCTTTCTAGTGGTCATTGAAGATTGGTTTTCAACTGGTCATTGAAGATTGGTTTTCAACTGGTCATTGAAGATTGGCTTTCTAGTGGTCATTGAAGATTGGCTTTCTAGTGGTCATTGAAGATTGGCTTTCTATTGGTCATTGAAGATTGGCTTTCTAGTGGTCATTGAAGATTGGCTTTCTATTGGTCATTGAAGATTGGTTTTCAACTGGTCATTGAAGATTGGCTTTCTATTGGTCATTGAAGATTGGCTTTCTAGTGGTCATTGAAGATTGGCTTTCTAGTGGTCATTGAAGATTGGTTTTCAACTGGTCATTGAAGATTGGTTTTCAACTGGTCATTGAAGATTGGCTTTCTATTGGTCATTGAAGATTGGCTTTCTAGTGGTCATTGAAGATTGGTTTTCAACTGGTCATTGAAGATTGGCTTTCTATTGGTCATTGAAGATTGGCTTTCTAGTGGTCATTGAAGATTGGCTTTCTATTGGTCATTGAAGATTGGCTTTCTAGTGGTCATTGAAGATTGGTTTTCAACTGGTCATTGAAGATTGGTTTTTCTAGTGGTCATTGAAGATTGGCTTTCTAGTGGTCATTGAAGATTGGCTTTCTATTGGTCATTGAAGATTGGCTTTCTAGTGGTCATTGAAGATTGGTTTTCAACTGGTCATTGAAGATTGGTTTTCTAGTGGTCATTGAAGATTGGCTTTCTATTGGTCATTGAAGATTGGCTTTCTAGTGGTCATTGAAGATTGGTTTTCAACTGGTCATTGAAGATTGGCTTTCTAGTGGTCATTGAAGATTGGTTTTCAACTGGTCATTGAAGATTGGTTTTCAACTGGTCATTGAAGATTGGCTTTCTATTGGTCATTGAAGATTGGCTTTCTATTGGTCATTGAAGATTGGTTTTCAACTGGTCATTGAAGATTGGCTTTCTATTGGTCATTGAAGATTGGCTTTCTATTGGTCATTGAAGATTGGTTTTCAACTGGTCATTGAAGATTGGCTTTCTAGTGGTCATTGAAGATTGGCTTTCTAGTGGTCATTGAAGATTGGCTTTCTTTTGGTCATTGAAGATTGGCTTTCTAGTGGTCATTGAAGATTGGTTTTCAACTGGTCATTGAAGATTGTTTTTCAACTGGTCATTGAAGATTGGCTTTCTATTGGTCATTGAAGATTGGCTTTCTAGTGGTCATTGAAGATTGGTTTTCAACTGGTCATTGAAGATTGGCTTTCTATTGGTCATTGAAGATTGGCTTTCTAGTGGTCATTGAAGATTGGCTTTCTATTGGTCATTGAAGATTGGCTTTCTAGTGGTCATTGAAGATTGGTTTTCAACTGGTCATTGAAGATTGGTTTTCTAGTGGTCATTGAAGATTGGCTTTCTAGTGGTCATTGAAGATTGGCTTTCTATTGGTCATTGAAGATTGGCTTTCTAGTGGTCATTGAAGATTGGTTTTCAACTGGTCATTGAAGATTGGCTTTCTATTGGTCATTGAAGATTGGCTTTCTATTGGTCATTGAAGATTGGCTTTCTAGTGGTCATTGAAGATTGGTTTTCAACTGGTCATTGAAGATTGGCTTTCTAGTGGTCATTGAAGATTGGTTTTCAACTGGTCATTGAAGATTGGTTTTCAACTGGTCATTGAAGATTGGCTTTCTATTGGTCATTGAAGATTGGCTTTCTAGTGGTCATTGAAGATTGGTTTTCAAACTGGTCATTGAAGATTGGCTTTCTATTGGTCATTGAAGATTGGCTTTCTATTGGTCATTGAAGATTGGTTTTTCAACTGGTCATTGAAGATTGGTTTTCAACTGGTCATTGAAGATTGGCTTTCTATTGGTCATTGAAGATTGGTTTTCAACTGGTCATTGAAGATTGGCTTTCTATTGGTCATTGAAGATTGGCTTTCTATTGGTCATTGAAGATTGGCTTTCTAGTGGTCATTGAAGATTGGCTTTCTATTGGTCATTGAAGATTGGTTTTCAACTGGTCATTGAAGATTGGCTTTCTATTGGTCATTGAAGATTGGCTTTCTAGTGGTCATTGAAGATTGGCTTTCTAGTGGTCATTGAAGATTGGCTTTCTATTGGTCATTGAAGATTGGTTTTCAACTGGTCATTGAAGATTGGCTTTCTATTGGTCATTGAAGATTGGCTTTCTATTGGTCATTGAAGATTGGCTTTCTAGTGGTCATTGAAGATTGGCTTTCTAGTGGTCATTGAAGATTGGTTTTCAACTGGTCATTGAAGATTGGTTTTCAACTGGTCATTGAAGATTGGCTTTCTATTGGTCATTGAAGATTGGCTTTCTAGTGGTCATTGAAGATTGGTTTTCAACTGGTCATTGAAGATTGGCTTTCTATTGGTCATTGAAGATTGGCTTTCTAGTGGTCATTGAAGATTGGCTTTCTATTGGTCATTGAAGATTGGCTTTCTAGTGGTCATTGAAGATTGGTTTTCAACTGGTCATTGAAGATTGGTTTTCTAGTGGTCATTGAAGATTGGCTTTCTAGTGGTCATTGAAGATTGGCTTTCTATTGGTCATTGAAGATTGGCTTTCTAGTGGTCATTGAAGATTGGTTTTCAACTGGTCATTGAAGATTGGTTTTCTAGTGGTCATTGAAGATTGGCTTTCTATTGGTCATTGAAGATTGGCTTTCTAGTGGTCATTGAAGATTGGTTTTCAACTGGTCATTGAAGATTGGCTTTCTAGTGGTCATTGAAGATTGGTTTTCAACTGGTCATTGAAGATTGGTTTTCAACTGGTCATTGAAGATTGGCTTTCTATTGGTCATTGAAGATTGGCTTTCTATTGGTCATTGAAGATTGGTTTTCAACTGGTCATTGAAGATTGGCTTTCTATTGGTCATTGAAGATTGGCTTTCTATTGGTCATTGAAGATTGGTTTTCAACTGGTCATTGAAGATTGGCTTTCTAGTGGTCATTGAAGATTGGCTTTCTAGTGGTCATTGAAGATTGGCTTTCTTTTGGTCATTGAAGATTGGCTTTCTAGTGGTCATTGAAGATTGGTTTTCAACTGGTCATTGAAGATTGTTTTTCAACTGGTCATTGAAGATTGGCTTTCTATTGGTCATTGAAGATTGGCTTTCTAGTGGTCATTGAAGATTGGTTTTCAACTGGTCATTGAAGATTGGCTTTCTATTGGTCATTGAAGATTGGCTTTCTAGTGGTCATTGAAGATTGGCTTTCTATTGGTCATTGAAGATTGGCTTTCTAGTGGTCATTGAAGATTGGTTTTCAACTGGTCATTGAAGATTGGTTTTCTAGTGGTCATTGAAGATTGGCTTTCTAGTGGTCATTGAAGATTGGCTTTCTATTGGTCATTGAAGATTGGCTTCTAGTGGTCATTGAAGATTGGTTTTTCAACTGGTCATTGAAGATTGGCTTTCTATTGGTCATTGAAGATTGGCTTTCTATTGGTCATTGAAGATTGGCTTTCTAGTGGTCATTGAAGATTGGTTTTCAACTGGTCATTGAAGATTGGCTTTCTAGTGGTCATTGAAGATTGGTTTTCAACTGGTCATTGAAGATTGGTTTTCAACTGGTCATTGAAGATTGGCTTTCTATTGGTCATTGAAGATTGGCTTTCTAGTGGTCATTGAAGATTGGTTTTCAACTGGTCATTGAAGATTGGCTTTCTATTGGTCATTGAAGATTGGCTTTCTATTGGTCATTGAAGATTGGTTTTCAACTGGTCATTGAAGATTGGTTTTCAAACTGGTCATTGAAGATTGGCTTTCTATTGGTCATTGAAGATTGGTTTTCAACTGGTCATTGAAGATTGGCTTTCTATTGGTCATTGAAGATTGGCTTTCTATTGGTCATTGAAGATTGGCTTTCTAGTGGTCATTGAAGATTGGCTTTCTATTGGTCATTGAAGATTGGTTTTCAACTGGTCATTGAAGATTGGCTTTCTATTGGTCATTGAAGATTGGCTTTCTAGTGGTCATTGAAGATTGGCTTTCTAGTGGTCATTGAAGATTGGCTTTCTATTGGTCATTGAAGATTGGTTTTCAACTGGTCATTGAAGATTGGCTTTCTATTGGTCATTGAAGATTGGCTTTCTATTGGTCATTGAAGATTGGCTTTCTAGTGGTCATTGAAGATTGGCTTTCTATTGGTCATTGAAGATTGGCTTTCTAGTGGTCATTGAAGATTGGTTTTCAACTGGTCATTGAAGATTGGTTTTCAACTGGTCATTGAAGATTGGCTTTCTATTGGTCATTGAAGATTGGCTTTCTAGTGGTCATTGAAGATTGGCTTTCTATTGGTCATTGAAGATTGGTTTTCAACTGGTCATTGAAGATTGGCTTTCTATTGGTCATTGAAGATTGGCTTTCTAGTGGTCATTGAAGATTGGCTTTCTAGTGGTCATTGAAGATTGGTTTTCAACTGGTCATTGAAGATTGGCTTTCTATTGGTCATTGAAGATTGGCTTTCTAGTGGTCATTGAAGATTGGCTTTCTATTGGTCATTGAAGATTGGCTTTCTAGTGGTCATTGAAGATTGGTTTTCAACTGGTCATTGAAGATTGGTTTTCAACTGGTCATTGAAGATTGGCTTTCTATTGGTCATTGAAGATTGGCTTTCTAGTGGTCATTGAAGATTGGCTTTCTATTGGTCATTGAAGATTGGCTTTCTAGTGGTCATTGAAGATTGGCTTTCTATTGGTCATTGAAGATTGGTTTTCAACTGGTCATTGAAGATTGGCTTTCTATTGGTCATTGAAGATTGGCTTTCTAGTGGTCATTGATGATTGGCTTTCTAGTGGTCATTGAAGATTGGCTTTCTATTGGTCATTGAAGATTGGTTTTCAACTGGTCATTGAAGATTGGCTTTCTATTGGTCATTGAAGATTGGCTTTCTAGTGGTCATTGAAGATTGGTTTTCAACTGGTCATTGAAGATTGGCTTTCTATTGGTCATTGAAGATTGGCTTTCTAGTGGTCATTGAAGATTGGCTTTCTATTGGTCATTGAAGATTGGCTTTCTAGTGGTCATTGAAGAATTGGTTTTCAACTGGTCATTGAAGATTGGTTTTCTAGTGGTCATTGAAGATTGGCTTTCTAGTGGTCATTGAAGATTGGCTTTCTAGTGGTCATTGAAGATTGGCTTTCTAGTGGTCATTGAAGATTGGTTTTCAACTGGTCATTGAAGATTGGTTTTCAACTGGTCATTGAAGATTGGCTTTCTATTGGTCATTGAAGATTGGCTTTCTAGTGGTCATTGAAGAATGGTTTTCAACTGGTCATTGAAGATTGGCTTTCTATTGGTCATTGAAGATTGGCTTTCTATTGGTCATTGAAGATTGGTTTTCAACTGGTCATTGAAGATTGGTTTTCAACTGGTCATTGAAGATTGGCTTTCTATTGGTCATTGAAGATTGGCTTTCTATTGGTCATTGAAGATTGGCTTTCTAGTGGTCATTGAAGATTGGCTTTCTATTGGTCATTGAAGATTGGTTTTCAACTGGTCATTGAAGATTGGCTTTCTATTGGTCATTGAAGATTGGCTTTCTAGTGGTCATTGAAGATTGGCTTTCTAGTGGTCATTGAAGATTGGCTTTCTATTGGTCATTGAAGATTGGTTTTCAACTGGTCATTGAAGATTGGCTTTCTATTGGTCATTGAAGATTGACTTTCTATTGGTCATTGAAGATTGGCTTTCTAGTGGTCATTGAAGATTGGCTTTCTATTGGTCATTGAAGATTGGCTTTCTAGTGGTCATTGAAGATTGGTTTTCAACTGGTCATTGAAGATTGGCTTTCTAGTGGTCATTGAAGATTGGTTTTCAACTGGTCATTGAAGATTGGTTTTCAACTGGTCATTGAAGATTGGCTTTCTATTGGTCATTGAAGATTGGCTTTCTATTGGTCATTGAAGATTGGTTTTCAACTGGTCATTGAAGATTGGCTTTCTATTGGTCATTGAAGATTGGCTTTCTATTGGTCATTGAAGATTGGTTTTTCAACTGGTCATTGAAGATTGGCTTTCTAGTGGTCATTGAAGATTGGCTTTCTAGTGGTCATTGAAGATTGGCTTTCTTTTGGTCATTGAAGATTGGCTTTCTAGTGGTCATTGAAGATTGGTTTTCAACTGGTCATTGAAGATTGTTTTTCAACTGGTCATTGAAGATTGGCTTTCTATTGGTCATTGAAGATTGGCTTTCTAGTGGTCATTGAAGATTGGTTTTCAACTGGTCATTGAAGATTGGCTTTCTATTGGTCCATTGAAGATTGGCTTTCTAGTGGTCATTGAAGATTGGCTTTCTATTGGTCATTGAAGATTGGCTTTCTAGTGGTCATTGAAGATTGGTTTTCAACTGGTCATTGAAGATTGGTTTTCTAGTGGTCATTGAAGATTGGCTTTCTAGTGGTCATTGAAGATTGGCTTTCTATTGGTCATTGAAGATTGGCTTTCTAGTGGTCATTGAAGATTGGTTTTCAAACTGGTCATTGAAGATTGGCTTTCTATTGGTCATTGAAGATTGGCTTTCTATTGGTCATTGAAGATTGGCTTTCTAGTGGTCATTGAAGATTGGTTTTCAACTGGTCATTGAAGATTGGCTTTCTAGTGGTCATTGAAGATTGGTTTTCAACTGGTCATTGAAGATTGGTTTTCAACTGGTCATTGAAGATTGGCTTTCTATTGGTCATTGAAGATTGGCTTTCTAGTGGTCATTGAAGATTGGTTTTCAACTGGTCATTGAAGATTGGCTTTCTATTGGTCATTGAAGATTGGCTTTCTATTGGTCATTGAAGATTGGTTTTCAACTGGTCATTGAAGATTGGTTTTCAACTGGTCATTGAAGATTGGCTTTCTATTGGTCATTGAAGATTGGTTTTCAACTGGTCATTGAAGATTGGCTTTCTATTGGTCATTGAAGATTGGCTTTCTATTGGTCATTGAAGATTGGCTTTCTAGTGGTCATTGAAGATTGGCTTTCTATTGGTCATTGAAGATTGGTTTTCAACTGGTCATTGAAGATTGGCTTTCTATTGGTCATTGAAGATTGGCTTTCTAGTGGTCATTGAAGATTGGCTTTCTAGTGGTCATTGAAGATTGGCTTTCTATTGGTCATTGAAGATTGGTTTTCAACTGGTCATTGAAGATTGGCTTTCTATTGGTCATTGAAGATTGGCTTTCTATTGGTCATTGAAGATTGGCTTTCTAGTGGTCATTGAAGATTGGCTTTCTATTGGTCATTGAAGATTGGCTTTCTAGTGGTCATTGAAGATTGGTTTTCAACTGGTCATTGAAGATTGGTTTTCAACTGGTCATTGAAGATTGGCTTTCTATTGGTCATTGAAGATTGGCTTTCTAGTGGTCATTGAAGATTGGCTTTCTATTGGTCATTGAAGATTGGTTTTCAACTGGTCATTGAAGATTGGCTTTCTATTGGTCATTGAAGATTGGCTTTCTAGTGGTCATTGAAGATTGGCTTTCTAGTGGTCATTGAAGATTGGTTTTCAACTGGTCATTGAAGATTGGCTTTCTATTGGTCATTGAAGATTGGCTTTCTAGTGGTCATTGAAGATTGGCTTTCTATTGGTCATTGAAGATTGGCTTTCTAGTGGTCATTGAAGATTGGTTTTCAACTGGTCATTGAAGATTGGTTTTTCAACTGGTCATTGAAGATTGGCTTTCTATTGGTCATTGAAGATTGGCTTTCTAGTGGTCATTGAAGATTGGCTTTCTATTGGTCATTGAAGATTGGCTTTCTAGTGGTCATTGAAGATTGGCTTTCTATTGGTCATTGAAGATTGGTTTTCAACTGGTCATTGAAGATTGGCTTTCTATTGGTCATTGAAGATTGGCTTTCTAGTGGTCATTGATGATTGGCTTTCTAGTGGTCATTGAAGATTGGCTTTCTATTGGTCATTGAAGATTGGTTTTCAACTGGTCATTGAAGATTGGCTTTCTATTGGTCATTGAAGATTGGCTTTCTAGTGGTCATTGAAGATTGGTTTTCAACTGGTCATTGAAGATTGGCTTTCTATTGGTCATTGAAGATGGCTTTCTAGTGGTCATTGAAGATTGGCTTTCTATTGGTCATTGAAGATTGGCTTTCTAGTGGTCATTGAAGATTGGTTTTCAACTGGTCATTGAAGATTGGTTTTCTAGTGGTCATTGAAGATTGGCTTTCTAGTGGTCATTGAAGATTGGCTTTCTAGTGGTCATTGAAGATTGGCTTTCTAGTGGTCATTGAAGATTGGTTTTCAACTGGTCATTGAAGATTGGTTTTCAACTGGTCATTGAAGATTGGCTTTCTATTGGTCATTGAAGATTGGCTTTCTAGTGGTCATTGAAGAATGGTTTTCAACTGGTCATTGAAGATTGGCTTTCTATTGGTCATTGAAGATTGGCTTTCTATTGGTCATTGAAGATTGGTTTTCAACTGGTCATTGAAGATTGGTTTTCAACTGGTCATTGAAGATTGGCTTTCTATTGGTCATTGAAGATTGGCTTTCTATTGGTCATTGAAGATTGGCTTTCTAGTGGTCATTGAAGATTGGCTTTCTATTGGTCATTGAAGATTGGTTTTCAACTGGTCATTGAAGATTGGCTTTCTATTGGTCATTGAAGATTGGCTTTCTAGTGGTCATTGAAGATTGGCTTTCTAGTGGTCATTGAAGATTGGCTTTCTATTGGTCATTGAAGATTGGTTTTCAACTGGTCATTGAAGATTGGCTTTCTATTGGTCATTGAAGATTGACTTTCTATTGGTCATTGAAGATTGGCTTTCTAGTGGTCATTGAAGATTGGCTTTCTATTGGTCATTGAAGATTGGCTTTCTAGTGGTCATTGAAGATTGGTTTTCAACTGGTCATTGAAGATTGGTTTTCAACTGGTCATTGAAGATTGGCTTTCTATTGGTCATTGAAGATTGGCTTTCTAGTGGTCATTGAAGATTGGCTTTCTATTGGTCATTGAAGATTGGTTTTCAACTGGTCATTGAAGATTGGCTTTCTATTGGTCATTGAAGATTGGCTTTCTAGTGGTCATTGAAGATTGGCTTTCTAGTGGTCATTGAAGATTGGCTTTCTATTGGTCATTGAAGATTGGTTTTCAACTGGTCATTGAAGATTGGTTTTCAACTGGTCATTGAAGATTGGTTTTCAACTGGTCATTGAAGATTGGCTTTCTATTGGTCATTGAAGATTGGCTTTCTATTGGTCATTGAAGATTGGTTTTCAACTGGTCATTGAAGATTGGCTTTCTATTGGTCATTGAAGATTGGCTTTCTAGTGGTCATTGAAGATTGGCTTTCTATTGGTCATTGAAGATTGGCTTTCTAGTGGTCATTGAAGATTGGTTTTCAACTGGTCATTGAAGATTGGTTTTCAACTGGTCATTGAAGATTGGCTTTCAATTGGTCATTGAAGATTGGCTTTCTAGTGGTCATTGAAGATTGGTTTTCAACTGGTCATTGAAGATTGGCTTTCTATTGGTCATTGAAGATTGGCTTTCTAGTGGTCATTGAAGATTGGCTTTCTATTGGTCATTGAAGATTGGCTTTCTAGTGGTCATTGAAGATTGGTTTTCAACTGGTCATTGAAGATTGGTTTTCAACTGGTCATTGAAGATTGGCTTTCTATTGGTCATTGAAGATTGGCTTTCTAGTGGTCATTGAAGATTGGCTTTCTATTGGTCATTGAAGATTGGCTTTCTAGTGGTCATTGAAGATTGGCTTTCTATTGGTCATTGAAGATTGGTTTTCAACTGGTCATTGAAGATTGGCTTTCTATTGGTCATTGAAGATTGGCTTTCTATTGGTCATTGAAGATTGGCTTTCTATTGGTCATTGAAGATTGGCTTTCTATTGGTCATTGAAGATTGGCTTTCTATTGCTCATTGAAGATTGGCTTTCTAGTGGTCATTGAAGATTGGTTTTCAACTGGTCATTGAAGATTGTTTTTCAACTGGTCATTGAAGATTGGCTTTCTATTGGTCATTGAAGATTGGCTTTCTAGTGGTCATTGAAGATTGGTTTTCAACTGGTCATTGAAGATTGGCTTTCTATTGGTCATTGAAGATTGGCTTTCTATTGGTCATTGAAGATTGGTTTTCAACTGGTCATTGAAGATTGGTTTTCAACTGGTCATTGAAGATTGGCTTTCTATTGGTCATTGAAGATTGGTTTTCAACTGGTCATTGAAGATTGGCTTTCTATTGGTCATTGAAGATTGGCTTTCTATTGGTCATTGAAGATTGGCTTTCTAGTGGTCATTGAAGATTGGCTTTCTATTGGTCATTGAAGATTGGTTTTCAACTGGTCATTGAAGATTGGCTTTCTATTGGTCATTGAAGATTGGCTTTCTAGTGGTCATTGAAGATTGGCTTTCTAGTGGTCATTGAAGATTGGCTTTCTATTGGTCATTGAAGATTGGTTTTCAACTGGTCATTGAAGATTGGCTTTCTATTGGTCATTGAAGATTGGCTTTCTATTGGTCATTGAAGATTGGTTTTCAACTGGTCATTGAAGATTGGCTTTCTACTGGTCATTGAAGATTGGCTTTCTAGTGGTCATTGAAGATTGGCTTTCTATTGGTCATTGAAGATTGGCTTTCTAGTGGTCATTGAAGATTGGTTTTCAACTGGTCATTGAAGATTGGCTTTCTAGTGGTCATTGAAGATTGGCTTTCTAGTGGTCATTGAAGATTGGCTTTCTATTGGTCATTGAAGATTGGCTTTCTAGTGGTCATTGAAGATTGACTTTCTAGTGGTCATTGAAGATTGGCTTTCTATTGGTCATTGAAGATTGGCTTTCTAGTGGTCATTGAAGATTGGTTTTCAACTGGTCATTGAAGATTGGTTTTCAACTGGTCATTGAAGATTGGTTTTCAACTGGTCATTGAAGATTGGTTTTCAACTGGTCATTGAAGATTGGTTTTCAACTGGTCATTGAAGATTGGCTTTCTATTGGTCATTGAAGATTGGCTTTCTATTGCTCATTGAAGATTGGCTTTCTATTGGTCATTGAAGATTGGCTTTCTATTGGTCATTGAAGATTGGCTTTCTATTGGTCATTGAAGATTGGCTTTCTATTGCTCATTGAAGATTGACTTTCTAGTGGTCATTGAAGATTGGTTTTCAACTGGTCATTGAAGATTGGTTTTCAACTGGTCATTGAAGATTGGCTTTCTATTGGTCATTGAAGATTGGCTTTCTAGTGGTCATTGAAGATTGGTTTTCAACTGGTCATTGAAGATTGGCTTTCTATTGGTCATTGAAGATTGGCTTTCTATTGGTCATTGAAGATTGGTTTTCAACTGGTCATTGAAGATTGGTTTTCAACTGGTCATTGAAGATTGGCTTTCTATTGGTCATTGAAGATTGGTTTTCAACTGGTCATTGAAGATTGGCTTTCTATTGGTCATTGAAGATTGGCTTTCTATTGGTCATTGAAGATTGGCTTTCTAGTGGTCATTGAAGATTGGCTTTCTATTGGTCATTGAAGATTGGTTTTCAACTGGTCATTGAAGATTGGCTTTCTATTGGTCATTGAAGATTGGCTTTCTAGTGGTCATTGAAGATTGGCTTTCTAGTGGTCATTGAAGATTGGCTTTCTATTGGTCATTGAAGATTGGTTTTCAACTGGTCATTGAAGATTGGCTTTCTATTGGTCATTGAAGATTGGCTTTCTATTGGTCATTGAAGATTGGTTTTCAACTGGTCATTGAAGATTGGCTTTCTATTGGTCATTGAAGATTGGCTTTCTAGTGGTCATTGAAGATTGGCTTTCTATTGGTCATTGAAGATTGGCTTTCTAGTGGTCATTGAAGATTGGTTTTCAACTGGTCATTGAAGATTGGTTTTCTAGTGGTCATTGAAGATTGGCTTTCTAGTGGTCATTGAAGATTGGCTTTCTATTGGTCATTGAAGATTGGCTTTCTAGTGGTCATTGAAGATTGGTTTTCAACTGGTCATTGAAGATTGGCTTTCTATTGGTCATTGAAGATTGGCTTTCTATTGGTCATTGAAGATTGGCTTTCTAGTGGTCATTGAAGATTGGTTTTCAACTGGTCATTGAAGATTGGTTTTCAACTGGTCATTGAAGATTGGTTTTCAACTGGTCATTGAAGATTGGTTTTCAACTGGTCATTGAAGATTGGCTTTCTATTGGTCATTGAAGATTGGCTTTCTATTGGTCATTGAAGATTGGTTTTCAACTGGTCATTGAAGATTGGCTTTCTATTGGTCATTGAAGATTGGCTTTCTAGTGGTCATTGAAGATTGGCTTTCTATTGGTCATTGAAGATTGGCTTTCTAGTGGTCATTGAAGATTGGTTTTCAACTGGTCATTGAAGATTGGTTTTCAACTGGTCATTGAAGATTGGTTTTTCAACTGGTCATTGAAGATTGGTTTTCAACTGGTCATTGAAGATTGGTTTTCAACTGGTCATTGAAGATTGGCTTTTTATTGGTCATTGAAGATTGGCTTTCTATTGGTCATTGAAGATTGGTTTTCAACTGGTCATTGAAGATTGGCTTTCTATTGGTCATTGAAGATTGGCTTTCTAGTGGTCATTGAAGATTGGCTTTCTATTGGTCATTGAAGATTGGCTTTCTAGTGGTCATTGAAGATTGGTTTTCAACTGGTCATTGAAGATTGGTTTTCAACTGGTCATTGAAGATTGGCTTTCTATTGGTCATTGAAGATTGGCTTTCTAGTGGTCATTGAAGATTGGTTTTCAACTGGTCATTGAAGATTGGCTTTCTATTGGTCATTGAAGATTGGCTTTCTAGTGGTCATTGAAGATTGGCTTTCTATTGGTCATTGAAGATTGGCTTTCTAGTGGTCATTGAAGATTGGTTTTCAACTGGTCATTGAAGATTGGTTTTCAACTGGTCATTGAAGATTGGCTTTCTATTGGTCATTGAAGATTGGCTTTCTAGTGGTCATTGAAGATTGGCTTTCTATTGGTCATTGAAGATTGGCTTTCTAGTGGTCATTGAAGATTGGCTTTCTATTGGTCATTGAAGATTGGTTTTCAACTGGTCATTGAAGATTGGCTTTCTATTGGTCATTGAAGATTGGCTTTCTAGTGGTCATTGAAGATTGGCTTTCTAGTGGTCATTGAAGATTGGCTTTCTATTGGTCATTGAAGATTGGTTTTCAACTGGTCATTGAAGATTGGCTTTCTATTGGTCATTGAAGATTGGTTTTCAACTGGTCATTGAAGATTGGCTTTCTATTGGTCATTGAAGATTGGCTTTCTATTGGTCATTGAAGATTGGTTTTCAACTGGTCATTGAAGATTGGCTTTCTATTGGTCATTGAAGATTGGCTTTCTAGTGGTCATTGAAGATTGGCTTTCTATTGGTCATTGAAGATTGGCTTTCTAGTGGTCATTGAAGATTGGTTTTCAACTGGTCATTGAAGATTGGCTTTGAACTGGTCATTGAAGATTGGCTTTCTATTGGTCATTGAAGATTGGCTTTCTAGTGGTCATTGAAGATTGGTTTTCAACTGGTCATTGAAGATTGGCTTTCTATTGGTCATTGAAGATTGGCTTTCTATTGGTCATTGAAGATTGGCTTTCTATTGGTCATTGAAGATTGGCTTTCTAGTGGTCATTGAAGATTGGTTTTCAACTGGTCATTGAAGATTGGTTTTCAACTGGTCATTGAAGATTGGCTTTCTATTGGTCATTGAAGATTGGCTTTCTAGTGGTCATTGAAGATTGGTTTCAACTGGTCATTGAAGATTGGCTTTCTATTGGTCATTGAAGATTGGCTTTCTAGTGGTCATTGAAGATTGGCTTTCTATTGGTCATTGAAGATTGGCTTTCTAGTGGTCATTGAAGATTGGTTTTCAACTGGTCATTGAAGATTGGTTTTCAACTGGTCATTGAAGATTGGCTTTCTATTGGTCATTGAAGATTGGCTTTCTAGTGGTCATTGAAGATTGGCTTTCTAGTGGTCATTGAAGATTGGCTTTCTAGTGGTCATTGAAGATTGGTTTTCAACTGGTCATTGAAGATTGGTTTTCTAGTGGTCATTGAAGATTGGCTTTCTAGTGGTCATTGAAGATTGGCTTTCTATTGGTCATTGAAGATTGGCTTTCTAGTGGTCATTGAAGATTGGTTTTCAACTGGTCATTGAAGATTGGCTTTCTATTGGTCATTGAAGATTGGCTTTCTATTGGTCATTGAAGATTGGCTTTCTAGTGGTCATTGAAGATTGGTTTTCAACTGGTCATTGAAGATTGGCTTTCTAGTGGTCATTGAAGATTGGTTTTTCAACTGGTCATTGAAGATTGGTTTTCAACTGGTCATTGAAGATTGGCTTTCTATTGGTCATTGAAGATTGGCTTTCTATTGGTCATTGAAGATTGGTTTTCAACTGGTCATTGAAGATTGGCTTTCTATTGGTCATTGAAGATTGGCTTTCTATTGGTCATTGAAGATTGGTTTTCAACTGGTCATTGAAGATTGGCTTTCTAGTGGTCATTGAAGATTGGCTTTCTAGTGGTCATTGAAGATTGGCTTTCTTTTGGTCATTGAAGATTGGCTTTCTAGTGGTCATTGAAGATTGGTTTTCAACTGGTCATTGAAGATTGTTTTTCAACTGGTCATTGAAGATTGGCTTTCTAGTGGTCATTGAAGATTGGCTTTCTAGTGGTCATTGAAGATTGGCTTTCTTTGGTCATTGAAGATTGGCTTTCTATTGGTCATTGAAGATTGGCTTTCTATTGGTCATTGAAGATTGGTTTTCAACTGGTCATTGAAGATTGGCTTTCTATTGGTCATTGAAGATTGGCTTTCTAGTGGTCATTGAAGATTGGTTTTTCAACTGGTCATTGAAGATTGGCTTTCTATTGGTCATTGAAGATTGGCTTTCTAGTGGTCATTGAAGATTGGCTTTCTATTGGTCATTGAAGATTGGCTTTCTAGTGGTCATTGAAGATTGGTTTTCAACTGGTCATTGAAGATTGGTTTTCTAGTGGTCATTGAAGATTGGCTTTCTAGTGGTCATTGAAGATTGGCTTTCTATTGGTCATTGAAGATTGGCTTTCTAGTGGTCATTGAAGATTGGTTTTCAACTGGTCATTGAAGATTGGCTTTCTATTGGTCATTGAAGATTGGCTTTCTATTGGTCATTGAAGATTGGCTTTCTAGTGGTCATTGAAGATTGGTTTTCAACTGGTCATTGAAGATTGGCTTTCTAGTGGTCATTGAAGATTGGTTTTCAACTGGTCATTGAAGATTGGTTTTCAACTGGTCATTGAAGATTGGCTTTCTATTGGTCATTGAAGATTGGCTTTCTATTGGTCATTGAAGATTGGTTTTCAACTGGTCATTGAAGATTGGCTTTCTATTGGTCATTGAAGATTGGCTTTCTATTGGTCATTGAAGATTGGTTTTCAACTGGTCATTGAAGATTGGCTTTCTAGTGGTCATTGAAGATTGGCTTTCTAGTGGTCATTGAAGATTGGCTTTCTTTTGGTCATTGAAGATTGGCTTTCTAGTGGTCATTGAAGATTGGTTTTCAACTGGTCATTGAAGATTGTTTTTCAACTGGTCATTGAAGATTGGCTTTCTATTGGTCATTGAAGATTGGCTTTCTAGTGGTCATTGAAGATTGGTTTTCAACTGGTCATTGAAGATTGGCTTTCTATTGGTCATTGAAGATTGGCTTTCTAGTGGTCATTGAAGATTGGCTTTTCTATTGGTCATTGAAGATTGGCTTTCTAGTGGTCATTGAAGATTGGTTTTCAACTGGTCATTGAAGATTGGTTTTCTAGTGGTCATTGAAGATTGGCTTTCTAGTGGTCATTGAAGATTGGCTTTTCTATTGGTCATTGAAGATTGGCTTTCTAGTGGTCATTGAAGATTGGTTTTCAACTGGTCATTGAAGATTGGCTTTCTATTGGTCATTGAAGATTGGCTTTCTATTGGTCATTGAAGATTGGCTTTCTAGTGGTCATTGAAGATTGGTTTTCAACTGGTCATTGAAGATTGGCTTTCTAGTGGTCATTGAAGATTGGTTTTCAACTGGTCATTGAAGATTGGTTTTTCAACTGGTCATTGAAGATTGGCTTTCTATTGGTCATTGAAGATTGGCTTTCTAGTGGTCATTGAAGATTGGTTTTCAACTGGTCATTGAAGATTGGCTTTCTATTGGTCATTGAAGATTGGCTTTCTATTGGTCATTGAAGATTGGTTTTCAACTGGTCATTGAAGATTGGTTTTCAACTGGTCATTGAAGATTGGCTTTCTATTGGTCATTGAAGATTGGTTTTCAACTGGTCATTGAAGATTGGCTTTCTATTGGTCATTGAAGATTGGCTTTCTATTGGTCATTGAAGATTGGCTTTCTAGTGGTCATTGAAGATTGGCTTTCTATTGGTCATTGAAGATTGGTTTTCAACTGGTCATTGAAGATTGGCTTTCTATTGGTCATTGAAGATTGGCTTTCTAGTGGTCATTGAAGATTGGCTTTCTAGTGGTCATTGAAGATTGGCTTTCTATTGGTCATTGAAGATTGGTTTTCAACTGGTCATTGAAGATTGGCTTTCTATTGGTCATTGAAGATTGGCTTTCTATTGGTCATTGAAGATTGGCTTTCTAGTGGTCATTGAAGATTGGCTTTCTTTTGGTCATTGAAGATTGGCTTTCTAGTGGTCATTGAAGATTGGTTTTCAACTGGTCATTGAAGATTGGTTTTCAACTGGTCATTGAAGATTGGCTTTCTATTGGTCATTGAAGATTGGCTTTCTATTGGTCATTGAAGATTGGTTTTCAACTGGTCATTGAAGATTGGTTTTCTATTGGTCATTGAAGATTGGCTTTCTATTGGTCATTGAAGATTGGTTTTCAACTGGTCATTGAAGATTGGCTTTCTAGTGGTCATTGAAGATTGGCTTTCTAGTGGTCATTGAAGATTGGCTTTCTTTTGGTCATTGAAGATTGGCTTTCTAGTGGTCATTGAAGATTGGTTTTCAACTGGTCATTGAAGATTGTTTTTCAACTGGTCATTGAAGATTGGCTTTCTATTGGTCATTGAAGATTGGCTTTCTAGTGGTCATTGAAGATTGGTTTTCAACTGGTCATTGAAGATTGGCTTTCTATTGGTCATTGAAGATTGGCTTTCTAGTGGTCATTGAAGATTGGCTTTCTATTGGTCATTGAAGATTGGCTTTCTAGTGGTCATTGAAGATTGGTTTTCAACTGGTCATTGAAGATTGGTTTTCTAGTGGTCATTGAAGATTGGCTTTCTAGTGGTCATTGAAGATTGGCTTTCTATTGGTCATTGAAGATTGGCTTTCTAGTGGTCATTGAAGATTGGTTTTCAACTGGTCATTGAAGATTGGCTTTCTATTGGTCATTGAAGATTGGCTTTCTATTGGTCATTGAAGATTGGCTTTCTAGTGGTCATTGAAGATTGGTTTTCAACTGGTCATTGAAGATGGCTTTTCTAGTGGTCATTGAAGATTGGTTTTCAACTGGTCATTGAAGATTGGTTTTCAACTGGTCATTGAAGATTGGCTTTCTATTGGTCATTGAAGATTGGCTTTCTAGTGGTCATTGAAGATTGGTTTTCAACTGGTCATTGAAGATTGGCTTTCTATTGGTCATTGAAGATTGGCTTTCTATTGGTCATTGAAGATTGGTTTTCAACTGGTCATTGAAGATTGGTTTTCAACTGGTCATTGAAGATTGGCTTTCTATTGGTCATTGAAGATTGGTTTTCAACTGGTCATTGAAGATTGGCTTTCTATTGGTCATTGAAGATTGGCTTTCTATTGGTCATTGAAGATTGGCTTTCTAGTGGTCATTGAATATTGGCTTTCTATTGGTCATTGAAGATTGGTTTTCAACTGGTCATTGAAGATTGGCTTTCTATTGGTCATTGAAGATTGGCTTTCTAGTGGTCATTGAAGATTGGCTTTCTAGTGGTCATTGAAGATTGGCTTTCTATTGGTCATTGAAGATTGGTTTTCAACTGGTCATTGAAGATTGGCTTTCTATTGGTCATTGAAGATTGGCTTTCTATTGGTCATTGAAGATTGGCTTTCTAGTGGTCATTGAAGATTGGCTTTCTATTGGTCATTGAAGATTGGCTTTCTAGTGGTCATTGAAGATTGGTTTTCAACTGGTCATTGAAGATTGGTTTTCAACTGGTCATTGAAGATTGGCTTTCTATTGGTCATTGAAGATTGGCTTTCTAGTGGTCATTGAAGATTGGTTTTCAACTGGTCATTGAAGATTGGTTTTCAATTGGTCATTGAAGATTGGCTTACTATTGGTCATTGAAGATTGGCTTTCTAGTGGTCATTGAAGATTGGCTTTCTAGTGGTCATTGAAGATTGGTTTTCAACTGGTCATTGAAGATTGGCTTTCTATTGGTCATTGAAGATTGGCTTTCTAGTGGTCATTGAAGATTGGCTTTCTATTGGTCATTGAAGATTGGCTTTCTAGTGGTCATTGAAGATTGGTTTTCAACTGGTCATTGAAGATTGGTTTTCAACTGGTCATTGAAGATTGGCTTTCTATTGGTCATTGAAGATTGGCTTTCTAGTGGTCATTGAAGATTGGCTTTCTATTGGTCATTGAAGATTGGCTTTCTAGTGGTCATTGAAGATTGGCTTTCTATTGGTCATTGAAGATTGGTTTTCAACTGGTCATTGAAGATTGGCTTTCTATTGGTCATTGAAGATTGGCTTTCTAGTGGTCATTGATGATTGGCTTTCTAGTGGTCATTGAAGATTGGCTTTCTATTGGTCATTGAAGATTGGTTTTCAACTGGTCATTGAAGATTGGTTTTCAACTGGTCATTGAAGATTGGCTTTCTAGTGGTCATTGAAGATTGGTTTTCAACTGGTCATTGAAGATTGGCTTTCTATTGGTCATTGAAGATTGGCTTTCTAGTGGTCATTGAAGATTGGCTTTCTATTGGTCATTGAAGATTGGCTTTCTAGTGGTCATTGAAGATTGGTTTTCAACTGGTCATTGAAGATTGGTTTTTCTAGTGGTCATTGAAGATTGGCTTTCTAGTGGTCATTGAAGATTGGCTTTCTAGTGGTCATTGAAGATTGGCTTTCTAGTGGTCATTGAAGATTGGTTTTCAACTGGTCATTGAAGATTGGTTTTCAACTGGTCATTGAAGATTGGCTTTCTATTGGTCATTGAAGATTGGTTTTCAACTGGTCATTGAAGATTGGCTTTCTATTGGTCATTGAAGATTGGCTTTCTATTGGTCATTGAAGATTGGCTTTCTAGTGGTCATTGAAGATTGGCTTTCTATTGGTCATTGAAGATTGGTTTTCAACTGGTCATTGAAGATTGGCTTTCTATTGGTCATTGAAGATTGGCTTTCTAGTGGTCATTGAAGATTGGCTTTCTAGTGGTTATTGAAGATTGGCTTTCTATTGGTCATTGAAGATTGGTTTTCAACTGGTCATTGAAGATTGGCTTTCTATTGGTCATTGAAGATTGACTTTCTATTGGTCATTGAAGATTGGCTTTCTAGTGGTCATTGAAGATTGGCTTTCTATTGGTCATTGAAGATTGGCTTTCTAGTGGTCATTGAAGATTGGTTTTCAACTGGTCATTGAAGATTGGTTTTCAACTGGTCATTGAAGATTGGCTTTCTATTGGTCATTGAAGATTGGCTTTCTAGTGGTCATTGAAGATTGGCTTTCTATTGGTCATTGAAGATTGGTTTTCAACTGGTCATTGAAGATTGGCTTTCTATTGGTCATTGAAGATTGGCTTTCTATTGGTCATTGAAGATTGGCTTTCTAGTGGTCATTGAAGATTGGCTTTCTATTGGTCATTGAAGATTGGTTTTCAACTGGTCATTGAAGATTGGTTTTCAACTGGTCATTGAAGATTGGTTTTCAACTGGTCATTGAAGATTGGCTTTCTATTGGTCATTGAAGATTGGCTTTCTATTGGTCATTGAAGATTGGTTTTCAACTGGTCATTGAAGATTGGCTTTCTATTGGTCATTGAAGATTGGCTTTCTAGTGGTCATTGAAGATTGGCTTTCTATTGGTCATTGAAGATTGGCTTTCTAGTGGTCATTGAAGATTGGTTTTCAACTGGTCATTGAAGATTGGTTTTCAACTGGTCATTGAAGATTGGCTTTCTATTGGTCATTGAAGATTGGCTTTCTAGTGGTCATTGAAGATTGGTTTTCAACTGGTCATTGAAGATTGGCTTTCTATTGGTCATTGAAGATTGGCTTTCTAGTGGTCATTGAAGATTGGCTTTCTATTGGTCATTGAAGATTGGCTTTCTAGTGGTCATTGAAGATTGGTTTTCAACTGGTCATTGAAGATTGGTTTTCAACTGGTCATTGAAGATTGGCTTTCTATTGGTCATTGAAGATTGGCTTTCTAGTGGTCATTGAAGATTGGCTTTCTATTGGTCATTGAAGATTGGCTTTCTAGTGGTCATTGAAGATTGGCTTTCTATTGGTCATTGAAGATTGGTTTTCAACTGGTCATTGAAGATTGGCTTTCTATTGGTCATTGAAGATTGGCTTTCTAGTGGTCATTGAAGATTGGCTTTCTAGTGGTCATTGAAGATTGGCTTTCTATTGGTCATTAAAGATTGGTTTTCAACTGGTCATTGAAGATTGGCTTTCTTTTGGTCATTGAAGATTGGCTTTCTAGTGGTCATTGAAGATTGGTTTTCAACTGGTCATTGAAGATTGGCTTTCTATTGGTCATTGAAGATTGGCTTTCTAGTGGTCATTGAAGATTGGCTTTCTATTGGTCATTGAAGATTGGCTTTCTAGTGGTCATTGAAGATTGGTTTTCAACTGGTCATTGAAGATTGGTTTTCTAGTGGTCATTGAAGATTGGCTTTCTAGTGGTCATTGAAGATTGGCTTTCTATTGGTCATTGAAGATTGGCTTTCTAGTGGTCATTGAAGATTGGTTTTCAACTGGTCATTGAAGATTGGCTTTCTATTGGTCATTGAAGATTGGCTTTCTATTGGTCATTGAAGATTGGCTTTCTAGTGGTCATTGAAGATTGGTTTTCAACTGGTCATTGAAGATTGGCTTTCTAGTGGTCATTGAAGATTGGTTTTCAACTGGTCATTGAAGATTGGTTTTCAACTGGTCATTGAAGATTGGCTTTCTATTGGTCATTGAAGATTGGCTTTCTATTGGTCATTGAAGATTGGTTTTCAACTGGTCATTGAAGATTGGCTTTCTAGTGGTCATTGAAGATTGGCTTTCTAGTGGTCATTGAAGATTGGCTTTCTTTTGGTCATTGAAGATTGGCTTTCTAGTGGTCATTGAAGATTGGTTTTCAACTGGTCATTGAAGATTGTTTTTCAACTGGTCATTGAAGATTGGCTTTCTAGTGGTCATTGAAGATTGGCTTTCTAGTGGTCATTGAAGATTGGCTTTCTTTTGGTCATTGAAGATTGGCTTTCTATTGGTCATTGAAGATTGGCTTTCTATTGGTCATTGAAGATTGGTTTTCAACTGGTCATTGAAGATTGGCTTTCTATTGGTCATTGAAGATTGGCTTTCTAGTGGTCATTGAAGATTGGTTTTCAACTGGTCATTGAAGATTGGCTTTCTATTGGTCATTGAAGATTGGCTTTCTAGTGGTCATTGAAGATTGGCTTTCTATTGGTCATTGAAGATTGGCTTTCTAGTGGTCATTGAAGATTGGTTTTCAACTGGTCATTGAAGATTGGTTTTCTAGTGGTCATTGAAGATTGGCTTTCTAGTGGTCATTGAAGATTGGCTTTCTATTGGTCATTGAAGATTGGCTTTCTAGTGGTCATTGAAGATTGGTTTTCAACTGGTCATTGAAGATTGGCTTTCTATTGGTCATTGAAGATTGGCTTTCTAGTGGTCATTGAAGATTGGTTTTCAACTGGTCATTGAAGATTGGCTTTCTAGTGGTCATTGAAGATTGGTTTTACACTGGTCATTGAAGATTGGTTTTCAACTGGTCATTGAAGATTGGCTTTCTATTGGTCATTGAAGATTGGCTTTCTATTGGTCATTGAAGATTGGTTTTCAACTGGTCATTGAAGATTGGCTTTCTATTGGTCATTGAAGATTGGCTTTCTATTGGTCATTGAAGATTGGTTTTCAACTGGTCATTGAAGATTGGCTTTCTAGTGGTCATTGAAGATTGGCTTTCTAGTGGTCATTGAAGATTGGCTTTCTTTTGGTCATTGAAGATTGGCTTTCTAGTGGTCATTGAAGATTGGTTTTCAACTGGTCATTGAAGATTGTTTTTCAACTGGTCATTGAAGATTGGCTTTCTATTGGTCATTGAAGATTGGCTTTCTAGTGGTCATTGAAGATTGGTTTTCAACTGGTCATTGAAGATTGGCTTTCTATTGGTCATTGAAGATTGGCTTTCTAGTGGTCATTGAAGATTGGCTTTCTATTGGTCATTGAAGATTGGCTTTCTAGTGGTCATTGAAGATTGGTTTTCAACTGGTCATTGAAGATTGGTTTTCTAGTGGTCATTGAAGATTGGCTTTCTAGTGGTCATTGAAGATTGGCTTTCTATTGGTCATTGAAGATTGGCTTTCTAGTGGTCATTGAAGATTGGTTTTCAACTGGTCATTGAAGATTGGCTTTCTATTGGTCATTGAAGATTGGCTTTCTATTGGTCATTGAAGATTGGCTTTCTAGTGGTCATTGAAGATTGGTTTTCAACTGGTCATTGAAGATTGGCTTTCTAGTGGTCATTGAAGATTGGTTTTCAACTGGTCATTGAAGATTGGTTTTCAACTGGTCATTGAAGATTGGCTTTCTATTGGTCATTGAAGATTGGCTTTCTAGTGGTCATTGAAGATTGGTTTTCAACTGGTCATTGAAGATTGGCTTTCTATTGGTCATTGAAGATTGGCTTTCTATTGGTCATTGAAGATTGGTTTTCAACTGGTCATTGAAGATTGGTTTTCAACTGGTCATTGAAGATTGGCTTTCTATTGGTCATTGAAGATTGGTTTTCAACTGGTCATTGAAGATTGGCTTTCTATTGGTCATTGAAGATTGGCTTTCTATTGGTCATTGAAGATTGGCTTTCTAGTGGTCATTGAAGATTGGCTTTCTATTGGTCATTGAAGATTGGTTTTCAACTGGTCATTGAAGATTGGCTTTCTATTGGTCATTGAAGATTGGCTTTCTAGTGGTCATTGAAGATTGGCTTTCTAGTGGTCATTGAGGATTGGCTTTCTATTGGTCATTGAAGATTGGTTTTCAACTGGTCATTGAAGATTGGCTTTCTATTGGTCATTGAAGATTGGCTTTCTATTGGTCATTGAAGATTGGCTTTCTAGTGGTCATTGAAGATTGGCTTTCTTTTGGTCATTGAAGATTGGCTTTCTAGTGGTCATTGAAGATTGGTTTTCAACTGGTCATTGAAGATTGGTTTTCAACTGGTCATTGAAGATTGGCTTTCTATTGGTCATTGAAGATTGGCTTTCTAGTGGTCATTGAAGATTGGCTTTCTATTGGTCATTGAAGATTGGCTTTCTAGTGGTCATTGAAGATTGGCTTTCTATTGGTCATTGAAGATTGGTTTTCAACTGGTCATTGAAGATTGGCTTTCTATTGGTCATTGAAGATTGGCTTTCTAGTGGTCATTGAAGATTGGCTTTCTAGTGGTCATTGAAGATTGGCTTTCTATTGGTCATTGAAGATTGGTTTTTAACTGGTCATTGAAGATTGGCTTTCTAGTGGTCATTGAAGATTGGCTTTCTATTGGTCATTGAAGATTGGTTTTCAACTGGTCATTGAAGATTGGCTTTCTATTGGTCATTGAAGATTGGCTTTCTAGTGGTCATTGAAGATTGGCTTTCTATTGGTCATTGAAGATTGGCTTTCTAGTGGTCATTGAAGATTGGTTTTCAACTGGTCATTGAGATTGGTTTTTCTAGTGGTCATTGAAGATTGGCTTTCTAGTGGTCATTGAAGATTGGCTTTCTATTGGTCATTGAAGATTGGCTTTCTAGTGGTCATTGAAGATTGGTTTTCAACTGGTCATTGAAGATTGGCTTTCTATTGGTCATTGAAGATTGGCTTTCTATTGGTCATTGAAGATTGGCTTTCTAGTGGTCATTGAAGATTGGTTTTCAACTGGTCATTGAAGATTGGTTTTCAACTGGTCATTGAAGATTGGTTTTCAACTGGTCATTGAAGATTGGTTTTCAACTGGTCATTGAAGATTGGCTTTCTATTGGTCATTGAAGATTGGCTTTCTATTGGTCATTGAAGATTGGTTTTCAACTGGTCATTGAAGATTGGCTTTCTATTGGTCATTGAAGATTGGCTTTCTAGTGGTCATTGAAGATTGGCTTTCTATTGGTCATTGAAGATTGGCTTTCTAGTGGTCATTGAAGATTGGTTTTCAACTGGTCATTGAAGATTGGTTTTCAACTGGTCATTGAAGATTGGTTTTCAACTGGTCATTGAAGATTGGTTTTCAACTGGTCATTGAAGATTGGTTTTCAACTGGTCATTGAAGATTGGCTTTTTATTGGTCATTGAAGATTGGCTTTCTATTGGTCATTGAAGATTGGTTTTCAACTGGTCATTGAAGATTGGCTTTCTATTGGTCATTGAAGATTGGCTTTCTAGTGGTCATTGAAGATTGGCTTTCTATTGGTCATTGAAGATTGGCTTTCTAGTGGTCATTGAAGATTGGTTTTCAACTGGTCATTGAAGATTGGTTTTCAACTGGTCATTGAAGATTGGCTTTCTATTGGTCATTGAAGATTGGCTTTCTAGTGGTCATTGAAGATTGGTTTTCAACTGGTCATTGAAGATTGGCTTTCTATTGGTCATTGAAGATTGGCTTTCTAGTGGTCATTGAAGATTGGCTTTCTATTGGTCATTGAAGATTGGCTTTCTAGTGGTCATTGAAGATTGGTTTTCAACTGGTCATTGAAGATTGGTTTTCAACTGGTCATTGAAGATTGGCTTTCTATTGGTCATTGAAGATTGGCTTTCTAGTGGTCATTGAAGATTGGCTTTCTATTGGTCATTGAAGATTGGCTTTCTAGTGGTCATTGAAGATTGGCTTTCTATTGGTCATTGAAGATTGGTTTTCAACTGGTCATTGAAGATTGGCTTTCTATTGGTCATTGAAGATTGGCTTTCTAGTGGTCATTGAAGATTGGCTTTCTAGTGGTCATTGAAGATTGGCTTTCTATTGGTCATTGAAGATTGGTTTTCAACTGGTCATTGAAGATTGGCTTTCTATTGGTCATTGAAGATTGGCTTTCTAGTGGTCATTGAAGATTGGCTTTCTAGTGGTCATTGAAGATTGGCTTTCTATTGGTCATTGAAGATTGGTTTTTAACTGGTCATTGAAGATTGGCTTTCTATTGGTCATTGAAGATTGGCTTTCTATTGGTCATTGAAGATTGGTTTTCAACTGGTCATTGAAGATTGGCTTTCTATTGGTCATTGAAGATTGGCTTTCTAGTGGTCATTGAAGATTGGCTTTCTATTGGTCATTGAAGATTGGCTTTCTAGTGGTCATTGAAGATTGGTTTTCAACTGGTCATTGAAGATTGGTTTTCTAGTGGTCATTGAAGATTGGCTTTCTAGTGGTCATTGAAGATTGGCTTTCTATTGGTCATTGAAGATTGGCTTTCTAGTGGTCATTGAAGATTGGTTTTCAACTGGTCATTGAAGATTGGCTTTCTATTGGTCATTGAAGATTGGCTTTCTATTGGTCATTGAAGATTGGCTTTCTAGTGGTCATTGAAGATTGGTTTTCAACTGGTCATTGAAGATTGGTTTTCAACTGGTCATTGAAGATTGGTTTTCAACTGGTCATTGAAGATTGGTTTTCAACTGGTCATTGAAGATTGGCTTTCTATTGGTCATTGAAGATTGGCTTTCTATTGGTCATTGAAGATTGGTTTTCAACTGGTCATTGAAGATTGGCTTTCTATTGGTCATTGAAGATTGGCTTTCTAGTGGTCATTGAAGATTGGCTTTCTATTGGTCATTGAAGATTGGCTTTCTAGTGGTCATTGAAGATTGGTTTTCAACTGGTCATTGAAGATTGGTTTTCAACTGGTCATTGAAGATTGGTTTTCAACTGGTCATTGAAGATTGGTTTTCAACTGGTCATTGAAGATTGGTTTTCAACTGGTCATTGAAGATTGGCTTTTTATTGGTCATTGAAGATTGGCTTTCTATTGGTCATTGAAGATTGGTTTTCAACTGGTCATTGAAGATTGGCTTTCTATTGGTCATTGAAGATTGGCTTTCTAGTGGTCATTGAAGATTGGCTTTCTATTGGTCATTGAAGATTGGCTTTCTAGTGGTCATTGAAGATTGGTTTTCAACTGGTCATTGAAGATTGGTTTTCAACTGGTCATTGAAGATTGGCTTTCTATTGGTCATTGAAGATTGGCTTTCTAGTGGTCATTGAAGATTGGTTTTCAACTGGTCATTGAAGATTGGCTTTCTATTGGTCATTGAAGATTGGCTTTCTAGTGGTCATTGAAGATTGGCTTTCTATTGGTCATTGAAGATTGGCTTTCTAGTGGTCATTGAAGATTGGTTTTCAACTGGTCATTGAAGATTGGTTTTCAACTGGTCATTGAAGATTGGCTTTCTATTGGTCATTGAAGATTGGCTTTCTAGTGGTCATTGAAGATTGGCTTTCTATTGGTCATTGAAGATTGGCTTTCTAGTGGTCATTGAAGATTGGCTTTCTATTGGTCATTGAAGATTGGTTTTCAACTGGTCATTGAAGATTGGCTTTCTATTGGTCATTGAAGATTGGCTTTCTAGTGGTCATTGAAGATTGGCTTTCTAGTGGTCATTGAAGATTGGCTTTCTATTGGTCATTGAAGATTGGTTTTCAACTGGTCATTGAAGATTGGCTTTCTATTGGTCATTGAAGATTGGTTTTCAACTGGTCATTGAAGATTGGCTTTCTATTGGTCATTGAAGATTGGCTTTCTATTGGTCATTGAAGATTGGTTTTCAACTGGTCATTGAAGATTGGCTTTCTATTGGTCATTGAAGATTGGCTTTCTAGTGGTCATTGAAGATTGGCTTTCTATTGGTCATTGAAGATTGGCTTTCTAGTGGTCATTGAAGATTGGTTTTCAACTGGTCATTGAAGATTGGCTTTGAACTGGTCATTGAAGATTGGCTTTCTATTGGTCATTGAAGATTGGCTTTCTAGTGGTCATTGAAGATTGGTTTTCAACTGGTCATTGAAGATTGGCTTTCTATTGGTCATTGAAGATTGGCTTTCTAGTGGTCATTGAAGATTGGCTTTCTATTGGTCATTGAAGATTGGCTTTCTAGTGGTCATTGAAGATTGGTTTTCAACTGGTCATTGAAGATTGGTTTTCAACTGGTCATTGAAGATTGGCTTTCTATTGGTCATTGAAGATTGGCTTTCTAGTGGTCATTGAAGATTGGTTTTCAACTGGTCATTGAAGATTGGCTTTCTATTGGTCATTGAAGATTGGCTTTCTAGTGGTCATTGAAGATTGGCTTTCTATTGGTCATTGAAGATTGGCTTTCTAGTGGTCATTGAAGATTGGTTTTCAACTGGTCATTGAAGATTGGTTTTCAACTGGTCATTGAAGATTGGCTTTCTATTGGTCATTGAAGATTGGCTTTCTAGTGGTCATTGAAGATTGGCTTTCTATTGGTCATTGAAGTCTGGCTTTCTAGTGGTCATTGAAGATTGGCTTTCTATTGGTCATTGAAGATTGGTTTTCAACTGGTCATTGAAGATTGGCTTTCTATTGGTCATTGAAGATTGGCTTTCTAGTGGTCATTGAAGATTGGCTTTCTAGTGGTCATTGAAGATTGGCTTTCTATTGGTCATTGAAGATTGGTTTTCAACTGGTCATTGAAGATTGGTTTTCAACTGGTCATTGAAGATTGGTTTTCAACTGGTCATTGAAGATTGGCTTTCTATTGGTCATTGAAGATTGGCTTTCTATTGGTCATTGAAGATTGGTTTTCAACTGGTCATTGAAGATTGGCTTTCTATTGGTCATTGAAGATTGGCTTTCTAGTGGTCATTGAAGATTGGCTTTCTATTGGTCATTGAAGATTGGCTTTCTAGTGGTCATTGAAGATTGGTTTTCAACTGGTCATTGAAGATTGGTTTTCAACTGGTCATTGAAGATTGGCTTTCTATTGGTCATTGAAGATTGGCTTTCTAGTGGTCATTGAAGATTGGTTTTCAACTGGTCATTGAAGATTGGCTTTCTATTGGTCATTGAAGATTGGCTTTCTAGTGGTCATTGAAGATTGGCTTTCTATTGGTCATTGAAGATTGGCTTTCTAGTGGTCATTGAAGATTGGTTTTCAACTGGTCATTGAAGATTGGTTTTTCAACTGGTCATTGAAGATTGGCTTTCTAGTGGTCATTGAAGATTGGCTTTCTAGTGGTCATTGAAGATTGGCTTTCTATTGGTCATTGAAGATTGGCTTTCTAGTGGTCATTGAAGATTGGCTTTCTATTGGTCATTGAAGATTGGTTTTCAACTGGTCATTGAAGATTGGCTTTCTATTGGTCATTGAAGATTGGCTTTCTAGTGGTCATTGAAGATTGGCTTTCTAGTGGTCATTGAAGATTGGTTTTCAACTGGTCATTGAAGATTGGTTTTCAACTGGTCATTGAAGATTGGCTTTCTATTGGTCATTGAAGATTGGCTTTCTAGTGGTCATTGAAGATTGGTTTTCAACTGGTCATTGAAGATTGGCTTTCTATTGGTCATTGAAGATTGGCTTTCTAGTGGTCATTGAAGATTGGCTTTCTATTGGTCATTGAAGATTGGCTTTCTAGTGGTCATTGAAGATTGGTTTTCAACTGGTCATTGAAGATTGGTTTTCTAGTGGTCATTGAAGATTGGCTTTCTAGTGGTCATTGAAGATTGGCTTTCTATTGGTCATTGAAGATTGGCTTTCTAGTGGTCATTGAAGATTGGTTTTCAACTGGTCATTGAAGATTGGTTTTCTAGTGGTCATTGAAGATTGGCTTTCTATTGGTCATTGAAGATTGGCTTTCTAGTGGTCATTGAAGATTGGTTTTCAACTGGTCATTGAAGATTGGCTTTCTAGTGGTCATTGAAGATTGGTTTTCAACTGGTCATTGAAGATTGGTTTTCAACTGGTCATTGAAGATTGGCTTTCTATTGGTCATTGAAGATTGGCTTTCTATTGGTCATTGAAGATTGGTTTTCAACTGGTCATTGAAGATTGGCTTTCTATTGGTCATTGAAGATTGGCTTTCTATTGGTCATTGAAGATTGGTTTTCAACTGGTCATTGAAGATTGGCTTTCTAGTGGTCATTGAAGATTGGCTTTCTAGTGGTCATTGAAGATTGGCTTTCTTTTGGTCATTGAAGATTGGCTTTCTAGTGGTCATTGAAGATTGGTTTTCAACTGGTCATTGAAGATTGTTTTTCAACTGGTCATTGAAGATTGGCTTTCTATTGGTCATTGAAGATTGGCTTTCTAGTGGTCATTGAAGATTGGTTTTCAACTGGTCATTGAAGATTGGCTTTCTATTGGTCATTGAAGATTGGCTTTCTAGTGGTCATTGAAGATTGGCTTTCTATTGGTCATTGAAGATTGGCTTTCTAGTGGTCATTGAAGATTGGTTTTCAACTGGTCATTGAAGATTGGTTTTCTAGTGGTCATTGAAGATTGGCTTTCTAGTGGTCATTGAAGATTGGCTTTCTATTGGTCATTGAAGATTGGCTTTCTAGTGGTCATTGAAGATTGGTTTTCAACTGGTCATTGAAGATTGGCTTTCTATTGGTCATTGAAGATTGGCTTTCTATTGGTCATTGAAGATTGGCTTTCTAGTGGTCATTGAAGATTGGTTTTCAACTGGTCATTGAAGATTGGCTTTCTAGTGGTCATTGAAGATTGGTTTTCAACTGGTCATTGAAGATTGGTTTTCAACTGGTCATTGAAGATTGGCTTTCTATTGGTCATTGAAGATTGGCTTTCTAGTGGTCATTGAAGATTGGTTTTCAACTGGTCATTGAAGATTGGCTTTCTATTGGTCATTGAAGATTGGCTTTCTATTGGTCATTGAAGATTGGTTTTCAACTGGTCATTGAAGATTGGTTTTCAACTGGTCATTGAAGATTGGCTTTCTATTGGTCATTGAAGATTGGTTTTCAACTGGTCATTGAAGATTGGCTTTCTATTGGTCATTGAAGATTGGCTTTCTATTGGTCATTGAAGATTGGCTTTCTAGTGGTCATTGAAGATTGGCTTTCTATTGGTCATTGAAGATTGGTTTTCAACTGGTCATTGAAGATTGGCTTTCTATTGGTCATTGAAGATTGGCTTTCTAGTGGTCATTGAAGATTGGCTTTCTAGTGGTCATTGAAGATTGGCTTTCTATTGGTCATTGAAGATTGGTTTTCAACTGGTCATTGAAGATTGGCTTTCTATTGGTCATTGAAGATTGGCTTTCTATTGGTCATTGAAGATTGGCTTTCTAGTGGTCATTGAAGATTGGCTTTCTATTGGTCATTGAAGATTGGCTTTCTAGTGGTCATTGAAGATTGGTTTTCAACTGGTCATTGAAGATTGGTTTTCAACTGGTCATTGAAGATTGGCTTTCTATTGGTCATTGAAGATTGGCTTTCTAGTGGTCATTGAAGATTGGCTTTCTATTGGTCATTGAAGATTGGTTTTCAACTGGTCATTGAAGATTGGCTTTCTATTGGTCATTGAAGATTGGCTTTCTAGTGGTCATTGAAGATTGGCTTTCTAGTGGTCATTGAAGATTGGTTTTCAACTGGTCATTGAAGATTGGCTTTCTATTGGTCATTGAAGATTGGCTTTCTAGTGGTCATTGAAGATTGGCTTTCTATTGGTCATTGAAGATTGGCTTTCTAGTGGTCATTGAAGATTGGTTTTCAACTGGTCATTGAAGATTGGTTTTCAACTGGTCATTGAAGATTGGCTTTCTATTGGTCATTGAAGATTGGCTTTCTAGTGGTCATTGAAGATTGGCTTTCTATTGGTCATTGAAGATTGGCTTTCTAGTGGTCATTGAAGATTGGCTTTCTATTGGTCATTGAAGATTGGTTTTCAACTGGTCATTGAAGATTGGCTTTCTATTGGTCATTGAAGATTGGCTTTCTAGTGGTCATTGATGATTGGCTTTCTAGTGGTCATTGAAGATTGGCTTTCTATTGGTCATTGAAGATTGGTTTTCAACTGGTCATTGAAGATTGGCTTTCTATTGGTCATTGAAGATTGGCTTTCTAGTGGTCATTGAAGATTGGTTTTCAACTGGTCATTGAAGATTGGCTTTCTATTGGTCATTGAAGATTGGCTTTCTAGTGGTCATTGAAGATTGGCTTTCTATTGGTCATTGAAGATTGGCTTTCTAGTGGTCATTGAAGATTGGTTTTCAACTGGTCATTGAAGATTGGTTTTCTAGTGGTCATTGAAGATTGGCTTTCTAGTGGTCATTGAAGATTGGCTTTCTAGTGGTCATTGAAGATTGGCTTTCTAGTGGTCATTGAAGATTGGTTTTCAACTGGTCATTGAAGATTGGTTTTCAACTGGTCATTGAAGATTGGCTTTCTATTGGTCATTGAAGATTGGCTTTCTAGTGGTCATTGAAGATTGGTTTTCAACTGGTCATTGAAGATTGGCTTTCTATTGGTCATTGAAGATTGGCTTTCTATTGGTCATTGAAGATTGGTTTTCAACTGGTCATTGAAGATTGGTTTTCAACTGGTCATTGAAGATTGGCTTTCTATTGGTCATTGAAGATTGGTTTTCAACTGGTCATTGAAGATTGGCTTTCTATTGGTCATTGAAGATTGGCTTTCTATTGGTCATTGAAGATTGGCTTTCTAGTGGTCATTGAAGATTGGCTTTCTATTGGTCATTGAAGATTGGTTTTCAACTGGTCATTGAAGATTGGCTTTCTATTGGTCATTGAAGATTGGCTTTCTAGTGGTCATTGAAGATTGGCTTTCTAGTGGTCATTGAAGATTGGCTTTCTATTGGTCATTGAAGATTGGTTTTCAACTGGTCATTGAAGATTGGCTTTCTATTGGTCATTGAAGATTGACTTTCTATTGGTCATTGAAGATTGGCTTTCTAGTGGTCATTGAAGATTGGCTTTCTATTGGTCATTGAAGATTGGCTTTCTAGTGGTCATTGAAGATTGGTTTTCAACTGGTCATTGAAGATTGGTTTTCAACTGGTCATTGAAGATTGGCTTTCTATTGGTCATTGAAGATTGGCTTTCTAGTGGTCATTGAAGATTGGCTTTCTATTGGTCATTGAAGATTGGTTTTCAACTGGTCATTGAAGATTGGCTTTCTATTGGTCATTGAAGATTGGCTTTCTAGTGGTCATTGAAGATTGGCTTTCTAGTGGTCATTGAAGATTGGCTTTCTATTGGTCATTGAAGATTGGTTTTCAACTGGTCATTGAAGATTGGTTTTCAACTGGTCATTGAAGATTGGTTTTCAACTGGTCATTGAAGATTGGCTTTCTATTGGTCATTGAAGATTGGCTTTCTATTGGTCATTGAAGATTGGTTTTCAACTGGTCATTGAAGATTGGCTTTCTATTGGTCATTGAAGATTGGCTTTCTAGTGGTCATTGAAGATTGGCTTTCTATTGGTCATTGAAGATTGGCTTTCTAGTGGTCATTGAAGATTGGTTTTCAACTGGTCATTGAAGATTGGTTTTCAACTGGTCATTGAAGATTGGCTTTCAATTGGTCATTGAAGATTGGCTTTCTAGTGGTCATTGAAGATTGGTTTTCAACTGGTCATTGAAGATTGGCTTTCTATTGGTCATTGAAGATTGGCTTTCTAGTGGTCATTGAAGATTGGCTTTCTATTGGTCATTGAAGATTGGCTTTCTAGTGGTCATTGAAGATTGGTTTTCAACTGGTCATTGAAGATTGGTTTTCAACTGGTCATTGAAGATTGGCTTTCTATTGGTCATTGAAGATTGGCTTTCTAGTGGTCATTGAAGATTGGCTTTCTATTGGTCATTGAAGATTGGCTTTCTAGTGGTCATTGAAGATTGGCTTTCTATTGGTCATTGAAGATTGGTTTTCAACTGGTCATTGAAGATTGGCTTTCTATTGGTCATTGAAGATTGGCTTTCTAGTGGTCATTGAAGATTGGCTTTCTAGTGGTCATTGAAGATTGGCTTTCTATTGGTCATTAAAGATTGGTTTTCAACTGGTCATTGAAGATTGGCTTTCTATTGGTCATTGAAGATTGGCTTTCTAGTGGTCATTGAAGATTGGTTTTCAACTGGTCATTGAAGATTGGCTTTCTATTGGTCATTGAAGATTGGCTTTCTAGTGGTCATTGAAGATTGGCTTTCTATTGGTCATTGAAGATTGGCTTTCTAGTGGTCATTGAAGATTGGTTTTCAACTGGTCATTGAAGATTGGTTTTCTAGTGGTCATTGAAGATTGGCTTTCTAGTGGTCATTGAAGATTGGCTTTCTATTGGTCATTGAAGATTGGCTTTCTAGTGGTCATTGAAGATTGGTTTTCAACTGGTCATTGAAGATTGGCTTTCTATTGGTCATTGAAGATTGGCTTTCTATTGGTCATTGAAGATTGGCTTTCTAGTGGTCATTGAAGATTGGTTTTCAACTGGTCATTGAAGATTGGCTTTCTAGTGGTCATTGAAGATTGGTTTTCAACTGGTCATTGAAGATTGGTTTTCAACTGGTCATTGAAGATTGGCTTTCTATTGGTCATTGAAGATTGGCTTTCTATTGGTCATTGAAGATTGGTTTTCAACTGGTCATTGAAGATTGGCTTTCTATTGGTCATTGAAGATTGGCTTTCTATTGGTCATTGAAGATTGGTTTTCAACTGGTCATTGAAGATTGGCTTTCTAGTGGTCATTGAAGATTGGCTTTCTAGTGGTCATTGAAGATTGGCTTTCTTTTGGTCATTGAAGATTGGCTTTCTAGTGGTCATTGAAGATTGGTTTTCAACTGGTCATTGAAGATTGTTTTTCAACTGGTCATTGAAGATTGGCTTTCTAGTGGTCATTGAAGATTGGCTTTCTAGTGGTCATTGAAGATTGGCTTTCTTTTGGTCATTGAAGATTGGCTTTCTATTGGTCATTGAAGATTGGCTTTCTATTGGTCATTGAAGATTGGTTTTCAACTGGTCATTGAAGATTGGCTTTCTATTGGTCATTGAAGATTGGCTTTCTAGTGGTCATTGAAGATTGGTTTTCAACTAGTCATTGAAGATTGGCTTTCTATTGGTCATTGAAGATTGGCTTTCTAGTGGTCATTGAAGATTGGCTTTCTATTGGTCATTGAAGATTGGCTTTCTAGTGGTCATTGAAGATTGGTTTTCAACTGGTCATTGAAGATTGGTTTTCTAGTGGTCATTGAAGATTGGCTTTCTAGTGGTCATTGAAGATTGGCTTTCTATTGGTCATTGAAGATTGGCTTTCTAGTGGTCATTGAAGATTGGTTTTCAACTGGTCATTGAAGATTGGCTTTCTATTGGTCATTGAAGATTGGCTTTCTATTGGTCATTGAAGATTGGCTTTCTAGTGGTCATTGAAGATTGGTTTTCAACTGGTCATTGAAGATTGGCTTTCTAGTGGTCATTGAAGATTGGTTTTCAACTGGTCATTGAAGATTGGTTTTCAACTGGTCATTGAAGATTGGCTTTCTATTGGTCATTGAAGATTGGCTTTCTATTGGTCATTGAAGATTGGTTTTCAACTGGTCATTGAAGATTGGCTTTCTATTGGTCATTGAAGATTGGCTTTCTATTGGTCATTGAAGATTGGTTTTCAACTGGTCATTGAAGATTGGCTTTCTAGTGGTCATTGAAGATTGGCTTTCTAGTGGTCATTGAAGATTGGCTTTCTTTTGGTCATTGAAGATTGGCTTTCTAGTGGTCATTGAAGATTGGTTTTCAACTGGTCATTGAAGATTGTTTTTCAACTGGTCATTGAAGATTGGCTTTCTATTGGTCATTGAAGATTGGCTTTCTAGTGGTCATTGAAGATTGGTTTTCAACTGGTCATTGAAGATTGGCTTTCGATTGGTCATTGAAGATTGGCTTTCTAGTGGTCATTGAAGATTGGCTTTCTTTGGTCATTGAAGATTGGCTTTCTAGTGGTCATTGAAGATTGGTTTTCAACTGGTCATTGAAGATTGGTTTTCTAGTGGTCATTGAAGATTGGCTTTCTAGTGGTCATTGAAGATTGGCTTTCTATTGGTCATTGAAGATTGGCTTTCTAGTGGTCATTGAAGATTGGTTTTCAACTGGTCATTGAAGATTGGCTTTCTATTGGTCATTGAAGATTGGCTTTCTATTGGTCATTGAAGATTGGCTTTCTAGTGGTCATTGAAGATTGGTTTTCAACTGGTCATTGAAGATTGGCTTTCTAGTGGTCATTGAAGATTGGTTTTCAACTGGTCATTGAAGATTGGTTTTCAACTGGTCATTGAAGATTGGCTTTCTATTGGTCATTGAAGATTGGCTTTCTAGTGGTCATTGAAGATTGGTTTTCAACTGGTCATTGAAGATTGGCTTTCTATTGGTCATTGAAGATTGGCTTTCTATTGGTCATTGAAGATTGGTTTTCAACTGGTCATTGAAGATTGGTTTTCAACTGGTCATTGAAGATTGGCTTTCTATTGGTCATTGAAGATTGGTTTTCAACTGGTCATTGAAGATTGGCTTTCTATTGGTCATTGAAGATTGGCTTTCTATTGGTCATTGAAGATTGGCTTTCTAGTGGTCATTGAAGATTGGCTTTCTATTGGTCATTGAAGATTGGTTTTCAACTGGTCATTGAAGATTGGCTTTCTATTGGTCATTGAAGATTGGCTTTCTAGTGGTCATTGAAGATTGGCTTTCTAGTGGTCATTGAAGATTGGCTTTCTATTGGTCATTGAAGATTGGTTTTCAACTGGTCATTGAAGATTGGCTTTCTATTGGTCATTGAAGATTGGCTTTCTATTGGTCATTGAAGATTGGCTTTCTAGTGGTCATTGAAGATTGGCTTTCTATTGGTCATTGAAGATTGGCTTTCTAGTGGTCATTGAAGATTGGTTTTCAACTGGTCATTGAAGATTGGTTTTCAACTGGTCATTGAAGATTGGCTTTCTATTGGTCATTGAAGATTGGCTTTCTAGTGGTCATTGAAGATTGGCTTTCTATTGGTCATTGAAGATTGGCTTTCTAGTGGTCATTGAAGATTGGCTTTCTATTGGTCATTGAAGATTGGTTTTCAACTGGTCATTGAAGATTGGCTTTCTATTGGTCATTGAAGATTGGCTTTCTAGTGGTCATTGAAGATTGGCTTTCTAGTGGTCATTGAAGATTGGCTTTCTATTGGTCATTGAAGATTGGTTTTCAACTGGTCATTGAAGATTGGCTTTCTATTGGTCATTGAAGATTGGCTTTCTAGTGGTCATTGAAGATTGGTTTTCAACTGGTCATTGAAGATTGGCTTTCTATTGGTCATTGAAGATTGGCTTTCTAGTGGTCATTGAAGATTGGCTTTCTATTGGTCATTGAAGATTGGCTTTCTAGTGGTCATTGAAGATTGGTTTTCAACTGGTCATTGAAGATTGGTTTTCTAGTGGTCATTGAAGATTGGCTTTCTAGTGGTCATTGAAGATTGGCTTTCTATTGGTCATTAAAGATTGGCTTTCTAGTGGTCATTGAAGATTGGTTTTCAACTGGTCATTGAAGATTGGCTTTCTATTGGTCATTGAAGATTGGCTTTCTATTGGTCATTGAAGATTGGCTTTCTAGTGGTCATTGAAGATTGGTTTTCAACTGGTCATTGAAGATTGGCTTTCTAGTGGTCATTGAAGATTGGTTTTCAACTGGTCATTGAAGATTCGTTTTCAACTGGTCATTGAAGATTGGCTTTCTATTGGTCATTGAATATTGGCTTTCTATTGGTCATTGAAGATTGGTTTTCAACTGGTCATTGAAGATTGGCTTTCTATTGGTCATTGAAGATTGGCTTTCTATTGGTCATTGAAGATTGGTTTTCAACTGGTCATTGAAGATTGGCTTTCTATTGGTCATTGAAGATTGGCTTTCTAGTGGTCATTGAAGATTGGCTTTCTTTTGGTCATTGAAGATTGGCTTTCTAGTGGTCATTGAAGATTGGTTTTCAACTGGTCATTGAAGATTGTTTTTCAACTGGTCATTGAAGATTGGCTTTCTATTGGTCATTGAAGATTGGCTTTCTAGTGGTCATTGAAGATTGGTTTTCAACTGGTCATTGAAGATTGGCTTTCTATTGGTCATTGAAGATTGGCTTTCTAGTGGTCATTGAAGATTGGCTTTCTATTGGTCATTGAAGATTGGCTTTCTAGTGGTCATTGAAGATTGGTTTTCAACTGGTCATTGAAGATTGGCTTTCTAGTGGTCATTGAAGATTGGCTTTCTATTGGTCATTGAAGATTGGCTTTCTAGTGGTCATTGAAGATTGGCTTTCTAGTGGTCATTGAAGATTGGTTTTCAACTGGTCATTGAAGATTGGTTTTCAACTGGTCATTGAAGATTGGCTTTCTATTGGTCATTGAAGATTGGCTTTCTAGTGGTCATTGAAGATTGGTTTTCAACTGGTCATTGAAGATTGGCTTTCTATTGGTCATTGAAGATTGGCTTTCTATTGGTCATTGAAGATTGGTTTTCAACTGGTCATTGAAGATTGGTTTTCAACTGGTCATTGAAGATTGGCTTTCTATTGGTCATTGAAGATTGGTTTTCAACTGGTCATTGAAGATTGGCTTTCTATTGGTCATTGAAGATTGGCTTTCTATTGGTCATTGAAGATTGGCTTTCTAGTGGTCATTGAAGATTGGTTTTCAACTGGTCATTGAAGATTGGTTTTCAACTGGTCATTGAAGATTGGCTTTCTATTGGTCATTGAAGATTGGCTTTCTAGTGGTCATTGAAGATTGGCTTTCTATTGGTCATTGAAGATTGGCTTTCTAGTGGTCATTGAAGATTGGCTTTCTATTGGTCATTGAAGATTGGTTTTCAACTGGTCATTTAAGATTGGCTGTCTATTGGTCATTGAAGATTGGCTTTCTAGTGGTCATTGAAGATTGGCTTTCTAGTGGTCATTGAAGATTGGCTTTCTATTGGTCATTGAAGATTGGTTTTCAACTGGTCATTGAAGATTGGTTTTCTAGTGGTCATTGAAGATTGGCTTTCTATTGGTCATTGAAGATTGGCTTTCTATTGGTCATTGAAGATTGGCTTTCTAGTGGTCATTGAAGATTGGCTTTCTATTGGTCATTGAAGATTGGCTTTCTAGTGGTCATTGAAGATTGGTTTTCAACTGGTCATTGAAGATTGGTTTTCTAGTGGTCATTGAAGATTGGTTTTCAACTGGTCATTTAAGATTGGCTGTCTATTGGTCATTGAAGATTGGCTTTCTAGTGGTCATTGAAGATTGGCTTTCTAGTGGTCATTGAAGATTGGCTTTCTATTGGTCATTGAAGATTGGTTTTCAACTGGTCATTGAAGATTGGCTTTCTATTGGTCATTGAAGATTGGCTTTCTATTGGTCATTGAAGATTGGCTTTCTATTGGTCATTGAAGATTGGCTTTCTAGTGGTCATTGAAGATTGGCTTTCTATTGGTCATTGAAGATTGGCTTTCTAGTGGTCATTGAAGATTGGTTTTCAACTGGTCATTGAAGATTGGTTTTCTAGTGGTCATTGAAGATTGGCTTTCTAGTGGTCATTGAAGATTGGCTTTCTATTGGTCATTGAAGATTGGCTTTCTAGTGGTCATTGAAGATTGGTTTCAACTGGTCATTGAAGATTGGTTTTCAACTGGTCATTGAAGATTGGCTTTCTAGTGGTCATTGAAGATTGGCTTTCTATTGGTCATTGAAGATTGGCTTTCTAGTGGTCATTGAAGATTGGCTTTCTATTGGTCATTGAAGATTGGCTTTCTATTGGTCATTGAAGATTGGCTTTCTATTGGTCATTGAAGATTGGTTTTCAACTGGTCATTGAAGATTGGCTTTCTATTGGTCATTGAAGATTGGCTTTCTAGTGGTCATTGAAGATTGGCTTTCTATTGGTCATTGAAGATTGGCTTTCTAGTGGTCATTGAAGATTGGTTTTCAACTGGTCATTGAAGATTGGTTTTCAACTGGTCATTGAAGATTGGTTTTCAACTGGTCATTGAAGATTGGTTTTCAACTGGTCATTGAAGATTGGTTTTCAACTGGTCATTGAAGATTGGCTTTTTATTGGTCATTGAAGATTGGCTTTCTAGTGGTCATTGAAGATTGGCTTTCTATTGGTCATTGAAGATTGGTTTTCAACTGGTCATTGAAGATTGGCTTTCTAGTGGTCATTGAAGATTGGCTTTCTAGTGGTCATTGAAGATTGGCTTTCTATTGGTCATTGAAGATTGGTTTTCAACTGGTCATTGAAGATTGGCTTTCTATTGGTCATTGAAGATTGGCTTTCTATTGGTCATTGAAGATTGGTTTTCAACTGGTCATTGAAGATTGGTTTTCAACTGGTCATTGAAGATTGGCTTTCTAGTGGTCATTGAAGATTGGCTTTCTATTGGTCATTGAAGATTGGCTTTCAACTGGTCATTGAAGATTGGCTTTTTAGTTGTCATTGATGAAACGTTCATGAATGCCAACCCATCATTTCTTCTCACTGTTACATTGTTACGAACCCAGGCTTCGCGACACTATCATAGCAGTGTGGGTGCAGATTCTAACCAGCTACAAGCAGCACGTTGGGGACCTATTTCGCAGCTTCCTTGAGTTTATTCACATGGAGAAGGTGAGGCAAATCATATTATTACATTTTCCGGCTTTTTTAGCTTCACAGTTTTTTTGTTTTAAGAAAGCAACTCAAGTTCTGAGAGGTGTTGCTTTTGAGAGAGAGGCCGAGGAGAGAAGCCTTGGAGGCTTTTACGCCCAAGAGGGCCAACCTCCAAGGCACGGTGAGTGTGTACACTGCCTGACGATCAAAAAGTCAGGGCAGATGTACACACCTGTTTGCGTGCGTGCTCAGGAGCCAGCGAAATGGACAGAATGGCCTTTTGCACCAGTTGCACTTTAAAACCGCGCAGTACACAACAGACTCGGACGCAGCCGAAGCCTCTCTGTTCGCCTTTATGTCTGAGCTGGAGTCTAGCTACCTGTGCTACCTGAGCGAGCCGGAGGCGGCCGGCCTGTCCCGCCTGCTTGGCCAAATCCGAGCTAAGAGGTCGCCGCCGTCCGACCAGGCAGTGCGGGCCAGTCGGGAGCGCCGCCTCTCGAATGTGTCGCTCTCGTCGGTGACGTCAACTGACGGAGGAGGCGGAGGCGGCGGAGGCGGCCTGGGTCGTAGCGATAGTCACCGGAGCAGCAGCCGACGTACCAGGTCTTTGAAAGAGTCGGAGGTTATTCAGCCGAGAGCTTTGCTGAAAGTGCTCAATGTGAGTTGTTCAAAGTTCGAATTGTGCGTGAAAAATTAGGTTAACGCTTGCAAGTAAAATCTGATCTGCACTTCTGCCTCTACACATCTGCAGGAGCATGTGGACGCGCTGGAGAGACTGCGCAACCGCATGATGGACTCGGCGAACTCAGAGGTTGAGCCAGTCTTTGACGAAGCTGCTTTGCTGTCGCCGGGCTTCTCAGTGCCGGAGATTCGAGTCGAATCTGATGGATCGCTGCAACAGGGGTAAGTGGCTGGAGTGGGGTGGATGGCTGGAGTGAGGTGGGTGGCTGGAGTGAGATGGGTGGCTGGAGTGAGGTTTGTTGAGGTGGTACAGTGAGGTGAATAGCCATTTTTTTGCTTCACTTTTGCTCACCAAAATTTCACAATCGCATTTTAGCAACAGCGTGTATGTGTTCTCCAACCAGATGGATGCGGAGAAGCAACAGCAGCAGCCCCAGCTGCAGCCGCAGCGCCGCGTACGAAACCTATCCGTCGCCTCTTCTAGGACCGTGACAAGCACGGTGATAAACGAAGAGGTTCACCGGGTGCTGCACGCTGGCTCTGGCGGCAGCGGCCTCTCAACCACCGACGGTGTTAGGAGCGTCGTGCGCAGCAGCAGCGTGGCTGGTGAACCGTTGCCAGCGGCGGAGCCGCAGCAGCACGTGACCCGCATGTACTGGATGGTGAACCAGCCCACCCGGGTGGAGCGCGAGATTCACCGGGCCGAGCTGACGGTGCGCCGCCAGCTGGCAGTGGACCTGCCACATCGGAACTTTGTGTCGGCCAAGCGACTGGAGATCGGCGACGGCTGCGAGGGCGTCAATGCGGTGACGCGGCTGGAGTGCAACTATCCGCCCAGGCGGCCAGTGGTGGACGCAGGCGCTTCGCTCGACGTCGAGCTAGAAAGCCGGGGAGCCCAGACCGTCGGCGACTTCAAGGAGGTCCGACCGACAGTCGCTTTGGCAACGCAGACGCAGCAGAGACTCGCCAGCGAGTGCGGCGCCTTTGTTGACTTTGCCTACGTTGAAGCTGGGGTGCGCAAGGTTGAAGAGCCACCGCGCAGGTCCGATTCGTCTGCGCAAACTGTCGGCGACTTCAAAGAAGTTCATCCAACGGTTGCCTTGGCGACGCAGACGACGCCGCCGTCTATTGGTGAATGCGGAGCATTCAAAGACGTTTCTGTAAATCATTCTGGAATTCGAGCTGCGCCTTCGAGCGGAGAAACATCGGCTCAAACTATCGGCGAGTTCAAAGAGGTCAAACCAACGGTCGTCATGGCAACACAGACGCAGCCTCCGAAGATTAGCGAGAACGGAACCTTCAAAGATTTTGCCACCTCTGACGCTGGAATTCGGGCTGCTGAGAAGCCGATTCCGAAGTCAACTTCGTCGATTCAAACTTTCGGCGAGTTCAAAGAGATTCAACAAACGGCTGCCTTGGCAACGCAGACCACACCAGCGAAGATCAGCGAGAACGGAAGCTACAAGGACTTCGTCTCCGTTGATGCTGGAATTCGAGCTGCTGAGAAACCGATTCCGAAGTCAACTTCGTCGATTCAAACTTTCGGCGAGTTCAAAGAGATTCAACAAACGGCTGCCTTGGCAACGCAGACCACACCAGCGAAGATCAGCGAGAACGGAAGCTACAAGGACTTCGTCACCGTTGATGCTGGAATTCGAGCTGCTGAGAAACCGATTCCGAAGTCAACTTCGTCGATTCAAACTTTCGGCGAGTTCAAAGAGATTCAACAAACGGCTGCCTTGGCAACGCAGACCACACCAGCGAAGATCAGCGAGAACGGAAGCTACAAGGACTTCGTCACCGTTGATGCTGGAATTCGAGCTGCTGAGAAGCCGATTCCAAAGTCTACGATATCCGCGCAAACACTCGGCCAGTTCAAAGAGGTGCAGCCTACGGTAGCCTTGGCAACGCAGACGCAGCCTCCAACGATCAGCGAATGCGGCACTTTCAAGGACTTCGCCTCTGCTGATGCTGGAGTTCGAGCTGCTGAGAAGCCACCGCAGCGAGTTACCAGCTCGGCGCAGACCCCGATTCCGGAGCCCGGAGCCCTGGCGAGTGTGCGCGTTGTGGCCGCCCCTCCGCCGACAGCTGAAAACGGCTGCCACCAAGAGACGGCGACGCTCTCGAGCCTTTCCAGGTGCCGGTCGGGTCCAGACGCCGCTTCGGACGTGGCCAGTCAGGCGAACTTCCAGTTGGAGCTGGTGGCCCGCATTCTGGTGCGCAACCACAACCTGGAGGAGGCTCAGCTGCTCAGTCTGGAGCGCAGCAGCGTCAGCGATCGTCGCGAAGTTGACGGTGTCTCCAGCGCTGGTCAATCGAGCCTGCTGAGCAGTTTGGGTCTGGTTTGCTCTGAGATCAGCGAGCTGCACTCCCTGCACCAGAGTCCGGGAAACCAAAAGGCTCCCATCTGACTGCTGAATGACTCCCATCTGACTGCTGAATGACTCCAATCTGACTGCTGAATGACTCCCATCTGACTGCTGAATGACTCCCATCTGACTTCTGAATGACTCCCATCTGAATGTTAAATAACTCCCATCTGAATGTTAAATAACTCCCATCTGAATGTTAAATAACTCCCATCTGACTGGTGCATGACTCCCATCTGACTGCTGAATGACTCCCATCTGACTGGTGAATGACTCCCATCTGACTGCTGAATGACTCCCATCTGACTGCTGAATGACTCCCATCTGACTTCTGAATGACTCCCATCTGAATGTTAAATAACTCCCATCTGAATGTTAAATAACTCCCATCTGAATGTTAAATAACTCCCATCTGACTGCTGAATGACTCCAATCTGACTGCTGAATGACTCCCATCTGACTGCTGAATGACTCCCATCTGACTTCTGAATGACTCCCATCTGAATGTTAAATAACTCCCATCTGAATGTTAAATAACTCCCATCTGACTGGTGCATGACTCCCATCTGACTGCTGAATGACTCCCATCTGACTGGTGAATGACTCCCATCTGACTGCTGAATGACTCCCATCTGACTGCTGAATGACTCCCATCTGACTGGTGAATGACTCCCATCTGACTGGTGAATGAATCCCATCTGACTGCTGAATGACTCCCATCTGACTGCTGAATGACTCCCATCTGACTGGTTAATGACTCCCATCTGACTGGTGAATGACTCCCATCTGACTGGTGAATGACTGCCATCTGACTGTTGAATGACTCCCATCTGACTGGTGAATGACTGCCATCTGACTGTTGAATGACTCCCATCTGACTGGTGCATGACTCCCATCTGACTGTTGAATGACTCCCATCTGACTGGTGAATGACTGCCATCTGACTGTTGAATGACTCCCATCTGACTGGTGAATGACTGCCATCTGACTGCTGAATGACTCCCATCTGACTTCTGAATGACTCCCATCTGAATGTTAAATAACTCCCATCTGAATGTTAAATAACTCCCATCTGAATGTTAAATAACTCCCATCTGACTGGTGCATGACTCCCATCTGACTGCTGAATGACTCCCATCTGACTGGTGAATGACTCCCATCTGACTGCTGAATGACTCCCATCTGACTGCTGAATGACTCCCATCTGACTGGTGAATGACTCCCATCTGACTGGTGAATGAATCCCATCTGACTGCTGAATGACTCCCATCTGACTGCTGAATGACTCCCATCTGACTGGTTAATGACTCCCATCTGACTGGTGAATGACTCCCATCTGACTGGTGAATGACTGCCATCTGACTGTTGAATGACTCCCATCTGACTGGTGAATGACTGCCATCTGACTGTTGAATGACTCCCATCTGACTGGTGCATGACTCCCATCTGACTGTTGAATGACTCCCATCTGACTGGTGAATGACTGCCATCTGACTGTTGAATGACTCCTATTGGAATCAAGAAAATGTTTAAAGGACTTACAATTGTGATATTATTAAATAGTACTTTTTGAAAAGCTGAGATTGTGCTATTAAATAGTGGCCATAACTACTTGTTTTATTAACATTATATCAATAACAGTTATTGTAGTTTCAAATCATTTCCACATTTTTAGCTGCAACTTGCCCTCAAAATTCAGTTATAGTTATTAATTCTTTTGCTTACAAAAACACCGACTGATAGTACAAACTGTGCGTCTATATCATAGCATAACGTCAAAAATTATTACTCGTACCCATATATTTAAAGTTAATTTTATGATGATGTTCATTATTAGTGTGAATTCATGATTAGGATAATAAAACTGCTTAGCCATATTCTGACACACTACTGCCATGCCTATCAAATATCATACTACTTGTATTTCGTCCAGCGCTATCATATCCTCGATTTCGGATATGCCAAATAATCCTCGTCACTTTCTAATTCGCAATGTATTGCGCAACATGACAAACACATCAGACATGCGTAAATATGTTACATTTACATATTGGGAGCGATAAGCAATCGGATTAAGTTGAGACCGCGAAAGAGAAAGCAGCAATGCAGCAAACGAAAGGATCTTATCAAGAAGATCTCAGAAATGTCCGACAGACGACAAAATAATCTTTTATTTCAAGTAATGGAAGAAAAACTTTTCTCTGTAGGATTTTATGGGATAATAAGTCCACTGCTCCTGTAGCAAGTCTCCTGCTGCGATTCCATGTTTTCTGCTGCGATTCCATGTCTCGTTCAAGAACAAGTCCTTGGTCTTTGGTCTCGTGCTGCGATTCCCAGTTTCCAGCTGCTATTCCTAGTCTTCTGCTGCGATTCCATGTCTTCTGCTGTTATTCCCAGTCTCCTGCTGCGATTCCATGTCTCGTTCAAGAACAAGTCCTTGGTCTTTGGTCTCGTGCTGCGATTCCCAGTTTCCAGCTGCTATTCCTAGTCTTCTGCTGCGATTCCATGTCTTCTGCTGTTATTCCCAGTCTCCTGCTGCGATTCCAAATCTCCTACTGCGATTCTTAGTCTTCTGCTGCGATTCCATCTCTTCTGCTATTATTCCCAGTCTCCTGCTGAGATTCCAAATCTCCTACTGTGATTCTTAGTCTCCTGCTGCGATTTCTAGTGTCCTGCTGCGATTACTAGTAAATTGCTGCGATTCCCAGTTTCCAGCTGCTATTCCTAGTCTTCTGCTGCGATTCCATGTCTTCTGCTGTTATTCCCAGTCCCCTGCTGCGATTCCAAATCTTCTAGTGCGATTCTTAGTCTCCTGCTGCGATTCCCAGTGTCCTTCTGCGATTCCTAGTAAATTGCTGTGATTCTGAGTCTTCTGCTACGATTCTAAATCTCCTACTGCGATTCCATGTCTCATGCTGCGATTCTAAATCTGCTGCTAAGTTTTCAAACCTTCTACTGCGATTCCCTGTCCTCTTCGATTTTAAGTCTTCCAAGTTGCGAGTTAATCGGTGATAATTTTTCTACGATTCCAGTAACCAAAGCCGCTTAAAAGTACAATTTTTTTCGAAAAACAACCCAACTGGTACCAGTGGGCAGCTGGAGCAACCAGCCCTGCGGCAATAACTCCCTGAAGGAAGTTCATTCGGCTCTCCTTACTTCCTCAGCATAGAAGCAGAGTTAGCAAATAAATGGCGGCTTACTGCCGCAACGGTAACCCGAAGATTTTCTTATCTTAAAGTGCAACCCGAAAGCAGATGCGGCTGCAGAATCCATCGTGATTAAGATGACGAAAGTTGCATGACTCATAGAAAATGACGCCAGAATTACATTTCACGAAATGTACCGTAAAATACTTTGCATCCCGGAGGCTGTGAGAAATTAATACAGAGTTCCAGATTGTAGCGCGAGAACCGCCTTCGAGAGCAACTTAGTTGCAGAAATGTTGCAACATTCCGTTTACTCACAGAGGAACGTTCCTCTTATCCCTCCCCTATACAAACTATGTCCCACTGTCTTTCGTCTGTCAGTCCCTCTGTCTCTGGTCTGTCAGTCCCTCTGTCTCTGGTCTGTCAGTCCCTGTGTCTCTGGTATGTCAGTCACTCTGTCTCTGGTCTGTCAGTCCCTCTGTCTCTGGTCTGTCAGTCTTTCTGTCTCTGGTCTGTCAGTCCCTCTGTCTCTGGTCTGTCAGTCCCTCTGTCTCTGGTCTGTCAGTCCCTGTGTCTCTGGTATGTCAGTCACTCTGTCTCTGGTGTGTCAGTCCCTCTGTCTCTGGTCTGTCAGTCCCTCTGTCTCTGGTCTGTCAGTCCCTCTGTATCTGGTTTGTCAGTCCCTGTGTCTCTGGTCTGTCAGTCACTCTGTCTCTGGTCTGTCAGTCCCTCTGTATCTGGTTTGTCAGTCCCTGTGTCTCTGGTCTGTCAGTCCCTCTGTCTCTGGTTTGTCAGTCCCTGTGTCTCTGGTCTGTCAGTCCCTGTGTCTCTGGTCTGTCAGTCACTCTGTCTCTGGTCTGTCAGTCCCTCTGTATCTGGTCTGTCAGTCCCTCTGTATCTGGTCTGTCAGTCCCTCTGTATCTGGTTTGTCAGTCCCTCTGTCTCTGGTTTGTCAGTCCCTCTGTCTCTGGTTTGTCAGTCCCTCTGTATCTGGTTTGTCAGTCCCTGTGTCTCTGGTCTGTCAGTCCCTCTGTCTCTGGTCTGTCAGTCCCTCTGTCTCTGGTCTGTCAGTCACTCTGTCTCTGGTCTGTCAGTCCCTCTGTCTATGGTATGTCAGTCACTCTGTCTCTGGTCTGTCAGTCACTCTGTCTCTGGTCTGTCAGTCCCTCTGTATCTGGTTTGTCAGTCCCTGTGTCTCTGGTCTGTCAGTCCCTCTGTCTCTGGTTTGTCAGTCCCTGTGTCTCTGGTCTGTCAGTCCCTGTGTCTCTGGTCTGTCAGTCCCTGTGTCTCTGGTCTGTCAGTCCCTGTGTCTCTGGTCTGTCAGTCCCTGTGTCTCTGGTTTGTCAGTCCCTCTGTATCTGGTCTGTCAGGCCCTGTGTCTCTGGTGTGTCAGTCCCTCTGTCTCTGGTCTGTCAGTCCCTCTGTCTCTGGTCTGTCAGTCCCTGTGTCTCTGGTCTGTCAGTCCCTGTGTCTCTGGTGTGTCAGTCCCTCTGTCTCTGGTCTGTCAGTCCCTGTGTCTCTGGTCTGTCAGTCCCTGTGTCTCTGGTCTGTCAGTCCCTCTCTCGTCAGCATTAGCTAGAAAACTAATGGTACACTCATCCCCATAGCTTTGCCAGTTGTCCGCCTACCGCGCCTCACGCACCTGTGTTACCTTTCTTTTATTTCATTAGTGTACATTCAGGCGACCAATAGTGCACCCTCGCCTCTGAACTGTACGCGCGCATTTGTTTCAGTTCATTCCTCAACTTCATTCTCCCTCTTTCAACAGGTTTCATCCTTTCAAAGATCTTCACTTTTCTAATCTTTATTTAATTAATTTAACAACCGCCCTCTGACACACCTGAGCCCTTATTCTAATAAGGGCTAAACTCTTTAGCCTTGTCTTGAGTGCATTCGGAACACTGCCTAACAAGGCCACATGTTGCTCATATGAAACACTGAGTCAAATGAAGTCAAATCTAAATTTGTAGTTAGCAAAAGAGCTTCGTGCACTATTAGGAATGGGCGACTGAAAATGAGAGATTCTGCCGCTACGGGTAGTTAACCCTAAATGACAGCCTGTTAGTATCTGGGTGAGGGGGATGTATGGGCGAGCCAACCAAAAGTGCTTTGCGCATTTTTCAGGGAAAAGCCTGCGGCACCGTCCTTTTCCTCTCCCTTCCTCCCCCTCGCTCTCTCTCCCTCGCCTCCCTCTCCCCCGTCCCACCCGACCTTCCTTTCCTCGAGACTTAACGAGAGGGATTGGGATCCTGTGAACACCCCCTCCCGCATCCTCATTTTGGCGCATCCGATGGCCCATCTGCCTCGCGTTTCTGTTCGCTGCTTTCCTCTCTCACTATCTGTGTCTCTTTCTCGCTCCTTTTTGTCGAATTCAAAAGCGACAGGAACAGATAATAAAATAGCCTTGCTGACCGGCCCGCTTCTGCAAGAATTTTGCAAATTGTCGAGCGACGTTTGAAGGCAAAAGAACGAAATTGCGTATCGCCTCGACTGAACCCTGCCTCTGGAAGACTATGGAATCGGCGACTGCGGCTGCGGTGTCCAATTCAAGACGGAAACGACTTCAACAGGTTAGGACTGGCTCGCTGGACCTGGTAAGAATGGCCTTAAGCTTGCTTGGAACTACTGTGGTTAGTGAGCTGTCAGTCCCGCTGACTCTGGTCTGTTTAGTCACTTCTCTTGTTTCTCAAACTCTCGTGAGTCATCCGTCTCAATTTAAAATACGCTAAAATCCCTGCAGCACAAAGGTGAGCTATGAGCATTGCCATACGAATTGTAAGCCTTCCCAGCTAAAAGAGAAAAGCTATGAATTGAATTTCAAGCCTGCATCCATTGTTCCAGCACCATAAATGGGAATAGAATATCACCCATACAAAAAACACAATCCATAGCTAGCTACACTGTGGACCAGATTACGTGTGAGTTGCTAGGGCCACCCAGCTCTAGCTGTCACACACGGCTGAGTGCGCCGTTCTATACCAGGCCTTTGAGGGCAACTCGATAATGGATACGCGCTGTTTAGTTCAGTAATTAATGTACTAAAAAACTGCCTATTTGGCAGTACCGAAGTCGCTCTGCCAGCGGCAAGGTCTTGGGAAGCGATTTTTTTCAGCATCCTTTAAATCCCAAAAAGAGAGGATGCGTCGGTCAAAGAGGGAGGGGCGGATTTTGTCTCTATGAAGGATAAATACAGGCGACTGCGGATACAGAAGTCCATAAGCTAGCTCTGCTGAGCCTTTGAAGGCCTTAAAAGATAGCAAACTAATTATGCTCAAGCCCTACGTGGGGCCCCTGACGCCCTCCTTTCATCAGCAGGGGGAGAATTCGTTTTCGAAATTCTTTTAAATAGAGGGAGTAGCGGGGCAGGACTGTTTAAAATACGGATTCAGCGATGTCAATTCAGGATGCAAATCAAGGTGTTGATCGAGTCACTCATATAAGAAGCCATCCCAACAATTAACGAAATTATGCAGGACAGCTCCATCGTTCCGGGCAACAGTTTCAATAGCGGCAGCGGCGATGTGGCTTGCAAACACAGCGACACGTCCAGCGAAAACTCCACTGGCAGCGTTGAACAGCTGGAGGAGCTCACAACCTGCGCGATTCACCTGGGCCGACTGTCGCAGCCGCGGCTGCTGCCCTGCTCGCACGTGTTCTGCCTGGCTTGCCTAACTCGCTGGGAGGCTCAGCAGCAGCAACAGCAGCAGCATCATCAGCAGCAGCAGCTCCAGCATGTCACGCACGGCCGGCTCGCGTGTCCGCTGTGCCGCGTCTCTGTGCGCCTGCCGCCAAACGGGGTTCGAGCTCTGCCAACAGCGGCCGCGCATCAATCCATCGTCGACTACATCGCCGAGAGGCACTGCCGGCGCCTGCAGATTCCTTCGGCCACCGCCAGGTCCGCCAGCGGTGGCAGCCCGGCCACCAGCCGCATCTCAGTGCGCCGGAGGAGCATCGAGAGGAAGCAGGAGATTCTGGCCCACCTGGCCAAGGACTTCGTCATGCGGTCAGAGCTGGAACGGGACGCCTTCGACAGGGCCGAGCTGCTGGCAGTGCGCGAGAATCTCAGCAAGCTCATTAGCCGTCTCGATGACGAGGACGGAGCTTCTCGACGCCGATTGGGCGATCCGTCGCAGCCAAATCGCCGAGGACGCGATCATCGACACGCGGCGACGCCGCTCCCGCCGCCTCCTCCGCCTCCGCCAGCCGCAACGAATCAGCAGCAGCAGCAGCAGCCGCCGGCACTGCCGTCGCGGTATCTGAACGAGGACGCCAACTCGGACGCTTCATCCTCAGAGGCCGAAGAGGAGGACGCCCTCGACCTGAGCTTCATCCGGCACAACATGCGCCGGCACAGCAGCTACAAGCTGAAGGAGATCGAGACCAGCTTCCTTGACGCCCAGCATCCGGGCAGCGGCCTCGAGATTGGCGCCGCCGGCCTCATCGCCGATCCCGAGGACCAGGTGGACATGATTCTGCTGAATTCCTGCAGCCGCTCGCTGCTGCTGTACTCCAGCCAGGACGGCAGGCTGAAGGACTTCCCTGTGGTGCTTGGCGGTCGTCGCATGCGCTGCCACCACATGGCATTCTCCAACGGACTGGTCTACGTCAGCGGCCTCGTGCCGACGGACACTGCCACCCAGTGGATGTCGGCGATAGCCTGCGTCCAACTGGACGGCTTGGTGGTGCGCCGCCTGGAGCGGCCCGGAGCCGCAGATGGTGGAGACGAGCCGCTGTTCGCCGGATTTCACGTCGACCAGCGCAGCGGCGACCTGGTGGTGGCCCAGCCGGCGGATCAGAAGGTGGAGTTCCTCAGCCCCACGCTGGGCCGCACCGGTCACTGGTTCACCTTCGAGAATCTGCACCCGCATCACGTGACCTGGACCCGCGAGCGCCGGATGCTGTGGGTCTCCTGCCCGGCCGAGGGCCACATTCTCATCGTGAACGACCGCACCGGCGTCTACAGGAAGCTGACGACAACACAAATCTTTGACTCGGTGCCGGCGCACATCATCACCACCAGCGACAAGCGCATCATCTTCACCGACAACCAGCGTCAGCGTGTCTTCTGGATCATCCGGCGCAGCGAGTTCATATTTGTTCAGCGCCTGGAGTTCCTGCACGAGCTGGCGGACATCACCGGCATAGCGCCCCTGGGTGAGGACAAGATCCTTGTGTGCACAAAGCGCAAGTTGTACTTTCTCAAGCCGGCGCGCAAGCTGCGACGCCACAGGCGGCCAAAGTGCGAACTCATGTGAGCAGAGGTGTCACGTGACTCTTATCGTGAGCAAGGACCACTAGAAGAACGACGGGGCACTTCGTTTAATGCATTCACTAGCAAGATTTCAGTGAAAATCGGCCTTTAAATTGTTTTTCCAAGAAACGAAGTTTCTGCTAAAGTAGAATTCATGGAAAATATTGTCGATCGTCTATTCCGTCTATTTTTTGTCGATGGCCCTATCGTATTCAGCAATGTCTTTTTCGTTAAAATGACATAAAAACAGATTGAGGAGTTTTTTCCTGCTTAAAGTCTTCTGAAAATGCACTTGTAATTTATAAAATAAATTTAACGTCAAAAATATTTAATTGCGAGTTCACTAGCCTTACGGGGGTCGGTGGCAGAGCGGTTAACGCGTTTGCCACTCGCACCACAGTCCCTAAGTTCGATTCCACGGCGAGGCCACATTTATTTGGGGCGCAGCCGCGGAGAGAAGGCTTGGGGGGCTTGTCGTGCAATTTACGCCCTTGAGGGCCAACCTCCAAGGCACAGTTCGAGTGTACACTGCCTGACGATGAGAAAGTCAGGGCAGATGTACACACCTGAGTGAGCGTATGCCTGCGTACGGTATCTGTGTGCGTGTGTGCTCAGGAGTCAGCGAAATGGGCAGAATTGCCTCATCGCTGGCTGCGGGTCTAGTGTCACCAAACTATGTGTCATTGCCCGCAGCCCTCCTGAAATTATTATTATTATTATTATTCACTAGCCTTACGGATTAACTAGACACTGTATACGACATTCCAATTCGGACTAAATCGACTAAGTCCCCATTTTAAGTACTTCTACGAGTAAAATTTGTTTGATTAGTTTTTACATGTGTTGATAACGTAGTCAATAGTGTCGTAAATTTACCATCCATTTGCTGAAAAACTGTTTTCGAGACTCTGTTAAAAAGAACATAGACCAGAAAATTAGTTTATTTCATGCCACTTCTATTCACCATTCTAATCGAGGTGCAAGTTTGAATATGGAGTTTTTTAATTGCCTTCGATTTTCCAATCGCTATAGCAGTATGAGAAACGCAAATATGTGATATGTTTATTTAAAAATACCGTTGTTTCACTAAATATATATTCCGCCGCCAATAAAATTGAATGAATTCTATCAGGCGATGAGATAACTTGCTTTTAACACAACTTCATCGATTGCATTTAGACCTTATTAATCCTTGCCCTTAACACACTTTGTCGAATACACCTTTGTGATATACCGAGCGAATAATAAAGTTACGAATAAACCTAGATGAAAAATATCTAAGCTCCATCAAAGAAGCTAGATGACTTGAGGAACCAAAGCTGGACTTTTAAGAGGAAACAGCAACTGGAATCGTAGGAGGAAGCAACTGCTGGAATCGTAGGAAGACACAACTGCTGGAATCGAAGGAGGACACAACAGCTGGAATCGAAGGAGGACACAACAGCTGGAATCGTAGGAGGACACAACAGCTGGAATCGAAGGAGGACACAACAGCTGGAATCGAAGGAGGAAGCAACTGCTGGAGTCGTAGGAGAAAGCAACTGCTGGAATCGTAGGAAGACACAACTGCTGGAATCGTAGGAGGACACAACAGCTGGAATCGAAGGAGGAAACAGCAGCTGGAATCGTAGGAGGACACAGCAGCTGGAATCGTAGGAGGACACAACAGCTGGAATCGAAGGCGGAAACAACTGCTGGAATCGAAGGAGGAAATAACAGCTGGAATCGTAGGAGGACACAACAGCTGGAATCGAAGGAGGACACAACAGCTGGAATCGAAGGAGGACACAACTGCTGGAATCGTAGGAGGACACAACAGCTGGAATCGAAGGAGGAAACAACAGCTGGAATCGAAGGAGGAAACAGCAGCTGGAATCGTAGGAGGACACAACTGCTGGAATCGAAGGCGGAAACAACTGCTGGAATCGAAGGAGGAAATAACAGCTGGAATCGTAGGAGGACACAACTGCTGGAATCGAAGGAGGACACAACAGCTGGAATCGTAGCAGGAAACAACAGCTGGAATCGTAGGAGGACACAACTGCTGGAATCGAAGGAGGACACAACAGCTGGAATCGTAGCAGGAAACAACAGCTGGAATCGTAGGAGGAAACAACAGCTGGAATCGAAGGAGGAAACAGCAGCTGGAATCGTAGGAGGACACAACTGCTGGAATCGAAGGAGGACACAACAGCTGGAATCGAAGGAGGACACAACAGCTGGAATCGAAGGAGGACACAACAGCTGGAATCGAAGGAGGACACAACAGCTGGAATCGTAGGAGGACACAACAGCTGGAATCGTAGGAGGAAACAACAGTTGGAATCGCAGGAGAATCTTAGCTGAAGAAGAGTGGCACTGCTGTTGACTGATCCAAACGCGAGCATAAATATGTTTACGGGGTTTTTGAAATGCCCTTCGGATATCCGGGGGGTGCAGAATTCGCAGTTACGAGTTTTAATTTAGCAAATTGCGCCCATCAGAAGTGCACAATGCGCCAGCTGCTGCTGCTGCTGCTGCTGCTGCTGGTGTTTTGCTTCTAATAAACAAATCTCGTATGGAGGCTTGCTTAATTTGTCTGAAAATATTTTCCAAGTGAGTGAAGATGCTCAACAAGCGAATTAGCCCACAAGTCCCTGAAATGTGCAGCTTTGGGTAGGCAGTGGGCCATAAATTATGGGAAGCAAAGCAACTATCTAGCATAGCAACAATCTGAGAAGATGAGTGACTCGGTGGATGGTTTGATGTTAGTTTGACTAGATGGTTTGATGTAAGAGTGACTGGATGGTTTGATGTAAGAGTGACTGGATGGTTTGATGTAAGAGTGACTGGATGGTTTGATGTAAGAGTGACTAGATGGTTTGATGTAAGAGTGACTGGATGGTTTGATGTAAGAGTGACTAGATGGTTTGATGTTAGAGTGACTAGATGGTTTGATGTTAGAGTGACTAGATGGTTTGATGTTAGAGTGACTAGATGGTTTGATGTTAGAGTGACTAGATGGTTTGATGTTAGAGTGACTAGATGGTTTGATGTTAGAGTGACTAGATGGTTTGATGTTAGAGTGACTAGATGGTTTGATGTTAGAGTGACTAGATGGTTTGATGTTAGAGTGACTAGATGGTTTGATGTAAGAGTGACTGGATGGTTTGATGTTAGAGTGACTGGATGGTTTGATGTTAGAGTAACTAGATGGTTTGATGTTAGAGTGACTAGATGGTTTGATGCTAGAGTGACTAGATGGTTTGATGCTAGAGTGACTAGATGGTTTGATGTAAGAGTGACTAGATGGTTTGATGTAAGAGTGACTGGATGGTTTGATGTTAGAGTGACTAGATGGTTTGATGTTAGAGTGACTAGATGGTTTGATGTTAGAGTGACTGGATGGTTTGATGTTAGAGTAACTAGATGGTTTGATGTTAGAGTGACTAGATGGTTTGATGCTAGAGTGACTAGATGGTTTGATGCTAGAGTGACTAGATGGTTTGATGTTAGAGTGACTAGATGGTTTGATGTTAGAGTGACTAGATGTTTTGATGTTAGAGTGACTAGATGGTTTGATGTTAGAGTGACTAGATGGTTTGATGTTAGAGTGACTGGATGGTTTGATGTTAGAGTAACTAGATGGTTTGATGTTAGAGTGACTAGATGGTTTGATGCTAGAGTGACTAGATGGTTTGATGCTAGAGTGACTAGATGGTTTGATGTTAGAGTGACTAGATGGTTTGATGTTAGAGTGACTAGATGGTTTGATGTTAGAGTGACTAGATGGTTTGATGTTAGAGTGACTAGATGTTTTGATGTTAGAGTGACTGGATGGTTTGATGTTAGAGTGACTAGATGTTTTGATGTTAGAGTGACTAGATGGTTTGATGTTAGAGTGACTGGATGGTTTGATGTTAGAGTGACTAGATGTTTTGATGTTAGAGTGACTGGATGGTTTGATGTTAGAGTGACTCGGTGGATGGTTTGATGTTAGTTTGACTAGATGGTTTGATGTAAGAGTGACTGGATGGTTTGATGTAAGAGTGACTAGATGGTTTGATGTAGAGTGACTGATGGTTTGATGTTAGAGTGACTAGATGGTTTGATGTTAGAGTGACTGGATGGTTTGATGTTAGAGTGACTAGATGGTTTGATGTTAGAGTGACTAGATGGTTTGATGTAGAGTGACTGGATGGTTTGATGTTAGAGTGACTAGATGTTTTGATGTTAGAGTGACTAGATGGTTTGATGTTAGAGTGACTAGATGGTTTGATGTTAGAGTGACTAGATGGTTTGATGTTAGAGTGACTAGATGGTTTGATGTTAGAGTGACTAGATGGTTTGATGTTAGAGTGACTAGATGGTTTGATGTTAGAGTGACTAGATGGTTTGATGTAAGAGTGACTGGATGGTTTGATGTTAGAGTGACTGGATGGTTTGATGTTAGAGTAACTAGATGGTTTGATGTTAGAGTGACTAGATGGTTTGATGCTAGAGTGACTAGATGGTTTGATGCTAGAGTGACTAGATGGTTTGATGTAAGAGTGACTAGATGGTTTGATGTAAGAGTGACTGGATGGTTTGATGTTAGAGTGACTAGATGGTTTGATGTTAGAGTGACTAGATGGTTTGATGTTAGAGTGACTGGATGGTTTGATGTTAGGTAACTAGATGGTTTGATGTTAGAGTGACTAGATGGTTTGATGCTAGAGTGACTAGATGGTTTGATGCTAGAGTGACTAGATGGTTTGATGTTAGAGTGACTAGATGGTTTGATGTTAGAGTGACTAGATGTTTTGATGTTAGAGTGACTAGATGGTTTGATGTTAGAGTGACTAGATGGTTTGATGTTAGAGTGACTGGATGGTTTGATGTTAGAGTAACTAGATGGTTTGATGTTAGAGTGACTAGATGGTTTGATGCTAGAGTGACTAGATGGTTTGATGCTAGAGTGACTAGATGGTTTGATGTTAGAGTGACTAGATGGTTTGATGTTAGAGTGACTAGATGGTTTGATGTTAGAGTGACTAGATGGTTTGATGTTAGAGTGACTAGATGTTTTGATGTTAGAGTGACTGGATGGTTTGATGTTAGAGTGACTAGATGTTTTGATGTTAGAGTGACTAGATGGTTTGATGTTAGAGTGACTAGATGGTTTGATGTTAGAGTGACTAGATGGTTTGATGTTAGAGTGACTAGATGGTTTGATGTTAGAGTGACTAGATGGTTGATGTAAGAGTGACTGGATGGTTTGATGTTAGAGTGACTAGATGTTTTGATGTTAGAGTGACTAGATGGTTTGATGTTAGAGTGACTAGATGGTTTGATGTTAGAGTGACTAGATGGTTTGATGTTAGAGTGACTGGATGGTTTGATGTTAGAGTGACTAGATGTTTTGATGTTAGAGTAACTAGATGGTTTTGATGTTAGAGTGACTAGATGGTTGATGTTAGAGTGACTAGATGGTTTGATGTTAGAGTGACTGGATGGTTTGATGTTAGAGTAACTAGATGGTTTGATGTTAGAGTGACTAGATGGTTTGATGCTAGAGTGACTAGATGGTTTGATGCTAGAGTGACTAGATGGTTTGATGTAAGAGTGACTAGATGGTTTGATGTAAGAGTGACTGGATGGTTTGATGTTAGAGTGACTAGATGTTTTGATGTTAGAGTGACTAGATGGTTTGATGTTAGAGTGACTGGATGGTTTGATGTTAGAGTAACTAGATGGTTTGATGTTAGAGTGACTAGATGGTTTGATGCTAGAGTGACTAGATGGTTTGATGCTAGAGTGACTAGATGGTTTGATGTTAGAGTGACTAGATGGTTTGATGTTAGAGTGACTAGATGTTTTGATGTTAGAGTGACTAGATGGTTTTGATGTTAGAGTGACTAGATGGTTTGATGTTAGAGTGACTAGATGGTTTGATGTTAGAGTGACTGGATGGTTTGATGTTAGAGTGACTAGATGGTTTGATGTAAGAGTGACTGGATGGTTTGATGTTAGAGTGACTAGATGTTTTGATGTTAGAGTGACTAGATGGTTTGATGTTAGAGTGACTAGATGGTTTGATGTTAGAGTGACTAGATGGTTTGATGTAAGAGTGACTGGATGGTTTGATGTTAGAGTGACTAGATGTTTTGATGTTAGAGTAACTAGATGGTTTGATGTTAGAGTGACTAGATGGTTTGATGTTAGAGTGACTAGATGGTTTGATGTTAGAGTGACTGGATGGTTTGATGTTAGAGTAACTAGATGGTTTGATGTTAGAGTGACTAGATGGTTTGATGCTAGAGTGACTAGATGGTTTGATGCTAGAGTGACTAGATGGTTTGATGTTAGAGTGACTAGATGGTTTGATGTTAGAGTGACTAGATGGTTTGATGTTAGAGTGACTAGATGGTTTGATGTTAGAGTGACTAGATGTTTTGATGTTAGAGTGACTGGATGGTTTGATGTTAGAGTGACTAGATGTTTTGATGTTAGAGTGACTAGATGGTTTGATGTTAGAGTGACTAGATGGTTTGATGTTAGAGTGACTAGATGGTTTGATGTTAGAGTGACTAGATGGTTTGATGTTAGAGTGACTAGATGGTTTGATGTAAGAGTGACTAGATGGTTTGATGTTAGAGTGACTAGATGGTTTGATGTTAGAGTGACTAGATGGTTTGATGTTAGAGTGTCAAGATGTTCTGACGAGAGAATGACTAGATGGTTTGATAATGGAGTAATTTAATATTTTGAAATTACCTATATTGAAAAACGACTTAAATGACTTTAAAGCCGTCTTTAATAGCAAAAACTGCATAAATATCTACTCCTCATAGACTACTGGCCAGCTGGAAAGTAGAGTGTTGCGAATATCTTGCCCGATTCTAAGATTCTATGATTTTAGGAAAATTCTGATTGTCTTCAAACTCAGGTCCGATTTTGTCAGACTCTGGTCTAATCTGATCGTGTCAGACTGGGATTAGATCTTCTCAGGCTGGGATTAGATCTTCTCAGACTGGGATTAGATCTTCTCAGACTGGGATTAGATCTTCTTAGACTGGGATTAGATCATGTCAGACTGGGATTAGATCTTGTCAGACTGGGATTAGATCTTCTCAGACTGGGATTAGATCTTGTCAGACTGGGATTAGATCTTCTCAGGCTGGGATTAGATCATGTCAGACTGGGATTAGATCTACTCAGACTGGGATTAGATCATGTCAGACTGGGATTAGATCTTGTCAGACTGGGATTAGATCATGTCAGACTGGGATTAGATCTTGTCAGACTGGGATTAGATCTTCTCAGACTGGGATTAGATCTACTCAGACTGGGATTAGATCATGTTAGACTGGGATTAGATCATGTCAGACTGGGATTAGATCTTGTCAGACTGGGATTAGATCTTGTCAGACTGGGATTAGATCTTGTCAGACTGGGATTAGATCTTGTCAGACTGGGATTAGATCTTGTCAGACTGGGATTAGATCTTCTCAGACTGGGATTAGATCTACTCAGACTGGGATTAGATCTTGTCAGACTGGGATTAGATCATGTCAGACTGGGATTAGATCTTGTCAGACTGGGATTAGATCTTGTCAGACTGGGATTAGATCATGTCAGACTGGGATTAGATCTTGTCAGACTGGGATTAGATCTTCTCAGACTGGGATTAGATCTACTCAGACTGGGATTAGATCATGTTAGACTGGGATTAGATCATGTCAGACTGGGATTAGATCTTGTCAGACTGGGATTAGATCTTGTCAGACTGGGATTAGATCTACTCAGACTGGGATTAGATCATGTTAGACTGGGATTAGATCATGTCAGACTGGGATTAGATCTTGTCAGACTGGGATTAGATCTTCTCAGACTGGGATTAGATCTTGTCAGACTGGGATTAGATCTTCTCAGGCTGGGATTAGATCTTCTCAGACTGGGATTAGATCTTCTCAGACTGGGATATGTCAGGTTGAGATCCAGTTGGGTCAGGTATTTTATCATCAGTGTTTCGCTCAAGTTTGCATACAATCTAGCTCTACTTTGCTAGAAGACCTCTTTTTAGCATTTTCTCTCGGGTCTATTAAAAGCATCGTTACGAAATGGAACTCCCAGCAAAGAAGTTTCGCATTTGCATTTAATCGCTAAAAAATTAACATTTTCTATCTGCAGGACAGCTTCTATAGCTGCATTCCAAAATGCTACATGTGAGCCCTTCATTTTCAAAGCATCAACTTAATGAATTATTGCAACTTTTTGTCATAATTAAATTTTTTCAGCCCCAAAAACATGCGCCTAGTGTTTATAACAATAATATCTACCGGCTTTGAATAAGAGCCGTCTAATCTACCTTGGTGAGTTTAATCATGAGTCCGTGCTCATGATGAGATGCATGCTGATACCAGCATCTATCAAACTAATGCCTTTTTCACGTGTATAAGGGCCAGCCCCGCATCCCCGCTTGAGTATATAGGGATTATTGGTGGGTTAAACTGTTGCTCGTGTCCTATACCTGGCCTCAGCAGGCAGCATTTCAGAGAGTAAAAAAATACAAAAAGGATATCCAACCCGAACGTGTCAGGCTTGAGTAGATACTGCCGCCGCTTTGAGTCGGTGGGTAAGGGTTTAATCGCATTCATAATTAATCTGGGTCCCTATAATTTATCCGTCTCAAAACATGCTAGCTAGAGCAACTCACAAAGATACAGTTTAGCATAGTTTTCAGACACTAATTTGCATCATTTTCATTCTGCTTCAGTTCAGCAAAACTCAATAATCGACTGAAATTAGCGATTGTGGATCTATTTGCGTCATAAAAATAGCAGATATTTTATTTGATCAGACTTTGCTAGTCGAAATTGAATTTAGATTAACTCAACAAGAGTGGCACGTCTCTGATTGATCAGCAGCAGCAGCAGCATCCATTGCTCATATGGAATCGAATGTAGCAGAGCGACCTCTGATCTCATGGCAAATTGAATTTTAACACGCCCACCATCTCTTTCTCGACCTAGCTCGTATATCTAAGAGACGCACTGCTCACAGGCTTAACTAGATACATGCTAAAAGGTTTCAGTTGGTTGTGCGGAATGCCAATCAGAAAATTCTTTACTCCGTGCTGACAAAAGCAGCTAGCTCGTAGATAGACTGAACATGCTCTGATTAGCCAAAGCAAATATTTGCGATTAAAAGCAACATATAATCAGAAATAAATCTACCAGGAATTCGTCTAGGTAACAAAGCAATGCCTTTTATTTACAAACTTGTAATAATTATTTAACAGCAACTTTCTACTGGTAGAGTTATTCTAAGTTGCACTGGAAGTTTAATATATTTATATTCTAGAATGTATATATTCTAGCAATGACTTCTATCATGATTCTACCTACGATTCCTCCTGCGATTCTTCGCTTGTAGCTACGTTTCTAATTGGATTCTACCTACGATTCCTTCTGCGATTCTTCGCTTGTAGCTACGTTTCTAATTGGATTCTACCTACGATTCCTCCTGCGATTCTTCGCTAGTAGCTACGTTTCTAATTGGATTCTACCTACGATTCCTTCTGCGATTCTTCGCTTGTAGCTGCGTTTCTAATTGGATTCTACCTACGATTCCTTCTGCGATTCTTCGCTAGTAGCTACGTTTCTAATTGGATTCTACCTACGATTCCTCCTGCGATTCTTCGCTAGTAGCTACGTTTCTAATTGGATTCTACCTACGATTCCTTCTGCGATTCTTCACTTGTAGCTACGTTTCTAATTGGATTCTACCTACGATTCCTTCTGCGATTCTTCGCTTGTAGCTACGTTTCTAATTGGATTCTACCTACGATTCCTCCTGCGATTCTTCGCTAGTAGCTACGTTTCTAATTGGATTCTACCTACGATTCCTTCTGCGATTCTTCACTTGTAGCTGCGTTTCTAATTGGATTCTACCTACGATTCCTTCTGCGATTCTTCGCTTGTAGCTGCGTTTCTGATTAGATTCTAGCTATGATCCTGCTACGATTCTAGCTACGGTTCCTGCTACAGTTTCTGGTACGATTCTAGCTACGATTCCTGCTGCGATTCTTCGCTTGTAGCTACGTTTCTGATTGGATTCTACCTACGATTCCTTGCAGTGATTATGAGAAGGATGTAGTTTTACTGCTGCAATTCTAGAAACGATTCCTGTTGCGATGATTTGCTTGTAGCTGCGTTTCTAATTCGATTTTAGCTACGATTCCTGCTGCGATTCTAGATACGATTCCTGCTGCGATTCTAGATACGATTCCTGCTGCGATTCTAGATACGATTCCTGCTGCGATTCTAGATACGATTCCTGCTGCGATTCTAGATACGATTCCTGCTGCGATTCTAGATACGATTCCTGCTGCGATTCTAGATACGATTCCTGCTGCGATTCTAGATACGATTCCTGCTGCGATTCTAGATACGATTCCTGCTGCGATTCTAGATACGATTCCTGCTGCGATTCTAGATACGATTCCTGCTGCGATTCTAGATACGATTCCTGCTGCGAATCTATATACGATTCCTGCTGCGATTCTACCGATGATTCCTACGGCGATTCTACTTAGGAAAAAATATTTGCGCAAAGATCCGCTTGCATATGCGATTCTGATATTTTATGTAACATGCTCAGTTCGCAGTTCATCTTGGGAGTTTTAAGTGCTTGAGCTTCAATATTATAAAATCCGACGCAGCACAGGCATTTGCCTGCACAAAAAGCATTAAAGCGAGGTGCGATGATCTCATCATAAAAATGATAAGTCCTCTACTAAAGCAGTTGATTAGTTCGGAGAAAAATTACGTGCAGTAGTTATGCGGGCCTTTCTTCACAAGCAGCCTCATATATATTTAAGCCTGCAGGTAACCTAGCGAGAGAAAAATATCTGTACAGGACGTGGCAAAGCACAATAGATACATTAAACACATTAGACAAATTGGTTACATTGAATACACAGCATACCCTTTGGGGATGTAAGCAATAAGGCCTTGCAACAACATTGAGAACGTTAAAAAACACTAAAAAGCACACGGCTTGAAATTGATATTTTTAAGATAGTTAAGTGAGTCCTGTACTGGCATCCACGAGGGCTGGAAAGCGCAGTCAATCAATCAACAATATAACTGCATGCTTTCCTCCTTAGTAAATAAATTTGGCTTTGCAATCCGAAATTGTATACAGACAAACAAATACGAGCTGGAAAATGAATACTCGCATTGTGTTACGTAACTAAAACTCTAATGGAAATTTCCTATGTTTTTTCCGCTATGCGTTTTCCTCGAGGAATCCCTCCTGAAGGTCACGGTGTTTCTATTTTTAGAATCACACATAGCTGGCCTGCACAGACGGGAAGGGCTTCAGCGGATTCTCTTGACCAATTCGCAGAGTGTGCAAGCTGCGGCTGGAGACTGGAAGCAACGGCTCTCGCTGCTGCTGCTGCTGCTGCTGCTGCTGCTGTTGCTGCTGCTGGTACAACTGGTGCTGCTGCTGATGCTCCATATTTTCATAGGATTGTTTGGGTTTCCTTGGAGTGTCGCCAAGAGCAACGAGGTCAGACTCTGAGCGATATAGGGAGCGTCTGTTCATGCTACTGGCTCCGCGTGGTTGCTGCTGCTGCTGCTGCTGCTGCTGCTGCTGCTGCTGTAGAGTTTGGTACAATTGTTTGCTAGCTACAAAACTCTTGTATGCGCATGGCTGCTGCTGCTGCTGCTGCTGTTGCTGTTGCTGCTGGCGCATCTGCTGCTCATAAGTCCCTCGACCGGATGTCTTGTTCGGAAAGTAGTCTACAATGGACCGGGTGTGAGAACTCATGAAGTTGCAAGTCATTAATCAAATCTGCTTTCAATTAAGCAAAGCCTGACATTTCAAACGGCTAAGCCATGTGAACATTGAACAACTGCTCACGACCGGCGGACTGGGGCACCGTGAAATACGATAGCTCGACAACTGCCTTCGTACTGGAGACTTCCTTCTCGACTGTCTGGGTTCGTGTGTGCGCTCTTTGTCTTTCTTGGTTCAAGACCAACAACTCAATTGGAGAGCTCAAGTTGAGCATAGTGCAGGTTTCTGAGCACAGCGAGGTATGGCATCGAAGAAATGGCAGTTGTGTGAGTGGAAAAGATATAATGTTACACGCACTTGGGCGGCCTTCCAAAGCCTGTGAGAGGCCTGGGACTGCGACACGGGAGGGGAGGGGACAGGGATATCTGCGCGAAACTGGATATCCCAGCTCCTGCAGTGAGAGAGAAGCCGTTTTTTAGATTTCCCCTGGACCACTGAGCGTTTTCCCAACTTCTGATAATCCCAACTTGGATATTTTCAATCTAATCTATCCCATAGATAAAGGAGTAAAATGGATTGCTGATCTATCCATGGATGAAGGAGTAGAATGGATTGCTGATCTATCCATGGATGAAGGAGTAAAATGGATTGCTGATCTATCCATGGATGAAGGAATAGAATGGATTGCTGATCTATCCATGGATGAAGGAATAGAATGGATTGCTAATCTATTCCATGAATGAAGGAGTAGAATGGATTGCTGATCTATCCATGGATGAAGGAATAGAATGGATTGCTGATCTATCCATGGATGAAGGAGTAGAATGGATTGCTGATCTATCCATGGATGAAGGAGTAGAATGGATTGCTGATCTATCCATGGATGAAGGAGTAGAATGGATTGCTGATCTATCCATGGATGAAGGAATAGAATGGATTGCTGATCTATCCATGGATGAAGGAATAGAATGGATTGCTGATCTATCCATGGATGAAGGAGTAGAATGGATTGCTGATCTATCCATGGATGAAGGAGTAGAATGGATTGCTAATCTATTCCATGAATGAAGGAGTAGAATGGATTGCTGATCTATCCATGGATGAAGGAATAGAATGGATTGCTAATCTATCCCATGGATGAAGGAATAGAATGGATTGCTAATCTATCCCATGGATGAAGGAATAGAATGGATTGCTAATCTATCCCATGGATGAAGGAATAGAATGGATTGCTGATCTATCCCATGGATGAAGGAATAGAATGGATTGCTAATCTATCCCATGGATGAAGGAATAGAATGGATTGCTAATCTATCCCATGGATGAAGGAATAGAATGGATTGCTGATCTATCCATGGATGAAGGAGTAGAATGGATTGCTGATCTATCCATGGATGAAGGAGTAGAATGGATTGCTGATCTATCCATGGATGAAGGAGTAGAATGGATTGCTAATCTATCCCATGGATAAAGGAATAGAATGGATTGCTGATCTATCCATGGATGAAGGAATAGAATGGATTGCTAATCTATTCCATGGATAAAGGAACAGAAAAGGAATTAGGCAATATTTGCCTTTGCAAGATTAGAACAAAAAACTGCTTTAAAACATTTCCCAGAAATGTGCCAGACCGATAAGGCAGTATTTAAAATGGGAACATTTGTAAGAAAGGTTGCATCCGAGTCAGCCATTATGACGCAGACGAGGTCCGAGTGGTAATAATTCGGTCTGTCGACTAGACAGAATGAAGGCAGCGAGCGCCAGTGCCGATGGGAGCAAAACTGGGACAAATTTTTAACACGGGGCATTGGGGATTCGGTGTATGCTTCTCGCTAAGCTATGAGCTCCCATTCGCTAATCAAAGAGGTGAAAGTTTCCCAAGTAAATACGCTCGTAAGATAGAAGCATTGAATAATGCTACATTGCGATCCGCCAACCCATGTGGCAGTTACGTCTGGGCACAGGTGATGGAGAGAGAGGAGAGAGGAGAGAGGAGAGAGGAGAGAGGAGAGAGGAGAGAGTAGAGAGTAGAGAGAGGAGAGAGGAGAGAGGAAAGAGGAGAGAGGATAGAGTAGAGAGTAGAGAGAGGAGAGAGGAGAGAGGAAAGAGGAGAGAGGATAGAGTAGAGAGGATAGAGTAGAGAGGAGAGAGTAGAGAGAGGAAAGAGTAGAGAGGAGAGAGGAGAAAGGAGAGAGGAGAGAAGAGAGAGGAGAGAGGGGAGAGTAGAGAGGAGAGAGGAGAGAGGAGAGAGGGGAGAGGGGAGAGTGGAGAGGAGAGAGGAGAGAGGAGAGAGGATAGAGTAGAGAGTAGAGAGAGGAGAGAGGAGAGAGGAGAGAGGAGAAAGGAGAGAGGAGAGAAGAGAGAGGAGAGAGGAGAGAGGAGAGAGGAGAGAGGAGAGAGGGGAGAGGGGAGAGGGGAGAGGGGAGAGGAGAGAGGAGAGAGGAGAGAGGATAGAGTAGAGAGTAGAGAGAGGAGAGAGGAGAGAGGAGAGAGGAGATGGATGACGAGAGAAAAGAGTAAAGGAAAGAGAGGAAAGGGACGAGAGCAAGCAAAAGAAAAGCAAGCACGGCTACCAGGAAGCAGCAGCAATGGGTTCAGAATTGTGCGTTAAAACTGTGTGAATTGCGACCTTGGTCCTGATTGGCTGTAGGCAGCCAAATTGGTTACTATATTGGATCATTGTGAACTGCCGTCTGAGTCGAATCGAACTCTGATCCCAGATGGGGAAGATAATTGGTTGGGAATAATGGAATTTCTTCGCTATAATCCTTCGCAGATGCCAGTTCTGGAAGCTCGGATCAGTAATCCGCGAGGTCAGAGAGGAATGTCAGATTGATGATTTCATGGCTTAGCGGAATCCCGAGTGTGTTTTCTCCGACTGGCGAATCAGGGTCGAAAAAATGAGAGACCGCTGCGCTGCCTACTTTCTGGCGTTTGTCTGAGAAAGAGATAGAACTATTTGGAGTGATTGAACGGCTAACTTTCCTTGTGAGAATAGCCTAGACTTGTTTATTTGCCTTAAGCTCGAGATTAGTTTAGTTTTCCAAAAAAGTTATCATGACGAGAATAATGAAACAACTTCTCACCTAGAATAGACTAAAAAATATCCCATAGATGAGAGAATAAAATTGATTGCTAATCTATCCCATGGTTGAGGGAATAGAATGGATTGCTAATCTATCCCATAAGAGGAGAGATGGGATTGGGAGGTGAGTGTGGAGAGAAGAGAGAAATGAAGAGAGAATAAAAGAAAGGATGGAGAGGAAAGGACGAGAGAGGGCAGGAAAAGCAAGCACACAGCTACCAGGAAGCAGCAGCAGAACCTGCTGCTCAAAATTTCAGCCACCCCTAAAACCATAAGAAGGATGACCCGAGTTTTCTTCAATTAGGGAGCCTGTCAGAACCCCAGCCAATTGATTCAGTGTTTACTAAGCTACCAAGCAGAGCAGTTTGGAACCCTGGAGTTTTGGAACCCTGAGCAAGTTCTGCTCAGTTTGAGACGCTCTCATTCTTTCGCATGCCACTCTGCTCCACTCACCTGACCTTTGTTATTTGAGCAAACAAAAGCAGCATTGATGCCTACAGGTAAGACGGGACTGACCGGGGCGAAACAGAGCGGAAACAAAGAAACAGTTAAAAAACCACTTTGCTTTCACAAGAGACCAGTTATTTAGATGGCTGCTGCTGCCTTTGCGAGTCATAAAAATGCCCGCGGATGTAAAGTGAACCGTTTTCTTGAAATCGATACAATGTTCTCCGGGAAAGAGACTATAGCCGCATTTTTTTTAAATTGACACATTCTTATTAAAGTGATGATTATGAGTGTGCTCGAAGTGAAAATTCAGAAAATGTAACATTTCTTAGTCCTTATCTGTGTCAATTCAATTAACTTCTCAACATTTGCTTCTAAAATATTCACTTTGAGATTTTTATGCTTTCGGAATCGAATTATACAAAAACAAAAGAGTAAAACAAGCTCAAACTAAACAGTCAAAACTACTCAAACTAAACAGTCAAAACTACTCAAACTAAACAGTCAAAACTACTCAAACTAAACAGTCAAAACTACTCAAACTAAACAGTCAAAACTACTCAAACTAAACAGTCAAAACTACTCAAACTAAACAGTCAAAACTACTCAAACTAAACAGTCAAAACTACTCAAACTAAACAGTCAAAACTACTCAAACTAAACAGTCAAAACTACTCAAACTAAACAGTCAAAACTACTCAAACTAAACAGTCAAAACTACTCAAACTAAACAGTCAAAACTACTCAAACTAAACAGTCAAAACTACTCAAACTAAACAGTCAAAACTACTCAAACTAAACAGTCAAAACTACTCAAACTAAACAGTCGAACCTACTCAAACTAAACAGTCAAAACTACTCAAACTAAACAGTCAAAACTACTCAAACTAAACAGTCAAAACTACTCAAACTAAACAGTCAAAACTACTCAAACTAAACAGTCAAAACTACTCAAACTAAACAGTCAAAACTACTCAAACTAAACAGTCAAAACTACTCAAACTAAACAGTCAAAACTACTCAAACTAAACAGTCAAAACTACTCAAACTAAACAGTTAAAACTACTCAAACTAAACAGTCAAAACTACTCAAACTAAACAGTTAAAACTACTCAAACTAAACAGTCAAAACTACTCAAACTAAACAGTCAAAACTACTCAAACTAAACAGTCAAAACTACTCAAACTAAACAGTCAAAACTACTCAAACTAAACAGTCAAAACTACTCAAACTAAACAGTCAAAACTACTCAAACTAAACAGTCAAAACTACTCAAACTAAACAGTCAAAACTACTCAAACTAAACAGTTAAAACTACTCAAACTAAACAGTCAAAACTACTCAAACTAAACAGTCAAAACTACTCAAACTAAACAGTCAAAACTACTCAAACTAAACAGTCAAAACTACTCAAACTAAACAGTCAAAACTACTCAAACTAAACAGTTAAAACTACTCAAACTAAACAGTCAAAACTACTCAAACTAAACAGTTAAAACTACTCAAACTAAACAGTCAAAACTACTCAAACTAAACAGTCAAAACTACTCAAACTAAACAGTCAAAACTACTCAAACTAAACAGTCAAAACTACTCAAACTAAACAGTCAAAACTACTCAAACTAAACAGTCAAAACTACTCAAACTAAACAGTTAAAACTACTACTCAAACTAAACAGTTAAAACTACTCAAACTAAACAGTCAAAACTACTCAAACTAAACAGTCAAAACTACTCAAACTAAACAGTCAAAACTACTCAAACTAAACAGTCAAAACTACTCAAACTAAACAGTCAAAACTACTCAAACTAAACAGTTAAAACTACTCAAACTAAACAGTCAAAACTACTCAAACTAAACAGTTAAAACTACTCAAACTAAACAGTCAAAACTACTCAAACTAAACAGTCAAAACTACTCAAACTAAACAGTCAAAACTACTCAAACTAAACAGTCAAAACTACTCAAACTAAACAGTCAAAACTACTCAAACTAAACAGTCAAAACTACTCAAACTAAACAGTTAAAACTACTACTCAAACTAAACAGTTAAAACTACTCAAACTAAACAGTCAAAACTACTCAAACTAAACAGTCAAAACTACTCAAACTAAACAGTCAAAACTACTCAAACTAAACAGTCAAAACTACTCAAACTAAACAGTCAAAACTACTCAAACTAAACAGTTAAAACTACTCAAACTAAACAGTCAAAACTACTCAAACTAAACAGTCAAAACTACTCAAACTAAACAGTCAAAACTACTCAAACTAAACAGTCAAAACTACTCAAACTAAACAGTCAAAACTACTCAAACTAAACAGTTAAAACTACTACTCAAACTAAACAGTCAAAACTACTCAAACTAAACAGTCAAAACTACTCAAACTAAACAGTTAAAACTACTACTCAAACTAAACAGTTAAAACTACTACTCAAACTAAACAGTCAAAACTACTCAAACTAAACAGTCAAAACTACTCAAACTAAACAGTCAAAACTACTCAAACTAAACAGTTAAAACTACTACTCAAACTAAACAGTCATCTAACCTACTTAAACTAAACAGTCAAACCTACTCAGACTAAACAGTTTAGCCTACTCAAACTAAACAGTCATCTTACCATTTCAAACTAAACAGTCATCTTACCATTTCAAACTAAACAGTCATCTTACCATTTCAAACTAGACTGTCTGAGCAATCCCAGCTTTTCTATAGGCATCTCAGACTACTACTTAGAAAGCGGAGCCAATGCTTAATTCAAATCCACGGCAGCGGGGGATTTTTTTGAAGCTCAGTGGAGCATTAGCAATCTAAGGATGCTTAGCGAAGGGTTCCTAATACACCAAGCCCAGCGCCAATGCAGTATGTGATCAAAATAAGACTTGAGCAACCATATATATACACACACACACGTGACCGACCGAGCATGCCAAGGTAAAAAGGCAATTTCAAAGACACAGCCGGCCATGCGTGTCTAATTTTGTAAATGACAATTAATTATTTTTATAACCAGTCAAGTCCTTTTTCTTCTAAATGAGCAGTGATTCCATGTAATTTTATGAAGCATGATAAAGTCTTGGTCACAATATAAGTCTTATTATAAGAAAGATAAGGCATTATTTTCAAAGTTTATCTCACCAGAGGCGCAATCGTAAACGGGTCCACGTGAGTTGATGATGGTGGCTTGATAGAGTGGCTGACTGAGTGGCTGCAATTTGTTTGAGAACATAATTATTTATTGGTGCTAGAAAACAACAATTACTTTACTGATTAGAAGCATCGATAATCTGACCGAACGGTCGAAAGTTCGAATATATTTCCCGCGGAAAAAATTGTGTTATTGAGCGAGACACTTAATTTCCAATTGCTTCCCAGGCTGGTACAGAAATTCGTGTGTCTGTGTGTGTGTCCATGGACATGGACAGTACACAGTGTTTAGATGCGCCGCGCAACATATGCGGCTCAGAGACCATGAGCCATGCCCAATTAAAATTGCAACCCGAGAGATCCGCATTGCAGGTAAAGGCAAAGTTGAGTTTGACGTTTAAAAAAATGAATTGTCGCAAAATTTTCTGCATTCAGGTTGGGAGTTTGGGGAGGCTGAAAGGCTGCACGGTATGAGGAAATTTCTGTTGCAAGCTTCCCACAATGGGGACAGGCCAATTAATAATTCAACGGCTGCCGCTGCCGCTGCCGCTGCCGCTGCTGCTGCTGATGCTGCTGCTGCTGATGCTGCGGGTACCCGATGATGATGGCAGTTTCTGACTCCCCTTTAACCCCCTACGGACCGCCCTCCCCCAACAGGGCTCGCACAACAGGCTATTTTAGACCCACCCCAATGAGGTAGAGCTGGGAGAATGGGAAAAGTTACCCCAGTATGACTCGTATCCCATTCTCAACTCAGCCTTCGGGAGACCAGACAGGAGCTGAAGCATCCGCTTCATACCTTCAGTCTAGCACAAAAACTAACAGAGGGGATGAGGCTCTTCAGGCACTTTGGGGCTGGGATATTTATCCCCTCTTATGAAGGAAGAAAACCTAATGAGATGCTGCATCATGTATCAAAAAATGTCTTCCCCTTCTTTGTCTCACTTTCTACATAGTTTAGCATCGGCAGGACAGTTCGATATTATATGGACAGAAATAATATATTAGCTCTCATTTCTCATATCTAGACTGCTTCAGGTAGCTTTCAGATGGCCGGAAATATGATCCGGAAAGCATCCTAATCCTCTAAGAGGCTGAGAAAGAACGAGAGGAAGAGAGAGACAGGGGGAATTGACAAGCGAAGGAAACACAAAAAATGTGGGGTGATACGGATGGGACCTGATCATGCAGGATTTGGTTCTCAAATTACCTGCCATGCAGCTCACTAAGGAATGCCTTCCATTAGGCCAGCGAATTGGCCAAGGAAATTATACACGAGACCACAGCGAGAGACAGGGTAGAACTGAGACACACGGGAGATGAGACAGGGGAGAGATGAGACAGGGTAGAACTGAGACACACGGGAGATGAAACAGGGGAGAGATGAGACAGGGTAGAACTGAGACACACGGGAGATGAGACAGGGGAGAGATGAGACAGGGTAGAACTGAGACACACGGGAGATGAGACAGGGGAGAGATGAGACACAAGGGAGATGAGACAGGGGAGAGATGAGACAGGGTAGAACTGAGACACACGGGAGATGAGACAGGGGAGAGATGAGATAGGGTAGAACTGAGACACACGGGAGATGAGACAGGGGAGAGATGAGACGGAGGGTAGATGAGACGGGGGAGAAATGAGACAGGGGAGAGTTGAGACAGGGTAGAACTGAGACACACGGGAGATGAGACAGGGGAGAGATGAGACAGGGTAGAACTGAGACACAAGGGAGATGAGAGAGGGAGAGATGAGGCACAAGGGAGATGAGACAGGGGAGAAATGAGACGGAGGGTAGATGAGACGGGGGAGAAATGAGACAGGGGAGAAATGAGACAGGGGAGAAATGAGACGCAGGAAGATTAGGTTCTATGGTTAGTTGAAAGTTGGTTGAATTTTAGCTGAGAAAATGTTAGGCTTTTGTGTCGCGCTGGTTGAACGGCTTGACGAATAATAGGCGACCGCCACAGGGAGTGGCTTCAGAAGAGCGGCTTTGAGCTGACAAACTTGGAATAAGAAGGCCAAAATTCCACTCTATACTCAAAATGATAGAGCTGCAAAGGGATGTAGAGATGGAGAGGTGGAAACAGAGCTGGAGATGGGATCCTTCGAGAGGAAAATGTGGACAGGCTAACGGGAGTGAAGTCTGAAGACGACGGGACAGTGACAGAGGGAGGGAGGTAGGGAGAGTCAAGGGGCGCAGATGGCGGGTACCGCCCTTGAGCCAATTTCTGTCTGACGAGCTCAGAAATATTGCATTAAGACTCACCAGCCTCTCCGCTTCATCCCACATCCCTCTAAGTAGGCTTGGGGCGGTGCCAACTAAGGCGCACGGAAGTTTTTAAGGCCTAACAGACTAAAAATATTCTAATGAATTATTAATGAGCCTCACTATTTTGTCCGAGTGAAAGTGTCTTGCGTGACTTGCCGAGAGGGACAAATAGAAATGAAAATAAAATCTATTCTGAATTTATTTCACATCGTCATGGCTGACACCGGAATAGCGGAGTTTCAAAGCTTGGAAATCATGCTGCATAGGCTTCAGAAGGGATAAGTGTTGTTTGGGAACAGTGTGTTAGGTCCCACGGGGTCCAGCTATAAACCAGGATGTAGGCCTGAGCTTGTAAGTCACTCGCGTTCTTCAGGGGGAATCTGAATATCCGACTTTGTTCAGAAAGAATTTTGATTTATGCTTCCCCAGGCACTTCCTCGTCAAGGTATTCTCAACCTAGAGGTTGCTAAGGCTATTGCTGTGATTGCGCGTGTTTGATTAACGACAAACTGTTTGCGAGTGTCTGCAGATCATAGGCTTTCCTACTTCCTGTGTGTCATCCCATCTCACATTGACTTCACCTACACTATATCGACTCAAAAACTACTCAAATAGTCTCTTTTGCATGAGTTAGCTACTCGTAAACAGTTGTCTTACAGTGGCTCAAGTGGAATGCGTGTCTAAAATAACTGCCCAGTAGTAAGCTAGCCCAGACAATAGCCCAGATCTATAGAACAACTTTCACTCCGATCGTTTAAAAACTCACACTTTGAGTGACTGCCAGTGCTAAGTGATATTTTTATTAGCTGGGCCAGGCCATTGTTCTAGAAGACTACGACTGCTGTTTCTTGCACTAAGAGGGTAGAGACAAGAAGCCTTGCAAAGGAAGTGGTTAGTATTCCGATAGTCAGAAGTGGGACATTGTGCTGAACAACTTAATAGCAATAGGTATAGGAAAAGAAGGGGTTTATCTATTATGGTTTTTAGTATTGCCATAGTGTGACTGCTGTGAGACGGTGTTTATGTTGTTACTCGCACCGAACTGTGCACCTGTGGTGGAATCAAGTGGGTGACTCCTCTACAATTATTTCCTTCCGAGAAATATCAAGTGCCCGCACTTGATTTGTTAGCTGAACGTGATGCTCTAACCTCATCTGTTTGTTATCTGGTTCCCAAAATTGACATTCGGAACTAGCGGCCAGCGACACGAGATAAAAGACGCATGCCTGTAGTTTAGATTCTGTCCTAGGAAACAAGCCTGACTATTATTTACACAATGGACCCTATCTTAAGACCCAAAAAACTGATTTGTGACTCGTTGGACCCCATATGACTGAATTGTGTGAAAATAGAGGCTACAAAACCCCGTTTAGCGGAAGACTTCTTTGACAAGAAGCAGCAGCAGAACTTACATAGCAATTTGGAGAAGAGAAACACTGCAGAAGAGACGGAGGATGCACAAACACGGAGAGGAAGGCAGCTGTTGCGACATAGTCTGATTTAGGAGTCATAAAACCTTTGCTTCCCTGAACTTACTGGCCGGACTATTTACATCTAAGCCCATATGGTCTGCCACCTTTACTCTCTCTCTCTGCTGGCTCCCAATGCGATGCAAGTCCCCGATCTGTGCCCACATACGTTTGGGATGTTCCCGTCTAACAACAGCACTGGGATCTGGGATCTCTAGTTCGCGGCGTGGATGCCAGTAACAGCTGGCGCGGGAGTCATAGCATAGTTGATTTTACAGCCGGGTCCACGGCAGCACTCACTCTGAAATCTCAATACTCGGTGATGCTTTTGAAACTTCGTGTTTAAGGGTTCGTGGCGGGGTCGGTGTAAATGCAATCCTTGGGTCGGGGGACAAGATGATGGGCCACAAATGGAGAATTTATGAAGCCAGTGTCTATTTAGCTTCAGTCGTAAACATATACCAAGCATTAAAATGTCGGTGAGAGTCTTCTAAGAATCCACCACACTGTCGGTGAGAGTCTTCGAAGAATCCACCACACTGTCGGTGAGAGTCTTCGAAGAATCCACCACACTGTCGGTGAGAGTCTTCGAAGAATCCACCACACTGTCGGTGAGAGTCTTCTAAAAATCCACCACACTGTCGGTGAGAGTCTTCGAAGAATCCACCACACTGTCGGTGAGAGTCTTCGAAGAATCCACCACACTGTCGGTGAGAGTCTTCTAAAAATCCACCACACTGTCGGTGAGAGTCTTCGAAGAATCCACCACACTGTCGGTGAGAGTCTTCGAAGAATCCACCACACTGTCGGTGAGAGTCTTCTAAAAATCTACCAGACAGACAACGAGAGTCTGCTAAGAATCTACAAATTTTTGAGAAAGCTCAAAAAATTTCAGGTAATCTGGGAAACTTACCTGACTAATTGAGGGTCTTTCGCCAAACTTCATGAAAGACTCAGCTCCGCCAGAGGACACGGTGTTGGCAGCCAAAGCGGCCGCCGAAGCTACCGCGTCTGGGTCTTCCGTGGCGCATGGCTTGGCCCGGCGACCACTGGGTGCCAGGCAGATCTGCAACAGGTCGGGCAGGAACTCGGGCGTATTGTGCCAGTGCCTGGCATAGCACAGCAGCAGCAGGGTGGCAATCAGCAGCAGACAGATGAATGCAGCCACAGCGATGAGGATGCTGGCATCGTTCAGATGGAAGAAGTTCAGTCCGGCGTTGCTGAGACTGCCCCCGACACCGCCGCCCGAGTTGCTTCCGCCATCGCCTCGCAGCTGCGTGCTTCCTCCTCCGAGGCCACCGGCTGACGAGTCGACCTGCAGGCTGTGGGGCTGTGAAGCGTCCACGGTGATGTAGAACTCGCAGCTGGCGCTCAAGCTGCTGGGCTGGCCAGAGTCGCGAACGGTGACCCGGACCCGGTGCTTCCCCATATCGCGTTGCTGCATGTGAGCTGCAACCTTGACTTCACCGTTGTCCTGATCGATAGTAAATAGCTGGACTGGCTCCAGAGAAAACTGGAATCGTCCGTTGCTCGTTTTGTCCCGGTCATCGTCTTTGGCGTTGACTTTGACGATGGTGTAACCGGCGGCTTCGCGCCAGGAGACATTGTGATGCCGATGAAACTGCCTGAGTTCCATTGGCTGCGTCTGTCCAGCAGAATTTTCATCTGTGCACGGAAAGAAAATCTTTGGAGTGTGATCGTTCTGGTCCAGAACTGAGACGGTGACCAGGCTGGACACTCGGTGACCGCGGCCGTGCTCATCGTCAGTTGCCACAACCAGGAATTGGTACTCGCTGACGCGCTCACTGTCCAACTGTTCTGTGGCGATAAGAAAGAAGCAGCGCTGCTGAGGCATCTGCTGCTGATGCGACAGAGACGGCGGCTGCTCTTCGCGTATGTGAAACGGCAGTCGACGATCCAGTGGTGGCCGCCCAGGTGCGGGCTGCAGCGTCAAAGATAGGCGACCAACCCTGTCCGGGTCGGTGACGAAAATCTGGCCCACCTGATGTCCAGGCTTGTTATTCTCCTGCACGCTAAATGCCATGCGAGGCTCCATGTGCGGTGGATTGTCGTTCTGATCGTTGATAGCCAGTCGGAAACTGATGGTACTTGAGCGTTGAGGGTTGCCCTTGTCAGTACCGACAACAACCACATCAAACGCATCAGTCGGCGGGTTGGTCTCCTCACGGTCGATGCGTTTCTTCGTTGCAATAGCGCCGTCAGGCAAGATTCTGAAGGTCTCGAGCGTGTTCAACGGCGAGCCGTGCATTGAGAACTCCACCGTGCCATTCTCGGCATAGTCCGGATCGATAGCGACCACACGGGCTACACGATAGTCGGAAGGCACATTTTCATCTACCTCAACAACTTGAGCGTCGCGGACGATGGCAGCCAGGCGGCCGGACCAAGGACGCACGCTGAGCTGTGGATCATTGTCGTTTTCATCGAGCACTTGGACGGTGACATTCCCAGTGACTGAGTTTCGTCCGTCACGGCAGACAATTCTAACCACGTGTTTTACATCGACAGTATTTGCTCTTTCTAGTGGAACACTAGCGAGCATGACCTCGCGATCCAGGCTAGTGTCCTTCTGCGTACTAAAGATGTACATATACTCATCCTTGGTCCTATCGTAGTTGACATTGTGCAGCTGGAACAGTTCTCTATCGGACTGACTGCCCAGCTCGCAAGACATAAAGTCAACATCGCGGTCGGTCACCATGAGCTGGGCGAGAATCTCACCGACGCGCTGATTCTCTCGCACGCTGGCGAAGGAGCGTCGCTCGCCGCTCTGCATGTAGTGCACCCGCAGCGTCGGTATCTCATCGTTCTCATTCTGAACTAGGACGGTGACAGTGGCAGTTGCCGGAGGTTCCTGTTTGGTGTGTGGCACAATGTTCTTAGCCACAATCGGCAGCTCATACTTGGTGCGCTCCTCGTAGTCGAGACGACCATTCAGACAGATCCGCCCAGTCGTTCGCTCTAGTCGGAACCTCTGCTGGATGGCGCCAGCGTCCTGGCCCATCTGTTTGACGTCGAATTCGTAGACGATTTCGGCGTTGATGCCGATGTCCTCGTCGCGCGCCGTAACATTCGCTATGCAACCGAATCTCTGACTCTCGTTCACATGCACAGTTTCGTGGCTGCGCAGAAAGTACGGATGACGATCGTTGCTGTCGCTTACGTTCACAATGATGCGCATGCTACCGTTTCTGCCCCCGCCGTCCTGCGCAATAAGAGTGAACTCGTACGAGTCGGACACCTCGCGGTCGAGGCCGGAGATCAGCTCCAGGAACAGCTTGCTGATCTGGCGGCCAGCGCCGAGCTCAGGCCGCAGGGTGAAATGCCCGCTGTCCGGTCGCAGGTTGTAGCGCACGACTGAGTTTTCTCCGGCGTCAGGGTCGACGGCCAAAGGAAGACGCTCAGAGAAGCCAGTCACCTCGTCCTCACGAATGCGGATGTAGTGCAGCGGGTGCTCAAATCTCGGACTATGATCGTTGGCGTCGCGAAGGGTCACGTGCAGCATCTTGGTGCTGATTGGTATGGCGTGACTATTGATGAAGGTCAGCTTCAGCTCACAGTCGCGCTGATTTTCGCAACACAGTTTGTCCTTTTGGCACATGGTGTCGCGGTCGAGCGTCTTCTTAACGACTAGCTGGCCTTGGTTGCTAGCGACCCTGTAGTCAAAGTAGGCGTGCTTGACCAACACGAAGCTGTCCGGGTGAATGCCCGCATCCTTCAGGGCCTGATTGAGCTTGGGCAGAGAAGAGCCCGCTGGCAGATCCTCGTCTAGCACCAGGCTGGAGATACTCGTCAGGACCAGCGTGATGCAGTGAGCCAGTGACAGCAGCACAAGGCTGCCAGATGCTGAAGGCAGGAGCATCTGGAGATTCTTCACAATGAGCGATGGGAAATACCTAACCAGGAAAAGTTAGCTGGGGCTGCTAAATTTGCGCTGTTGGTCAGTCTTGCCTAGCTATTGTCTTTTACTGCCCGGGTTGTTTGCTTCTCCCTTTTAGCCGCTGCAGCAGCATTCTTTTTGCGTGTCAGTTTGCTGCAGTGCAAACGGGGCGGCGAACGGGGCCCGCTCATTGGCCAGTTCAAATCCGGGCCTGGGCCAATCAGCGACGGTTTGAGTGTTGAAGTTTGAAAATCAAGTTAGGATCCTTTACTTTAGGTCTTTATCGAAATTGTAAATGTGAAGTCTCATTGTATTAAGTTTTTTAAAACAATTGCTTTAAAAAAGTCTTTTTATCAGTGTTTTGATAATTTTTAAGTGACGTTAGAAAATGAAAAGTGCTTATTTATTTATAGAATTATAATGTTTCCAGGAGCAAAATTACATGCTGACACACTGAGAAGCAGATGATAGATAAAAAACAATTAATAATGGCTTACAATTGTTTTGTTCGTGAGCTGATCATTCATGCGTATACGAATCAAAAACACTTAAACTTCGAGGATTTGGGATAAAAACTAATTAAAACAAATCTTGTTGCTACTGGAAGTAGGTACGTGCGTAGGAAAATGTTAAATATATGTGACAAAAATTGCTACCTACTTTTACAACATGAGATAGGGCTGATTAAAAAGACATAATGTAACGACTATAGCCAATTGTGATTCCAAATCAGTTTCACATCCCCAGAACATTCCAATAACAGTTTCACATTCTCAGAACATTCCCATAACAGTTTCACATCCCCAGAACAGTTTCACATCCCCAGAACAGTTTCACATTCTCATAAAAGTTTCACATCCCCAGAACAGTTTCACATCCCCAGAACAGTTTCACATTCCCAGAACAGTTTCACATTCTCAGAACATTCCCATAACAGTTTCACATCCCCAGAACAGTTTCACTTCCCCAGAACAGTTTCACATTCCCAGAACAGTTTCACATTCTCAGAACATTCCCATAACAGTTTCACTTCCCCAGTACAGTTTCACATCCCCAGAACAGTTTCACATCCCCAGAACAGTTTCACATCCCCAGAACAGTTTCACATCCACAGAACAGTTTCACTTCCCCAGAACAGTTTCACATCCCCGGAACAGTTTCACATCCCCAGAACAGTTTCACATTCTCATAAAAGTTTCACATCCCCAGAACAGTTTCACATTCTCATAAAAGTTTCACATCCCCAGAACAGTTTCACTTCCCCAGAACAGTTTCACATCCCCAGAACAGTTTCACATCCCCAGAACTGTTTCACTTCCCCAGAACAGTTTCACATCCCCAGAACAGTTTCACATCCCCAGAACAGTTTCACTTCCCAGAACAGTTTCACATCCCCAGAACATTCCCATAACAGTTTCACATCCCCAGAACATTCCCATAACAGTTTCACATCCCCAGAACTGTTTTACATCCCCAGAACTGTTTCACATCCCCAGAACTGTTTCAAATTCCCAGAACATCCCAATAACAGTTTCACATTCTCAGAACATTCCTATAACAGTTTCACATTCCAAGAACATTCCCTGATCTGTTTCACATTCCCAGAACATTCCCAGAACAGTTTCACATTCCCAGAACATTCCCAGAACATTTTCTCATTCGCAGATCTGTTTCACATTCCCAGATCTGTTTCAGATTCCCAGATCTGTTTCACATTCCCAGAACATTCCCAGAACAGTTTCGCATCCACATTCACAAGACTTTAAATAAGCTATCACGTAGAACAACTTAAATTAAAATTTCTGCTTAATTGAGAAAAAGTGCAAACTATAGATTGGTGAAATTAAAAAATCTAGCTTACAATCAGTTCATGAAGTGTTTGCTACAAAAAACTTTTAGCAAAAAATGTTCACACTACTACTCGAGAACTCTATAAAGGAAAAAATAAAAGAACAATTAAAAAAATGAGTCTGTGTATGATGAAACTAATATCTGTTATGGAGAAAAAAACTACACTATGTGTTTAACATATCATAATAAACTCAAATAATGAAGTTTATCAGGAAACAAGACACTGCGCAATCATTGCACTATTAAACACTGAAAACTTTCTTAGGTCCTGCAGTATTTCGCCACTACAATCCATCTACAAATAGGTCATTAACACTCTTTTTCCTTGATACAAAGCAGTCATTACCCTCTTTTTCCTTGATACAATGCGGTCATTACCCTCTTTCTCCTTGATACAATGCGGTCATTACCCTCTTTCTCCTTGACACAAAGCGGTCATTACCCTCTTTTTCCTTGATACAAAGCGGTCATTACCCTCTTTCTCCTTGATACAATGCGGTCATTACCCTCTTTCTCCTTGATACAATGCGGTCATTACCCTCTTTCTCCTTGATACAAAGCGGTCATTACCCTCTTTTCTGCTTGCTACAAATCGTTTTTTCTAAACGCTAGTTTCCCACCAATCAAGCTTCAAAGCTTTCGCAGAGCTTTTTCATGGAAAGCTGTCAGGCTTCACCGTCGTTATTCTCGGTCTCGTCGGCGCCTTCCTCGGATTCGCCGATCTCGTCGAATACAGACAGATCCGAGTTGGCTGTCGACTCGGCGCTGATGAGGCCCTTGGCCTTGCCGCGGCCGAAGCCGGAGGGACCGGTGCCCGGCCTCGATCCCGGATAGGTGTAGGGATCTGAGATCATTCGCAGCAGCGAGTTGCGGCGCAGGCGCTTCTGCTCCTGGCTGACTCCGACGCCGAGGTCGCTGTCCTCCACCTTGAGTGAATGGCGAATATGTGAATGAATAATATGTGAATGGCGAATACGTGAATGGCGAATATGTGAATGGCGAATACGTGAATGGCGAATATGTGAATGCCGAATGTTGTGAATGCCGAATGTTGTGAATGGCGAATATATGAATGGCGAATATGTGAATGGCGAATATGTGAATGGCGAATATGTGAATGGCGAATATGTGAATGGCGAATATGTGAATGGCGAATGTTGTGAATGGCGAATGTTGTGAATGGCGAATATATGAATGGCGAATACGTGAATGGCGAATATGTGAATGGCGAATATGTGAATGGCGAATGTGTAACTAACAAAGGAGAACAGTCAGTCAAGAATCACCTTAACACCGGTCGATAGGCTTTCCAAGCTTCGCCTGACGGATTCTTCGTTGGATTCTTCATGATTGTTGTTGCCTGCAGCAGCAGCAGCTGCAGCCTCAGCAGCTTCTGATGACGGACGACCCTGAGCGGCGTCGCTTAGAGAGTCCTGAAAAATATTTTTACGGCGTTTTTTATGCACTTCTAAGTCATTATCGTAGTAATTTTAGGGTTTGTAGCCTATGGTGGTTAGAGGGTCGGACTCATGACTTGAAGGTCGGGGGTTCGATTCCCGACTACACTGCAACAATTAGTATCATTTAGCAAGGAACTTAACTCTGCATTGCTTCGGTTCACCCAGCTGTTAAATGGGTTACCAGCATTAGCTGGGGAAATTAAGGGGGTTCCCAAAGAGTCCATGGACTGAAGAGCCGTACGCAGCCTTCAGATGCCCGATCGGGGCAGGTGAAGTAAATTATTATTATTAATATTATTATATTATTACTGGGTTAGCTTAGTTGAGCAGCAACCAGAGTCACAATGAGTAGGTGCAATCACCTACTACATATGAATAGGAGCTGATACATATGTTCAGAGAAGTGAATGTTAGCTTGTATTAGCCAGGCTTTTCACCTGGTTCAGTGACTTGGAGTTGCGCAATCGCCCCTGCCCCAGGACCTGGACTCCAGCGACAGCGACTCCGCCGACTCCGGCATCAGCGCCTTCGTTGAACTCGCCGCCGTCCTCTTCCTGATCAATGTCGACTTCCTTGGTGATGGAGTTCCTGAAAGCCTGCCGGGTCCACATGTTCAAAGTCTTGATGGTTGTTGAGATTTCGTCCGCGTGAGTCTTAATAACGTTCCAAGCGTAGAAAATGTCCTCTTCCTTGGCGTGCTCAGAGCACAAAGCGAATCGGATAATGTACTGGCCCTTCACCGTGGCTGGTATCATGTGCAACTTGCCGCTGTCGTTGATCTGACGGATCAGGTACTGCGTCAGGGCGTTCGAGTCCTGGCGGATTGTCGGGGAAGACGTTTTTGAAAGTGCCGGATGCTGGATCACTTAACAGTAAAAATTACCACGGGGGATATTCAAATACCAACTTTTTTCTCTGTCTTTCAAAATACTCAACCAATCGCCATGGAAATCAGAATTCTCCGCTTTATCCGATGAAACAACTCCAGAATCACAAAACATCGTCATCGTCGAGATATTCAACGATTCTCGTTAAAATGTCTGGTGGCAAGAACCACAAATATATAAGCAAAATTTCATCATCTAACCATGTCGGGTATTATTGATGACTATTTTGGATGGAAAAATTACATTTTTTTCATATTTGAACCAATAAGGATTAGCCATAGGGAATTATAAAGAGCAACGTTACTTGCTCTTGTTACCAGGGTCTTCGACAATAATCGTTGAATATCTCGACCATGCTGACTTGGATGGCTTTGAAAGATAGTTCATCGTAAAGGGCAGAGAATTTTTATCTATATGGTGGACTTTCACGAATAGCGGTCATTCGGTTTGGGAGCTGTCGTGAAGTAGGCAGTGGATATTTGAAATATTCCCGTGGACTTTCCACGAGCCTCGTATACAAGGAGAGAGCCTCAATCGACGAGGAGAGAGCCTCAATCGACGAGGAGAGCCTCAATCGACGGGGAGAAAGCCTCATATACAAAGAGAGCCTCAATCTACGAGGAGAGAGCCTCATATACAAAGAGAGCCTCAATCTACGAGGAGAAAGCCTCATATACAAAGAGAGCCTCAATTTACGAGGAGAGAGCCTCAATCGACGAGGAGAGAGCCTCATATACAAAGAGAGCCTCAGTTTACGAGGAGAGAGCCTCAATCGACGAGGAGAAAGCCTCATATACAAAGAGAGCCTCAATTTTACGAGGAGAGAGCCTCAATCGACGAGGAGAGAGCCTCAATCGACGAGGAGAGAGCCTCAATCGATCAGGAGAGAGCCTAATATACAATGAGAGAGCCTAATATACGATGAGAGAGCCTCAATCTACGAGGATGGAGAGAGCCTCAATCTACGAGCAGAAGCACAATCTCACCTTCCAGCGGAAGCACACAAGGCCAAAGTGCACCTGGCCAACCAGTTCGAACCGGTTGTCACGCTTTACCTGCGATTCAAACAGCTTGGCCAACTTGCAATGCTGCGGGTCAGGGGGTGAAGTTAAAGTACAGTTGCAATTTTAAAAGATGCTAGGAAAAATAAATAAATATAATCAAAGTGTGATATCTCCAATAACAAATTTAACGAATTCAATTACACCAATTATGACCAATCAAATTGCACCTACGAGTATAATGACTAATCTATTAACACATTTAATGACAAATATAAACACACATACTATGACCAATCTAATAACTATGACCAATCTAATAACGCATACTATGACCAATACAAGAAACACCTACCATGACCAATCCAATACCACCTACTATGACCAATCCAATACCACCTACTATGAACAATCCAATACCACCTACTATGACCAATCCAATACCACCTACCATGACCAATACAATACCACCTACCATGACCAATACAATACCACCTACTATGACCAATCCAATACCACCTACTATGACCAATCCAATACCACCTACCATGACCAATCCAATACCACCTACTATGACCAATCCAATACCACCTACCATGACCAATAAAATCACACCTTCTGTGACAACTATGACCAATCTGAAAACACATACCATGTTACAACAACCACAGCTGTTTTTTTAAGACCACTGTCATAAATATGGCGTCAGTAAAACAAAAAGAAAAGAAATAATTAAGCGTCACAAAGTTGCTCATATTGTGAATTACATTACGGATGTACCGCCGCAGACCTTCCACACCGTAGGAGCGAATGACGAACCAGACTTTCAGCGACCGAAATCGGCGACTCAGCGGAATGCCCCAGTGACGGAAGTCGACAACGTTGCCTAGGAAAATAGAACTTTTTGTGTCATTGGGATCTTAGTGATAATAATAAAATTAATCACTAAATTATGTTATGGTCGAGGTTTAAGACGAGGTTTCTCACTGGAGTGTTTGTGCTGCAGGTAAACCGGGTCTACAATCATTGAGCTCGTGAGCTTCTCCTTGTCTCGAACCCTAAAAGAAAATAAAATAACCATTTCCATTTGGCTAAATTATCAAATAAACAGCAGCACGTTTTGACCTTACCAAAGAACACTACAGTCAAAGTTGACTAGCATCCATTTGTTCGGATTGAAATTGTATGAGTCCACGTTCTGAAATTGTAGCTTTTTATGGATAAAATCTTGGCGACTACTCAAATTGCAGGTTGAGCTTTAAAAATGGGCTTTAGGATTTTCACCTCAGGGAAAATCCTGAGGTCAAAATGGAACAGTAAGCTGTCACTAAAACTTCTGAGTAAGTCCAATGCTAAAAATAGAACCGTGACTATTACTAATGCTAAAGGAAAACCCCGTTCTAAATATAGAACCGTGAATATTAATAATGCTTCAGAGAATAACCTGTTCTAAAAATAGAACCGCGACTATTACTCATGCTAAAAGAAATTCCCGTTCTAAAAATAGTACCGTGAATATTAATAATGCTTCTGAGAAAATCCTGTTCTAAAAATAGAACCGCGACTATTACTCAGGCTTAAAGAAAACCCTATTCTAAAAATAGCATCGGAGAAAATCCCGTTATAAAATATAAGCATGACTGTTAATAATACTTCAAAGAAAATCCAGTTCTAAAAACAGACGCGCCGTCTTGAATTTATTTAAAAAAAAACTAATCTTAAGAAAAAAATAAGATCAGGCAAACTATCCAACTTTGTCATAGTTAATTTCTAGCGATCAAAATCTCATTATTTCGGAACTTTGTGACGGAAAAATGTAATTTTTTCCACTATGGGATTTTTAAAAAAGCCCAGTCAAAAACTCCCAGCTCGCTGACCTCGACGCCCCTGAGAAAGTAGGTCAGCTCCTCGCAGATGAAGGCGCTGCCGGCGTAGGCTGCGTCAACGTGGCACCAGAGGCCCTCGCGCTGGCACACCTGCGTGATGCTCTCAAGATCGTCGCAGGAAGCACAGGCTGTGGTGCCCAGCACAGCGCACACCTGGTTGAAATAAACTTTCATTGCTTTAGATATTTCATTTACATGTTGACATTACTGTCTAACCTGAAAAATATACCTTAGATTACCTGAGGCAATGATATCAATTGTTGATGAAAAATAGCTTAATTACTTTTTTATAAATTATTTATGATCCCATTTGAAAATATGATTCCAAATTTAAGATTATGATTTCATCAATAAGATAATGATCCAAACAATTAGGACCAGAACCACATCAATCAGGATTATGATACCATCAATCAGGATTATGATCCCATCAATCAGGATTATGATCCCATCAATCAGGATTATGATCCCATCAATCAGGATTATGATCCCATCAATCAGGATTATGATCCCATCAATCAGGATTATGATCCCATCAATCAGGATTATGATCCCATCAATCAGGATTATGATCCCATCAATCAGGATTATGATCCCATCAATAAGATAATGATCCAAACAATTAGGACCAGAACCACATCAATCAGGATTATGATACCATCAATCAGGATTATGATCCCATGAATCAGGATTATGATACTATCAATCAGTATTATGATCCCATCAATCAGGATTATGATCCCATCAATCAGGATGACTTATCAAAAGAGGAAATAGGCACTAATTCAATCGATGGGGATTATCATTTCTTTACTGGGTTTTTTTTTCCCAACGTTATTTCGTCATCCCAGATTAGCTCACGAAGAACGGAATGAGTCCGTTTCGTCGGTCCTCCTCAATAGCAAGCTGCAGTGTGCGGCCCTGCAGCGCCAGGTCGTCAGGGTGGTAATCCAACTGGTGCACCTGGATGCAGGAGATCATGCCAGCCTTCTCAACGCAGCTGTGCGCCAGCTTGGAGCAGTAGGCCACGAGGCGGGAGAGAAATTTGCCCTCCTCGAAGTCACCGCCATCGCTGGCGTGCTCGCGCTTGATCTGGTTGAGCTTGTCTCGGCGGGCGGCCAGCATCGTCACAAGGATTGAGTCGCTCGCCGAGCCCTGCGGTCATTTTAAATTTAACAACTTTTTTTCTAGCCCTAATGCAAATTTTAGAGGTAATTTTCTAACTACACTACTTAACAAGTGTAGTTAGTACTTGAGTACCTAACTTATCCACGTAAGAGGGGTTGTAGCCTACTGGTTGAAGCGTCGGACCCACGACTTAAAGGTCGGGGGCTCGATTCTGTTCAGTCCATCCATGTGCAGGAAGAGCATAGCTTTCATCGATCTAATTTTTTAAACCCTAGGATTCGAACTCATGACCTCAGGGTTAGCAACCAAAAGTTCTAACTCACTGGACTATGACTTTTTCTAACCAACGCACCTGCATCACACCGCCGCCCAAGCCGCTCTCGTGTTGAAAATGCTGCGGCATGTGTGTCATCTTGGCCAGCCAGTCCAGTACCAGCATCTCCAGCTCAGCGCAGGCCGGCGACGCGGCCCAGGAGAAGCCGACGATACCGAGCGCGTCGCCTAGCATGCCGCCCATGATTGACGGGTAGGCGTTGCCGGCCGGGAAGTAGGCGTGGAACCGTGGGTGCTGCCAGTGCGTCACCTGGAGTGGAGTGAAGGGAGTGGAAATTCAGCCTATGGAACCCACAGACTCCAGTGAGTATGGAACCCACAGACTCCAGTGAGTATGGAAGCCACAGACTCCAGTAAGAATGGAACCCACAGACACCAGCGAGTATGGAAGCCACAGACTCCAGTGAGTATGGAACCCACAGACACCAGTGAGTATGGAACCCACAGACTCCAGTGAGTATGGAACCCACAGACTCCAGTGAGTATGGAATCCATAGACTCCAGTGAGTATGGAACCCACAGACTCCAGTGAGTATGGAATCCATAGACTCCAGTGAGTATGGAACCCACAGACTCCAGTGAGTATGGAATCCATAGACTCAAGTGAGTATGGAACCCACAGACTCCAGTGAGTATGGAACCCACAGACACCAGTGAGTATGGAACCCACAGACACCAGTGAGTATGGAACCCACAGACACCAGTGAGTATGGAAGCCACAGACTCTAGTGAGTATGGAATCCATAGACTCCAGTGAGTATGGAACCCACAGACTCCAGTGAGTATGGAAGCCACAGACACCAGTGAAAATGGAACCCACAGACTCCAGTGAGTATGGAACCCACAGACTCCAGTGAGTATGGAACCCACAGACGCCGGTAAGACCTCGCCCAGGAAAGACAGTTGCTCACCCCGCGCATGACATGGTCCTCCACGTCCTTCATGATGTTCTCCCAAGCCTCAGGCTGCTCAGGCGGAGCGGCGGGCAGGGACATCCGCAGATAGCCCGGCTGAACATCCGGGATGACCGGACGCTCCTGCAAACTGCGCATGTAGTCGCAGATGTAGTCCACCATCTCCTTGCCGTGCTTGCGAAACTCTTCAACATCCATTGAAAGCCTTTGATTTGAGTCCTGCGTAGAGAAGAGACAGTCGGGTGAAGGATTCTCAACTGAGGAAGTTTTTATTAGTCGGGATCTAATTTATCCTCATTTCTTTTCGTCTGCCTTTTTGGTTATCGAGTTTTATCTGTCAATCGCAGGCGGTACTTGACTAGCAAGTCACCAAATTGCTGTCACAGAGAGCTGATTTCTAGGAAATTGAGAACCATTCCAAAAATCCCGATTTCCATTTCGCCCCGCCTCGCCGTCACCTCCGAAAGATTGATAAAATTGGGAGGAATCCTTCGAGCGAGGTCGATTTCGGGATTCAAAGCCAGGCTCGGCCTTAACTTTAATTAGCATGTTAGATTCACCGCTCTGTGAGCCTCTAATGCTTGAATAACTTGCTCCGGTTAAAATCTGGACAGTACAAGAAGCTGCTGTGCAAACTGAAGCCCAAAATCAGAAAATACTGCATTGCAAATGATGTCGAAGTTATATGCAGCTACCAACTTCGAGACAATCTACCAAAGTCGACACAATCTACCAACGTCGACACAATCTACCAACGTCGACACAATCTATCAACGTCGACACAATCTACCAACGTCGACACAATCTATCAACGTCGACACAATCTACCAACGTCGACACAATCTATCAACGTCGACACAATCTACCAACGTCGACACAAACTACCAACTTCGACACAATCTACCAACGTCGACACAAACTACCAACTTCGACACAATCTACCAACGTCGACACAAACTACCAACGTCGACACAATCTACCAACGTCGACACAAACTACCAACGTCGACACTATCTAAACACTTCAACACAAACTACCAACGTCGACACAAACTACCAACTTCGACACAATCTACCAACGTCGACACAAACTAACAACTTCGACACAATCTACCAACGTCGACACAAACTACCAACTTCGACACAATCTACCAACGTCGACACAAACTACCAACTTCGACACAATCTACCAACGTCGACACAAACTACCAACGTCGACACAATCTACCAACGTCGACACAAACTACCAACGTCGACACAACTACCAACTTCGACACAATCTACCAACGTCGACACAAACTAACAACTTCGACACAATCTACCAACGTCGACACAATATACCATCGTCGACACTATCTAAAAACTTCGACACAATTTACCAACGTCGACACTATCTAAAAACTTCGACACAATTTACCAACGTCGACACTATCTAAAAACTTTGATACATCTACCAAATTCGACACAATTTACCAACTTCGACACAATCTACCAACGTCGACACAATCTACCAACGTCGACACAATCTACCAACTTCGCAAGCTACCACCTTCGAAAAAATCTACCAACGTCGACACAATCTACTAAAGTCGACACAATCTATCAACATCGACACAATCTACCAAATTTTAACAGCTACTAGCATCGAAAAAAAAGTTTGGCTTTACATAAAAAAAATATATCATCGAGCATTGAATGCCTGAGACATACAAATAGCTGGGTTCAAATAAATCATGTAATGCTGTGAGAAGTTAACTTACCTTCGAGAAAAGACGACAGAAAATGTGAATCGTATCCAAATGTGACAACCAGATATTGTATTCGTTTTGGAATTCTGGTCACTTTTATAGAGTTCAAGGGACAAAACAAAAATGATATTGAATGTTTGAGCCATCAATCTTAGAGAAATCGTCATCATTGATTTGATTGACATTAATTCGCTCCCGGCATTCTCATTGTAAGCCAGAGGTTGGTGAGCAACATTTTCAGAACCTGAGCCCCTGTCACTCAACACCAACCGCTTGACGCCTCGCTGTGTTGCAGCAACCCCCACCTTCGATCTCATGAGCTAACAAGGTGGTCCTAGTGTGCTTTCATTCTAAATTAGCTTCTACAATATTTACTAACATTCTTTCTTTTCTATTTCTGTAGCACAGAAAGCTGTCTTATTTAAACGTAGACTGAAATTGTAATGATAATCTGTGACGACAGACGATAAATTATCTAGTTTATTGTATTCCGTTTGACAGACTAATTAACGTGTCAGAAATTCTCAACCATTTAAGCTCTGATGTCACACAGTCCGATTAAAATAATACTCAAAAATAATTTTTATCCAGATTGGGACTGAAAAAGTTATATTCCATAGTTAAAGTCAGGGTCCATTATACTTTTCTGACACTATTCTACTTTTCTACTGCAATGAGTCTGACACTATTCTACTTTTCTACTGCAATGAGTCTGACACTATTCTACTGCAATGAGTCTGACACTATTCTACTGCAATGAGTCTGACACTATTCTACTGCAATGAGTCTGACACTATTCGACTGCAATGAATCTGACACTATTCTACTGCAATGAATCTGACACTATTCTACTGCAATGAATCCGACACTATTCTACTGCAATGAATCTGACACTAGTCTACTGCAATGAATCTGACACTATTCTACTGCAATGAATCCGACACTATTCTACTGCAATGAGTTTGACACTATTCTACTGCAATGAGTCTGACACTATTCTACTGCAATGAATCTGACACTATTCTACTGCAATGAGTCTGACACTATTCTACTGTTCTACTGCAACGAGTCTGACACTATTCTACTGTTCTACTGCAACGAGTCTGACACTATTCTACTGCAATGAGTCTGACACTATTCTACTGCAATGAGTCTGACACTATTCTACTGTTCTACTGCAACGAGTCTGACACTATTCTACTGCAATGAGTCTGACACTATTCTACTGCAATGCGTCTGACACTATTCTACTGCAATGAGTCTGACACTATTCTACTGCAATGAATCTGACACTATTCTACTGCAATGAGTCTGACACAATTCTACTGTTCTACTGCAACGAGTCTGACACTATTCTACTGCAATGAGTTTGACACTATTCTACTGCAATGAGTCTGACACTATTCTACTGCAATGAATCTGACACTATTCTACTGCAATGAATCTGACACTATTCTACTGCAATGAATCCGACACTATTCTACTGCAATGAGTCTGACACTATTCTACTGCAATGAATCTGACACTATTCTACTGCAATGAATCTGACACTATTCTACTGCAATGAGTCTGACACTATTCTACTGTTCTACTGCAACGAGTCTGACACTATTCTACTGCAATGAGTCTGACACTATTCTACTGCAATGAGTTTGACACTATTCTACTGCAATGAGTCTGACACTATTCTACTGCAATGCGTCTGACACTATTCTACTGCAATGAATCTGACACTATTCTACTGCAATGAGTCTGACACTATTCTACTGCAATGAATCTGACACTATTCTACTGCAATGAATCTGACACTATTCTACTGCAATGAGTCTGACACTATTCTACTGCAATGAATCTGACACTATTCTACTGCAATGAATCTGACACTATTCTACTGCAATGAATCTGACACTATTCTACTGCAATGAGTCTGACACTATTCTACTGCAATGAATCTGACACTATTCTACTGCAATGAGTCTGACACTATTCTACTGCAATGCGTCTGACACTATTCTACTGCAATGAGTCTGACACTATTCTACTGCAATGAGTCTGACACTATTCTACTGCAATGAATCTGACACTATTCTACTGCAATGAATCTGACACTATTCTACTGCAATGAATCTGACACTATTCTACTGCAATGAATCCGACACTATTCTACTGCAATGAGTCTGACACTATTCTACTGCAATGAATCTGACACTATTCTACTGCAATGAATCTGACACTATTCTACTGCAATGAGTCTGACACAATTCTACTGTTCTACTGCAACGAGTCTGACACTATTCTACTGCAATGAGTTTGACACTATTCTACTGCAATGAGTCTGACACTATTCTACTGCAATGAATCTGACACTATTCTACTGCAATGAATCTGACACTATTCTACTGCAATGAATCTGACACTATTCTACTGCAATGAATCCGACACTATTCTACTGCAATGAGTCTGACACTATTCTACTGCAATGAATCTGACACTATTCTACTGCAATGAATCTGACACTATTCTACTGCAATGAGTCTGACACTATTCTACTGTTCTACTGCAACGAGTCTGACACTATTCTACTGCAATGAGTCTGACACTATTCTACTGCAATGAGTTTGACACTATTCTACTGCAATGAGTCTGACACTATTCTACTGCAATGCGTCTGACACTATTCTACTGCAATGAATCTGACACTATTCTACTGCAATGAGTCTGACACTATTCTACTGCAATGAATCTGACACTATTCTACTGCAATGAATCTGACACTATTCTACTGCAATGAGTCTGACACTATTCTACTGCAATGAGTCAGACACTATTCTACTGCAATGAATCTGACACTATTCTACTGCAATGAATCTGACACTATTCTACTGCAATGAGTCTGACACTATTCTACTGCAATGAATCTGACACTATTCTACTGCAATGAGTCTGACACTATTCTACTGTTCTACTGCAACGAGTCTGACACTATTCTACTGCAATGAGTCTGACACTATTCTACTGCAATGCGTCTGACACTATTCTACTGCAATGAGTCTGACACTATTCTACTGCAATGAGTCTGACACTATTCTACTGCAATGAATCTGACACTATTCTACTGCAATGAGTCTGACACTATTCTACTGTTCTACTGCAACGAGTCTGACACTATTCTACTGCAATGAATCTGACACTATTCTACTGCAATGAGTCTGACACTATTCTACTGCAATGAATCTGACACTATTCTACTGCAATGAATCTGACACTATTCTACTGCAATGAATCTGACACTATTCTACTGCAATGAATCCGACACTATTCTACTGCAATGAGTCTGACACTATTCTACTGCAATGAATCTGACACTATTCTACTGCAATGAATCTGACACTATTCTACTGCAATGAGTCTGACACTATTCTACTGTTCTACTGCAACGAGTCTGACACTATTCTACTGCAATGAGTCTGACACTATTCTACTGCAATGAGTTTGACACTATTCTACTGCAATGAGTCTGACACTATTCTACTGCAATGCGTCTGACACTATTCTACTGCAATGAATCTGACACTATTCTACTGCAATGAGTCTGACACTATTCTACTGCAATGAATCTGACACTATTCTACTGCAATGAATCTGACACTATTCTACTGCAATGAGTCTGACACTATTCTACTGCAATGAGTCTGACACTATTCTACTGCAATGAATCTGACACTATTCTACTGCAATGAGTCTGACACTATTCTACTGCAATGAGTCTGACACTATTCTACTGTTCTACTGCAACGAGTCTGACACTATTCTACTGCAATGAGTCTGACACTATTCTACTGCAATGAGTCTGACACTATTCTACTGCAATGAGTCTGACACTATTCTACTGCAATGAGTCTGACACTATTCTACTGCAACGAGTCTGACACTATTCTACTGCAATGAGTCTGACACTATTCTACTGCAATGAATCTGACACTATTCTACTGCAACGAGTCTGACACTATTCTACTGCAATGAGTTTGACACTATTCTACTGCAATGAGTTTGACACTATTCTACTGCAATGAGTCTGACACTATTCTACTGCAATGAGTCTGACACTAGTCGGACAAAGTTCTGTGACACAATCCCTTACATTTGTCTGACGTTAATCTAACAATAGTAGGCTAAAAGTTCTTGATACTCAAGTGTTAGACTTTTTAAACAATTTCATATTTAAACTTGTCTGGCTCAAAGTCAACTTTGACATATTTTTTTACTTACGGACATTACGCCGGTCTGTCTTATAGCTAATACTAAAGACGCCATGTCGATTTTACTGAAGATCATACGAGCGTAGCCATGGAAATATTTCCATGGACATTGTACTTTATATTCATGCTAATTTGCGAAAACTCTCGTAGTCAGCACATTATCATATATTTTTTACTTGCCGTGCGAATACTGATAGAATTAGTTTTGGGTAACATTAAGAACTACTAAAATAAGAAGATTAGGCAAACTATGATTGGCTGATGTTGCAGTCACGTGCCTGAGCTGGATGGGATAGAGGCGTTTCTAAAAATAGCATCGAGTCAAACACTCCGTGACCAATCAGAGTTTGAGATGTTGCCTGTACTACAATACTGTATATACAAGATAAATCAGTCTTTGGGTGATATACGATCGTAAGTTCTCGTCTCTACTACAATACGAGTACTAGCTAATTAAAAATATTTATTCTAGCTTTTAGTCTAATGATCGTAAATCGTCAATGCAAAATAACATGCTTCCGTAGCAGTGGTTATAGTTTTGAAGCTATGGAATTAAAAGTTACAGCGCGCAAAATATATGAATGGACCTGGATTATATGCATATTTAGCATGTCGGACGGAACTTAAAAAGCAATGCATAATAAAAAATACTACCACAACGCAGACAACTTCGATGAGTAGCGATCAACACTACTTCCAGTAGCTTGTAAGTAAGTAATCCGATCCGTTTAATTATATAATATTTCAGTTTCATTTCTTTAAATGCAGGCAAAACAGCCTCGAATTCTGTAATAATTTTTTCTCTTTCGCAGCTAAATACTTTTTTCCAGTTTTTCAGTCGTTTCTGCGTCTCTCGAATTCTCGTCTGAAAAAGGCCGAGTCTTTGTAGAATCTCTCGTCCCCGAGGCGCAACAAAGACCGCTTGTAGATATAGTAGTAGAACACGGAAACTACAAGCAATGATTTTAATTAGGAACAAATCTTCATCGGATTAAATATCTGCGTCAGGAGAGACGGCCCACAAACTCTGCTAAAGAATAATGAAGGATGTCTAGACAAGCTAAAATCTATATTCACTGAAATTTCATGTTTCACTAGGTTTTAGTCTTGTGAAAGAGCATCCGATTCACTAACTGAACGTCGGAGGTTCGATTCCCGACTCCACTGAAACAATTTGTGTCCATTTAGCAAGACACATAACTCTGGATTGCTTCAGTTCAACCAGCTGCTAAATGGGTACCAGCATAAGCTGGGGTAATTGAGGGTGGGTGTGGCGTTCCCCCAGTCCATGGACTGAACTGCTATTTTCTGCTACTGACAGAAATGGGTTCATCAGATCTAGTTGATTCCCAGAACCCAATCATTGAGCTCACATCCTCTTTGGATGGCGAACAGCGCGGCATAGCCAGCCGATGTCGGTATATTGGTTATAGTTTCCCAGCGCAGAGTCTGAAAATCAATTAAATTCAAACTCAATTCGTTACAAATCCTCGTTACATTCGACATTGAAACGAAAATTTTAGTGAGAAAAAAATATATATTGACGCACCAAATTCCAGATGTGCAGTCCGATGGTCAGGCCGAAATACATGACTGTGAAGATGATGGTCAGCTTAAACCTATCAATGAGAACCCTGGCTAGGCCGGCCTTGAAAAAGTATGTGCTAAAGAACTGCAGAAAGATCAGGATGAATGCAAACAGGATGAAGAGATCCTGGAGGCTGAAATAAAATTTTAACAAAAAATTTACTCTGTTAAATTGTTTGTCATATCTTGACAATTATTGAACAATCGCAGACCAGTTAGCTTACATGTAGAGAACAAGCAGGTTGACACTTGACGTGGCCACATAATCAACTGCTGAGTTAACGAACATGTCAAACAACAGCAACAGCGCCAATAGTAGAAATGTGAATTGATATCTGGCTAGCATAATTGCTTCACAGTCTGAAATAAAGATGAATTACACAATTTAGAAGATAGATTTTTTTACACAAAATTCGATTTTAATGAAGATAACAGAGTTCATGCCCTGGATAATGGCTTACAAGTCTCTAAAATTTGAGGGCACAAAAACATAGAATAAAAACACAAAAATCAAGCATGTTGGTTTTAATTAGAAAGCAAAATTTAACTTGATTTATGCAGAAAAAGATTCTTTTAACAACATTCAAAAATTAACATTTTGCATTAATTACATTTTGTATTCACTTTCTAGTAAAATTTAATAATTGTATAACAGAAATCCACATTAGATTATTAAGTTTATTTATTTGTTGTTGTAATAAATAGTTGAGAAGAGAACTGTTTCAAAGAAGAAAGTAAAACAAAAAATCTGAAAGATATATTTTGATTTTGGTGGTCTATTAATATTATTATGGTCTATTAATTATTGTCTACCATTGTGTCTACAATAGATATTTCGATCTTTTAACAAATAATGCGTTCCACAATTTTTAAAAGCTCCTAGCTGAAAATTTGTGTCAGAAAAAAACAAAAAATAGTAAACTTTTTATATACGATCGATGTTTTATTTTTTTCTATGGTCCTTTAAATGTATTCAATGAACAATGCCTAGTATACATACAATGTAAGTATGTATACAAGTAAGGGAAAATGTACATGTATAATATGTTACAAAGGTCCTTTATATACGCTGCTGAGATAGAAAAAGCAATTTGATTAGTTTGAAAAAGAAAGGCCAATAATTATATTTTTTTTTCAAAAAAAAGTTACCGCGTCGGTAGCATGGCTTGCACAGGTAACTATTGAGACTTAATATGATGCAACAGGAAAAGTGAAAAATTGAGGAATGTTAAAAAACATATCTGATTGTAGTGAAGCCAAATTATAACTTTTTACATCCTAACTTATAACTTTTTTCTATTGAAAAAATAATATGTAATTGCGTTTGCAGAGTTACAAAAAATTTACGTATTATGCACCTGTTTATTTATAACATTTTGTTTAAACACAAACGTTATGTTTGCGGGGGTAAATCCGAAACGATACTCTGCTGAAATCTGTAGAAATGTGTCCGGTGCAAATATTCTCTTAACTCAATAATATAATTGGGCAAATTTATATACAAACCAACCGTATGGTCACCCAAAGCTTTGTAGCAGAAAGAACAGCTGAAGGCCGATTTGTTTTAGTATTAGCAGACAATTTATTTCTCGAAACGCGTGCAACTATGATGTCCGTAGTAAGAGCTGTTTTTTAATATCCTATTTTATTCCACTAAAAGTCTAGAATCGGCTGTTGGGCAAATGAAATATACAAAGACGGCATTCCAAAGATGGAGCTTTATGTGTTGTTTTCGAATTTTTGCAGAAAATGAAAATTCTCTGAGCGATAAATCGATGTCCGTAAATCGGCGTGTAACCTAACCGACGCCATTTTTTGTAACCTAACCGACGCCGTTTCTTCGCTCCTTATGAATATCTTGGAATAGAACTTTACTAAAATGTGTAAATGTTTCTCATAAATTCAATGCGCTAATCTTGACGCATCTCGTCGAGATTTTTTCGAGGTTTGATATTTTTTCAAGTCATAAACTTTTTGGTGAGCACCGCATGTAACATAACCGACGCCGAAATTTTGTCGCTAAAAAGGAAAGCATTTTAAAGGCATAGATTTCGACATAAAAAATGAATATAACTCTACAACACGTATTGAACAAAGTATTAGATATTAATTATGTGCTTTGCCTTCACTTTAGAAAGCATGAAAACACCACAAATGTAACATAACCGACGCTTGGGGTAGCATTATTGTAACTGTATTAAAACAAAGCTATGGTAATGTTCTTGAACAGCACTTTGCTGGACCTCACTGAAAAAATTATGTTATACACAGTTAGTTATCAGAATTTTAAGCATAAGATAATAGCGTATGGAAATAAAAATGCCTGGAAATTAAGTGCGTTTGTAATTCCACGTACTTTGAAATGTCGCTATTGATTATGATGGTAAATGAAACATACATTTTATAGCCTGATTTGCTTTAGAGATTTGCTTTAGAAAGTCAAAGTTCTCATTGTGGAAGCCACTACTGAGAACTATATTTTTAGCTTCACTGAGTAAAAATGGGGCATCCCAATTTTGCTGGACTTTTTTTACCATACAATTTCTTGTGTCTGTTGTGAGAATGTCAGACTCTTCTTTTATTTATTCTCCCTAGATGCATATGTATTGTACTTTTTTCTGAACATACCAATCAAGCATTAGATTTATAATGTTTTATTTCTATTGGAGGACCCAATTACATCCTTTCATAGAATACATATTATAATTTATTGGTTAATAATTTGCAGCCTTCAAATGACTTTGTGATGTTTGTCAAGTTGCATACCAGTGCAAGAAAACTGTTCCTCCTGCTCCTGTTTTCAAAAAATCTTGTTTTGACAGAAAGTGCCTATTTTGTAATTCTTTACATTATGATATACTCTATTGTTTAATAGTATCTGTTATAGACATAAAATGGCATATGCAACATATGGCATAGAATGAAGCATTGGGATACTACGTGGGGTAGTATAGTATGCCATTGGAATACTACTATGGACACATAGTATCCAAAAAAGTATTTTGTGTACCATAATGTGCATACACTATATATATAATGTATCATGCCTGCAATAAATGAATTGAATAAGCTTAAATGCTTACAATATGCATGATCATTGCATATAAACGTGACATGTTGTAGTTGCATGTGCATGAAGTACAACAAAATTATTTTGCAGATTCAAATCATAAAAATATAACTCAGAAGTGTATTGCAGCTAAACTGAAAATATTTTAGTTAAAATTATTGAAAGTTTATGTATATTGACTGTAAAAATATAGGCCCTACCCATAAGCATACTTCCATTAAAAGGGATTATGAGGCACAAATTTGAGGACTAGGGAGAGACGATTTATATATTTTTCATTCTATCATGTCCAGCAGATTAATGTTACCATTTAAGTATTTTACACTACTTAATTTGTAAATTTTACAATATATATACTCTATGCTATTGGTTGCATAGAGTGAGACAATGTGGCTTTTATGCATACCTGCGTCAGCACTGCTTCCACTCTGTATACCCTTTCAGGAATGCCAGTTGACATTCAAAAGAAGAAACTGTGCGACCGTCGGTACTGCGAAAGGAAGTTATCAACTGATCCAGATGGCTACAGGGCTGCGAGACAGGAATCTGCCAGAAAAGCATATATTAAGCAGTGTCAGACAAGGAGTCAATGTAAGCTGATCGTCAGTCGCAACAACACCCGTGATCGTGTTAGGGCATGCCGCGATAGATTAAAGTACGCAAATGCTGCAGTGAACAATGCACCAACAGCCAGGGTGGAATCTCACAATCGTTCTGAAGCAGCTCGTCACCGAGAGAGGAAGAAGCGTCAGATGAATCTTCAGAAACTTCTCAAGGAGAGGGACATGCTCCGCAGGAAGGTGTTTCGTTTTGAGAAGAGACTTACAAGACAGGTATGAACTAACACTATTTTACATTCTTAGTTTATATCGCGTTGTAATAAATAACAGTATATTGCAAGTCGAATCGCGCCAACCTATTCATGACAATGGTTAAAGACGATTATGTCGACATATCAACCTCGTTTATATACACATTTGTTAGCTTGCAGGGTTGCAAATAAAATGTCCCCAAACGACACTGACTGATAGTGACATAGACAATGAGAATGACAAGTATAAATTAGATGCATCGAGATGCATCAACAACACCTGCTAGCACAGCACGTGGCTTCACCATCATAACATCAGTATCGGCAGAGAAGTCAGCTGTTTATTCCACCCGACCAGGCAAGTTGCTGTACATTGGAAGATCTCACGGCACATCAACGCGTTGTGCTGATGATTCAGGCATTGATGCATCAATTCCTGGGCCGCACAGTAGCTCTGACTACAGGGAAGAGTAAACTTTAAATAATCGTCCAATTTTTACAAAATGGTATGTCCAAGTCTTCACCAGGAAGGAAATTCAACTTCAATGTCTATCAGCTTCACTGCATGACTTTCAGTGTGCTATTGTTTTTGAGGATTATAGGGATTGTGGTTGAAAGCAATAAAAATGTTGTGTCCTTGAGTGGGATTTTCATGGCTGAGGCGAGACTCGAATGTTCTGTATGGTCCAGTTGGTTGAACAGTGCAGCAGCCATACCAGTTTCTTCAAATTGCATTGTACTGCAAAGAATGGCTTTTACAGCAGCACAGATTTTGACCAGACTACAATCAGAATTTACATTCTCTCTGGTACCATCTGGGGCCATTAGATTGAAGGAACAAGAAAGAAAAACAAAAAATTACAGTGTACTTGAGAGTGCTATAAATTGACACTGATGATTCATTGAGTATTGGTTTAACTATTTTTCTCCTCATGTTTTATTCATATCTTTCGGGATCCATGAATATGTCCTACTCAGTATATATTTCTCTGCCAAACACTATATATGCAGAGTTGCACTTTTTCAATTACTGTGTACTTTTGTTGTATGTGCCCATCAAATTGCATAACAAAATGCTTACATTCTTTCTTCCATTTCAATATACAATTGTTTTGGATGACACTGTTTCTATGCAGTTTAAAATTCTTCATACTGTCATATACTTATGCCATGTTGCATATGCTTATCTATGTTTTTCAAGTTTAATCTCATCATTAAAGTCCTACATCAGTTCATATTATAGAAAAATGTTGTACTTGCTGAATTGAAACTTAATTAGTAATAAAAATGTTACTTTGCTTGTCAAACTACTATATTATCTTATATTATAGTTCCACAGCTTAATTTACTGACAGACTCCAGCTCAAATTGTTTAGACGATGCCTTTCCCTATATCAGTTGCTCTATTCAGTTTGTAAACTAGCAGTTGTTTTCAAAACTATACTTTCAATTAAACCTACACATAATGCATTGATAACCCACAGTATATGTATACTCTATTATTGTATAGGCCTACATAAACCTTTTAAACCATCTGAGGCAGCAAAAAATATGAAGATGTAATTTCAGAAGATGACTTTGCAATGGTGCATAATAATAATTAACAGCTGCAAATTGAACGTCTAATAACTTTCGACACATTGCAGTCTTGTCAATTAAAACACATGCCAACCATGCATGCATGATTCTTGGGAAGACGCTAGGAAAAATACAATTTTAGGTTCTTACACTTTACATGTAAATAGGTTACGCTGTTCAGCTCCATTCCTTTGATACGATGAGCTGTCTTATCGATGTAGGATTAATATGATTGAATTGACTTGATACAATACAATTGCTAAAGTTCATTCATGGAAATTCCGATAATCAAAAATAATATCCGCCAATTACGCGCCATAATGTTCATTCCGGAAATTAAAATTAAAATTGGAGAAAATCAAAAAAAGTTTGGAATTAATGTGCTTATCGTACCAAAAAACGATGCACCCGATAGAAGAACTATTGATTGGTACGCTTTGAATTACACAGAAGCAATTACTTTTTCGCGCAACAATAATTGCAGTTGCTTTTGGATTTACCCGCGGATTGATAACTTTCATTTCTTACATCGCAATTGCTGTATGTGTAATTTATGCGAGTCGCTTTCCAACGATACCATGCTCTTTTAAAGGTTCTTTTGCATTCTCCTCTAAAACTTTGATTACAATGTATTTGCATGCACGAAGCAGTATGAAGCATACTGAAAACAAAGATAAGAAAGATGATTAAAAATAACTCGATGAACAGTAATTTTTTATCTCGCATTGGTGGTACTGTGCGATAGATGTCATTACTTCTATTGTCCTTTCGAAATTGATCGCATTTTGTAAAATAAGTACTAAAAAGTGAAATAAAATAAGTCGAAAAACATGCTGCCCAGACGAAGACTAGTGGCTTATGATTATTTTATCGATCGCCAATTTTTTGTAATCTATGCACTGATTGGCGCGAGCACTAATGAAGCCCATTATTTCAATCACAAAAACTGATTTTATTTATTAATATATATAGAATGCGATAAGTTAGCCGAATAATTTGCACGAGTAATTACAACAAATTATGATTGAATGAAAAAGAGGAGCGTATGCTTAAAGCTAGCTATATTATACAATCAAGATGGCGTACCTGAGTTGAGTGCAGATCTATGAAATATACTCAAAATAATATTGCTAGTGAGAATCAGCTTGCACGCAAAGACGATAGCCAGTGCACAGCATATATAATGTGTACACCTAATGGCAAATATATTGCACTTTTAGTAACATTGCTGTCTATACAGAAGCTGTCTAAAGTAAAGTAAAATTTAAAAAATCTCTAAAAAATCGATAGAATTGTTTAAGTACGAGGGGTAAAAGCATAGATCGGCGAGAAAATCTGGTCTTTAAAGCGGAAAGTATGAAATTATTATGTAACTAAATTCTAGTGAACTTTATAAAGACTATAAGAAATAAAAAAGCGACGAGAACACAATAAGATTCTGCTATGATAAATAGTAATTATGCAGCTTATAGAGGTACTGCAGTGTGAAGATTAGCCGCTAAAAGATTCCATCAAAGGTGGGCCACTGTGGAGTCCGACTGAAATTCGCAGGTGTTTAATTAATTTATTTCTTTTTGTTTGTTATACTGATACACAAAATAATTCAAATTCAAATTCAAATTCAAATTCAATCCGAGACTAAAACTGACCGTTTCTAGGAAAGGCCGGATTCTATAATCAGCAGCCGGTGGCTGCGGTCCCGAGGACGGCTGCTGATCTCGCCAGCCAGTGGAAGCCTGCACCAGCATGGACTCGGGCCTGTGTGCAGTGGTCGGTCAGCGATTGATGTACTAATATTCCGCCGACAGCACAGCTGCGGTTATTGCACAGCGCAACTAAAGGCTGCGTACGGCTGTTCAGTCCATGGACTGGGGGGAACGCAACACCCACCCTCAATTACCCCTGCTGATGCTAATAATAATAATAATAATTGCAGGAGGGCTGCGGGCAATGGCACATCATTTAGTGACACTAGACCCGCAGCCAGCGAGGAGGCAATTCTGCACATTTCGCTGACTCCTGAGCACACACGCACACATATACTGTACGCAGGCACACACTCACACAGGTGTGTACATCTGCCCTGACTTTCTTATCGTCAGGCAGTGTAAATTTAACTGTGCCTTGGAGGTTGGCCCTCAAGGGCGTAAATTGCACGACAAGCCCCCAAGCCTTCTCTCCGCGGCTGCGCCCCAAATAAATGTGGCCTCGCCGTGAAATCAAACTTAGGGTACCTTGGTGCGAGAGGCAAACGCGTTAACCGCTCTGCCACCGACCCCCGCCCTGCTGATGCCGGTACCCATTTAACAGCTGGGTAAACTGAAGCAGTGCAGAGTTTAGTGTTTTGCTGAATGACAAAAATGTTCCAGTGGGGTCGGGAATCGAACCCCGACCTTCAAGTCGCGAGTCCGACGCTCTAACCACTGTCTAAGTCCATTTTTCTCCCGTTGTCACAAGACTAAGTTTGACACCTTCTTGTTGACGATGCAGCGGCGGCTGCGGCAGCTCGCAGGCCTAGACGCGGCATTCGCGGTCGAGATGGCGGCTGGTACTGGCTTAAATGATGACTATCGAGAACGGACCAGCTAGGCTGCTGCTGCTGCTGCTGGTGATGGTGATTTTGAAGGCCGAAGCTAGCAGGACAAAAAGGTTTGGTGGTGTATTTCTTTATTAGAAGTAAGTCGAACTACAAGTAGTCAAAAAATAAAGTGGCGGCAGTCAGTACAAAGTTACAAAGTACAAAGTTTAAAGTTACCGGTTTAAAATTAGCACCAAAATTAATTACCGTACTAAACACTTCTTCAAACATTTTCATATTTTCTTCTGCAATCTACACTACTAACTAAGTAGGATTTACGGAATGGAAAAGGCTTTTTATTTTCTATTTAGAGCGAATACTCTTATCGTTACTGTTAGACACCTTCCCGTGAAATCCTAACTAAATTCTCTAAACTAGTCGGAGTTGCTAAATCAAACTACACCAGCTGGCCTGACGTTTTTCCTTTTCCTCAAAAAATTCCATCCCCCATCGCCAGCGGAACAAACAGCTGGATGTGGGTCGTAGAGGCCTTGGAGCTATAGTGACAGGCAATTGGATTGGCTTCTCTTTATCTGAGCCTAAAAGAGTGCCAGCGGCTTAGGGCGAGGGACACGGAAAAAAAGATCCTTTAGTCATGCGACTTCGTGACTGCTCAACAACTCTTGACTTATTGCCTACTGAGCTCACACTGTCTCTCTTGCCCCCTAATCAGGAGTTGGTTCGTTTGAGGCCTCCTCTACAGGCCTACTATAGCTAGCCTTTGCTGCACGACACGCGTGTGACAATACGTGTTTCTCCGCGTTGATTCAGCAGCTACACTGCCGACTGAGTAGGGAATGAGTCCGGGCACAGATTCTATTAGTGCTCACGCTACAAGTGATACCCGTGATTTACAGACTCGGAATCTGTTTTGTCTGTATCTTCCTGTATTGCCTGTTCATCCGGTTTCTCAGTCTTTGTTATCTCATATTTTGCGAACTCTAATAACTGCACTCTCCTCTCTCCTCTCAAATTCCTCTCTCCTCTCTTGATTTCCTCTTTCCATATCTTCTCTCTCCACCCATTCTCTCTACCTCTTCCCTCTCCATATCCTCCCTCTCCACCTCTTCCCTCTCCACCTTTTCTCTCTCCACCACTTTTCTCTCCACCACTTCCCTCTCCAACTCTTCCCTCTCCACCTCTTCCCTCTCCACCTCTTCCCTCTCCGCCTCTTCCCTCTCCGCCTCTTCTCTCTCCGCCTCTTCCCTCTCCACCTCTTCCCTCTCCACCTCTTCCCTCTCCACCTCTTCCCTCTCCGCCTCTTCTCTCTCCGCCTCTTTCCTCTCCACCTCTTCCCTCTCCACCTCTTTCCTCTCCACCTCTTCCCTCTCCGCCTCTTCCCTCTCCACCTCTTCCCTCTCCATATCTTCCCACTCCACCTCTTCCCTCTCCACCTCTTCCCTCTCCGCCTCTTTCCCCTCCGCCTCTTCTCTCTCCGCCTCTTCCCTCTCCACCTCTTCCCTCTCCACCTCTTTCCTCTCCGCCTCTTCCCTCTCCGCCTCTTCCCTCTCCACCTCTTCCCTCTCCATATCTTCCCACTCCACCTCTTCCCTCTCCACCTCTTCTCTCCCCACCTCTTCTCTCCCCACCTCTTCCCTCTCCACTTGTCACCTCCCTTTTTTGATCTCTTTAAATGCATCAGCAGAAAAAAGTCCTGAGCTCACCTTTCATCGTCGCGGCTGACCTGAATGCTTCTCAGCCTCTCCTTGTTCCTCTGCCGTTCAACGGCCTGAATTAGAAGGAAGGTGAATTCAGAGATATCTGTCGAATAACAAGAAAACAGGGATGTAAACATTCGCTCAAAGAGAGTGACTCGAGTTTCAACTTTCTAAGAGGAAAGAAAGCATTATAACATTTTCTTGAATAATCTTCCCCCGCGCTGACTGAAGAACAGTGAACCTTCCCCCGAACTAGTAATTACTGAAACAGGAGGTTTCCCGGTGATTGATGACGCAGCGACCTATCAGTTTCCTTGGAGAATTCATTAGTAGCCGGAACTCCCGAATCCACCCAACCCTACGTTATGTCGCTTCGTTTAGTATCGTTCTTGTAAAAGAGTTTAGTTTTCAAAGGCTGCAAAACTATATTGCTAGTACTACTACTACTACTATACTACTATTACGAGCGTAATAGCAATTATTATTAGTTTTCTATTACCGCTTTTTGGCATTTAGATTTACACTTATGTCGATAAATGACTGCTGAGATAACTGACTACAAGGATGAAAATTTAGATAATTGACAGTTGTGACTAATAACTGCTTAGGATAAGTTACCATCGGGATAATTTACCTCTTAAGATAATTGAATACTGGGATAATTTACCACGAAGATAATTGACTTAGCTCACAACAGTAATAAATCACTTTTAGGAAAGTAGGAAAAGAAAGATTCAGATTTAGATAATAATTTAGATTACAAATGGCGAATTCTGCTTTACAAAAATAGAATCCTATAATAATATATCAAATACTGAACAGGCAGGCCTTTGCTCTAACTATGATCGTTAACACCGGAAATTTGACTGCAAAGCCATCCATTGGTAATCAATACCAGTGAGAGGCAGTCCGTTGAATGTGGGTTTAGATGAACTGAAATTAATCATCTTGTAATATTTTTCATGATTACTGAGAGATCAATGGGTTCAATGGAACAGTTAATCATGGACTTTTGTAGGTGAGATTATCAATAAATTGAAGAGAGACAAGATGCTTATGAAGTTCTAGTAAGATTTTCGTAATGGGAGATTATCCTGAGTAAAGGTGAGATTATAGTGGAACTAGGGTAATATTACTATATCCCTTGGAATTAGAAAGGAATTAAGAAGTTGAGGCTACCGTCATTGCATTTGGACAATTCTTATGAAGCTCAGCAGAAACTAACAATTTGGGAAATTTATCCGGGTTTGCCATAGTTCGCATTATTTTACTAAGAATCCACAAAAAACAGGCAGACAAAAGAAGCCGGAGAGGAGAGCCAAGACAAAGAGCGGGCAATGACAGCAAGATCTTGCTTCATACTCTGAATTTCCTTCTTTACTTACTTAGTCTTCTGGCCCTGGGCCTCATGGCAAAGTAGAGGAGAACAAGCACAGGCAAGACAGTTTAGTCATTGGAGAGCTACATTATGTCGATGGCAAATGGATGCAGCTAGTGCACGCCCTGGTAGAGGAGGCTTGAGGTGATTGGAATGGGAACGGCTGGTCTAGAATGAATGCGAATGAGCTATGACTCATTGCTAGCAGATGCTCAGGCGACACTGATAGAGAGAAAGACAGACAGACAGATGGAGAATCGGGGGACAAGATCGCGAAACGGCACGGCAATGACGTTTTTTGGTAGACGGTGTGGATGAGGTTTGGGGCAAACAACTCATTACTGATTTTGAGTTTGGCCAAGCCTTGAGTCGGCGTCCTTACATTGCATTAAGAGAGAGAAGAGGGAGGGAAGGAGAGAATCAAAGGCTTCTCTGGGATTCTCTGGACTGCCTTGCTCTGATTTCCCTCTTCGTTCTCAAAGAACCACTCTGCTTCAAAACTGTCGTGCGCGTGACACTCCATGCGTGCCCTGCGGGACCGGCCAGAGGAATAAAATATATGTCCCAGAGCACAGTTGGGGGCGGGGAAAGGCATTAGGGCTTCTCCAGAAGCATACAGCTGGGCACATCCAGACTTTGGCGGCGAAGGTCTGTTTATGAAAGGGGGTTATCAGCGCTAGTCTATATATAAAAGTTTATCAGTTCCTTAATTTTTTTATTCACCTAAAATTGCTAGTTGAATTTTTTTCTTGTGCATTGATGTTGCAGCTTAGAAATTATCTGGACCTCCTTGGCTACGTCGGTCTGTTTTTGAAAGGGGGTATCAGTGCTAGTCTATATACTAACTTTCTGTCTGTCTATTCTCTGCTATTCTGTCTCCTTCCGCCTAAAATTATATTCCCAATATGTAGGCCAATACAATGTAGCTTGCAAGACATTGCACCTGTATAGCCTTGAAATATATAAGCATTCGATCCTGAAGGTAATAGCGCGTACACCATCTCGCAGCTCCACCTCGAGCCCACTGAAAGCCTAAACGATAACCCGAAAGAAAATGATAGAGAAGGAAGGAAAATCACTTTACGTTTCATGACAAGCAGCTTACTGAGAAATCGCTCGGCCTTCCAGCCTTCTCAAATTCAGTGTGTAAGGGAATCCGATTTTCTCTCTCAAGAGATAGGGGCAGAAATTTTGCTGCTCCACTGAATGGCAATCACATCGCAACGAAGATAGCATAGTGACCAGTGTGCGGAGATGGATGTAGAGAGAGCAATATTCCGGTCATAATAATAACAATGTTAGGGGAAATATGACGGGTGGACACATTTCTATCTGCGGAATCTAATTTCCCTCTTTGCGTTCCCCTTCTCTCATCTAATCTCCAGTTTTGGCCAAGCCTCATGTCCATTAACCGCCCACATACCTCTCAATATGGGACAAACAGTGCCACCTAGAGTCAGTAAGAATAAAAAATATTATACTTAATGGGCTGCCGAGCGGATAATATGGCTCAGGTTCTACGAGGCTCAACTAATGGCTCTTGGAAAAGGCATAAATATTTTTGTTTACTTTTTATCTACCCATACTCTTAATCTTTTAATTCTCTCCTCTGTCTTACATTATCATTATTCTCAGCCTAATTCTCATAGAAAATCTGTTTATGAGAATTGAAAAATGTCTAACTTATCTAATATTTTTCACATTTGACTTAAATTCGAACTCACGACCTCTCGGTTAAAAGTCCGAAGCTCTAGCCACTAGGCTATTGGATCCTTTCTTCCTCATTCCGTCAAACAAGTATCATTGTGCATAAATAACTGAATGGGAGTCGAAGAAAATAAACTTACGCTGTGTCGCCTGCTGGCCCTCTCAGAGTCAACCGAACGACCTAGAAAGAGCGAATCAAGCAAAACGACACAAAATTATCCTCATTATTAACCAACTAAACTGTAGCCTAGTGCCTGCAACCGCATTTTCACAAGCTGACGGGAAAATAGCTTTAACGCCCGCACACTAAGCGCGCACTTGTAAAAAGCTGACTGGGATTTGTCAGTCCACTATTGTAAGTGCTTCCAGATTTTCTCTTGCACTTCACTAACACTGACCTTTTCCATTCGGGCACGCCAGCTGGGTTGCCTGGGGACACCGGCGCAGCTGCACTTCCTCATCAACTACTGGACTATTTGGGGATACCGCATCGACTAGTTCAGCGTCTGAGAGTGCCTGGCCGATGGGACTCGAACTGGCGACCTCCGGGAAAATCGGCGTCGGGGAACCGGCGGAAGTTGTCGGCGTTGACTGGCGATGCTGCTGCTGCTGCTGCTGCCAGCCAAGCACGAGTTCGCACATGTGCGCTTCAAGCCGACGGGTCACCTGCTCAGCGATGGCCTCGATGCCAACAGTGCTGTAGCTGATCTTCGGGTTCTGCGGCGAAGCGGGATAAGGGATTATTTGTTACTTGTGTGTTGCCATGGTTACAAATCGATCTCGGGTCTACATAATTTCTTCAAACTGAGAACCTCGCGACTGATAGCTTAGATGAGTTCCACTTCTGATTGTCAATCAAGAGTAGCAAGCATATTGATTGATGGGCGAATATTGATTAGCAGGGACGGACTATTTTCTTGTCACTTGGAGTCGATGTTGAAATCTCGGATTTTCGATTTCGTCATTCAGTCTATTAATAAATGTGCTAATATAATGGCATTACACAGAACTGAAGTGTTCAGCATAAGGTCATTCGATTCGACAATCGATTTTAAGAAACTTTTCATCATGGCCCTACTAAATGAGGACTCGTCAATGTGACACTGGCGCACACAAAATCGCATTGCATTTACTCTCGAACCAGCCGGTTCTTGTTCTCTTCACTAGAACTGCCTTGGTAACTATTCAAAAGAAATAAAATCTTGAAGTCGTGAGCCGCTTTTTACTCAAATCCTAAACCACTCCATATAGCTGCCGTGAGAAAAAGAGTTCGTTTCATTCTGTCCTCACACTCTCTCTCCAGGTACGATTTTTTTTAACTTCCTTTTTTCTTTCCCTACTTCTCTAATATTAATTCATATGGTGGTGTGAGCGGAGTGGACAAATAGAGACTGCAGCTCACTTACTCTACCTACCTAGTTATATATTCTAAATTGGACCGGCAAACTGGGCTGCACTGAAGTACAGAAGGCAGCCAAAAAACACTGCGGAGCTGTTTGCCAGTTCAAATTTCAACTTTAACTGATTAAGTTTCAACTAGCAATTCATGCAGAACCCGTTTTGTGTACGGGAGAGAGTGGGCGCCACATGGCGTGTTTACAGGACTGGCACAATGTGCATTTCTGCAGGGTCTTCTTAAATGCAGGGCGCTCAGCTGAACTCATGGAATTTTGGGTTCTCAAACCATCTGATGGAATGCAGGGTGCTCAATCCAACTGATGGAATGCAGGGTGCTCAATCCAACTGATGGAATGCAGGGTGCTCAATCCAACTGATGGAATGCAGGGTGCTCAATCCAACTGATGGAATGCAGTTAGTGCATTGTAAATATGTTGTGAAAATAGCAGAGGCATAACAGGACTCAAATAAAATAGCAAATAAGCTTCCAGTAGCAAATTAAAAAACATGCGACATAAAACTGGCGAAATCTAATCAACTAGGCAGCTAAAGCGTGACACTAGAGCTGTAACAAGTAGGAGCTCATTCATTTTGAGCAGTATGACTCACTGGGACACAGTCTGGCACGAGGCACGTGCCTTCTGCCAGCAGCCAGTCAAGCTACCAATAAAACTAGCGCTCAAGTGGCAGAATGCGCAGCATTTTCAGGGGATCGTTGTTGGACAGTAGCAGAACTTTACAGCAAAGAAATTTTCAGCGGGAAGCTCTGGGAAGAATGAGATTGGCGAGGGAGGGATAGACTAAGATTGTAAGGCCAATACAGTAGAATTCAGAGCTGAGTTGATGGGGCTGGCTTGCACAGCACACAGGGGGGTCAGGCCGACCTGCGAGGTCAGGTTGGGGGCATTGTTGCCAAGTCCTGCACAGGAGGGGCGGAGATGGAGACAGGGAAGGGAGAAAGAGCATTTCCTTGGCTAGTGGGATACGGTGGAAATTCCACAGCTTCTGAAAGCCACTTTGAGCATAACAAGTAAGATTAGTGATTTCCGCTAAGATGGAATGGAAACTAGGATAATAATATTTCCCACAAAACTTTTGTTCGATAAAAAGGGAGCTGAATTTTGATGGACATATAATAATCACGAATCGGAAATGAACCGTCAACATCGATCAGGTCTTCATACCGTTTGCCCAGCAATTTTTCTGCCTTATCACTAAGCAACCAGCTAGTACGCTTGCAGATTTTAAGGGATCTAAACACACCTTCGCGGCCAAGTCCCCATATTTGGATTAGAGGAACAAGCTTGGGATTTATCTTTGGAACCATTTCTTTCTCCTTTCATACCTTCCGGTGGGGATTTAGAAGGCGGAGAAACAGGGATTAAGTCCCAACGTTTGCACGCGAACTGTAGGGAAAATAGCGGCAGCTTTCCTGAGCCCTGACTTGAATTCTTCAGATTTCTGCAGCCATATGGACACAGGAAAAGTGCAAGAGAAACAGATGTAGTCTTTTACTACCGAAAATGTTACAGGTTTTCTAACTGATTGTTCAGACTTTGTGCCTGAATGGATGTAACGTGCTTAACACACCTGATGGAGTGCAGGGTGCTTAACACATCTGATGGAGTGCAGGGTGCTTAACACATCTGATGGAGTGCAGGGTGCTTAACACACCTGATGGAGTGCAGGGTGCTTAACACACCTGATGGAGTGCAGGGTGCTCAATCCATCTGATGAAATCCAGGGTGCTCAATCCATCTGATGAAATCCAGGGTGCTCAATCCATCTGATGGAATCCAGGGTGCTCAATCCATCTGATGGAATGCAGGGTGCTCAATCAAACTCATGGAATGCAGGGTGCTCAATCCAACTCATGGAATGCAGGGTGCTCATCCATCTGATGGAATGCAGAGTGCTCAATCCAACTCATGGAATGCAGGGTGCTCAATCAATCTGATGGAGTGCAGGGTGCTCAATCCATCTGATGGAGTGCAGGGTGCTCAATCCATCTGGTGGAATGCAGGGTGCTCAATCCAACTCATGGAATGCAGGGTGCTCAATATATCTGATGGAATGCAGGGTGCTCAATCCATCTGATGGAATTCAGGGTGCTCAATCCATCTGATGGAATGCAGGGTGCTCAAGAAATCAAAATAGACATGTATGTCTCACCGCTCTCATGTGGGCCACCACTGGCCATGTAGCTTGGCCGGCATCAGTGACTTCTTCCTCATCAATATCATCGTCGTCCTCGTCCCCGTAGCCCGACCAGCCACGCACGCCGAAATTTCCTCGACACCGACGCTTCTGTCCCCGGCTTCCTGATCGTCTCCGTCGGCCTCGCTCAGCGCCAGAAACGGTCGAATGTCGCGGCCGCAGACAGCCGAAGTACAATGCCAGCACGGCAGAGCTGACTAGACAGACAACAACCAGCACGATGCCGGATGCTGCAGCTGCTGCCATTGCCAACTGTTGCCAACCTTGGCCAAGTCCAGAGTCGGCCCAATTGTCCACTTTCCCGTGCTCAATTGTTGAAGCCAGTTCGCCCAGGGGAAGAACTGAAAGCGGCGGAACAAAACAACAATATTAATAAGCACTGATACCTTCACAAGTTAATTAAAAATTTTAATTCACTTGTAGCTGCAGGCTGTTGCACTTCGTATCCGAGTAGGTCAGACACCCGCGCTTGTTTCAGTCTATTTATCAGAGCTGCAGACTGGTCCGCTGGGACGTAGGAGCCGTTTTGTTGCGCGATGTACACCAGCCGGACTAGCTGGCTGCTTGAGTTTATTTGCAGGCGGTTAGCCGAGACCAGCTTGACGATAGGAAGGAATACAACGAAAAAGAAGCACGACAATTTGTAGTAAACAGTTCCGCCACCCCACTCCCGACCCTTTTCGTGCAACCACCTCACACCCAACCCTTCCCGTGCTGCTACCTCACATACTACCATTTTCCAGCAGCCAACTCACTCCCAACCCCTTTCGTGCAGCCACCTCACACAACCCTTCCCTTGCAGCCACCTCACTCCACACCCTTACCTTGCAGCCACCTCACTCCCCACCTTCCCTTGCAGCCACCTCACTCCCCACACTTCCTTAGCAGCCACCTCACTCCCCACCCTTCCCTTACAGCCAACTCACTCCCCCACCCTTCCCTTGCAGCCACCTCACTCCTTACCCTAGCCTTGCGCAGCCACCTCACACCCAATCCTTCCCTCCTAACTCAGATACTATTAGCAGCAGCTGAACGAAAAATTCACACACCAGCACTTCCAGGGCTGAACTGTTTCCGTCGTCACCGCCAACAGCTGCGCGAAACAATGCCAACAATCTAGCAGCAATGCGGACACGCCATACACAAGAAGACGCGTTTGTTTCCATAGGGACTGATGCTAGCACTGCAATTAAAGTAGACAGGTAGACAGAAAGTATTCAAAAGAAGCTACAGAAGCTGTAGTAATTTTAACAAAGTTTTAGCGCTCTATTGAAAAGCACAAAATCAAGAAAAATCGGGTAAAACTATTTCCTGTTGTTTCTTAACTCACCTGTTTGCAACCAAAATGTAGTAAAGTTTGAATATTTAGACACATTATCATCGCAAGTTGTTAAATTGTCATTTTCTGATGCACTTAATGGAGCCACGGTTTTTTTCATTGTCCCAAGAAAGTTGTTAGTTGTAGAAAGCACATTTGCTAGTGTCTGTTCTGTTAATGGGGTCGTTTTAGCATTCATAATAGGCGACATAGTAGAATATGTTTGCCCAGCTGAATCTGCCATGGTAGTTGTAGATTGTAGATTGGACGATTCATTGACCAAAATCGTACTCAGTGATGATACAGTTGCATTGTTATTTGCTAGGAGTTGCAGAAAATGTGGGTTTTCAGTTATTAGCAACATTTAACAAAAAAAAATATATAATAATATAAAAGAAATTTACAGCAATCTTTCTATGAAATTTTACATGTAATAGCTAATTTGAAACTTGTATGAAAAACGTTTGAAAGGGTCACTAGAGAATGCTATTGTCCTGTAAAAAAGCCAATTAATAAAAAAAATAAAAAAATAAAGAAGACAAAAATATGACAATTGAATGCAATACGATTTTCTCTATTACGTAAGTACTTTAATTCTAGGATTTGAGAACTCGAACTTTGAATTCATTTAATAAATTTACATAACAAACTACATTTTTATTTATTTATTTTATTTATCAATTATCAATTATTAAATTTGTATTCCCTTTTGGCATATTTTCATTCCTAAACCTGGCTTGAACATCAAAAATTCAGAAAACGATTATTTATTTGCAGCAAAAACTGAAAAATATAACCACAAGACTTACTTGCACTCATAGGGTTTAATTCGTCGCTCCTTACAATGCTTTGTAACAGAGAAATAATACTAATAAATAAGAAATAGAAAATCATTTTAAAACGCCCTATCTTTTTTAATTATAAAATTGTCATCGTCGTGAAATCTATATTTTTGCTAACCATCTCGGTCTCTATAAGAACTACGCGTACGGCGTACAAGCTACAAGTATGTACTATAATTGCAATTTGATTCATGTGGCTTCCATTTTCAAGATCAACGTGATCTCTTTCGTAGTTTAAATTTTAACTAAAGGGAATCGCGAGCATGAAAATTTAAGCGCTGAAAAATTAATTCAACTTTTTTTAATCTAAACATCATAAGTTTGTCTAAACGGATTTCTCGTGCGTTTTTTTGCATAGAAACAAGCAAAAATTGTTTTATCTATCAATTGTCCGCTAAATTGAACGGACGTCATAAAAACACTTACACTCACTTATTTTCGCTTACTTTTTCGCTTTTAATCCATTCATTCGTCCGCCCTTTTGTTCTTAAACTGCATCTGGACCTCTCCATGGAAAGCTTTAGTACAATGTGAAATATGTAAGCTTCGAACGATGAGAAACCAGAGAAAAAACTAGTATGCATCTGTAGTGTTTTTATTAACTGTTTAGAAGCGCTCATTTCATATGGAATCACTTTATTTTATAAAGGTTCATTGTAGATAGTAAAAAATGCAATGGTTTCATTGGTCACGAAATATTTATTGCATTGAAATACTTTTTTGTCTGCGCCTAATTTCTACTCTTGGCTCAAGGACCAGTGATATAGTTATACTATAATGGGCCTTTCCTTTTTCCTTAGGCAGAAATGTTTCAGAGAAACGCATATTTTGAGAAGCCACGTACAGAAACTTTATTTATGTTAAGTTTGTACAAGCCTTAAGTCGTTCAAACGCCAAAAAAATGTTGCGGCGAAACTATATTATTTATTATGCTTAGGGTTGTAATATTACTCTTATTCCAATATTAGTACAATAGTACTGCAATGCTAGTTCGTTAAGTCAGACCTCGCATAATACGAAGGTTATATATCTGCGTTCAGCTTTTAGGCGTTGTGAGCCAGTCAGGTTTGTAAAATTTTAATGCTGTTTTTAGTGCATAATTCTCGTATAGTGATGTGTCTTCCGCGTCTTACTGCCTTTGTAAGTTTTAATTATGATAAATTTTTACTTCTTTCTTTCATGCCCATACAGTGCTTAAATTATTCTGTGTGTCCACTTTTTTCTTGTATTCTTATCTGGCAGTTAATTTACGCAGATTATAATTTGCCCGAAACTTTCATTGAATCAAAATTGCAACTCTGTAACCATTGTTTAACAAGCAGTCATTTAACAATTTTCGTCGCAACTCTAGCTCGATTTTTCAGTTCGAGCACCATAAAAATAGACAGGTTGAACTAATTCAGGTTTATTATGACGAAACCTGCAAAAAGCTCTTGGACAGTCGTCTGTTTGCTCAAGGAAATGGGTTGGAAGAGTGGGGTTGGGGACGAATCTCCGGTCGCGGGTTTGTTTTTATCGGCTCTCCATTCCATCCGCTACTAAATTGAGAAGAACAAAAACGCGCCAAGGTTTTCTTCTCTTTAGCGGTGCAGGGCAAAGAAATCTAATCGATTGGGCGCAGCAATCACATTTGGGCTGAATTATTGAACAATTTTCCGTCTTATATTGCCGCAAACTAGCATTGGAATCCTGAAAGTTAAAATGTTGAGTGTTGGATACTGCACTAAACGTTATAATTTAGTTGTATTGCGCGTGAAGTGACTACTGAAACAGATATTCAGCTAAATTAATGTTAGGCCCCTTTAAACTGTTTCAAGTAATCGCTTAGATATCACAAAAATTGTATATACTTAAATAGGTGCGCTGTTTGTTTTAATCGTTATAATATTTTAAAGAAGGCTAGCTAATGAACATATAATAACAGATTACGGCTAAAAACTCACATGAAGACAAATCCTATAATTTAATTGATTTTGAAATCCAATCAAGGACACGATTTGTTTCAATAGAACTGAGATGCCAAACCCCGACGTTTAGATAAGAATTCCGAATCTGTATAATCACGGGGCTTCAAGCTCCGGACGTAATATTTATATGCTAACACAGAACGTTCCGTCTTACAAGCCAGTCTTATTGATAATGTTTCTAAACATATACGAGTATGTACAGCATGCAGTAACATTTAAAGAGATTTCGAACCGAATTTTCTTCTTCAATTCGGCCTTCTTGTGGCGTTTCTATTTTCTAAAAGTGGATTTATTTGGTCCTACGATCGACCTAAAGTTCGAAGTGTACTCGTATTGCAAGCTAGTTTATGGCATTAGCTTCCGACCCGAAACTACTGTAGTGCACAATAAAGGTATTTTACTGTCTGCTTCCAGCTTCTGTACCTTCCGCTTCAGTTTGCATAATACGAGTATCATGCATAAAACGCGATCACAAGTAAGCAGGCTCAAAAAAAAAAACAATTTTTTCAACCACAATTAAATGATAACATAAAAACGGCGCTAATTCAGACCAAACAAACTCATCCTCCACTACTCACCCAAAAGTACAAAAATTATTTAAGATCTTAAAGTTCTTAACTAAGCTTTCAACCAAACAAAAATCAAACCATGCAGCTCCCGAGAAAACCATTAATGAAAATGTCTGCGACAGTTGCTGCTTAAGTCGTTGGGTTGAACAGAGCTGTCAGGAACCCGCGACTGTCACAACCAGAGAATGTCATGAGCTTCAATTGCCGATCCCATTGAATAGAATGGATTGCTAGTCTATCCTATGAATGAAGAAATTCAACGAATTGCTAGTCTATCCCATGGTTGAGGGAATAGAATGGATTGCTAATCCATCCCATGGATGAAGGAATACAATGGATTGCTAGTCTATCCCATGGTTGAGGGAATAGAATGGATTGCTAATCTATCCCATGGATGAAGGAATACAATGGATTGCTAGTCTATCCCATGGTTGAGGGAATAGAATGGATTGCTAATCTATCCCATGGATGAAGGAATACAATGGATTGCTAGTCTATCACATGGTTGAGGGAATAGAATGGATTGCTAATCTATCCCATGGATGAAGGAATAGAATGGATTGCTAATCTATCCCATGGATGAAGGAATAGAATGGATTGCTAATCTATCCCATGGATGAAGGAATAGAATGGATTGCTAATCTATCCCATAGACGCAGTAGAGACTTCAAACCTATAGTCCTGCTTTATCAAGGGTATTTCGACCCTGATTTGGCAAATCAAATTAATTGCCGTAGCTTCATCATGTACTTTGGTTCACGGCCAAAGCCGGTCTCTTTAACAGAGCTCCCAGTGGAGACATGACGGCTGGAGGATCGACTGCGAATGCAAATTACTTTGCTTGGATACTCTTTGATAGGCTTTTGAGGCTGCTGCCCTAATCTTCGCCTGTCCCACACAAACAGTTGAATGCATGAGCAGGCAAATCTATTCATTGTATCAGACGACCTCCGCCAATCACCATTGACCAATTAGAATAACTTTTATCTATTCTAGATCGATTGTATCTATCTATCTATCTATCTATCTATCTATCTATCTATCTATCTATCTATCTATCTATCTATCTATCTATCTATCTATCTATCTATCTATCTATCTATCTATCTATCTATCTATCTATCTATCTATCTATCTATCTATCTATCTATCTATCTATCTATCTATCTATCTATCTATCTATCTATCTATCTATCTATCTATCTATCTATCTATCTATCTATCTATCTATCTATCTATCTATCTATCTATCTATCTATCTATCTATCTATCTATCTATCTATCTATCTATCTATCTATCTATCTATCTATCTATCTATCTATCTATCTATCTATCTATCTATCTATCTATCTATCTATCTATCTATCTATCTATCTATCTATCTATCTATCTATCTATCTGTCTGTAATTTTCCCGTCTTTATCCAATGCAATTCTCATACTTTTTATCATTGCATTCTGGCCAATAGAGGAAAATTTCTAAATAGGGTTGTGAAGGACGCCTCCTTGAAATGCACAGCTCCTCATTGGACGGCGGATTTACGAAGAGATTTTAGAGCTGTTTCACGACGCACATCGGGGATAAAACAGAGCTACTCTGGCCTCTTAATAATCGACAAGCAACTGGTTTGAAAATTCGAATTTACTTTGGTAAGTTTCATCTCGCTACCTGCTAAAGCTTTTAAAGAAAGAAATACTGGTTATTATATTGATAGATAGATAGATAGATAGATAGATAGATAGATAGATAGATAGATAGATAGATAGATAGATAGATAGATAGATAGATAGATAGATAGATAGATAGATAGATAGATAGATAGATAGATAGATAGATAGATAGATAGATAGATAGATAGATAGATAGATAGATAGATAGATAGATAGATAGATAGATAGATAGATAGATAGATAGATAGATAGATAGATAGATAGATAGATAGATAGATAGATAGATAGATAGATAGATAGATAGATAGATAGATAGATAGATAGATAGATAGATAGATAGATAGATAGATAGATAGATAGATAGATAGATAGATAGATAGATAGATAGATAGATAGATAGATAGATAGATAGATAGATAGATAGATAGATAGATAGATAGATAGATAGATAGATAGATAGATAGATAGATAGATAGATAGATAGATAGATAGATAGATAGATAGATAGATAGATAGATAGATAGATAGATAGATAGATAGATAGATAGATAGATAGATAGATAGATAGATAGATAGATAGATAGATAGATAGATAGATAGATAGATAGATAGATAGATAGATAGATAGATAGATAGATAGATAGATAGATAGATAGATAGATAGATAGATAGATAGATAGATAGATAGATAGATAGATAGATAGATAGATAGATAGATAGATAGATAGATAGATAGATAGATAGATAGATAGATAGATAGATAGATAGATAGATAGATAGATAGATAGATAGATAGATAGATAGATAGATAGATAGATAGATAGATAGATAGATAGATAGATAGATAGATAGATAGATAGATAGATAGATAGATAGATAGATAGATAGATAGATAGATAGATAGATAGATAGATAGATAGATAGATAGATAGATAGATAGATAGATAGATAGATAGATAGATAGATAGATAGATAGATAGATAGATAGATAGATAGATAGATAGATAGATAGATAGATAGATAGATAGATAGATAGATAGATAGATAGATAGATAGATAGATAGATAGATAGATAGATAGATAGATAGATAGATAGATAGATAGATAGATAGATAGATAGATAGATAGATAGATAGATAGATAGATAGATAGATAGATAGATAGATAGATAGATAGATAGATAGATAGATAGATAGATAGATAGATAGATAGATAGATAGATAGATAGATAGATAGATAGATAGATAGATAGATAGATAGATAGATAGATAGATAGATAGATAGATAGATAGATAGATAGATAGATAGATAGATAGATAGATAGATAGATAGATAGATAGATAGATAGATAGATAGATAGATAGATAGATAGATAGATAGATAGATAGATAGATAGATAGATAGATAGATAGATAGATAGATAGATAGATAGATAGATAGATAGATAGATAGATAGATAGATAGATAGATAGATAGATAGATAGATAGATAGATAGATAGATAGATAGATAGATAGATAGATAGATAGATAGATAGATAGATAGATAGATAGATAGATAGATAGATAGATAGATAGATAGATAGATAGATAGATAGATAGATAGATAGATAGATAGATAGATAGATAGATAGATAGATAGATAGATAGATAGATAGATAGATAGATAGATAGATAGATAGATAGATAGATAGATAGATAGATAGATAGATAGATAGATAGATAGATAGATAGATAGATAGATAGATAGATAGATAGATAGATAGATAGATAGATAGATAGATAGATAGATAGATAGATAGATAGATAGATAGATAGATAGATAGATAGATAGATAGATAGATAGATAGATAGATAGATAGATAGATAGATAGATAGATAGATAGATAGATAGATAGATAGATAGATAGATAGATAGATAGATAGATAGATAGATAGATAGATAGATAGATAGATAGATAGATAGATAGATAGATAGATAGATAGATAGATAGATAGATAGATAGATAGATAGATAGATAGATAGATAGATAGATAGATAGATAGATAGATAGATAGATAGATAGATAGATAGATAGATAGATAGATAGATAGATAGATAGATAGATAGATAGATAGATAGATAGATAGATAGATAGATAGATAGATAGATAGATAGATAGATAGATAGATAGATAGATAGATAGATAGATAGATAGATAGATAGATAGATAGATAGATAGATAGATAGATAGATAGATAGATAGATAGATAGATAGATAGATAGATAGATAGATAGATAGATAGATAGATAGATAGATAGATAGATAGATAGATAGATAGATAGATAGATAGATAGATAGATAGATAGATAGATAGATAGATAGATAGATAGATAGATAGATAGATAGATAGATAGATAGATAGATAGATAGATAGATAGATAGATAGATAGATAGATAGATAGATAGATAGATAGATAGATAGATAGATAGATAGATAGATAGATAGATAGATAGATAGATAGATAGATAGATAGATAGATAGATAGATAATGAAGAACAGAGGCCACGCACGCAGTTCAGGCAGTTGCTTGCTGATTAAGAAACAAAAAAGTTGACTATTAAATTACCAATATTTCGGCCAAAGTTTGGCCTTCGTCAGGGTATTATTAAAAAAACGAAAATAAATTTTAAAACGAGTTACAAGGTTAATAATCAAATTTTAGAGTCAATTAGAGTCAATGGGTTTAAAAGGCGTCTCAATGTAGGCATGTTGCCATCGCTGTGCGGGAGCAGGTGGTCAGTTGGATGAGTACGTCTCCTCTGAAATGTGGTTAAGCGTACAATCGATCAGAGTTGGAAGTCTTGAGGGGCAGAGTATGTCTTTTAACGAGCGGGACTTGGTGTACGCAGCTACAGTGTTCAGACCCTGTGCGTGCTCAGATATGGCAGTGCGCATTTTACGTATAGTGCTTGCAGAGTGGTCACTGAATGGAATCACTATGGGAATGCATGCACTTTTGTTATTGTCAGCTGTGTTTATTCCAGCGGGAGCCATGGTGCTTAATAAGTCTATGAGTTTCTGCTCCATGTCACGGCGTTTGCGTTGAGCTGCCGCCTTGTCGGTGTCACTCTCAGGACTGATGTACCACAGTCCCATGAAGCGTAAATCCTGGAGGTTGTGACCTGAAGCGCAAAAATGCCTTGCAACTGGGGTGTCCTTGGTTAGTCTGATGTCGCTCAGGTGGGCCTTGAGTCGAGTCTTTAGAGCCCCACCTGTCTCACCTACATAAACGCAGCTGCTATCGCAAGCTTTGCAAAGAATAGCGTAGACAGTGTTTCTTGAATCGCAGCGGACTTTTTGGCAGATTCTGTAGACCATTTTCGTAGAATTGGAGCCAGGGCAGACCTGGCCGAATTGGCCGTGCTCCTTGCACAAGTCGCAGCCAGGGGTGTCACAGAATAGGAAACCAAACTCCCAAAGACAATCCGGGTAGAAGCCTAACTGTCTGAGGGCAGATTTTTTCGCGTTCCGAATCAGACGGACTGAATAACCCTGCTTCTTTAATATGCCCATCAGGTCGCTGCTGGCCTGGTCAAAGTCGGCTTTGAATGTGCAGCGACGTGCATAGCGTAGGAACTGGGATTTCAAAATACCCTTAAAGGTGTGCTTCGGGTGGAATGAGTTTGGGTTCAAAAGTTGGCGAGAGTCAGTGGGTTTGAAGTAGATCGAGCAAGTCAGTTTTCTCTTATTATCATGTGTAGTTAGGCCAACATAGCAGTCTAGGAAGTTAACTTTCTCTTTACTGTGTTGCATTGTGAGCCGGATATTGCTGTCAAATGTATTTAAGTGTCTGTGTAGTTCCATTAGTTGGGACTCTGTACCAACAAAAACCATGAAGATGTCGTCAATGTAGCGTTTATACAATCGTGGCGTGAAGGGTGCAGAACTCAGGGCTCTGGATTCCCAGTCTGCCATAAAGATGTTCGCGTAGGAAGGCGCAAAAGCTTTCCCCATACTTGTGCCCTTAATTTGAAGATAGCGCGTGTCATCAAAAATAAAGTCATTTTGGTTAAGGTTGATGTCCAAGAGATCTAGTATTTGTTGATCTGGTCTCGATTGTTGAGGGTAGATCTGAAGTGCGTTTTTCACAGTCGCAATCCCTCTATCCGTTGGGATGTTTGTGTAAAGTGATTCGACATCCATTGTGACCAGAAAAGCTTCTTCATCCACGGAAAGATCCAGGCTCTGAATCACTGCTTGGAAGTGATCGGTGTCTCGAACGAACGAGTCTTGCTCTTTTGCGATCGGTTTTAAGAACGTATCAATTAGTTTGGCGCTCATATAACTTTCAGAGTTGCAGTCGGAAACAATCGGTCGTCCGGGGGGTACCCCGGGGATTGGCCAGGACTCTGGATCTTTGTGAATCTTCGGAAGCAAGTAGAAGATTCTATCTCTCGGTTCCTTGGGTGGGACTAGTTGGGAATATTGATGGTTTGTTATAACCTTTAGATTCTTTAGGTCTTTGAAGATTTGTGTGATCCGAGCAGTCGTGTGAGTGCTAGCGGCGGAATTCACTTGTTGATAGAAAGTAGAGTTGGAGAGTTGTCTATTTGCCTCCCGAATGTAGTCTTCGCGGTTCATAATAACCATGTTGTTGCCTTTGTCGGCTGGTTTAATAACAATCGTATTGTTGTTCCTTAGACTCTGAATTGCGTTTTTCTGGTGCTCGAGTAGGTTAGGCTTGTTGTAAAGAACCTTCGGAATTTTAATGTTGTCTAGTGCTTCGAACAGGTGTCTGTGTGATTGCCAGTTCTCGAGATTGATGTTCGGGATCGATGGGCGACAGGGAAACAGGGTCCGTGGTGTAAATGCGCAAGTGCGGCGTTGTAACAGTGAGTTTAGGGCTACTCTCTTCTTGAAGGTCGAGATTGAGTCTGAAAGTACCTCGGATCCAAGGAACGTCGGGGTCGGTATAAAGTTTTTCCCTTTTTCCAAAACTTCAACCTCACTGTCGGAAAGCCTATAGTGTGATATGTTAATCACTTGGCTGCTGTTTGCAGTCCCGGAACTGTCAAGTTTTTTTGCGCTTTTCCATGTGCCACCTGGAAAATCCTCGAAGCGGATTCATTTGAGAGGCTGACAAGGTCCGGTTGGAATGACAGATGTCGAGACTGTAGTGTCACGTGGTTCTTCGGGTTGATCGTCCGGAGGTGGCGGTTCAGCTTCTCCGTCGTTTTATGAATGTCGTCCGGTGCCTCAGCGTCAGCAGCCGAGTCCAGGGTGTAAATGTTGGCCTTTGGGAAAGCCTTGTGGCAGTGGTTGAGAATCGTCGTGAGCTGTTTGTCGATGACACCTTCGAACTGTCTCGACAGGTCCTGGCCCCACGGGAACAGAATGACGGTTCTGACCAACTGATTAGGGGATTCTGTTTGTCCCCGTAGTACTTTGATCAGGTTCTCGGCTCTGAGCTTCGGAAAAATCTCGAATTGTACATCCGAGTTTTCCGCACCCGGTTGTGTTAGGCATTCGTCACCGATCGCAATTGTGGATTTTACTATTGGTGAGAGCTTCCAGTCTTTCTTCGGTCCCTTGTGGACATTCACATTGGTTAATGGTGTCACGGTTGTTTGGCTCTGCTCTTGAAGTGTTTCTTGATTTGCTTCAACGGTCTCAGTTGGGAGTGGTGCCTTAGTGGCCCCGGTAACATCGCATAGTCGAGTGGCGTTTTGGTCAGATGGTGTGTGGAAGGCCATTGATGAGTGTGTATTGTCCGGGTGATTGCTGTCATTCACAGGTGAGGATGTCTGGTCACAGACCACCCCCGTGTCGAGCCCCTGAGCACAGGCAACTCGACTCTGCGAATTTAAAGCTTCAGTATTGGACAAAAGTTTTGTCAGATCTATGTTAGCTTGGTTTCCTTTGTTAGTACAGTCGACCACTGCAGGTGAGGATGTCTGGTCGCAGACCACCCCCGTGTCAAGCCCCTGAGTACCGGAAGCTTGGTCCTGCGAGTTTGAAGATTCAATGGTGACCACACGAATTGCAAGATCAGTGTTGGTTTGGGTTCCTTTGCAAGTGCCGCTGTCGCTGCACATGCTCGGTTCCTCATTGAAGCTGCACCAGTTAGGAGACAGCTCTGCGACTGTCAGGAAATTGGCATGTTGGGTCCTTTGATTTGTCAACGTGTCCCCACTATCTGTGGTACTCTGATCCCTGATCTGGGTTATCAACACACCAGGGAGCTGTTCTGAGATCGTTTCAACTTCATTGGCCCTAGTTGGTGGTTTTGTGATATTTGGGTGAAAGTCATTCAAAAACAAAAGCGATTCACCGGTATTGTCGTCCCAAGTCGGAATGTTGAGCTGGATTTGCATTCGCCGTAGCTGGGTCTTCAGCGTGTCACGGGAGGAGGAGAACCGCTTGCCGCTGTCTCTTGCGGCCCAACGGAAGCCCACTCGCCAGCCTGTGTGCAGCTCGCTTGCGTCGATCTCCTTGGAAGCTTTTTCGATCTCCTTAGCCAGATCCATAATGCAGTTCTCGTAGTGGCTTTGCATCGTGTCCTGGGTGCTTAGCTCCCAGTTCTCCGCGTTCTCTTCCACGCGTTTCTGTGTGTGGTCGGAAGGCATCGCTGGTCGGATGAAACTTTTTAGCATCTCCGTTCTCCGGTGTACGCCGTTGGGTATAGAATCCCAGTTTCCAAGGTGGTGCACCGCACGGAACAGTTTTTTTACACTGCGGGCGATCTGGGCCGCTCCACCTGGCATATGTTCCTCAGGGTGGACGTCCTGTCGGCTGTCACGGTGGTTGTTCTTGCGGGCGTCCTGGCGAGCTTCACGATGGATGTTCCGGCGAGCTCTGAAACGAGACTCGTCGCGAGTGTTCTGACGAGCGATTTGATTAGTGCTGCGGCGAGCGTTGACACGCTCATCGAACCGGCGAAGGTCGCGCCAAGTGTCGCGGTCCGAATCCCGCCATCTCCCATCACGCCGCTGAGTGTCCATCCAAGTGAGCTTCCCGGGTGACCGGCTCCTGACGTCATTCCGTCGCTGTCTCGATTGGTCATCTTGAAAATTTGGACGCCGTCTAAATGTTGGATCCGATGAGTCAATAAGACGTGCAGGTCATTGAAAATTCTGTTCATTCAGTCCTGAGTTTTGCCAAGTGCGGTTATTTGATGGCATTTCGACACAAGTCGCTACCTGAACTGGTCCTGGGATGAGATAATGAAGAACAGAGGCCACGCACGCAGTTCAGGCAGTTGCTTGCTGATTAAGAAACAAAAAAGTTGACTATTAAATTACCAATATTTCGGCCAAAGTTTGGCCTTCGTCAGGGTATTATTAAAAAAACGAAAATAAATTTTAAAACGAGTTACAAGGTTAATAATCAAATTTTAGAGTCAATTAGAGTCAATGGGTTTAAAAGGCGTCTCAATGTAGGCATGTTGCCATCGCTGTGCGGGAGCAGGTGGTCAGTTGGATGAGTACGTCTCCTCTGAAATGTGGTTAAGCGTACAATCGATCAGAGTTGGAAGTCTTGAGGGGCAGAGTATGTCTTTTAACGAGCGGGACTTGGTGTACGCAGCTACAGTGTTCAGACCCTGTGCGTGCTCAGATATGGCAGTGCGCATTTTACGTATAGTGCTTGCAGAGTGGTCACTGAATGGAATCACTATGGGAATGCATGCACTTTTGTTATTGTCAGCTGTGTTTATTCCAGCGGGAGCCATGGTGCTTAATAAGTCTATGAGTTTCTGCTCCATGTCACGGCGTTTGCGTTGAGCTGCCGCCTTGTCGGTGTCACTCTCAGGACTGATGTACCACAGTCCCATGAAGCGTAAATCCTGGAGGTTGTGACCTGAAGCGCAAAAATGCCTTGCAACTGGGGTGTCCTTGGTTAGTCTGATGTCGCTCAGGTGGGCCTTGAGTCGAGTCTTTAGAGCCCCACCTGTCTCACCTACATAAACGCAGCTGCTATCGCAAGCTTTGCAAAGAATAGCGTAGACAGTGTTTCTTGAATCGCAGCGGACTTTTTGGCAGATTCTGTAGACCATTTTCGTAGAATTGGAGCCAGGGCAGACCTGGCCGAATTGGCCGTGCTCCTTGCACAAGTCGCAGCCAGGGGTGTCACAGAATAGGAAACCAAACTCCCAAAGACAATCCGGGTAGAAGCCTAACTGTCTGAGGGCAGATTTTTTCGCGTTCCGAATCAGACGGACTGAATAACCCTGCTTCTTTAATATGCCCATCAGGTCGCTGCTGGCCTGGTCAAAGTCGGCTTTGAATGTGCAGCGACGTGCATAGCGTAGGAACTGGGATTTCAAAATACCCTTAAAGGTGTGCTTCGGGTGGAATGAGTTTGGGTTCAAAAGTTGGCGAGAGTCAGTGGGTTTGAAGTAGATCGAGCAAGTCAGTTTTCTCTTATTATCATGTGTAGTTAGGCCAACATAGCAGTCTAGGAAGTTAACTTTCTCTTTACTCTAACTTTCTCTCTATCTAGATAGATAGATAGATAGATAGATAGATAGATGGATAGATAGATAGACGAATGTAAAGAAACCACGCACACAGAGTAGGAATCTCTCTTAATTGCAAGTTGAATCAGTCGACCAATATTTCGGCCCTTTCTGGGCCTTCGTCAGGGTCCGTTTATTTGAGAAGCGAAGAGAGCGAAGTTTGAGCGAGACTTTTACAGCGACAAATAAATGGTATTGAGAGTGGATAGGCTGAGCAGGCACGATGAACAAGTGTACATGCAGCCAACTAAAAAGGTGCCAGAGACTTAAAGGTCTTAGAGTCAAATAAAAAAATGAATGAAGCATCGCTAACCATCAACCAGGAATGGGTGGGTAGCAAACGATAAAAATTTTTTTTTAGATAGATAGTTAGATAGATAGATAGTTAGATAGATAGATAGATAGATAGATAGATAGATAGATAGATAGATAGATAGATAGATAGATAGATAGATAGATAGATAGATAGATAGATAGATAGATAGATAGATAGATAGATAGATAGATAGATAGATAGATAGATAGATAGATAGATAGATAGATAGATAGATAGATAGATAGATAGATAGATAGATAGATAGATAGATAGATAGATAGATAGATAGATAGATAGATAGATAGATAGATAGATAGATAGATAGATAGATAGATAGATAGATAGATAGATAGATAGATAGATAGATAGATAGATAGATAGATAGATAGATAGATAGATAGATAGATAGATAGATAGATAGATAGATAGATAGATAGATAGATAGATAGATAGATAGATAGATAGATAGATAGATAGATAGATAGATAGATAGATAGATAGATAGATAGATAGATAGATAGATAGATAGATAGATAGATAGATAGATAGATAGATAGATAGATAGATAGATAGATAGATAGATAGATAGATAGATAGATAGATAGATAGATAGATAGATAGATAGATAGATAGATAGATAGATAGATAGATAGATAGATAGATAGATAGATAATTTCCAATCCGCATACACTATGTTAAGAGAATGAGTCTGCATTATAAGCGGAGTCGTATCTTCTCATTTGGCAGCGAGTTTTCTTATCTGCTTAAGTTGCTCTGATTTGCATAAAAAGATTTCGCACCTCCAGTCCACCTTTACGCCTGTCAATCTTATATAATTTTTTAACTCAAAAGTTACTCAGTCTCTTATCTCCTGGTGAAGCACAGTGAAAACTTTCAGTGCTAATCTCCGTCAGATTAACACTCTTATTCGCCAGCATGATAGCTCAGAGTTTTTGCCTACTTTCATTAACAAAAGTTCTATGATGTTGCAAAGTATTTTTTGTTCAAATTACAACATAAGGAATGGAGCAAGAATATTATAGACGATTATGCACATTCAATAATTCCTTTGAAAATCAAGAACTACTTGACCAATCAGTCTAATGAGAGTTAAACTTTTCTTTCCGATGAGGAAAATTTTAAATGATCCAAATTTATAAATTTCGTGTCAGAACGTGGAGCATTTCAAAATCAAGACAATTGAAAAGTGCAACCATTTAATCGGTTACTATATAACCAACTTTATGTATGCATGCTACTAAACCAGTTCTTGAAATGTGGGAAAATTAATACTTTGCAAGTCAATACATTATTAGAATCGAATAGCAGTGATTTTCGCTGGTAGATCAATATAGTTAGGGATGTCAAAAATTGTTCCACAAGCCCCACCGGATGAGAAGAAAGTTCTGTTTGCCTGACAGATCGAATTTCCAAAGCACTGCACTTGACGGGAAATATGGTGCTGTTTTCCTTTATACTGCTTTATCACAAAAATATCACTTCTAAACGGGCAGGTTGAGTGGTGCATGACTGAGCAGACGGGGAGAGATGGGACAGGGGAGAGATGAGACAGGGGAGAGATGAGACAGGGGAGATGGGACAGGGGAGAGATGAGACAGGGGAGAGATGAGGCAGGGGAGAGATGAGGCAGGGGAGAGATGAGGCAGGGGAGAGATGAGGCAGGGGAGAGATGAGGCAGGGGAGAGATGAGGCAGGGGAGAGATGAGGCAGGGGAGAGATGAGGCAGGGGAGAGATGAGGCAGGGGAGAGATGAGGCAGGGGAGAGATGAGGCAGGGGAGAGATGGGGCAGGGGAGAGATGAGGCAGGGGAGAGATGAGGCAGGGGAGAGATGAGGCAGGGGAGAGATGAGGCAGGGGAGAGATGAGGCAGGGGAGAGATGATGCATTGGAGAGATGATGCATTGGAGAGATGAGGCAGGGGAGAGATGGGGCAGGGGAGAGATGATGCATTGGAGAGATGGGGCAGGGGAGAGATGGGGCAGGGGAGAGATGGGGCAGGGGAGAGATGGGGCAGGGGAGAGATGGGGCAGGGGAGAGATGGGGCAGGGGAGAGATGGGGCAGGGGAGAGATGGGGCAGGGGAGAGATGGGGCAAGGGAGAGATGAGGCAGGGGAGAGATGATGCATTGGAGAGATGGGGCAGGGGAGAGATGGGGCAGGGGAAAGATGAGGCAGGGGAGAGATGATGCATTGGAGAGATGGGGCAGGGGAGAGATGGGGCAGGGGAGAGATGGGGCAGGGGAGAGATGGGGCAGGGGAGAGATGGGGCAGTGGAGAGATGGGGCAGGGGAGAGATGGGGCAGGGGAGAGATGGGGCAGGGGAGAGATGGGGCAGGGGAGAGATGGGGCAGGGGAGAGATGGGGCAGGGGAGAGATGGGGCAGGGGAGAGATGGGGCAGGGGAGAGATGGGGCAGGGATAAGGTGTCGAATTTTCGGATTCTGAGGGGGCAGCAGCCTACGGGCCAAGTCTGTTAATCCAAAAAAAATTTATTAATGCGTTATTAGTTTGAAAATTAAATCAACTCTTTAAAAAGCCTGCTTCTAAAGAGGAAACAAATTACCACAAATAACAGTTTTGACAGGTGAAAGTAGCATTTTTCATTCAAGAAACTTTTTAGTGCAAATCTAGAGCTTCTTGGCTTTTAGTTTAGCCTAGAAAACGAGTGTCTTTGTGCGCACTTTTTCAGTCTTTAAGTCTTAACTCAACCTACCGGGTGATTTTTTCATCTCAACTTGCCAAGCTCACATCCTGTTCTGGCGTCTAGAAGTTGAGCCACACTGAGACTAAACGATGAACAAACTTGTCTCCAAGACCTAGCTAAATAACTGGCTTACTATAGAAAATATCAGAAAAGCTTTTGCCACCACACACCCCGACGAGAATCATTCAATATCTCGACAATGCCGATGTTTTGTGATTCTGGAAGTCCTTTTCGTCGCATAGGGCGGAAATGTTTTGCCCGTGTTCTGTAGTTTTATGTCGTCTGGATGAATATTTTTAGAGATGCAGAATGCAGAAATAATGTGAGTGTATGAATACACCGAGGTCTTTCTCCTGTTTAAGGGATTGTGAAATATTTTTTTCCTAGTTTCCGATTTTTTCAATGAGCAACAGCTCCGCATCTATAGAAGCCGAAATTCTAAAGAAGGAACAAGACTGGCCGCTAAAATAGGAAGGCTGTCGGATTCTCGGCTGACTGAGCTCCATGTGTGAGCTCGCGCACTGAGTAGATATGCCCACCAGACATACTGGACTGCGTCTCCTATTTTCTAATGAAATTAACCCTGTAATAATTTTCCCTCGCTGTTGCAGCAACGGATAGGACATCTAGGCGGATTTTAGTCTGTAGGGATTTTAGCGAACTGATGCATTGTGCGACTAAGCATAGAGTAAGCATAACTAATACTCTAACTATAGTATCGTTGGTATTAAGTATAGAGTTTGAAAATCTAAATGGATATTGAAGCATCCTTTAAATGAGTTTTAGGATGAGAAAAAATATAATAATTGATTAAAGAGGCTGCGAACGGCTGTTCAGTCCATGGACTGGGGGGCACGCCACATCCACCCTCTGTTATTACCTCAGCTAATGCTGTTTTCAGTTTAACAGCTGGGTGGAATGAAGCTAAACATAGTTAAGTGTCTTGCTAAAGGACACAAATTGTTTAGTTGGAGTCGGGAATCGAACACCAGACCTTCAATTCGTGAGTCAATTCGTTGAGACATCTCTGTATCTGAGTCCTCAAACTCCGGTCTGAGTCCTCAAACTCCTGTCTGAGTCCTCAAACTCCTGTCTGAGTTCTCAAACTCCTGTCTGAGTTCTCAAACTCCTGTCTGAGTTCTCAAACTCCTGTCTGAGTTCTCAAACTCCTGTCTGAGTTCTCAAACTCCTGTCTGAGTTCTCAAACTCCTGTCTGAGTTCTCAAACTCCTGTCTGAGTTCTCAAACTCCTGTCTGAGTTCTCAAACTCCTGTCTGAGTTCTCAAACTCCTGTCTGAGTTCTCAAACTCCTGTCTGAGTTCTCAAACTCCTGTCTGAGTTCTCAAACTCCGGTCTGAGTCCTCAAACTCCTGTCTGAGTCCTCAAACTCCGGTCTGAGCTCTCAAACTCCTGTCTGAGTCCTCAAACTCCCATCTGAGTCCTCAAACTCCTGTCTGAGTCCTCAAACTCCGGTCTGAGTTCTCAAACTCCTGTCTGAGTTCTCAAACTCCTGTCTGAGTTCTCAAACTCCTGTCTGAGTTCTCAAACTCCTGTCTGAGTTCTCAAACTCCTGTCTGAGTTCTCAAACTCCTGTCTGAGTTCTCAAACTCCTGTCTGAGTTCTCAAACTCCTGTCTGAGTTCTCAAACTCCGGTCTGAGTCCTCAAACTCCTGTCTGAGTACTCAAACTCCTGTCTGAGTTCTCAAACTCCTGTCTGAGTCCTCAAACTCCTGTCTGAGTCCTCAAACTCCCATCTGAGTCCTCAAACTCCCATCTGAGTCCTCAAACTCCCATCTGAGTACTCAAACTCCTGTCTGAGTTCTCAAACTCCTGTCTGAGTTCTCAAACTCCTGTCTGAGTCCTCAAACTCCTGTCTGAGTCCTCAAACTCCCATCTGAGTCCTCAAACTCCTGTCTGAGTTCTCAAACTCCTGTCTGAGTTCTCAAACTCCTGTCTGAGTTCTCAAACTCCCATCTGAGTCCTCTTTTTCTCATGCTGAAGTTGCCAAGCACAACCTGACCACACGATTGCAGACGCAGCACAAGGCCACCACACCATGACAGTCTCAGACATTATAACCGACAGCAACAACAGCTCGATGCGGTCCCGTTACGCCACAATGGTGCAACTGTTTGAACGCTTCGATCCCACAATTTTGCTGATTGATCGGAGCATCACGCCGCTTTGGTACGCCCTGGGATTATTTGGTAACTTGCTCAGCGCCTGCGTCTGGATGAAGCCGAAGGTGCGACGCGACAACTCGTCAGCTGTGTACCTGGCCGCCCTATCAGTCTGGGACCTGCTATTCCTGGCCATGCATCCGTTTCAAGAACTGCGCGAGGCCTGGGGTTTCAACTACGAGAACATGATGAGCTGCACCCTGATTCCCGTGCTGCTGCTTACGGCCCAGTACCTGTCGCCAGCCCTGGTTCTATGCTTCACAGTGGAGCGCTGGATTGCAATCTGTTTTCCATTCCGACGCGATTCGCTCTGCACGCCAAGGCGAGCCTGCTTCGTCACCGTCGCCATGATGGCGGCTGTCGGACTGTGGAGCCTCATCTCGTTAGAGTTCAGGTAATTCTAGGAAAACGATTTTTCGAATATTTCAAACTTTGATTTGCCCCCTTCGGGGAGCAGAAATAATTTTAATTAGTTTAGTATATACTTTTGGCAGCTGTATTTTCAGCCTTTTTTAAGCTACAATGATCCCCCAGTTGACAATGATCCCCCAGTTGACAATGATCCCCCAGTTGACAATGATCCCCCAGTTGATGATGATCCCCCAGTTGATGATGATCCCCCACTTGACAATGATCCCCCAGTTGACAATGATCCCCCAGTTGATGATGATCCCCCAGTTGATAATGATCCCCCAGTTGACAATGATCCCCCAGTTGACGTTGATCCCCAGTTGAATTTTTATATTAGCTGCTTTTGTAGAAAATTGTGAAGAACAACAATTAAATGAATAATAGGCAAATTATTATCATACAAATATCATTATGACGTTATACTCGTAAGATAACAAAATCAAAATGTAGAGAATTCAATTCAATGACAAAAGAAAATTTTTTCCATGATTCAAACTCTGATTTTGCCATGATTCACACTCTGGTTTAGCCATGATTCAAACGCTGGTTTAGCCATGATTCAAACTCTGATTTTGCCATGATTCAAACTATGGTTTTGCCATGATTCAAACTCTGGTTTAGCCATGATTCAAACTCTGGTTTAGCCATGATTCAAACTCTGGTTTAGCCATGATTCAAACACTGGTTTAGCCATGATTCAAACTCTGGTTTTGCCATGATTCACACTCTGGTTTAGCCATGATTCAAACTCTGGTTTAGCCATGATTCAAACTCTGGTTTTGCCATGATTCACACTCTGGTTTAGCCATGATTCAAACGCTGGTTTAGCCATGATTCAAACTCTGATTTTGCCTTGATTCAAACTCTGTTTTGCCATGATTCAAACTCTGGTTTAGCCATGATTCAAACTCTGGTTTAGCCATGATTCAAACTCTGGTTTTGCCATGATTCAAATTCTGATTTTGCCTTGATTCAAACTCATTTTTGCCATGATTCAAACTCTGGTTTAGCCATGATTCAAACTCTGATTTTGCCTTGATTCAAACTCATTTTTGCCATGATTCAAACTCTGGTTTAGCCATGATTCAAACTCTGGTTTAGCCATGATTCAAACTCTCATTTTGCCATGCAGAAGTAAATTGAAAGTTTTCCCTATATTTTCAAAAGTAAATAAAAATTTTCGCTTCGCATCCATCACTACTGACTGACAATTAGTTTAATTGATTTGACGCAGTGCAGAGTAGAACCAGGGACACTTCGACTAGCCTAGCCTAACCTATTCCTAGTGCCTACACATCGGCTACTCCGACTGTTGGATTGTGGATGCAAAAATCAGCCTTATAAAATGAATTCTCAAAGCTCTGGCTTTGTACAATGAAGTGAGAAAATAGAGTAACTTAGGTTGTGTACATTTATTTCAAATTTGTGTCCAGATCGTGCAGGCTCAGTCAGTCACTTCACTCAGTCAGCTAGGGGGTGTTGCGCAAGTTGACGATGCAATTCCAATTCAGCGGCAGTCAGTGAAATTCTCAATAGGCCAAGATGGTTTGACCTTTCAAAAAATGGCAAAAATCTTGTTTTTCGAACTTTTATCCCATTTAGAATGCAGCAATTTTTTAGTGAAATTACGTGTAATTAGCGCGTGAAATTAGCGCGCAAACAATACGCATCGAATGTAGAAAACCCCACGAAATTCGGTCCACGCAGTGTCAAGTTAATCCAAGGTTCCTATATATAGATAGAAATATAGTTGTGAATTTTAGTATAGGGGATTTTAGTATAGGGGATTTTAGTATATTGGAAGATTTATGTGGCTCGTTAATCTCTCAGGTACTACAACACAACCAACAAGACTTGCGTGTTTAACACCGAGACAAACCCGATGTGGACTGTGTACTCTGTCATCACGGAGACTCTGTTCAGCGGCATGGTGCCAGTCACCGCCTTGGCCTTCAATCTGCTGGTTGTGCGCGAGCTTCGCCGCATCACAGAGAGCAGCAAGCGATTCACCCCGGCTGTTGTTCGCGGTGACGGCGGCAACGGCGGTGGCGGTCGCGAAAGCGGCGAAAATGGCGACCTCCTGGCCGACAGTGTTGAAAGACGCTTTCGATCAACAACTGTAACCCTGGTCTGCGTGTCCTTCTTTGTCATCCTGACCTCACTGCCAGCCGGTATGGTATACGCGCTGCAGAACACGAACAACTATGGCAACGACACTCTGCCAGACGAGCTGGTCATGACGGACGCCAAGTGGCGCAACTATTTCCTCAGCGTTCGCATCAAGAAGATCATCGACGAGGTGTCCATATCGCACTATTCGCTGAACTTTCTGATCTACCTGCTGACCGGACCGCAGTACCGAGCCCACGCCAAGGACCTGCTGTGCCGCCTGTTGCAGCTGGCCCTCCTAATCTGCTGCTGCGACTGCCTTCGTCAGGCCCGGCAGAGGCGCGAGAAGCTCCGAGAACGTGAGGCCTATTATCTGAGGAACACAAACACCGACAGAGCTCGGAGGCAGGGCCGCTGCAAGCAGGAGCCGGCGCCGCTGGTGCCGCAGGACTCGCCGTCTCTGATTCAGCAGCAGCAGCAGCAGCAGCAGACATTGGACGCATCACCATTGTCAGCCGTCGATACTACGAGCCGCCGAACTGCTGGAGGTGGTAGCTATGATGATAGCGGCGGAGACGGCGGTGGCGGGAAGTGCGATGCAGCTCAGGTGCCACTGCTGCCTCTGACTGACTGCTCACCGTGATTACGCATAGCAGAGGATATTGTTAGCATGCTGTTTGCGGTAGTATGGGGTTGCTAAAGTAACTTTCTAGAATAAATCAGAATTTTAAATACGAGATTAGGCCTGGAATTTTAATCGAATGTTCTGCTCGATTAAACTACAAGTGTATTTTGTTGATATTTTAAAATCGGAGGTGAAGACATTTATGTTGAACATGAGCTCCGATGAGTTTGAGTGGTCATTGACACCGTTATCCCCTTCCCAATCTCCTCATTCTCGTGGCCCTCGCGGGCAATGTCGGCGACAGAATGGATTTTGTTTAACTGAATCGACTCGCGGCACAATGAGATTTGAGTTTTCTCAAACAGCTGGTAGCCGATCATGATCGATCATTAATTTTATAAGAATTTTGTTGTTGTGCTCACTTAATCTGAGTCTGTTCCAAGTTGTTGTCAACGGCCTCGTGTTGTTTCTTGAACAAATCATGCAAAATAGCTTAGAAATTAAAAATCACATTTCACTAACATACTGAGTATTGTTTTTCCTGCTTTTTCTATTGTCTAAATTTTACTTTCGAACTGTTTTGGTGTTGCAATTAATTTTTTTTATCGCATAACTAAATACTTGTATATTTTATGCATATGCTCGGACGATAATAATTGATTACACCTACCCAAGCTAGGTCAGATGTGCAGCCGACAGCACAGCCGCAGCTATTGCGCAGCGCATCTGAAGGCTGTGTACGGCTTTTCAGTCCATGGACAGGGCAGACACCACACCCACCATCAATTACCCCAGCTGATGCTGGTGCCCATTTAACAGCTGGGTGAATAAGGCGTAAAGCAGAAACTTGAAAAATTATTTTTTGTTCTAGGAACCAATGGCGACCCAGCAAGCTTTAAATATGCTATTCAAACTAGCAATAATTAATTTATTACTGTGCACTTCCAGTCAATGTCGAGTCCTCTTGTTCACAACCATTCTAAGTGTTGACTAAATCCAAATTAATATTTGCTAACAATTACGCCATAATTTGCGCCGTCAGAAATTAAAACAAAATGCACAAATCTGTGCAAATGTATATATAACGATTCTCTCTTTGAAGCTGACTTATTTTACATAGCCGATTTGGGAATCAGACGAATTGGGAATCCGACGATTTGGGAATCTGAAGAATTGGGAATCTGAAGAATTGGGAATCCGACGATTTGGGAATCCGACGAGATGCGAATCAGACGAATTGGGAATCCGACGAGTTGGGAATCAGACGATTTGGGAATCCGCCGAGTTGGGAATCAGACGATTTGGGAATCCGCCGAGTTGAGAATCAGACGAATTGGTAATCCGCCGAGTTGGGAATCAGACGAATTGGGAATCCGACGATTTGGGAATCTGAAGAATTTGGAATCTGAAGAATTGGGAATCCGACGATTTGGGAATCCGACGAGTTGGGAATCAGACGAATTGGGAATCCGCCGAGTTGGGAATCTGAAGAATTGGGAATCCGAAGATTTGGGAATCCGACGAGTTGGGAATCAGACGAATTGGGAATCCGCCGAGTTGGGAATCAGAAGAATTGGGAATCGGACGAAAAATAGGAATCTGACGAATGGGAAATCGGATGACTTTGGAATCCGCTGAATATGGGAATCGGACGAATTGAGAATCAGATTTGCATTGCCTTTAGAAATGTTTTTGGAAGATTGTGTTTATCTCATTGAATAACCAGCTACCTAGCTCTTTCCACCAGAAATTTTTAATTGAAACTGATTTCTGCTTCGTGTTCTCTGAGCAAACTCGGGTCAAACTGTGGGATTATTGTTACCCAGCTTTCTCTCTCACCCGAAGTTCCTATTAATTTCTAATTCTAACTAGATTTCTTGTTACTCTCGAAAGTCAATATTAAATCTATTGAATAATTTTCAAAGAAGACAGTATCAGAACGCATATATTTGTACATTAAATACTTCTTTCAGCATTATTCAATCCTGAGGGATTAAAACAGAAAGTCGCATTTATCGTCACGTCTCGGTTATATAGCCCGATTGTGGAATAAATTAGGAAAATAGGAGAAGGACTGACTGTTAAATTTTCTGAGGGACTGGTAAACAACAGGATTTTGATAGTTTGAAGGTCTGCTGCTCGTTGTTGAGCGAGTAACGACTTATTGTACCTTCGTTACTTCGTTAGTTTTTAGTTGATGAGAATAAAATAACTTTAGCTGATTTTCAATCGAAAACTTTTATTTTTCCGTTAAAGAACGTTTAAATATTTATTAAAAAGTTATTATTTAAAGGATGGTAATCAACCAACTGGTGGGTGGCAGAGCGGCCTAACGCGTTTTCCTCTCGCACCAAGGTCCCTGAGCTCGATTCCGTAGCGAGGCCACATTTATTTAGAGTGCAGCCGCGGAGAGAAGGCTTGGAGGCTTATCGTGAAATTTCAAAGACTCGGGGAAGATGTACTCTACCTGACGATGAGATGTACATACCCTGTGTATGAGCGTGTGTGCTCAGGAGTCAGTATAATGGACAGAATCTACCATGGTAATCAACTACAGTGACAGTCAGAAAACAAGTTACGTTACACGAAGGTATCGCCTGACAAGGAAATAAATGATTCGCGCACTGACTGCCACACGGGCGGAGCACATTTCCCAATTCCTTTTTCGTGAGTCGGCGGTGATATTTAGCCAACATCTGCTCCGCCCAGGTCCCATTCTTTCCTTTTTAGCCTTCAATTAACTCGAGCTGTTCTCAGGACCCAACCCCACCTCCTGAAAGCTGTCATTTCTCCAAAGATGCTTTCATTCCACAGCTTCTCCTGCAGCCTTTGCCCGTAGCTTGACAGAAAACTAAATTCGCCTTTCAAACTTCGGCTAGAGAAAACTGACGTGTAATTATGACTCTGTGGGACAATAAGACGGATAATTAGCCGCTGTAATTTCTACCTAATACGTCGAGTGACCCACCTGAGCTAGAGACGGCAGAGACCTCCTCGTAAGGTTGATTACAGACTGTCACAGGGCTGCGAGGAAATTACAGTTCACTAGAACCACTGCTGCTGCTGCTGCTGCTGCTGCTGCTGCTGTTGCTACTGTTGCTGCTGTTGCTGCTACTGCATACAAAAACGATTCTAGAAATTTTCTCTGGAAATTTTCAGTTTTTTTTCGTAGATGAAAGAATTAAAAAAACTGTAGTTTAATTGAATTCTTAATAATATTTGTACACAAAAGTTTTACCTAATTAAATGCAGTAGTCCAGATTGTTTAAAAATATAAAACCTATGAGCAAATACTGTCGCTTATGAAATCGTGTTACAATGTGCTCACGAGAGGATTAAACGGATTAAGGTTTAGCCTGTGATTCCCTTTACTTTAATCCTTGCTTATGTACTGATCCTAAATACACAAAAAATGAAAAAAAACACTTACCACATACTGACTATCTATTGAATCAGTTTCCTGAAAGCTACAGAAAAAATTGTTTTATTCATTCATTCGTTCATTCATTCATTCATTCATTCATTCATTCACTCATTTATTCATTCATTCACTCATTCATTCATTCATTCTTTCATTCATTCACTAATTCATTCATTCATTCACTCATTCATTAATTCATTAATTCATTCATTCACTAATTCATTCATTCATTCACTCATTCATTCATTCATTCATTCATTCATTCACTCATTCATTCATTCATTAATTCATTCATTCACTAATTCATTCATTCATTCATTCATTCATTCATTCATTCATTCATTCATTCATTCATTCATTCATTCATTCATTCATTCATTCATTCATTCATTCATTCATTCATTCATTCATTCATTCATTCATTCATTCATTCATTCATTCATTCATTCATTCATTCATTCAAAGCTGTTGAATCAACAGTCCTAGAGCTTTGTTTCGATCACTAAATGTTGTTACTAGATCTTCAAGCTATATTCGATTCCGAAAAATGCCCAAAAATATTCTGTTCCAGGCGGGGGAAAATGAGCAACAGAGAAGAAAAAGCAGAGAAGCGCAAAGCAAAAAGGCAAAGTCGGGGGCACGCGAACACAGCAAAACAGTCCATGCGGTGTCCGCAATGGGACACAAAGTCGAGCCGAGCCTGAGAAGGCTAGAAAAGCAGCAAAGAGCCACTTCTGTCTTCCCGAGCCCTCGTCATGGCAACTTGATACACTGGCAGGCTCTCCTATGATAGCGCAACTTCCACTTATTAACTTTTTTGTTCCTATTCGCTTCTTCGAATCGAAGTTCGTGGAACAATTTGCGTCAGAGAATGAATGACAGCAGCAATACACAGCTAGTTCCAACTACCGAGATCTTGCAATGGTTTAAAAACGAAAAAAATTACCCATGAAGTGCATAATTCAGGAATATATTAAACTCTGCTATTTCTAACTTATTAAGATATATAGTGTTTGAGAAAGATGATATGTCACGCTAGTCTTTTTTGACAGGGATGTTACATGTTTGACAGCAGCGTGTCAGGTTAGACAGAGTCGTGTCAGGTTAGACAGAGCTGTGTCAGGTTAGACAGTCGTGTCAGGTTACACAGAGATGTGTCAGGTTAGACAGAGTCGTGTCAGGTTACACAGAGATGTGTCAGGTTAGACAGAGTTGTGTCAGGTTAGACAGAGTCGTGTCAGGTTACACAGAGCTGTGTCAGGTTAGACAGGGTCGTGTCAGGTTAGACAGGGTCGTGTCAGGTTAGACAGAGCTGTGTCAGGTTAGACAGAGTCGTGTCAGGTTACACAGAGCTGTGTCAGGTTAGACAGAGCTGTGTCAGGTTAGACAGGGTCGTGTCAGGTTAGACAGAGTCGTGTTAGGTTAGACAGAGTCGTGTCAGGTTAGACAGAGTCGTGTCAGGTTAGACAGTCGTGTCAGGTTAGACAGTCGTGTCAGGTTACACAGAGATGTGTCAGGTTAGACAGAGTTGTGTCAGGTTAGACAGAGTCGTGTCAGGTTAGACAGAGTCGTGTCAGGTTAGACAGTCGTGTCAGGTTACACAGAGATGTGTCAGGTTAGACAGAGTTGTGTCAGGTTAGACAGAGTCGTGTCAGGTTACACAGAGATGTGTCAGGTTAGACAGAGTTGTGTCAGGTTAGACAGAGTCGTGTCAGGTTACACAGAGTTGTGTCTGGTTAGACAGAGTCGTGTCAGGTTACACAGAGCTGTGTCAGGTTAGACAGGGTCGTGTCAGGTTAGACAGGGTCGTGTCAGGTTAGACAGAGCTGTGTCAGGTTAGACAGAGTCGTGTCAGGTTACACAGAGCTGTGTCAGGTTAGACAGAGCTGTGTCAGGTTAGACAGGGTCGTGTCAGGTTAGACAGAGCTGCGTCTGGTTAGACAGAGTCGTGTCAGGTTATACAGAGCTGTGTCAGGTTAGACAGAGTCGTGTCAGGTTAGACAGAGCTGTGTCAGGTTAGACAGAGCTGTGTCAGGTTAGACAGAGTTGTGTCAGGTTAGACAGAGTTGTGTCAGGTTAGACAGAGCTATGTCAGGTTAGACAGAGTCGTGTCAGGTTAGACAGAGTTGTGTCAGGTTAGACAGAGCTGTGTCTGGTTAGACAGAGTTGTGTCAGGTTAGACAGAGTTGTGTCAGGTTAGACAGAGTTGTGTCAGGTTAGACAGAGCTGTGTCAGGTTAGACAGAGTCGTGTCAGGTTAGACAGAGTTGTGTCAGGTTAGACAGAGCTGTGTCAGGTTAGACAGAGCTGTGTCAGGTTACACAGAGCTGCGTCTGGTTAGACAGAGTTGTGTCAGGTTAGACAGAGCTGTGTCAGGTTAGACAGAGTTGTGTCAGGTTACACAGAGTTGTGTCAGGTTAGACAGAGTTGTGTCAGGTTAGACAGAGTTGTGTCAGGTTACACAGAGCTGCGTCTGGTTAGACAGAGTTGTGTCAGGTTAGACAGAGTTGTGTCAGGTTAGACAGAGTTGTGTCAGGTTAGACAGAGCTGTGTCAGGTTAGACAGAGTCGTGTCAGGTTAGACAGAGTTGTGTCAGGTTAGACAGAGCTGTGTCAGGTTAGACAGAGCTGTGTCAGGTTACACAGAGCTGCGTCTGGTTAGACAGAGTTGTGTCAGGTTAGACAGAGCTGTGTCAGGTTAGACAGAGTTGTGTCAGGTTACACAGAGTTGTGTCAGGTTAGACAGAGTTGTGTCAGGTTAGACAGAGTTGTGTCAGGTTACACAGAGCTGCGTCTGGTTAGACAGAGTCGTGTCAGGTTAGACAGAGTCGTGTCAGGTTAGACAGAGCTGTGTCAGGTTAGACAGAGTTGTGTCAGGTTAGACAGAGCTGCGTCTGGTTAGACAGAGTTGTGTCAGGTTAGACAGAGCTGTGTCAGGTTAGACAGAGTTGTGTCAGGTTACACAGAGCTGCGTCTGGTTAGACAGAGTCGTGTCAGGTTATACAGAGCTGTGTCAGGTTAGACAGAGTCGTGTCAGGTTATACAGAGCTGTGTCAGGTTAGACAGAGTCGTGTCAGGTTAGACAGAGCTGTGTCAGGTTAGACAGAGTCGTGTCAGGTTAGACAGAGTCGTGTCAAAGTGTTGGACAGCGATCTCAAAGTGTTGGACAGTGATCTCAAAGTGTTGGACAGTGATCTCAAAGTGTTGGACAGTGATCTCAAAGTGTTGGACAGTGATCTCAAAGTGTTGGACAGTGATCTCAAAGTGTTGGACAGTGATCTCAAAGTGTTGGACAGTGATCTCAAAGTGTTAGACAGCGATCTCAAAGTGTTAGACAGCGATCTCAAAGTGTTAGACAGCGATCTCAAAGTGTTAGACAGCGATCTCAAAGTGTTAGACAGCGATCTCAAAGTGTTAGACTGAGATATTATGCACACATCAATAAGACCGCATAATGCAGAAATGCATTCCTTCAATTCAATTTCAATGTTCTGACTGACTATTGTAAGTAGTCGAGTAAGTAGAATACTTTAAAACGGAATTTTACGCACTATATGAGAAGAAAAATTTGTAGTTGTAGTTTTCTCTCGAAAAACCATTTTCAGGACTTACGACGTAAACATATTCTTCTTTGTTTTTCTCTGAAAAACACACACAAACAGACACACACATACTGACTCACACTCACTCACACACGAAATTTTATTTTTCTACCATTTATTTATCAATTTCCTGTTATTAAGCCCAGATAATAAAACGTTGATGATTTGATGATAAGTTGACGATAAATATTTTTCAAGATTGACTAATTTAACGAAAGTTTTTTATAGAAGTCTGGAGCAGATCAAGGGACAGATGAAGCAACATTTTATCATTCAAGTATCCTAACTTTTTCTTCCATTGTATTCACCTCTTCCTGTCTCCTCTATTATTTTCCTTAGCTTTCTCTCTCTTATTTTTTATCTCTCTATAATTTTCTCTACTCTCTCTCTTCTCCGCTGTCTGTACTGACGAGTAAAATTTAAAATATTCAAAAATTTCAGCAACTTTAATTGAATCGTCTGCGTTAGGAGGTACTCTACTCTTCACCACTCTCGATCCTTATCTCTCCTCTCTCCTTTCCTCTCTCCTCTCTTTCTCATTCATCTCTTTCCTCCATCCTCTCTCCCATGTCTCCTATCTCCTCTCTCCTCTCTCCTCTCTCCTTTCCTCTCTATTCTCCCTTCTCCTTTTTCTCCCCCTCCATCCTCTCTCCCATCTCTCCTCTCTCCTCTCTCTTTTCTCTCCCCTCTCCTCTCTCCTTTCCTCTCTCTTCTCTCTTCTCATTCCTCTCCCCTCCATCCTCTCTCCCATCTATAATTCTTGTCTTTATCCACTCTAGTGTATTTTAGAGTAGAATTTACTTGCATAATAACCGCTTTACTTTTCCCTTTTTTTCCGATATCGATAATACGTTTCTTAGACGACTGCTGCGCACTGAAAACACTGCTCAACCGTAGTGTTTGAGTCTTAGACTGAGTCGGTCGGAATCGCAGATAGTCCAATTAGTAGAAGGATTAATTAGTTAGTCCCATCTTTTCTGTACCCTCGGCCGCACAATTGAATTAGCGGCCATAGCGACAAGAATCTGTCCACTGTGGCTCCACCTCAACTGGATAAGAACCTCATCGTCCTGACAACTCTGTCCCCGACACCCGTACAGCCCCAAGGATTTCATTACTCGAAAGAGAATCAAATAAGGCTCAGAATTTTACGCATCACGGGCCATATGCTCACACTGGGCGGTAACTCGATGATTTTTTAAGACTTTGCGCCTGCCGCTGCCATAGCCTGCACCTTCTTCGGTTGGAAAATGGGAATGGGAAGCTTTCAGCACTGGATGGGGGATTTCTTCTGCTCAAATCCCCCGTCACACGCAATGAGGCGGTTCCGGCTGAGTTCGGGGGGAGGGTGGGGGGGACTCGCGGCAGCCGGCCCAATGGCCAGTTGCCATGGAAACCAGAGCACCCGGCAGCTTAATCGGGCGGAAATCGAGGCTCTGCGCGGTATCCCTTGGGTCAGGGTGGAATTGATGGGATTAAGGAAGCTGGGAGAAATGGGAACGGGACAGGTTGGGAGAATAGCTGAGAAACTCAGGCGAGTGAGGGGAACACCTGGCGTGCGCACCTGCGACCCACTATTTCGGAATTCTAAATAGTCTAAATAGTGAAGTCTCCAAAGTCGCTAAAAAACTACAAAATTGCGGGTAATTTTGTCTTCTCAACTTTGCTCTCATCTTCACCCTCAGTTCCATCATCCACACCCTCAGTTCCATCATCCACTACCTCAGTTCCATCATCCACACACTCAGTTCCATCATCCACACCCTCAGTTCCATCATCCACACACTCAGTTCCATCATCCACACCCTCAGTTCCATCATCCACTACCTCAGTTCCATCATCCACACACTCAGTTCCATCATCCACACCCTCAGTTCCATCATCCACACACTCAGTTCCATCATCCACACCCTCAGTTCCATCATCCACACACTCAGTTCCATCATCCACACCCTCAGTTCCATCATCCACACCCTCAGTTCCATCATCCACACCCTCAGTTCCATCATCCACACCCTCAGTTCCATCATCCACACCCTCAGTTCCATCATCCACACCCTCAGTTCCATCATCCACTACCTCAGTTCCATCATCCACACACTCAGTTCCATCATCCACACCCTCAGTTCCATCATCCACACCCTCAGTTCCATCATCCACACCCTCAGTTCCATCATCCACTACCTCAGTTCCATCATCCACACACTCAGTTCCATCATCCACACCCTCAGTTCCATCATCCACACCCTCAGTTCCATCATCCACACACTCAGTTCCATCATCCACACACTCAGTTCCATCATCCACACCCTCAGTTCCATCATCCACACACTCAGTTCCATCATCCACACACTCAGTTCCATCATCCACACCCTCAGTTCCATCATCCACACCCTCAGTTCCATCATCCACACCCTCAGTTCCATCATCCACACCCTCAGTTCCATCATCCACACCCTCAGTTCCATCATCCACACCCTCAGTTCCATAATCTTTTCCGTCAGTTCCATCATTTTTACCATCAGTTCCATCGTCTTTAACGTCAGTTCCATCATCTTTACCATCAGTTCCATCGTCTTTACTGTCAGTTCCACCATCTTTACCATCAGTTCCATCATCTTAACCTTCAATTCCATCGTCTTTAACGTCAGTTCCATCATCTTTAACGTCAGTTCCATCATCTTTAACGTCAGTTCCATCATCTTTACCGTCAGTTCCATCATCTTTAACGTCAGTTCCATCATCTTAACCTTCAATTCCATCGTCTTTACCGTCAGTTCCATCGTCTTTACCGTCAGTTCCATCATCTTTACCGTCAGTTCCATCATCTTTAACGTCAGTTCCATCATCTTTAACGTCAGTTCCATCATCTTTACCGTTAGTTCCATCATCTTTACCAACAGTTCCATCATCAACATCTTCAGCTCCCTGTATCGTGCCCACATGAGATTTTTATTGCTTCGGAATCCTTTATAATCAGCTTAGCATTGCTTAGCCTAGCTCATTTTATGGGCTATTTGGTGAATAAGAAATTAGGAGCTGGAATGTGAGTGCAGGCTGGCAATGAAGAGCCCGGAGTGGGGTTCTGAAGTCTATAAATAGCGCTCCGTGACGTGAGCTAGCCAATTAAGTTCTCCCACTGCTCAGGATTTCTAACCGCAGCCGGGAACTGACGCTGTTTGAAGCAGGAATTGAAGCTACTGCTGCAGGATATTTTTAGGCGCCAAGTCTCTCTCTTTATAGTTGCTTTGTTCTCGCTTCTATTTTAATTGATTTTTCATTGTTGCTGAGGCAAAAGTGCAAACTGATATCAGATTAGAATGATAAAATACTGGTTGGATGAAAAAGCAATTTAGATACAATGATAGATAGATAGATAGATAGATAGATAGATAGATAGATAGATAGATAGATAGATAGATAGATAGATAGATAGATAGATAGATAGATAGATAGATAGATAGATAGATAGATAGATAGATAGATAGATAGATAGATAGATAGATAGATAGATAGATAGATAGATAGATAGATAGATAGATAGATAGATAGATAGATAGATAGATAGATAGATAGATAGATAGATAGATAGATAGATAGATATATAGGTAGATAGATGCAGTAGAAAATAGCTAAGCTGATAGACTTTTCATTTCTTCGTACGTCCTTGATGTCACTCTGCTCTGTCATTTGACAGGTTTCTGAGGAAGCACTGAGTAGCTTTGAGTAAGTTTCGTGTCCTGGGGCAAAGATCCGCTTTAGACTTGAGCGGCGATTGTCAGCCGTCCCGAAGACACAGAAAGAGTGCGAACTGAGAACACAAGAGTAGCTCGGCCGAAGCCCACTGTCCAACTACATTGTCCGTCTGTGTGACGTAAATCAATATTTCTCCCCAGGGCTTTGGGTAGTAGAGCTAACATTGTGACGTGAGTACGCTGTAAATGGGGGTGGGAATGCCGGACGGAGGTCGTGGGCCGGTCGGGTCGGTCGGAAAAAGGATATTGGAGTCGGTCCGCCTTTTTGGCCCATGGAAATTAGAGTGGGAGAAAGAGGAGGCCTGAGGCGGAACTGGGAGAAAGGCGAGGGCTCGCATGTTTCTGCTTGGCGTGCTCGCATGCCCACACAGTGCGCTAGGGAATCGCCCGCAGCAGCCATGGATCACAGTTGGATAGGCACCGTAGCCATTATTCGAACCCAGTCTTCCGACTAAGGTCTTCATTTTTCCTAGCTTCCTCTCAGAGTCCGGACGCATCGCCAACTAGCTCTGCTGACTTTTGTCTTCATTATGCGGGTCCTGGACTGCCAGTCCCATCTCGAAGCAATCCCTATTTCCTGCAGGTTTCCTTTTTAGGACAGGCTTTCGGTTTAGCTTTGAATTAAATTTATATTTTCTCCTGCGCTTTTCGTTCACAAAATATATTTGTCATTTCCTATTATACTCGTAAGTGGTTACTCATTTTGTCTTTATAGATTGCGATTTACCTTCGACTTTTACTTCCTTATCCAGGTAATTCTATTTCCGACAGATATGGAGCCACTTCCATTTGAATCACGAGAAGAGGCTAGTGCTGTACTTTGCTTTAACTTTGCTTCCAGCGTCTAGAGGTCTTTCCTGTCTCTCTGTGTCTCTTGGAAGCCCCCTAGCATTTTCCTGGATCAGATTTGCATATCATGTCTGCTGCTTTCATCATCACTGGGCTCATCCCACCGCTGCCACCACATTTCCCTGTTTCCTGTCAGCTCATCCTTTGACAGTTCCACCGTTGACAGTTGACGAAAAGACTTCGTTAATCAAACGGACTCCTTTAAGAAGAGATGTCTTAGAATCGACTTAAAAGACTTAAAAACAGGACGATAAGCAGGGAAGTAAAGAAAAAAGCATAGTTAATTCTCGCTTTTTCAAGCAATTTCGATAATGAATTATCCCTTTGTGATTGTGTCTTGTCCTTCAGGACTGATTTTTTAGAAAGTATAGGCTTTTAGTAAACAATCCTGTGGGTACAAACGCTAATGATTTTTAATTAGCACTGAGCTAAAAAATTCTAGAGTACTAGTAGAGTACTAGTAGTTATGCGTCCCGACAGTCCTGAAGTTCCGTGCTCCAATTCGACGAGGTTTGCCTATTTGGGAGACTGCGATGAGCAATGCGATGAGAGAGTACAAGCGAGGTCGAGCTCTCGAAAGCTTGGCAGTATACAGTAGTCAATGGGAATAACGCATGGGAGTGCACTTGAAGCCAACGCGCGAAGTGGGGCACTTCAGCACTCTTCCTCCAACGAGCTACTCCTCCATCTCTCTCCATCGAAGAGACTCTGGGATGTCGAAAGACTTCCGTGTTTTTCAGCATTAACGCTGGCTGAAAATTAGGACACCGACGAGGAGAGAAAATTAATGTCGTTTTCAGCTATGCGATGCAGGGCAGCAGGGTGATTGGAACATTGCTACTCTAATTGCGTATTCTAAAGAGTACTTATTTCAAATATAAAGACCACGTATTTCAAATACCCACTGCCTACTTCAAGATAGTTCAAAAAACCGAATGACCGATTTCGTGAAAGTCCTGCACCACTTTTACGCTGAACTGACTTTCAAAGCTGTCCGACGTCGGCATCGTCGAGATATTTAATGATTCTTGTCGAAGACCCTGGTGACATGGACAACTGACATTGGCCTGTTTGAACCTCTCTGGTGATTCCACTGCATGTGGTCTTTCTACTGTTAATGCATTAAAATCGGTTTCGAAGCGCATTTTTTAACTGTCAACTGTAAGACTGTCCCTAAAAAATAAACTACACCTCGACGAAAAGATCAACGAGTAGCTGTGTGTCACTAGATATCGATTAGTGAAAACGGTGGGCACTGATTCTGGGTGCAATGGAGCATTACTAAATGCTATTTTATTTAAAACTGGCAAACCGAAACACATTTGCACAGCTGCATGCAATAAAGTACTGCAGAGTATTTCCATGACAATAAAGGGGACAGCACAGAGAGATGCGACTAGTCAGCGTCCGTGTGACGTCAAGCGCTTGGCACTATTGGCAATATATATTCATTCAGTATAGGACCCTATTCAAACCCATTCTGGGATTTGGGAGGAGAGAGGAGGGACTGGGAGGGGGCATTGAGATCATGCCTCCTCTTCCCCGTCCCAATGTCAGCTCACTTTGCCTCCCTCCCCGATGGAGTTGCTGATTCAACTTCTTAGCCTTCGCGTTCTCTTCCCACTTTTCTGGCCATTCTTTGAAGCCAGCTTGGGCATTGGAAGCCTGTTTTAGTAAGAGGGAGGGTGCAGCGAGAGCAAGCCTAGCCCACTCTCCATTGGCTGCAGTCCAACCTCAATGGCTAATACCACAAACACCGGTGCACTGAGCTCTGTCTCTCTCACTCTGTCTTTCTGCTCAAAGCGCACATTTATAACCCTGGCCTTCTGCTGAAATGCTCCGCTCCCAAAATAAATTAGTTCTTTTCTTTCAAAGTGTTTTGCGCGTCAATTCATCACAGAGATTTTTGCATCTGAGGTGTTAAAAGACAGTATTTTATCATTTTTTTAATTAAACAACAGTTTCAGCTCTCTTGCCACCTTAAAGCTAACAGCCTGTTTATAATCTTTCTATCGAATAAGGCGCCTGTCCCGGTGAGTGGAGCTTCAAAATAAAGTTTTTTTTTAACTTAGTAAATGCTTAGCTAATTACAATGAATACTAATACACGATAGCTACTGTACAGTAGTGTAACAAAATCTAGTCCATCAAAACTTTTTTGATTTTGCGAATGTACAAATTTCATGTGCGCGTTAAAATAGCAGTTCCTTCAGTGCAACTCTCCTAATTGAATCCAATGCCCTACAGAAATAGCTATGTGCTGTGATATATTAGACCACTCAACTCGGTAAGTTTGAAGCCCATTCTTCACTATTCTTGCCGTCTTGAATGCTACAACAGTTATTTCTTATCCGAGAAAAACCAACCGAGCCCTGACAGGCTTGCATTTTTGACAGGGCTGGGCCGAATTTGTACAATGGCATCTAGTTCAGTCCAGGCCAAACAGACGGGGGTAACACAGGGCATGCAGGCTCTGATTAAATGAGCCTCATTTTGGACTAACTGAATCTGCGGTAGCAAAATTATCTGTTTGAGATGCTCACACCACCACCAGCTGCCTGAAAAAAACTTTTGTATTCATTATTCGGCAGCTTTTAATATTGGATTGAGTTACGAAGAAAAACTAGCCCAAGTTGTTGGTTGAGAGAAATATGAATAATGAAAGAGCAGTAGAAGGTCACATGATCAGGCATTATAGAATGCAACACTTTCTGCTTTTAATCGGCTTTCGACAATCTAAATGAGAAATATAGCTACTCAAGTATTCGATAATCAGGATGTCGTTAAAAACCTGAAAACTGTTTAAAAATAACGATTTTTTACTTCTAATCGTTCATATTTTGGTGGTCAACTTTCAAGATTTTTTTCAAGTAGAAGTTAATGTCGTTAACCTGTTTCTCTGTATATATTCCAATTTTCTCATAGCAAGAGCTTTGTTATAATTTGTAGGTACAAAATTCAAATATGAATGTCACAGCGATTTTTTCAACTATAGCTAAAGAAATTGAAGCACTTGACAAACATTTCAAGCGACAATCATTGCGTAATATTATCTTTTTAAAATTATGTCAATTCTACCGTACCCCCGCTGATTCCGGGGGTACAGCTGGGTGAACTGAAACATCAGAGAATTAAAAGTGTCTTGACTTACTTGACTTAGCTGCAGGGGGCATCCAGCGGGGAGGCGTTGCCGCCCATCCGCTAGCCCCTGGCGACCACGGGCAACTAAAGCTGCGGTGTCACGCAGGGGTATCCAGTGATGCCGGCGTCCACAGCGCGGTCCTCCTCCTCCGGAGAGTCTAGGAGGTGGAGAGTCGCTCACCCGGTGTCCCTTAGGTAACGGACGAGCTGGCAGATGTTCTCAGGCCTGAAAACGTCGGAGAGATCCGGGTTTGGGCCGAGATAGGTGAGCCTGTCCTGAGTGAAGGCGGCGCAGTCGCAAATAAAATGCTCTGCATCCTCAACATAGGAGAGGCAGAAGGGGCATTCCTCACTGCGGATTTTGCCTTGCAGGAAGCAGTGCCTGGCGAAACAGCCATGGCCAGAGAGGGCCATGGTGACTGCCCTGAGTCCGGTTAAGTCCAAGCAGAGCTTTGCGAAGGGCAGTGGAGGGACAAGGAACAGCGGCGCGAGACTGCCGACAATCGGCGGTGTTGATCAACCTGTCCTTGTGCTTAGAGGCCACCCACTGGTTAATCCGAGTGGTGACGACGGCGGTAGGCGTGGAGACCGCAGGCACGGGGCCAAAAAGCGAACCCGTCGAACCGGCCTTGGCGAGGCTGTCGGCCAATTCGTTACCGGGGTGGCCAGAATGCCCTGGAATCCACCTTAGGGACACCTTGTTGTGGGTCCCTAAGCGGTTGAGTTGCACGACGCAGTCGAGGACTGTGCGCGAGCAGGTGTGCGTGCGTCCAAGGGCATGGATCGCCGCCTGGCTGTCCGAGTGGAGGACAATTTCTGCTCCGTGGACATTTTGATTGATCAGTTCCAGGGCGCAGGAGCTGATGGCGAGAACTTCATTCTGGAAAACGGTAGAGTTTATGCGGGTGTGCTGGCAGAAGGTCGCCACAGTTCTCCCTCCGGACATAATGCAGTAGCCGAAACCAGAGACCGAGTTGATTTGCGAACCGTCGGTGAAGCAGTGAATTTCACGGGGTTGGCCGTGGTCACGCACTTTCTGGCAAAGCGAAATGCTGGTTTTGAATTTGAGCGGTGGGCACAGCGTCGACGGAATTCCGTCTGAGAGAATTTTGAGGCCTCCTGCTGCGTCCAGATCCCATTGGCTAAGGTCGCCGTGGGGCCGGAGGTTCCGGAGGTTAAAAGTGTCTTAATCAAGGAGACAAATTGTCTACCTTGAGCTGGGATTCTGAATGGCAATATTATCTGAGCAGTGTGGTGTCATAAACTGCAATAAGCTGGCCAACATTTTTTCAGACACATAACGGCATTAGCGAAACAGAAAAACAACACAGCCAATAGAACAGCACCTCTGCAGTAAATAGTGTTCTCGTAGTGTTCGCGCATATTTATACTCGGCCTGTTAATGGACTCGCAATAGCTATATGTGCGAGTGCTTTATGCGCCGAACTAGTACAATATATATGTATATATATCAGCATAATAGAAGCCGTATAGGGTGACAAGGAAAGGGGAGGGCTAGCAATGCAATTAGGATAATGGTGTCAGAAGAGAGGCCTACATGCCAGCGGCCTCGTCTCAGTTTTCTTTCAGACACCTTCTCAGTCCACCTCACCTGAATCCTGCACATTCGGCCTGCAGCGCAGTTCCTTCTCCTACCTCACTGTTGTTTTTTGTTTCTCCAGTTCTGCAGGTATATGGTTAATTTGCTTTCGCAGTCTCCTAGAATGAAGTGTCTGTGTTTGTCTAAATGATTCTCCTCTCGGATCAAATTGCAATTCATTGTTTTCCAATTGATGCGTAGTTTTCAGCAACAAAAAATTGATGAAATCGCCGCAGCCTCTTGACTCCGTCGTCGGGGATTGCTATGTCGCATCGCTAGTTCGGTCCTTGTATATTTCGATTTTTTTTTTTTTTTATAGCTTAGTCCCATTAATATTATAATATTATAACATTTGCATCAGGGCTGTGGGCTCACCATTTGGTGGCACTAGACCCGCAGCCAGTGAGGAGGCAGTTCTGCCGACCCCCTGAGCACACACGCACACAGATACCGTACGCACGCCCACACTCACACAGGCGTGTACATCTGCCCTGAATTTCTCATCGTCAGGCAGTGTAAACTTTCACTGTGCCTAGAAGGTTGGCCCTCAAGGACATAAATTGCGCAAGCCCGCAAGCCTTCTCTCTGCGGCTGCGCCCCAAATGAATGTGGCCTCGCCGCGGAATCGACCTCAAGGACCTTGGTGCGAGAGTCAAACTCGGTAGTCCGCTCTGCCACTCACCCTCCTTAGCTTAGTCCTAATTAAAAGCCAGAATCATTGCTAGCTAATTGGGACTGACAGTAAAAGAGAGAGAAAGAAAGAAAATCTACATCAGATCGATTGAAATGAAACCTAACAAATGTGGGCCAGACGTACTAACAGTGGCATTATCGCTCGACCTATTGCGCGGCGCATTCAAAGGCTGCGTACAACAGTTCAGTCCATGGACTGGAGGAGCAAACACTTCAAGCAGCTGGGTGAAGTGCTAATTAAGTGTCAACTTCTCTAGGTCACAAATAGCTTCAAGTTCAAAAGGCCAAAGCCCTAACTATTGAGCTACAATATCTATCAAGACCCTAGAGAAGAGTTGGTACACCCAATGCATTTAGATCAGCTAAGACTCTTAACTCCTGTGAGCATACGCGCATATTTCTAATCATATGACTAGGGTTTAAGACACTGTCCGGCACAGTTTTTTGGTTCTTAATCAAGGAAACGCCGACTCGCTTGATTTGATTGGGGAGGTTTCTGTTGGGGGTCGAGTCTAGGATCTCGCGATTAAGGCTTCGTCGCTTTTGTGCGGAGGATTGGCAGAGGAGATTCCCCAACGGACGGTCTGAGAAGGGAAGTCCGCATGTAAAACAGCTGGGACAGAGGAATAAAGCCATGCAGTCGAAGGGGGGAAGAGAGAGAGAGAGAGAAAGGAACTCTTGTGCGATCCTGGACCAGGAAGGCATCTTTGCGGCAAAGGGGATCGGGGGGCAGAAGACTTGGATGGCAAGGGTAAGACCACTTTGCTTCATGCCCCTAGGCCTCAACTTTAATCCCTGTTCTAATAGCACGCCCGTTCATGGATGCTGTCAGTGCCAATCTTTTGATAAGGCCCGCCATATTCGATGTAAAATGGCTTTAAAGGACGGGAAAGTCGTGTTCTTTATAGCCCCGCAGTAAAAGTCATCTCGGTCCAATTCGATCTGGTACTTTTGCAGCAGATTGTGTTGCTTTTCACTTTTTGTTCACTGACCTGGATGTCTTTAGTTCAACCCAATGGCCGATAGTTTAAAGTATAAAACTACAAAGCGTCAAGTTTTTATGGTTTGCACAGGTAAAATAAGAGTATATGATTTAGGACTTTTTTCTTCGTTTTGCTACTCATAGCAGTGTGCTTTGCAAATTAAGATTTAACTCGTTTGATTCTGAACAATTTTTACACGCGTTACATTGTTTAAAACTTTAGAGAAACTCAAAAGCGACTGGCTGATCTCGGCTACGCCACCGAGGCAGAGCATCATCTGGCCGCAAGCATATCAGCTGTGGGTGGAATGATCCGCCGCAGCCTGCAGACTGTCACCGCCACACAGACATGTCCGCTAGCAAGCTAGACAGTAGCCCAGCCGCATCTGGGGTGACGCCGATGGTCATTCAGAACGGCGAATGCAACAAGGTGCCCGCGGCACCTTCTAGCCCAAGGCAGCAGCAGCAGCAGCAGCAGCAGCTGGCAAACGGCGAGCACTCATCCGGCACCGCGCGGCCCCTGCTCGGCTGCTGCGGTGCAGTCGGCCGGCCGCCATGTCCGGATCCGGCCAAGATTCGAACCTCAGACGCCGACTGTTTGGCCGTATTGGAACGGGTCCGAAGATTTGGATCCAATAGTGTTGGCGCTGAGGAGCGCGAAGCACTGAGAAAGACGACCTTCTCTAACTGGGAGCACACAGAGTACCAGTTGTTCCTCTACCTTCGCCAGATGTACATGGACCTGCGCTTCCCTGAGCAATTTGACTTCGATCTGGAGACTTTGGAGAACTTTCTTTACGAGGTGTTCCGTCACTACAATCGAGTGCCGTTTCACAACTTCCAGCACTGCTTCATGGTGGCGCAGATGGCTTACGCGCTCACCTGGCTAAATAGTTTAGTAGAAATCTACTCGCCTCTAGAGCTTTTCTGCCTACTCACCGCGGCCATCTGCCACGATCTGGATCATCCGGGCCTCTCTAATCACTACCAGCGCAAGGCGAAAACTGTCCTAGCCATTCGCTACAATGATTTGTCACCACTGGAGAACCACCACCTGGCCACAACATTCCGCATTCTCAGCAATCCCAGCTGCAACATTTTTCGTGGCCTGTCGCCCAACGACTACCTGAAGGCCAGGGAGGCCGTCGTTCGACTGATCTTAGCCACGGACATGAGCCGGCACCAGGAGATTATCGAAGAATTCACCGCTCTTGGCGGCGAAGTCGACTTCGGCCACGCCGGCCACCGGGAACTGCTGCTGCGCCTGCTCATCAAATCCTCTGACGTCAGCAACGAGGCGCGACCTTTCCCAACGGCCGACAGGTGGATTGACTGTCTACTGTCCGAATTCTTTAATGAGGCGAGACTCGAGCGCAGTATGGGCATCGAGCCGCTGCCGACAATGGACCCGGATGTTGTGCGCAAGCCACAGAGCCAGTGCCACTTCATCAGCACCGTGGCCCTGCCCCTGGCCACCATTCTTGCCGGGATATTTCCGCACATCCGCGACTGCTACATCGGCCCGATTCAAAAGCAGTTGGACTTTTATTCTTCGATAGTGCGAGCCGAGACACATGAGTCAGCGGATGCGGCTGAAAGCGTGGAGCAGACAAAAGATGTGCAGCAGCACTGATCAATTCGACTGATTTGTGTTTTTCCTTTTCTCACCTGTTTATAAGATTTTACCTATATTTTAATCGTGTAAGCATACGCTGGTTCGGGGCCTGATTTTTTGTGGACTTACTCGTATTATTCTGGATTCTCTGACAAATATAGAAATATCAAACTAGTTTAGCGACTTTACATCTTAAGGTCTTCATTTCTGCGGATTGTCAGAGCGTTTCTTGACCTTAAATGATCCATTTTAGCCATATTCGAGAACCGTTTTTAGGAACACAATTTTATAGTTGTGTGTGTGTATCTGCATGATTCACATCATTTTTGGTTCAGCGATATAAGGCGTATTAGTACGAGTATAATAGTAGAATATGAACTCACTTATCTCTGCATTAATTGTCTTTACCTGACAACTGTTTTATGAGATTTGTTTTAGCAGATGCCGCTTCTGCATGATCATGTCGTAAAAATGTTGAAGCTCTTCTTTATTTCTGTTGACACATTTTATCTACGGGTTTTCGATATTAGGGATCGGGTTGGTGTTGCGGTCGGGTTTCCGTACCATAGGTTTGGGGTAGTGGGGTTAGGGTTAGGGTTAGGGTTAGGGTTACTATTGGTTTCGAAGTCAGTGCTTGGGGTTCGAAGTACCCTGAACCCCAACCTTGAACAAATGAAGATCCTGCCATCTTCATTAATAAAAAAACGTTTGGGACTGAAAAGGATAAAGGGAATGGTAATAAAGTGGAAATTCAGATTTCAAATTTTAATTAGCCAATGTAGATTCTATCTCTAAAAGGCTCTTGTGCGCACTTTGCTCTCGCGCCGCTCGTCTTAATCACCAAAATCTAGCTAACCCTAGCTCGTGACAGGCGAACCGGCGTTTTGAATTTGACCGGCGCCCTTTTTTCACTTATTTTTGTATCCCCTCAGTTAAAGTTATGCTGCAAACTTAGGGCTCGATGAATGTTTTAGTGCATTCCGGTTCTAAATTATAGCTAATTTGTTCATTACGAACAACTGAAGATTTCTTGTAATATAATTTTGCAGAAGTTTGAACATTTGAATATTAGTTTTTTTCGCTCATCCTTGGCCTGCTGTGGATTCAAGCCGCGAGAAATGGTTTTAATAAACGAAACATTATATTTATTGATAGGGATATTGATAAATAAATCTGACTTCTTAAATGTTAATATTATTACTCTGACTAGCGTTTTTCCTTGTCTTTATACCGAGGGTCATACATAATTAGCTTACTTTATAAATATTTGTCCAGAAGATGGATCACCTGACTGATGTGACAGTCAGAATACCCTATATAAATTCGATTTATGGGAAACCACACTGGCAGCAGGTCTACTAGAGGTACTGATGACAACCTGCACTTCAGACGATCTGTTGTTTCACATAATTTAAGAGAATTGTAGTGGCATCCCAATGGGGACCGGCGCTGTCTTTACCATTTGGTTCAAAATTTCCAGTTTGGAAGATTTTCCCATTTTCCATATACAAAAGGAAGGAGTAAAATTTCATAAGATTGCAGAAGTTTCAGAAAAAAGTCAGCGCTTTAGTCACTTTGTAAGATATGCGCAATGCAAATAAGTAAACCATACGCGAAGATAAATGATTCGAAATGCAAGCTTAATAAAATGTTGCGGAATTATATTGTTCAAAAAAGTACTAACAATTGTATTAACAAAAGCCACACAAAAGAAATATTGTTATCTTATTTCATCCAGTAGCCATGCCATTCGTAAATGAATTTAGATTCTACACTTCTGTTTCCTGATTACATTCCAGTTGTTAAAAAAGTTTTTTAAAAGATGTTTGCCAGTATTCACTTAAAGCGCTTTTCTAAAATGACGAAATTATTGTTATCTATGGTGTAATTTATTGTTTTAAATAGTGTGCTTCCGTAGCATTGTATTTCTTCAAGGCCTAATGATATTTATCTGTCTTTTTTCGTTGCACAGGCATCACAGAATCTACAATTACATTGTTCGAAATGTGATATGTGTGCCATTTTATTATTAGTACTATAGTGGTGGTGTGGAGCTTTAAGTAAAGAGACTGGTTTGTTGGATTAAGACTCGGCAAAGTTAAATTATTTTTTAGTCTTTAGAATGTGTCTTTTACAAAAAAAGTTTTTTTGGCTAGGGCCTACTAGGCATGTTTTAGTCACAAATCATTTTCCCCTACACATACAATTATTGTAGTAGTAGGCCCTAGTTAATATATAGTTAATAGTTTAACCTCTAGTCTAGCCTCTGCCCTCTAGCAGAATTAAAAAATAGGTCCTAGCTGGCATCATGGCAAAACAATAGTTTTGTAAATTATTATGAGTTTGTAATTTTTTGATGCAAGAAAGTCATGAATTTTGGTCAAATAGGGGCCTAGTTTTTCTGAATATATTGTCATAGGGCTCCTTTCTTATTTGTAAAATAGTTATATTATCCACTGCAAAATGCTTATAGTTAATAATCAACTTTTGTCATATATTTAAATTTACCTAAATTATTGGGATAACACTTTATTATGTATATATATGTAATGTTGTACCGGTCGTCCTGCTAACAATGTGGGATCCGGCGAACTCCAATATGAAGTCCAAGAATACTAGGTAGTGTAGTAGTAGCGCTGCCACCAGGGTGTCAGGACTTCTGCCTTCGGTGAGGTGAAGGGTCCTTGGCCCAAAAGAGATAAAGTCACGAAGTCTCAAGAAGCACACAGTGCAGAGTTTCAGTTGTAATTACAGGCTGTCAGTGTCCTGCGTAGCTCGGATGGTGGGGTGGAAGGCTAAGTTAGTTTCGGGACTTAGCCAGAACTGAGCTTACGTGCAGTCACATGTAGAGACTGAAGTAGGAAACTTAGACACTGATGGCACAGTGACTAACAAAGTCAGAGTATCGCTATCAGAGAAGAACCAGAACTAGAACAACAGTTCTACAATTGACTAACAACTTCTAAAGAGCCAGAGGAGCGGGCCTTTCTTTTATAGGCAGGGGCCTCCCATAGGGTCAGTGCAGAGTTAGAAAACACGTGATGGAATCACGTGGTTTCTAAAAATAGCAACTGACGTCAGTGGCGCCAGAAACGTCACTCCTACGTAGGTTCCTGTCCCATAATCAAAGCCCCAAGTGCAGTAAACATGTTTACTTGCACTTTAAAAGACAAAGAGAGAGGCCAGTCACATGAGGAGAATCGCGTGCTGACTGAGTGCAGACAACCACACACAAAGAAAAAGGACAAAGGACAACAAAGCCAGTGCGGGACAAAGAGGTGATGACTCATGCCTGGGGGGAAGAGACAGCACACTCAAAGTACAGGCGCGGCCGGGAAGGGAAGGGCAGAGGGACAGACCAGACAACGCCAGAGAGGGCGGGCTGGGCAGCCACTCAATGCAAGCAAAAGGGGACACCTAAGCTACCTTGCAGGTGGGGCTACTGACAGCTAGTGAGACACCAATAGGCCCCTAAGCAGTGGCTCACTACAGTAACAAGGCTTATGACTCTACTTTTCTCTCTCTTGGTAGCGTATCTTTTGGCCTCTTCCATTCTTTTAGCTCCTTCTCTACTATTCACACTCTCCGTAGTCTTTAACTCGGTGGCCCTGAAAAGGGCCGTTTTAACATCACAACTCTTACATTGTGAGCTTCTCCTAGGTAGCGCTTCTGCACTGGCACGAGTGGTTTATCCCTCTAAGGCACTGGTCTCTTATTCTCCAGTCTCTGCTGGGGTTTCTCCAGGATCAGAGGGTCACAGCCTCAATCCTCGTCTATCTCCACACTCGAATGTATCTCCTTAATAAATAACACAATAAGTTCTCTTAATCAAAAGGTGTTACTCAGTTATTGCCTTTCCTGGCTCACTGGCGAGATATCTTTCTGACAGCAAGATTTCCTCCTATATATATTGTTCTTAAAATTTGTTTTAACACAGTATTTTTCTATAATAGAAAAAATATTTATAGTATATGGTGTATACAATATATATATGGCATATACAATATATATATAGCGCAGAAAATAAAAATAGTTGAAATATACTATATAGGCCTAGTGCAAAATATTAAACTGCTACAACCTGCCTTCTCAAAGTGAAAAAAATGAAAAAAGACATGAGTGATATTTTTTTACTCGACAATTACAACATAAAGAAAAACACAACAAAGAAAAATAAAACATTCAGAAGGAAAAATACTAACATACTAAAACACTAAAATAAAAATGTTCATGATTAAAAGGAAGTTGTCTTCTTGCACCCTCAAGATAAAGTCCTAAAAAATTAAGCAATCACTCAAAGTTGCACTGCTCCGGGAGCTCATGATAAAAAGGCCAGCCGAGCTGCTGGCTCACCCAACAAACTTCTATGGCCAAGAGGTGCTGGAATTCCGTCCGGCCATCTGCAGTGATGGCTTACAGAACCATGGCACAGATATCCTATAGGACAGCCATGGCGTTGGTCCGCGATAGGCGCTCCCGCAGAGCTCAACCATACTTGGGCTCGCTGCGGCAGGGCTTCGTCTGTGCGCAAGAACGCAATCCTCAGCATATATTGCACCAGAGCATATTGGCTACACTCAATCAGGACGCCGTGCTGAAGGATGAGCGCCCGGATGACCCGCCGATAATCCTCTGTTTCGTTGCCTGCTGGTGTTTCCCCGCCTGCTGTAGCAACTGGGCGGCTGGTCAATTGCCGCCTTAGATCGGGTTGCACCAAAAGTTGACAGCTGCAAGCCATCCCGCCAGCTCCTCGAACCGCAGTTTTTACGGGGGTAGCTGCCTGTTCCATTAGCAGCTGCTTCCGATCCTTGGCAGCTGTTGTCGCATTAACAGGCCCCGGTCACTCCTCTGCCTCCAGTCGAACTCGCTTGCCGCCACTGCCGTTGCTGCCTCCGCCGTTGCCACTGCCGCTGTCGAGGTTGCGGCCATTGCCGCTAACACTGCTGATGTCATCCACACCGTGGGCGCGCCGGTTGGTCTGGCTTGAACTTCTGCCGCCGTGGCTACTGTTGTTGGTGGCACTGCTGCTGCCGTTACCTCCAGACGGCAATCGCGGTCTTGTGGGCTGCCTTTCCGGAGCTTCGGTAGGCAAATTCTCATCTTCCACCAAGCTGTAGTCTTCCTGGATTGCTTTCAGGAAGGCCTCAATCTCGTCCGGCTCTTGTTCTTCGCGTCCTACGTCATTGCTCATTCTTAGCATGAGAATTTTGCTTGTTTGCTTTTAGCACATGTCTCTCCAGGGGTCTCCATCTGTTATTTATACCCACATGGGCCAAAAACTGGACCTATTCAAAGGTCTCCCATGCCCCACCTCTTACTTTTGACACTTGACATTTAGCCTTTGACCTGAGATTTATAATTTTTTGAGCAATTCTCAACCTTTTCTAATAAGGTTGGTGTCCTTTTAAAGATTTCTTTCCATAGATTATTGCCAATTTTGAATTATTTTTCTAGCTTCATTATTTCATGAAATAATCGCATTTTAATGCTTGTAATCCGCAATCAGATATTAATTAGCACTGATCCTTATGGGAAAGTGGTTACGTCATCACTCTCACCCTTTCTAATGGTGAGGATATTGAGCTTGAATGTGCTCCCACGTTTACTCACAGTAGCACGCATAACTTATTTCTTTCAGCTTATACAACAGAAATATTCAAAGACAACATTTAATACTATTTTCACAACGTTTAAAGTGTGTTTATACAACTATTTACACAATATGTCGCACAGTTGACACATGTTCTTCTTCATCACCTCGCTCTTTTAATTAAATCTCACAACTAAGAGGTGATCTGTAATATTTATTTCTCGACCATCTGTCGCTTAATTTAACTGGCATGCGGGCCATATCCAATTTCCTAATTTATTCATGTTGACTTATCTGCCTTCTCTAATCTATTTACTCTGCTTACATAATTTCTTATTTGATTATCCTCAGGCCATGTGCCTTCTCAAATTTCACACGAGTCTCCTCTCATTTCTCTAGGCATCATTTGCCTCTCTTAAATACACTTCGGGCCATAACAGCGCCCTTACTCAGATAGGCCTCTTCAGGCAATCTTCTGTGCCTCTTCACTTCTTGCTTCAGGCCTCTTTATCTGCTTTCTCAGGCAACCACAATGCCTATTTACATCACAACACAGTCCTCATCTGATAATCAGGCCACAGTGTGTCTTTCTTCAGGTAGGCGACTTCAGGCAACCTTTGTGCCTCTACAAAATTCCACAACACTGGCTCTACATCTGATCCCTCAGATCAGCACTGCGCCTTGTCAGCCTTTTGGAACTGATCACTTAGTCATGACTTCACAACTTGTCAATGACTCTCCCAGAGTCTACTACTCTGAGCTGGGCTTCTGGACTTCAATCCAGGAACACTCCAAAAACTTCACCTCCCTTTCTGAGTTACCTTAATTCACTGAAACATGTCAGCTACTAGTACCTCTTTCAGAGAGAAATCACTTCTCATTTATTCACACTCTTCGTTACATTGCTCTTCCCCTTCAGAATTGCTGTACTTCATTGGAGCAAGCCAACTGCTAACAATTTGTTCAGAGATTTATTAATAACTAATTTCACATGCCCGACTTATAACACTTTCTCCTATAGACAGATTCTCTCTTATAACATTAAATGCCTTTAATTGAACAAACATAACTTCTGCATTTCTACATTCAATAACTATGGTAGCAAGTCACAAGTGCCCGAGCAGTAAGACACTTTACTCTCAAACCTTATAGAATTAGGCCCCCTACTATTTTATATATTATTGGCTACAACCAGTCTTTAAAAAGGCTCCAATGGATTGGAGGCTTCCATTCAGACACAACATATGTTACTATTTATTCTATTGCTCTACTCCTATAAATGACTGTAATTCTCTTATAACCAATCAGCTTTTGCTTTTCTCACCAAATACCAACACAGAACACAGTTAAATTTAACTGGAAGAACTCATTGCTTTATAAAACACTAGCTTTTTTTGCCCGTTGTTTTTGGGGCAGAAATTTAAAGCAAAGCAGTAAGCAATTCACGTCTCTGTATTAACTTTATAGTGAAGGTCACCATTTATTTATTTACTGCATTAATGAAAAGTGAAGAGTTTGTTTAAAGGGCGTTTTAAGTAAAAAATAAGTGAAAAGTTTGTCCAAACAGCCCCCTCTTGATTACTTCTTTAGAAACATGTCTCTTAGCCACTCCTCTATACAGTCAGTGGCAGATCCAGGAATTTTGTTTTGGGGCAGTCTGTCAGGGGAGCGCCATGAGAATCACAGAGGGGGTGCCAGCGGCCGAAAAAGGGCGCCAGGAGCCAAGAAAGGGCGCCAGCACTGAAAAACGGGAGCCAGCGGCTGAAAAAGGGGCGCCAGCGGCCGAAAAGGGGTGCCAGTGCTGCGACTGGCGCCCCTGGTGGGGGCATCTTATTCCCATGATTAAAATTTAGGGGGGCGACTGCCCCCCCGCCCCCCCCCTAAATCTGCCTCTGTATACAGTATGCATGTACACGCGTATACATAAGGAAAATAGCCATGGCATAACAATAACAATGTCAAAGAAACAAAATTAAACTGTTTCAGAGTTCAGAGTTAGACAGGTCAAGGTCAATTCGTGACTACTTTTCTATTAATTGCTTGCGAGTCACCTCAAGGCCTGGGGATGCACCACATTCTTCGTTCTTCCCCTTGGTGCAAAAATGAATAGGCCAGCTGGAGTTCCAACACGGGAGCAGGCGACATAAAGCTGCCCATGCGAGAAGCAAGGAGTCTCCAGGTTGATGCCAGCCACCTTCAGCGACTGTCCCTGAGCCTTGTTAATAGTCATCGCAAAGCACACTCTCACAGGGAACTGCAGTCGCTTGAACTGAAATGGCAGGTCCGTGGGGATAATTGGAATCCGGGGAACAAACACAGACTCTCCTCTGCCAGATCCAGTCATTATCGTGGCCTCAATCACGTGTGGGAAGAGCCGCCTGACTATCAGTCTGGTGCCGTTACACAGCCTTGGCGCATTCAGGTTGCGGAGGAGCATAATTGGTGCCCCAACTTTCAGCTGCAAGTTGTGCGATGGAGTTCCAGGAGGATCTAGAGAGTTGGTAGTTAATTTCGTTGGTGGCATCATTTCTGTACTGTCTCACCCAAATATCGACCAGAGAGCCCTGTGCACTGGGACGCCACCGCACTCACCACACTCAGTCTCAGTGCTGCTTGGGGGCCAGTAGACAGTCTAGGGGTTTGGGCTGTGTACATTCACGGCTCGAAATACAATGTACAGTCTGGGATAATAGATATGGGCCTAATAACCAAAAGTCAACTTGAAAGGTAGAGTCACTCATTTGGACTGGAAATGTCAAGCGACTGACTGACAATAAAATAAGCAATGTGACATTTACAATCATTGCTTATCAACCTTGCTAATGGTATAGTGAGTAGCACATTGGTCCAAAAGGATTTGGTTCAGCCACAACCATTCTGGTATGCTTAAAATCTTCAATTGTAGAGTGTGGAGCTCCAAAGTATCATTATTTTGCCTGCTTAATTGCTGCCAAGTGCACATAATGGCATAAAATGACTTTACTAATTGCCTCTAAAATTTGTAGGGTTTCTATAGTAAGGTATGTTATACATTTTTTCTGAGCTTTAGGATTCGGCTGGTACCACCCATGACTGTTAGTAAGCATTTATTCTAATCATAGCAAATATAATATTGCAAAAATATTATATTATGCTATTGCAAAAATGCTTGCAATTAGGTTTAAGCCAAGGAGTGCACATGTCTGGGAGTATTGCTTGCAACTCTGTAAATAACTGGATCTGTATAAAAATACAAATAAGCTGCCTGTTTGTTTATAAAGGGCATCCCAAAACTATGTTCAATAGCCTCTCAAAAATTCAACAATGCAACAAGAAAGTTAAAAAACTTATAGGCCTTCAAAACAACTTTCATCGACCATAATCAATCCTCCCAGCACTCTGGTAGTTTCTTGACTCTGACAGCAAGCAGCACCAGAATCACACAGGTGTTAAAGCACAATGATGCTGAAGAGTTTATCCAGACAGTAGTAGCAGTGGCCTTGTAGCTGATTTTTTAGCTTTGGAAAGAGATCAAAGTCACAAGGACTCAGGTTGGGAGAATAGGTGGGATGAGGTAGGACTTCCCAGTCATAGTTTGCCAGCAGCTCCTTCACAATCCAACCAGTGTGGGGGCTTGCATTGTCTTGCAGCAAAAGGGATCCATTTGAAAGTGTCAGTGCTTGCTTCTTCTGAAGCACTAGACGAAGATGGTAAATAATGAATTATCTGTAATACTCCTGGTTTACAGTCTGTCCCTTTAGGCACTCTGTGCACAAGAAGCATACTGAAGTATTCATAGCAGACGATGTGCATCATCTTCTTGGACCCATTGCTGCGTCTCAGGATTTCTGGCTGGGAAGACTGTGCAGCAGAACAATCATGCTTCATGCTTCTGCGACTAAGATTTGGCTCATATGAGCAGGCCCATGTCTCGTCTAAAGTCACAATTCCCTGAAGAACTTTCTCTCCCTCCTCCTGAAAGCACTGCAGCATCTTCTGGGCAACTGTTCTCTGACGATCCTTTCAACAATCCTTCAATGGGTGCCTCACCACCTGGGTGGTGAGGCACCCATCGAGCTGTGACCTACAGCAAGCCCAGATCTTCTGTTAAAATTCTTTGTACACTAGTGGATGAAATTCCAGTCAGTTCCTCCAGTTTTTCACAAGTCCACCGACAATTGATTTTGAGGATGTCCTTCACCAGCTCGATGTTGGCATCTGATCAAGACTTCCTTGGCCATCCTGATCGCTGGCCATCCTCGATGTTGAATCGCGAATCGCCCATCTCTGAAGCGCGCATACCAATTGTGCACAGATCGCTTAAGTAAAGGCAAGGTCTTTAAACTTGTGCAGCTTTTGTTCCTTGCAAAAATTCGGCTTTAATGTACAAGCACTGCTTGATATTGTTAATGTCCTCCATCAGATCGGCCAAGTTTAAAATCACTAGACTGGTTAATTTATTAATTCACTTTGAATATTAAATATTTAAGCTCAAATTATTTCTTTTAAGTTTGAGAGGGGTTGCTCTAGTAAATAACCATGGGCAGTGGAGCTCATGGTTATACTGACGGCTCATACTCAATAGACTTTTGGGATGCCCCTTGTGGGGTTTCTAAAATGATCTTTCCATCAGTGGCCATGACATGAGGGTGCAGGTGAAGATAAACTAGATAGAAGTATTTTCTGGCCCAAAAACTTCCACCTCAGCCAACCCTTAAGACCATGTGATGTGATTGCAGCCAAAGAATTGCCTCCAAGCCAGCTTCACCGATTGTTGAGCGAATCGCTGTTAGGGCTGCTAGGGCACAATTCAGCTTAAAAACCTATTTTCTGGCTCACAGGTAGGCTTGCTAATACTTCTAGTACTGGGGTATGTTGGTAAATTTGGCTATTTTTTGAATACTTTTATTGCTTTAACTACAATTCTTTCAAAATTTCAAATTCAGATTTCAATTCAAAGCATTTAACTAAATATATATAGTAAGTAGTCAGATTGTATTGTTGTAACAGATTTTCTCAGCAGTCCAGAATACTGTAGACACTTGTCATCTCCAACCTTCTCAAGCATCCAAACTGCAAGTCACAAAGTTTGGAAGCACCCTGGAGCACTAAAGTTTTGCCAAAGAGCCACACCAGGGCGTTTAAAAGTGCTCTTGGTGTTGCAACACCAAGCATTTGCTAGTGCAATAATTTATCCTTGTTGAGTCCAGCATCCTTGCCATCCTTGGTTCAGAATTTCAAGGCAGCATTAAGAGCACATTTGCTCTCCAGAAAAGCAATGCCCCTTCACTAGCTCCAGTCCTTCTTCACTGTATTTTGGATATAGTATTACATTATAAAGTAGATGTCCTTCAGTGTGGATGCAGACTAACATTCACCAGTTTCGGTATGCACCTCCAGGACAAACAGTTTCAATAGAAAATTCAGCTCACTTTTTTTACATTTCGTCCACTTCATTTTGACACATTAGAGGTGGATCATTTACTGTGGCCCAGAGATTTTTTCTCACTGTGCCAGTCTTGGAAGATTTGGATTAACCATTCTGCATTCTGTTGCTAAGGGCAAGCTTTCCTTGATCCCTTGGTGAAAATTCGTCTGGAATCGATTCTTCTTTCACTGGAGTGCACTATGACACATTTTCTGTTTGCATCAGAAAGTCCAGTATATCTGGACATCCTCTGAATATCCTCGGCATCCAGGCAACGCTGCACGTACGTCTGGCCGTGGTTCACCCATTGCAGACACTTAAACGGTGTAATGTCCTGCGCTGCTATGCGCACCAAGCGTAGCAGCAGCCGGGGTCGATGTTGCTGCAGTGAGATGCCCGCTGCTTGTGCAGTGGTCTGATCGCCGGCCTCCCGCTGCACCGCAGGCGACGAGAGAGCGCGCTTCAGCGCTGCCTTCAGGCATGAGCCTGCCTGCTCAGTGGCATTCAGGAATGGTGAATACGGGGGCAGAAACCGGCACTTATGACCTTCACCCAATCCTGGCACGTTCAGGTGCGCACGAGCGCCACCAACCATGAGCACGAATTCCTCCTCCTCTAACAGGACGTCCAACTCGGTTAGAAAGTCTGCGAAATGGGCGTTAGTGAAGCCTCCCTGTATAGTGGTCAGGTGAATCAGGCCATACACAGGCGAGATGACCAGGCAGATGGTTAGGTTCTGCCCTCGCTGGCCATTCAAAACCGAGACGGCACGCTGGCCTCGTGGAGCCCAGCCCTGACTGCGGAGTGTCCACAGATTGACACCGAACTCGTCAAGCCAGATCGTGTGGCGATGGGCGCCTTCGGCCAGCATCCACTCAGCATGCATGCGGCGGGCCTCCTTGGTCACGGGAGTGTTCCAATCCACTGGATTCCCTCTCATGAGCTTGAGAGTGATGAGTCTTCCATCCAGTGCGCGGCTGATGGCAGTGACAAATTCACTAGATTGGGGAATCCCTGCAGGATGTGGTTCCTCATCTGCGCCAGTGTTGCACCAGGTGGGGTTTCCAGGAATTCGGTGATCGCATTCACCATCTCATCTGTCAAGCAACGCCTCTTTGCTCCGCGTTTTGGAAGAGGGTCCGCTCTGCCCTGGTCAGCGTAGGCTTTGATAATGCTTGCCGCAGTTTGGCGCGCAAAGCCCAGCACACGAGCGAGCGCTCGCCAGTCTGCATTGAAGTCGTAAGCTGCGATCAGTCTCTGTCGATCAACTGTCGTGACGCGCGTGTATTGTCCTCTTGGAGGCATTCTAGCCGGGAGCAGAAAATTAAAACACCGAAACAGACTTGCGGAGACGACTATAGGCCTGCTTTCGGAGACAAATTTTTCATCCCACCCTCACTGAACGCGATCGAGTGAGAAAGTGTCTATGGCAAAACATTCGAACTGTGCCCACAGTGTCCATGTGATTGCGCTGCCGAAATAGGACGCAAAAAGGCCGAATTTGAACGCAAAAGTTGCCCATTATCAAACGATAGGCAGTCTCAGCGTGCCACGTCAATGCTAGATTTTACCATAGACAGCGTGCATCAACGGCCTAAAATGCGTGCGTCAATGACCGTTATCAGCACGCAAACTTAGAGTGCATTTATTTGAGCTCAAAACGTAGTAAGAATTAACGGTACAACAAGGGGATTCTTGTTGGTGTTTACGAAATATTAACGGCGACAACATTTTCAAAGCAGTTTGCACGGCATACTCCAGATGACCGTGTGTGGCATTGTCAAGTAGAAATGTCACTTACTCGTGCTCTTATTAGAACTCAGGCAGCTCACTTAAGGTTGAATGTGCAGTTCTCAAAATGTCCACCAAAGTGGAATGACAGCGCTGGAGCTCCAGCGTTGCCAGGGGTCGAACTTGTCACACAAACTTGCTGCACCACCTGACTGGAGGGAAGCTGAAGCGTGGACTGCTGCGCATGCGGCGTCGATGCGCCGGTGACCCCTGGAACTGTCAGATGACAGTTGACATGCCGGATGACACCGTCGAGGGTGGGCTCAGCTGATCTCTGCGGCGGCGGCCCTGGAATTGCTACCACGCCCGTCTGTTGACGCCCGTACAGCGATCCGGATAGAGCGTCTGACATCTTCCCCATGTCCGTTGCCTTCCGCTTCCCATGCGTGAGGTACCTAAAGTGCGATTGAAAGTAGTTACTCATGACGTTGACATGTTCACTTTGTTAGTGCAAAGCCCGTCATATATGGGTACTCACCGTTGCACAGTCTTTGCCTCCTTGTGGCCAGTAATTTTGCAAATTTGCTCCAGCCTGAATCCTGCCTGGTGAAGGTCCGCAATCACAGTTGGCCGAATATTGTGCGGCGTGTAGATCTTTGACGGCAGCTTTCGTTGAGATAGTCTTCATCATTCCGCCAACGGTATTCACCCCGACTGGCTGTTTCGTGTACCATGGGCCCCCAGCTGCAGAGGACTTCTTCGGTGTCAGAAGCAGCGGAGATCCTTCCGTCTCAGCGTCACCCAGAGCCTCCCGTCGCTTCTCGAGGTAAAGCCGCAGTGCCTGCACTGGACATTGCGTCGTCCCAGTGGCCTTGATCACCGCCTCTCTGTTGTCACTCATGGCTCCGGCATTGAGTTCCCGTCCCAGATTCTTCTGCAACCCTGTGCGAAGCCGGACTAGAGTGCCACAGTCGGCATTGTCCTCGAACACCAGACTGTCCGAATCCAATCCACGGAACCATTCTCTCCCACGCTGGCCGAAAAAGTAGATGAGGACAAAGTATACCTCGTGCAACAGGGTCGTCGGCGACGCACGGTCAAAGTACCGCGCCAACCTGCCCTCATCTTCCTCACTGATGGCCTCGTAATGGTTGATCCGTCCACCAGCCTTTAGAAACATTCGCGCCACCGCCTTCAAAGCCAGATTGGCTGCGTGGAACTTGTCATTCTCGATTATGTTCAGAGACCTAACCCTCCGAAAGTAGCTGAAAAGTCCAGCTCTCGCACAAATCAGAGATGTCGGAGCGTACAGAGAACCGTCTTCCTTTCTTAGTGTGGCGTAAAACAGTCGCAGCTTGCAGGCCAGTTCATCCTCACTGCACAAATCGATGTCGAAAGGCAAAAATGCGTTTGTCGTCAGGAACTGCTTGAATCGTTCGACTGCAGCGATCTCTTGTCTCTCGGTGGACACGACCTTCGTATCCTCGTATTGCTGCGCTGCAATTGCCTCCAAATCCGCGGTAGAGTCGTCTGGCAGTAACGCACAGAGTTCGTCCAGGGTGGGACATTCAAAATCTTCATACATTTCCTTCTCCACCACGTCGTTCAGCTGGAAGAGCTCCCTCTGGAGTCGAATCTCGTCCATGGTCAAGCCAGATATGCACTCATTCGGCCAGTGCATTAGGTTGATCATGTCGAAATCTTATCTACTCAACTGCGTTGGGGCTTGCGCCTTAAGCCAGCCTGACCGCCCAAAAACATGGGCGTGCGCCAACGCACTTGTCTATGGTCGAAAGAGTAAGGACGGATCGATGCGGAAATGGCCTCTCATTGGATAATGCTGTTAATGCGCACTCGTGTCTCTGCTCGCTGGTGCACTCAAAAGCCGTGCGTTACCTAACCATTGTCTATGGCTCAGTTGTTTGGACTGCACACTAGCGCTCGCGCCGAAATTGAATGCAAAAACGACGAAATTGATTGCAAAAAGGTATATTCATATCTTAAAATCGCCAGGATCGGTAGGTAAACCCTCTTTATGCAAGAAATACTCGTACATGCTCTACCATATTTAAAGCCAAAAAAATTTGGCAGGTGTTTTCTTATTCTTAGCATAGTTTATTTAAAAGCATGTTGTTTGTTTATTTGACTTTGGTTGCTAGCCTTTTACCTTGAGTATTACATTATTCATATTATCATATGACTGATGCAGAATGTCAGCCTTTGTCATAAAATGTTGTACAGAGCAGCAGAACAGGCAGAAGGCAAGCAATTCTTTTCTAGTAAATAAATATTTATTTTTTATTTTTTGGGAATTTTAACTAAGACCAGTTAAAAGTATGTTGCTAATAAAAAATAACATCATATCGTCATTTAACTGCAAACCTCAAACTGCAAAGATATTTGCAGTTTCCTATTTTAACTTTGGCGAATTCATTTAGCAATCTCATGCAATGGTTCAACTGCCTGGCTAATCACTTAGTTTCATTGATTGGGTCGTAGTTGTCCAGGACTGGCAACTGAATCCTTTATTACTCACTCTGGTGCACTGCAAACAGAACTCGCAATTGCCAGTTGTGCACAGTCGCTTGAGATAGAGATTGGAGAGTTGTTTATGGAATTCGTATGCAATCCAAAGCTTTCTGCTGGTGTGGTGCTCGTTTCTTCTGCTGACTCACTTGTAATTGTAGTTTATGGTTGCGTGATAATTGCAATGTTGAAGCTCCACAGCTTTTGGCAAACTGCTTGCTTCAAAAAGCTAAAACCCACAGTTAGCTAAAGTAAATGGCGTCGATACTTAACTTGCAATAAAGGCATACTTGAGTGTATAAATAAAAGCTGGAAAACAAAAAGTTTCTTCCATTCTAATGACTTTTGGAGTGACACTGGTCTCCATGAATGAAATTCGATAATTATCTTAACTACAAGCTGAAAACAAGTTGCATCCTCCAGTGTTTCACACCATTGCACAAAATCTCTCTGCAATGCTTTGTGATAGAAGTTGTGCAGGTAGAAGTTGTGCCGATTTAGCCATATATTTGCTATTTAGGTGGTCACATTACTTAAGTGAATTTCAGTTAAATATTTAATGTTCGAAGGGCAAAACATAAGATGCCATCAAGCTCTTTTGTTGGCCCTCCTTAAATTACGTTTTGTAGTTTTTTGTTAGAAATAATATTTGCATAGTTCAAAGATGCATCCTAAAATTAGTACCACTTCTTAATGCAAAGATATGATGCATAAAATAAAATAAAATATGCCGATTGCTAGCAGTGTGACCTGAATTTTCTATTTGCCACTTGGGGATAGCCGATTGGTTTTTAAGTAGTAAACATTTAAAGATAAAGATAAAAACCTTAAAAACTATCTTTGAAGTGACACTAATTTTTGCATCTTTAGCTTACCTTATATTATAAAAAATCTAAGTTCTATTTTATTTTAGGATGTATACCAGTTGAAACGTGTGAAGAATGAAATAGCAGAGCTAAAATACACAACAACAAACTGTCATTTCATTATTATGCATTCATAATGCACAAAATACAATTGTTATGTAATAATTTTGCTAATTAAAGAATGTGTTGAGAAAATCTAAAAGAAAAGTATATTATTCATAATGTAATTTTATGCATATTTACCTATTAGCAACGCAGAAAAACCAAGAGAACTATCTTGACTTGAAAACATTTTTGTCTCCAAGTATGTCAAACTCACAACACAATGATTGCGACACTTTTTATAAGGGAATTCAACATATATTGCTTTTTTCCAAGCACTCATTACATTTTCTAATTGAATTAAGAAGGAAAAGGCCAATAAAATTCAATCCACAGATTCCAATTGTCCAGCATGGCTGACTTCAGTCACTGTAAGTACCCACCAACCATGGCCTGATAATTTTACCTCTTATCTGGTTACATAAAATTGTGTTTTTGCGTATCTAAATGATCATCGTTGCTTGACATAAACGATGGTTTATTTTTGTATTGAACTTGAACGAGCTCGCATTTTAAATTCAGATTGGCACAGTACTCGTGAGTAATTAAATCAATATCCAAGGGGGTTGTAGTCTAGTGGTTAGAGCGTCAGACTTACGACTTAAAGGTCGGGGGTTCGATTCCCGACTCCACTAAAACAAATTGTGTCCATAAGCAAGATACTTCAACTCTGCATTGCTTCAGTTCACCCAGTTGTTAAATGGGTACCGGCATTAGCTGGGGTAATTGAGAGTTGGGTGGCGTCCCACTGAGTTCATGGACTGAACAGTCGTACGCAGCCTTCAGATGCGCCGCGCAATAGCTGCGGCTGTGCTGTCGACTGCACATCTGGCCCGATTGGGGCCGCCTTAATAAATCATTATTAATTCTTATCAAAATCAATCAGCGCAGGCGAGAATTTAAAAGATTAACGAGCACAGTAATTATCTATCGATAAACTGGGAAAAGAAGTACTTTACCAAGTTTGCTCACATGTTTTGTAGCAATCGAGTCACCTGAGCGGCTGGACTTTAACGAGGAGGACGATTTCGACGACTTGCTCGGCGATTCGGCAGCGGCTGGCAGCGCCGCGGCCGCGCCCGCCCCAATTGTGACTAGATGCACCATCACCGAAGAGGAAGAGGCTGAACTATTGGGCACCGATTTTGACGGCACTCAAATGGCAATCAGCCAGGAAGATGAAGAAGCTGGTGAGTTTAGTATTGCTACTAGCAATACTTTATTGACACAAAGACCGGTGTCTGTTATGCTCAGACACAAAGACCGGTTTCTGTTATGCTCAGACACAAAGACCAGTTTCTGTTATGCTCAGATACAAAGACCCGTTTTCTGTTATGCTCAGATACGAAGACCAGTTTCTGTTATGCTCAGATACGAAGACCAGTTTCTGTTATGCTCAGATACAAAGACCCGTTTTTTGTTATGCTCAGATACGAAGACCAGTTTCTGTTATGCTCAGATACGAAGACCAGTTTCTGTTATGCTCAGATACGAAGACCAGTTTCTGTTATGCTCAGATACGAAGACCAGTTTCTGTTATGCTCAGACACAAAGACCGGTTTTCTGTTATGCTCAGATACAAGGACCGGTTTCGATACATTTCAGACTGTTGCATTGCCGACGCCGATGTGGCGAGCAGCCAGCATGAGCAGGAGCAGGAGCAGGATCTGGCGGCTGCCGAAATGGTGCCACCGGTGTCTGAGCCGGCTTCAACGTCTGACCAATCGGTTTTGTTCCCCGTATCGTCCGTGTCCGTGATTAGCGCCGATTCTTCGAGAATATCGCAGCCATGTGATAATGCAGATTTTTCTAGGGCCACTGCCACAAGTTTGAATAGGTCTAAAACTGATGGCGATAATGCAGCTACTGCAGGCTTTGCGACTGAGTCGATTCTGGAAATGAATAGGGCTGGAACTGCGCAGACTAAAACTGCGCTTGTCGCTGTGGCTACCGAATCAACCTTGCTAGCTACTACTAATGCTTGTAGCAGTAGCAGCAGTGGCGCCTCCCAGTCGCCACCGAAGAGACGCGTGCGCAAGCGTCTATTGCCGGACAGAATCAGATCGCCGCGTCACTCCTATCCACCTGATCCCAATGAAATTATCGACCTAACCGCCGAGTCCAGCGACGAAGATGATTCGTTGGGGTCGACTATTGGCGTAGCCGCTACACGAATCGGACCCGACGGCAACAATAACAAACTAGTCACTGACAGTCGGGATCTGAGGCGCCCTCCAAAGCCGATCTCCCCCATTCTGCCGCCAACTAGCCAGCCTGCAGTTCAGTCAGCTCAGCCGGTGGATCTGCGCCAGGTCATTAAAAATAAGCGTCAGCTTGTGTTTAGTGAAGCGACGGCGGCCGCTGCTTCCGCTCCAATCGGCCAGCCGCACCGGCGTCATTCGTCGATGTCTGGCTACGCCACATCGCCGGCATCGCAGTCGCAGCATCGATTTGGCTCGATCGATTCGCATTCCAATCGATTTCCGCAGCAGCCTGCGGCACGCCGGCCGCAGCCGCAGCCGCCGGCGGCACACTCTAATGTGATATCAGTGCGACCTTTTGGCGGAAAATTCACAGGTGAAAATTTTAACCAGATCCGAGCTGGCCCCAGCCGTCCGCAATCGTCGTTTGAACGTCGCTTCGTTGAAGATTTCGGAGCTAATGCCGAGGATGAGCAGCTCCTAGAGCAGCAGGCCAGGCGTAGCTTTCATAGCTCGTCTAGGCCATCATTTGGTCACTCAGCAAGGCACGATCGGCTACCCCAACAGCAGCGTCAGGAGGAGCATTCCGATTTCAGTCGACCAAAGTTGCATCTCTTTGATCGCAGCGGCGATAGTCGCGGAGGCATCGGCGTTAGCTGCGTCGGCATCGCTCACGGATACGCTAGCAGTGGTGGCTCCGGCGTTGGTCGCGGAGGTGGCACCGGCGGTGGCAGTTTGTTGCGTTCAAATTTTGCCGCCGCCGAGGAGATGCGGCCGCATTGTCGAATCGCTGAATTCTCCGGCTCCAGCGGCGGCAGATTTGTTCCAGCGGCTGCGCCTCCGCCGTCGCAGTCTATCGCCATGCCCATCCAGCGGGTTGTGCGCGTGCCATTCGGCGCCGGATATCCCAGCGCCACTAATAAGACCAGCGTTCGCATTGAAAACTGCCCTGACGGTCTCACGGAGGCCGACTTGGCCATACTCACTGATCCTCTGGGGCCTGTCTGTGTGAGTACCCTAATAATGGAAAATTGTTTGTAGGAGGGCTGTGGGCAATGGTACGTATTTAGTGGCAGTAGAACTACAGCCAGCGAAAGAGAAATTTTGCTTGTTTCCGCTGACTACTGTGCACTACGTCCGCTGACTACTTTCTCATCGTCAGGCAGCGAACACACTTACTGCGCCTTGGAGATTGGCCCTTAACAATAGAAAGATCACGCTATTTTCGCCCATCCCTATGGAAGGTCCAGGGGGTATTTTGAATACCCACTGCCTACTGTTTGTTTCATCGGATAGAGCGGAAAATTTAGCCTGTTTATTATTGTATTTTCGTATCGATTGGTTGAATATTTTTTGAGATACAGATGAAAGAAATACCCCGTGATCTATCTATTGTTAATGGCGTAAAATACGCGACAAGCTCTGCCACTCACCCCACCACCTGCCTCAGAACTCAGTTGAACTGATTTCCAGCACTGCTAAAATTAGTGTCTAGTGATCGATCTTATCGTCGATTAACCTTTCATTTTATTTCGCCAGGAGTACCGCCTAGTGCCAGAATATTTCAAAGCTTTTGTCAGGTTCTTCAACGAACACCAGGCGTCTGAGTTTGTTAAGCGCTACAATAGGTGAGTAGGGTAAAACGGCTGGAGCGGTGATTGCTATTTTATGATTCTTAGAAAGCCTCGTCATCCTCCTAGTATTTTCAATACAAAACATTTCAGGACGGTCTTCATGGGACTTGAGCTCTACATGAGTGTCATTAACTGACCAATGTTTGCTAGTGTTTGCATATTTTAAAAAGGCATTTTAAATACAACCAAACTAATTATACTGCAGCAATGCTAGTGCTTTTTTCATACTTTAAAGTAATTAGCTTTATATTTAGTCATACCTGCTCATTTGCATAGTAATATCATGTTTTAATAAATTTTTGTTGCTGTGCAATAGTTTGAACAAGCCTCATAATAAAAGGAACCATTTATTCATTTTATTCATTTAGTCATTTAGTCATTTAGGCCAACAGTTTTCCCCTGTAAAACCTCATTTCCATTTAACTTTTTGCTGGATTATGAGTCTCAAGGATTAGAAAACTATTATTAACTTTCTTTGTTCTCAAATATTGCGCACTGATACTCTTGTTCGCTGTGTTTTGAACTAATTAACTATTTGATAATAATTGTTAGCTAAAACACCAACTTTTTGTGCACAAATACACTATTTGATTGAGAAAACTGTATGATCAGTTATTGAACACCGTCGATCAGGATCTCATAATTTTGCATATTCACATTATATAGAAAAATAGTTTTTTCACTGTCTAAGCCACAGAATACACTACATCTAAGCCACAGTGTATTCTGTGGTCTAAGCTACTATTTTCCTAGCAGTTGGCTAGTTAACATTTTGAACAAGAAAGTGGACTATTTCGAAACATATCTGCTCCTTTTAGCCAAGTTAAGGATTTAGGTTCAGTGGTAGAATTTTTCGAAACATACCGTCTAGCTCTTTGTTGCCAAGTTAAGGATCTAGGTACTCGGGTAGAATATTTCGAAACATACCGTCTAGCTCTTTGTTGCCAAGTTAAGGATCTAGGTACTCGGGTAGAATATTTCGAAACATACCGTCTAGCTCTTTGTTGCCAAGTTAAGGATCTAGGTACTCGGGTAGAATATTTCGAAACATACCGTCTAGCTCTTTGTTGCCAAGTTAAGAATCTAGGTACTCGGGTAGAATATTTCGAAACATATCGGCTCTTTCGTGACACGTTAGGGATTTAGTTACGCAACAAGTAGACTAGTAGAGTATTTCGAAACATATCGGCTCTTTGTTGTCAAGTTAGGGATTTTTACCACAGAAAAATATGCACATATTTTTTTCAAAACATATCGGCCCTCGCACTTGCAGGCAGCCGAAGCCGCATCAGCATCCGCCACGGCGGTGTCTCCTCAATACGTCTCCGAGTCGCGGGGCTCCGACGAGAGCGGCGACGGCACGCAGGCCCTGCCCTATAAGACTGTGCTGCAGGCTCTGCGCCGCGGCGGCCTGGATGCCGTCGTTATGGTCGACGGCCAAGAGGGCGGCGACAAATGGCACGAGGCGGCCAAGTCGCAGCTGAAGAAATGCCGCAAGCTGGTCGAGCGAGAGCACCGGCTGGCGGAGGAGCGGACTAAGCGTGAAGCTGCCGATTTGGCCAAGCGAGAAGATAATCTGCGCGCCGCTGCCGACATTCGCATCAGCGAGGATCCGGCTCTGCCGCGTGCTCGTTCCGTCAAGGTAAGCTCTCTAAGAATCGGGCAGGTTGAAAATAATTAAAAACGTATTCTAAAGCTATGCATACTCTACCTTGGGGTGGAATTTTAAGCTATTTAGGCGGCCTCCCCAATCCATAGGCACATCAGATTACTTCCAGGTAGCCTCAGACACTTTCAGGTATCTTCATATACTTTCAGGTAGCCTCAGACACTTTCAGGTATCTTCATATACTTTCAGGTAGCCTCAGACACTTTCAGGTATCTTCAGATACTTTCAGGTAGCCTCAGACACTTTCAGGTATCTTCATATACTTTCAGGTAGCCTCAGACACTTTCAGGTATCTTCATATACCTTCCAGGTAGCCCCAGATACATCCAGGTAGCCTCAGATACTTCCAGGTAGCCTCAGACACTTCAGGTATCTTCAGATACTTTCAGGTAGCCTCAGACACTTTCAGGTATCTTCAGATACCTTCCAGGTAGCCTCAGATACTTCCAGGTAGCCTTAGATACTTCCAGGTAGCCTTAGATACATTCCAGGTAACCTTAGATACCTCAGATACCTATCCCATCGTACAGCCTTTGGAAGAGCCACGCAATATCCAGATATTATTTTTTAAGAATCTCTGATTTGTATCGTTCTCGAAGGCTTACTAAAGGCCTAAGTAATTAATTAATTGATCTTCAGGTGCGCCAAGCGGTGGACCCGTCCGGCGAGCTAGTTGGCGCTCGACTGCAACTGAGCGGCTGGGTGCACCGACTGAGGCGCCAGGGCAAGGCGCTGATGTTTCTAGTATTGCGCGACGGCACCGGATTCCTTCAGTGCCTGCTGGCTGACAAGCTCTGCCAGACCTACGAAGCCATCCTGCTGGGCCAGGAGGCCTCAGTTCGAATCTTTGGCACCCTGGCTCGCGTGCCCGATGGCCAAAGTGCGCCAGGTGGCGTTGAACTGACCGCCGACTACTGGGAGCTAATCGGCTCGGCGCCCGCTGGCGGCATCGACTCTGTGCTCAACGTTGAGTCGGATGTCGACGTGCTGCTGGATAATCGACATCTGCAGCTGCGCGGCGAGCACGCTTCGAAAATTGTCAAGCTGGCCTCGCACGTGTTGCGCGCATTTCGAGCCCACTTATTCGACCGGGGCTATGTAGAGGTTGCGCCTCCAACTATGGTGCAAACCCAGGTTGAAGGCGGTGCTACTTTGTTTAGCTTCGACTATTATGGTGAGAAAGCTTACCTAACCCAGTCTAGCCAGCTGTACCTGGAGACCTGCCTGCCGGTTGTTGGCGATTGCTTCTGCGTCGCCCGGAGCTACCGCGCCGAAAAGAGTCGCACTAGGCGTCACCTGTCCGAGTGAGAATTGATGAGAATGGCTTTTTTAAATTCGAAATTGTTTACTGAGAGTTAGATTATGCACGTGAAGGTGTCTAAGGCTACCAGGTATCTGAGGCTACCTGAACGTATCTGGAGCTACCTAAAGGTATCTGAGGCTACCTGAAGGTATCTGGGGCTACCTGAAGGTATCTGGGGCTACCTAAAGGTATCTGAGGCTACCTAAAGGTATCTGAGGCTACCTGAAAGTATCTGAGGCTACCTGAGAGTATCTGAGGCTCCTGAAAGTATCTGAGGCTCCTGAAAGTATCTGAGGCTACCTGAAAGTATCTGAGGCTACCTGAAAGTATTTGAGGCTACCTGAAAGTATCTAAGGCTACCTGAAAGTATCTGAGGCTACCTGAAAGTATCTGAGGCTACCTGAAAGTATTTTAGGCTACCTGAAAGTATCTGAGGCTACCTGAAAGTATCTGAGGCTACCTGAAAGTATTTGAGGCTACCTGAAAGTATCTGAGGCTACCTGAAAGTATCTGAGGCTACCTGAAAGTATTTGAGGCTACCTGAAAGTATTTGAGGCTACCTGAAAGTATTTGAGGCTACCTGAAAGTATCTAAGGCTACCTGAAAGTATCTGAGGCTACCTGAAAGTATCTGAGGCTACCTGAAAGTATTTGAGGCTACCTGAAAGTATCTGAGGCTACCTGAAAGTATCTGAGGCTACCTGAAAGTATTTGAGGCTACCTGAAAGTATTTGAGGCTACCTGAAAGTATTTGAGGCTACCTGAAAGTATCTGAGGCTCCTGAAAGTATCTAAGGCTCCTGAAAGTATCTGAGGCTACCTGAAAGTATCTGAGGCTACCTGAAAGTATTTGAGGCTACCTGAAAGTATCTGAGGCTACCTGAAAGTATCTGAGGCTACCTGAAAGTATTTGAGGCTACCTGAAAGTATTTGAGGCTACCTGAAAGTATCTCAGGCTACCTGAAAGTATCTGAGGCTACCTGAAAGTATCTGAGGCTACCTGAAAGTATTTGAGGCTACCTGAAAGTATCTGAGGCTACCTGAAAGTATCTGAGGCTACCTGAAAGTATTTGAGGCTACCTGAAAGTATTTGAGGCTACCTGAAAGTATTTGAGGCTACCTGAAAGTATTTGAGGCTACCTGAAAGTATTTGAGGCTACCTGAGAGTATTTGAGGCTACCTGAAAGTATTTGAGGCTACCTGAAAGTATTTGAGGCTACCTGAAAGTATTTGAGGCTACCTGAAAGTATTTGAGGCTACCTGAAAGTATCTGAGGCTCCTGAAAGTATCTGAGGCTCCTGAAAGTATCTGAGGCTACCTGAAAGTATCTGAGGCTACCTGAAAGTATTTGAGGCTACCTGAAAGTATCTGAGGCTACCTGAAAGTATCTGAGGCTACCTGAAAGTATTTGAGGCTACCTGAAAGTATCTGAGGCTACCTGAAAGTATCTGAGGCTACCTGAAAGTATTTGAGGCTACCTGAAAGTATTTGAGGCTACCTGAAAGTATTTGAGGCTACCTGAAAGTATCTAAGGCTACCTGAAAGTATCTGAGGCTACCTGAAAGTATCTGAGGCTACCTGAAAGTATTTGAGGCTACCTGAAAGTATCTGAGGCTACCTGAAAGTATCTGAGGCTACCTGAAAGTATTTGAGGCTACCTGAAAGTATTTGAGGCTACCTGAGAGTATTTGAGGCTACCTGAAAGTATCTAAGGCTACCTGAAAGTATTTGAGGCTACCTGAAAGTATTTGAGGCTACCTGAAAGTATTTGAGGCTACCTGAAAGTATCTGAGGCTACCTGAAAGTATCTGAGGCTACCTGAAAGTATCTGAGGCTATCTGAAAGTATCTGAGGCTACCTGAAAGTATTTGAGGCTACCTGAAAGTATTTGAGGCTACCTGATGGTATCATGAGGCTAACCGAATGTTTCTGAGGCTACCTAAAAGTGCGTGAAGACGTCTGACGCTCTACCTGAACCAACTCAAGGTACACCCATCTGGAGGCCGAGTGCCCGTTCATAACCTACGATGACCTGTTGGACCGCATCGAGGACCTAATTGTTGACGTCTCTCAACGGGTGCTAACCGAAGCGGGTGATCTTTTGCACGAAGTCAACCCGAAGTTCTCTGCTCCTAAGAAGCCGTTCAGGCGCATGAACTATACGGACGCTCTGGTCTGGCTCAAGGAGAACGACGTGCGCCGCCCGGATGGCGAGTTCTACGAATTCGGCGATGTCAGTAAACATCTTTCAAATTTTCTCGGACTGGTCCTTCGAAATTCTCTTTAGGCTTTTAGGGCTTTTCTACCTGGTCCTTCACGGCTCTCTTCACCTGGTCCTTCACGGCTCTCTTCACCTGGTCCTTCAGGGCTTTTTTCACCTGGTCCTTCAGGGCTCTCTTCACCTGGTCCTTCAGGGCTTTATTCACCTGGTCCTTCAGGGCTCTCTTCACCTGGTCATTCAAGGCTCTCTTTACCTGGTCATTCAGGGCTCTCTTTACCTGGTCACTCAGGGCTTTCTTTAACTGGTCCTTCAGGGCTCTCTTCACCTGGTCCTTCAGGGCTTTTGACTTACTTTGACTTAGCGGCAGGGAGCCTCCATGACGGACGCAGCGAGGAGGCGGCTGATGCCGCCCATATCGCTAACCCCTGGCAGGTCCTTCAGGGCTCTCTTCACCTGGTCCTTCAGGGCTCTCTTCACCTTGTCCTTCAGGGCTCTCTTCACCTGGTCCTTCAGGGCTTTATTCACCTGGTCCTTCAGGGCTCTCTTCACCTGGTCCTTCATGACTCTCTTCACTTGGTCCTTCGGTCTACCCACCTGGTCCTTTAGGGCTCTCTTCACCTGGTCCTTCAGGGCTCTCTTCACCTTTGTCCTTCAGGGCTTTATTCACCTGGTCCTTCAGGGCTCTCTTCACCTGGTCCTTCAGGGCTTTATTCACCTGGTCCTTCAGGGCTCTCTTCACCTGGTCCTTCATGACTCTCTTTACCTGGTCCTTCGGTCTACCCATCTGGTCTTTCAGTCTACCCGCCTGGTCCTTCTGGGCTTTCTTCACCTGGTCTTTCAGACTACCCACCTGGTCCTTCAGTCTACCCACCTGGTCATTCAGCGTTCTCTTCTCCTTGTCTCTTCTGCTGGTCATTCAAAGCTTCCATCAGTCCTCCAGTTGGTTCTAATGTCTCGACTGATTCGACTCTTGACTTCAAATAAATTATCGCACCCTTCTGCAGGACATTCCGGAGGCCCCGGAGCGACGCATGACCGACACTATCAATGAGCCGATTCTGCTGTGCCGATTTCCCGCCGAAATCAAGTCATTCTACATGCCCCGCTGCCCGGAGGACAACCGGGTGACAGAGTCGGTCGACGCTCTGATTCCCGGCGTTGGAGAAATTGTTGGCGGCTCAATGAGGATCTGGAAGCACGACGAGCTGATGCGTGGCTACCAGCGCGAGGGCATCGACCCGGCGCCCTACTATTGGTACACGCAGCAGGTTAGTGAAAATCGAAGTTTTCCTATAAATCTAAAGCAATTTTAACTGCTTGTTGGCCTGACACGAGTTCGAATCCGATATGTAGACTAATTATGAATAGATTTTCCTGGCGTATAGGTCGGTAGTTCGAATCCTAGGCGGACAGTGCCCCCACCCCAGTCCGTGCACTGAACTTCTTTTAATCTAGCTAGACAGGGTTTCGTGAAATTTATTTTCTATTCCCAAGTCTTCTATATAATATAGCCGATATGTATCGAAACAAACATAAAAACATATATTTTAATTCAACAGCGAGAGTACGGCAGCTGTCCGCACGGCGGCTACGGGCTTGGCGTTGAACGCTTCATGACTTGGATGTTCGGCCAGGAGCACATTCGCGACGTCTGTCTCTACCCGCGCATGACCGGCAGGTGCAAGCCGTGATGCACCCTGCGAACTCGATAACTGAGTATAAATGCTTCTACTTCTTGGAAACTGGGATTATCCCCTTGTCTAATCTGTCGTTTAGTTGGCGCTTTTCCTTATGACCCGAGACCAAACTCACTGCTCGCCTGCGCCCCTACGAGTACCAGCTGCTTGTTTTTTGTTTTCTTCCTCTTTTGGAAATCTGGCTGCACTCACGGGTTAAATTTGCTTGGACATCCGTGACTGCAGCTATAAATTAACGCGCCCCCCTGGACTTTAGTGCGTGTGTCAATCGCACATTTACCTAGTTTGCCGTTAATTAACACTCTGATTAACATTCTAAACAGTAGAAAGACCACAGGGATAGAATAGGGTGGTCTTTGCATAGGTAATAGTTTCATGACAAACTAATTGAGGAATAGAAAGAGACACGATGCTTTTCATTGCTAGCTTTCCATTATTTGCTTTATTGCACTTTTTCGCGCACGCGTGTGCTTTTAGCGCCCTACTTTACTTCAAGTAGTACGTAAGAGATTATGCGATGAAAGCTTATGCAACTCGTTGGATATATTAGATCGATCTGAATGACTAAACATAGAAAATCCTTCTTTCGTCCGTCTTTGGTCAGTGTCCTTGTTTAGCTGTCTTCGCACTTAAAGCATGAAAACTCTGTCGTACCCGATGTATCCCAGCTTAGAAACCAGATTTAATTAACCTGGAAACGTAAACTTACTGCGACTTTGCTTGTGTGGCCTACTAAGGCGATATTTTCAGTGGTTGCACCTTGGATTTGACCGACGCTGGAATTTAATATTAATTAGAATTAATACTAATAAAGTTGCCCTGTTGATGGATAAAAATTAAACGAACCTATTAGTGCTTTCTCTGTCTACTTGCGCATTCTTTCTTTTTAAAGCAAACTAAAACTATTTTCTTATTAAAAATATGCTTTTCTATATTTCATTCATTTTCCATCCGATATGTATCGAAAAATATATATTAGCCACATATTACCAAGTTACCAACGAATCCAAATAGAAATAAACCAGAGGCCTTCTCAAAAAGCTAGTAAAATTATAGTTGGCTCATTATCTTATAGGAACAGTACATTTCATAGTCGTAGATGCACAAACCCATAAGTCGAAAAATGTGGTGTATTTTAATATGTAGCTATGCGTATCTGTGAACCATAATTTACTTTTCGATTTTTTTTCTTCTTAAATCTATTAATGTAACCTGGTTTTATGAGTAGTGACAAGCATAATTAATTTTATCTTCCATTTCAGAACGAAAAAAGCTAAATTACAGCAGATGTGCGTGAAGTCTACTTAAAGTAGCTTCCACAAATTGCTTTGAGCTTTTCAGAGAAATTTCGATTGCAGGAATATGCAAAAAAGCTTTATTAGGATAGGAGAGGACTGTAATTTCCTGTTTAAAAATCTGTGAATTGATTTTTGATAAAAGTAACTTCGCTAAACCTGCCATGCATCTAATACTTGATTTTACTAATGGGATTTGTTTTCTGCAGTTAAACCATATTTTATTTATACTATTGCGCGGCGCATCTGAAGGCTGCGTACTGCTGTTTAGTCCAGGGACTGAAGGGGACGCCACACTCACCCTTAATTACCCCAGCTAATGCTGGTACCCATTTAACAGCTGGGTGAGCTGAAGCAATGCAGAGTTGAAGTATCTTATCTCGCCAAAGGACAAAAGTTGTTTCCCGTTGAGTCGGGAATTGAACCCCCGACCTTAAAGTCATGAGTTCGGCGCACTACCCACTAACAACCGACCCTAGTGGCCAAATTATTCTCTTATTACATGGCTATATAATCATAAGAAAAAGATTTGCACGACGTCGAGAAAAAGAAAAAACTGTTTTATGATAACAATGGCTTCATCTTCGCGTCGACATGAAGTTAAATCTCAGCGTCACGGCGACTGAACCGAATCGACGCCATCGTCACAGTTTTCATCAGTGCCGTTGAGTTCGTCCACCCCGATAGCCGCCGCCGCTGCTGAGTCCATGAGCTGCTGGCCGAGCTCCGCACCGCCGGCTGCGGCGGCAACGGCTGCTGCGGCTGCGGCCGCCATCGAGGACGCCGTCTGTTGGTGCAAGCTGCCTCCGCCAAGCACCCCAGTCTGGCGGTTGATGTTGGTGATTATTTGTCGAAGTTCTTCCAGCGCGTTGGCCTGCATCAGGATGTAGTTCTTGGCTAATAGTAGCGTGGCAATCTTGGACAGCTTCCTCACCTGGAACCAATATATTGGCAAGCCTTGTCTCGAGACTGGGATCGGAAAGGCAAAAATACTTAATGCGGCTCTCATGCCAAAGTCCTTGAGATCGAATCCGCTTACAATCGAGGCCACATTAATTCTTTGAAGAAAAGGCTTGTGAGGCTTTTTGTCCAACTCACCTTGTCCAACCGTAACTGCTACTTTTCCCAGGTCCCTGGCTAACTCAGGCGACTATGAAAAAGTCAGGTCAGATGTCCACCCATGTGCGTGTGTGCTCAGGAGTCAGCGGAATGGGCAGAATTGCCTCCACGCTGGCTGCGGGTCTAGTGTCACCAAATGATGTGCCATTGCCCACAGCCCTCCTGCAAGTATAGATGATTTTATTAAGCTCGCATGTCGCTGCCTCACCGAAGGCGAGTGAGCATATGGTATGACGCTCCGCAGTTCGTCCAGCGCGTCGTTCAGATCGTGCATGCGGCGACGCTCACGGGCGTTAACATTCAAACGTAGACGCTTCGACTCCTTGCCGGGCGGATGCTGCTGCTGCTGATTATGCAGCTGCGAATGCTTCTGATGACGATTGTGCCCCGCTGCTTGGTGGTGCGTGGCCGGTGTTTTCATACCCACGGCATAGGACGATGCCGCTGATTGAAGCTGCTGCTGCTGCTGCTGCTGCTGCTGCAGCACCGGCGGCGCCGGTGGCCCGCTGACACCCGCCTCAACTTCCCTCACTCGTTCGTCGTCATTGATGGCGTAATCGTCGGTACTGTTACCGCCGTCATCCACTTCGTCGATGTCACTCTCATCGTAGCAGTATTTCGCGCTTTCCATTCTTGCCTAATCGAAAAGCTGAACAAGAACGGCTGCTCCAAAGCCTTGAGATGCTCGTACACTTGACCGTTCAGGTGCAGAAAGACTCCTCCGCTGTTGTCAAGATCCGGTACTGCTTATCAAAGGGACTAGGCGGAAGCCCTCCCCCTCCCGACCCGAGGTTGAGGAGCCAATCAGAAGCTTCTATCCTTCGGGAAAATGGCACAATATCCAGTTAGTTTGCCGGTTGAATCTAACGAGGCAGCAACGACGGCCCGTTGGGAAATTCAATCATCCGCCGGCATCTCGCCAAGCAGCCTCTTTCAAGGAAAATGCGCGCCCCATTTGAGTCATGATTCAATTTTCCACGCCCAGTCTTCTTCCTCCTCCGTCTCTTCCCAAACCCGCCCCTATCGAACAAAAAATTGCCTGGAAGGTGGAGCTCGTATCGACAGAGGAAGAGGGGAGAAGGGAAAGCACGCCTCGTTTGCCTGACAAATTGGATTCCTGCATTGGCGCTACTCTCGGCCGTAACTTCTATCTCCCTCCTCAGCTCTGTGTGACAGTTCTCGTTTGGTTGAATTTCTTATCTCGAAACGACTTGGAAGCGCGGCGCGTTCATTATAAGGCTATGGATGGGATATTTTGCCTGCTGACCCTGCCAGTGCAGTTCCACAACTAACTAGCCGCTAACGTATTTTTGAGACCCAACTGGCTCGGAGCACAGGCTTGATGGAGTGAGTGCTAGATGAGATTGCCGGGCACCTATATATCTACTTCATTTATAGTATACTAATTACGCTAGAGAAGATAAGAGAGCCGTGCTAGTTTGGTAGGAAATGAAGTTAATAGGAAACTGCATTATTATATCAGTTCCTCATAGATGAAACAGGCAGAGCATTTGCCCCCAAGCAAGTCATGCCTAAGGACTCATGCCTTACTCAGAAGCTGAGTCGGTAGCTATCAAGGACCACTAGAAGAAGAAGGACGGGATACTTCGTTTCCTGGAAAATTTAATGAAGGCAGATTTTCATGGAAAAATGGACTAGCGAGATAGGACATTTTCTCTTTTTTTCATATTAAAATGTTGATCACTTTTATAGGAAGCAGATACAATGCTGTTCTTTTTATGTATCTTGCAAAACTTAGTGCTTCAACGAATTTTAGAAAGCTTCATTCAGGAATAATAGACCTTTCTATTTTCGTTTATGTATCATCAATCAGACATCAAATTAGCCTATAGCTTGGCCTGCTGATTTTTTAATAAGGATGAGGATAAAATAAGGATCAAATTATTCATGAATGAAGCTTGAATGAATATGAAAAAGCGAAAAGTTCCAATCTCCCAAGTGGTGTATTTGTTCGTGTAAATCAGCCTTAAAAATTTTTTCCAAGAAACTAAATGTCCCGTTCTTTTTCTAGCAGTCCTTGGTAACTATTCGCATGGACTTAAAAAATAATTTTTATTGCAAGAGGGCTGCGTGCAATGGAACACCATTTGGTGACACTAGACCCGCAGCCAGCGAGGCAGGAAATTCTGCCCATTTCGCTGACTCCTGAGTACACACGCACACAGATACTGTACGCAGGCACACGCTCACACAGGTGTGTACATCTGCCCTGACTTTCTCATCGTCAGGCAGTGTACACTCTCACTGTGCCTTGGAGGTTGGCCCTCAAGGGCGTAAATTGCACGACCAGCCTCCAAAGCCTTCTCTCCGCGGCTGCGCCCCAAATAAATGTGGCCTCGCCGTTGAATCGAACTTAGGGACCTTGGTGCGAGTGGCAAACCGCTCTGCCACCAACCCCCTTGCGCATGGACTGGTGTTCCACAACTGTGGTCATCGGGCATGGAGAAGATGATGGGGAAGAAAGTGGGGATTGGCCATAGACTATTATCATTGATTGAAGAGAGAAGATGTTTCGAATTAAAAATTTTTCAAAGCAATTTTTTTAATCAAGCAACTGCTTTCAAGGGGCGGACAGATGACAGCTCCAGCGATGCCAGCCTTATGACCAGCCTTATGACCATCAATGACCAGCCAGCCGATCAGTCAAGAAGTTATATAGAGGTGTGACACCCGCGAATGTGAAAGCAAAGCTACAAGTGATTAATACTACGGGCAGAAGAAGATTTTGACCCTTGAGACGGAGGACCCAGTCACTCAGAAGCTGGAAAAGCGGGGTCGGCATTGATATTCGTGATTTGATGTTTTTTCATTAAAAAACTCATTTTAGTATCAATTTAAATGCTGCTGACTACTTTGAGTAGAACAGATGGTACACTTTGAATCTAATTCAGTAAGTACATTTTTGGATCGTCCCGCTACTGTAAGACAAGCAGAGTCACTGGCTTTAGGGGTAGACCAACGCGCGCGCCAACGGTGGTTCCAACGGGGACGCCAGCAGGGGTGCCAACGACGGCGCTTAAGTCAAACTCGCTCAACTTGTCCAGCAATCGTGCAAGCTGACGATCAGGATCCCGAAAGCGAGGCATGGTCAGTTCGCAGGGTGAACCTTTTTCCGAGCAAGTAGCTGCGATAGTGGCCGACGAAACGCACCACAGCCAGCAGCTCCCGTCTCGTCGTGCAGTAGTTTCTCTCTGCCTTAGACAAAGAACGGCTGCCGTAAGCGGCTACCTGAGTGGTACCTCTACGGCGTTCTTGCAGAACTCCGGAGATGGCCACGCCCGAGGCATCAGTGTCCAGCACAAACTCTTCGTCTTCTGCAGATGATTGTCACTATACACTTAAGCGATTGTACGTCTGTATGGGGCAGGCCATAGACACCCAGAGATTCGGAATGTATGGGGCAGGCCATAGACACCCAGAGATTCGGAATGTATGGGGCAGGCCATAGACACCCAGAGATACGGAATGTATGGGGCAGGCCATAGACACCCAGAGATACGGAATGTATGGGGCAGGCCATAGACACCCAGAGATTCGGAATGTATGGGGCAGGCCATAGACACCCAGAGATTCGGAATGTACGGGGCAGGCCATAGACACCCAGAGATACGGAATGTATGGGGCAGGCCATAGACACCCAGAGATTCGGAATGTATGGGGCAGGCCATAGACACCCAGAGATTCGGAATGTACGGGGCAGGCCATAGACACCCAGAGATACGGAATGTATGGGGCAGGCCATAGACACCCAGAGATTCGGAATGTATGGGGCAGGCCATAAATAAGCAAATATTTAAAGGCCATCAGCCATAGATACTGGAGTGATTGGCGTCGAGCTTAACTCACACGAACTTCTTCAAAATGGCCAAAATGTGTCTATTGGTGAAAGAATTAGTTGAGTAAACATGCTTGTATTCGCTTTGATTTTGACCCAATTGGACACAATTAATCCTGAATAAATTCACCATTATCTCGTCCAACAAAGTCGCAAACAGGAATTATAGTGCATCATTTGTCGTTAGGAATGGCAAACTCGCAGATTAAATAAAGGGGCTGCCATTTCGGACATCAATTTGGAGTTTTTGGAACCTCCATCGCCAATTGTAAATCAGTCGACATAAACACTGCGGCATTGGGAAAAGAGAGTAAATTGCTTTAGGGACGATGCATTGCGAGACAGACTATCTGGGAATGAATAGGTACTGCGGGATCTTGATCTGGCAGGCTGCAAGCCAAGAATCTTATCCTCTCTTCCCCTCTGCATTCCCTGAAAGAGCTGACATTTTCGTAGCGAATCTACCGAAGGGTGTACCTTGGGGGGGGTGGAGCGATGCCCAAAAATGGAATGCGCTAGGCCGCTGAATACGTAAATCTTCCACAGTCTGGCTTCCACAGCGAAGGTGAAACGCAGCATTTCTGGATCGATCGTTTATTGCCACAGTTCAGCCAGCCCCAAACTGTGCGCGCGCATCCCCTACAACCCCCACGTCAGGTATGTTCCATATCCTCTGCGTGCAATATTTTAGCCAACCCCGTTCAGCCTATTGGCTTATTCCTCAATCCGACTTTCGCTCCTAGCGAACTAGTCTTTTATTGACGACCAACCTTCGCTTGACTTAGTCTGGCCTTTAGCCCAAACTGCCTTGCTTGAATCCGCTACTGCAGCCTCGTTCTTTTCCCAGTCTCGCGTTTGAATATTTTTGCCTTTCGATATTCAATCTTGAGAAATCTTTGTCAATTTAATAGCTTTCTTTCGACGAATCTCACCGACTAGAACAAGCGTCATGGCCAACCGCGTTCAGGACTATGGAATGGATGTCGTGATCAACAGAAAGGTGACCTGCTATATTATTTGTTTACTTTACTTACGAGCGTGTCATCTAAAAAAAATTTGAAATTCAGATAAACAAGCAGAAAACTTGCATGCTCTCCAACCATTCCATCATCAGTCAATCAATTCTGTCCCAAGCCATTTCCTCCTCCTAATATCCCCGCCTTACCCAACCCAAATATTTTCTATCCCCCGCCTTACCCAACCCAAATATTCTCTATCCCTCGCCTCACCCAAGCCCTATATTATCTATCCCCAGCCTTACCCAACCCTAATATTCTCTATCCCCCGCCTTACCCAACCCTAATATTCTCTATCCCCCGCCTTACCCAACCCCAATATTCTCTATCCCCCGCCTTATCCAACCCCAATATTCTCTATCCCCCGCCATACCCAACCCCTATATTATCTATCCCCCGCCTTACATAACCCCTATATTTTCTATCCCTCGCCTTATCCAACCCCAATATTATCTATCCCTCGCCTTACCCAACCCCAATATTTTCTATCCCTCGTCTTATCCAACCCCAATATTTTCTATCCCTCGCCTTGCCCAACCCCAATATTTTCTATCCCTCGCCTTGCCCAACCCCAATATTCTCTATCCCTCGCCTCACCCAAGCCCTATATTATCTATCCCCAGCCTTACCCAACCCTAATATTCTCTATCCCTCGCCTTACCCAACCCCAATATTTTCTATCCCTCGCCTTATCCAACCCCTATATTATCTATCCCCCGCCTTACATAACCCCTATATTTTCTATCCCTCGCCTTATCCAACCCCTATATTATCTATCCCTCGCCTTACCCAACCCCAATATTTTCTATCCCTCGCCTTATCCAACCCCTATATTATCTATCCCTCGCCTTACCCAACCCCAATATTTTCTATCCCTCGCCTTGCCCAACCCCAATATTATCTATCCCTCGCCTTACCCAACCCCAATATTTTCTATCCCTCGCCTTGCCCAACCCCAATATTATCTATCCTCGCCTTACCCGCCCCAATAAATATTATCTATCCTTTGCCTTACCCGTCCCCCAATATTCTTCATCTTCCGCCTTCAACCAACCCAAATATTATTATATCCCATCTTCTCTATTCACAAACTTCATATTCCCATTATCCGTCACTTTTATCCTCCTTTCATCGCCTCATTCTGGATACCCGCCACCCCCCGCTGTGCAGCTGAACGCCAAGTACGAGCCGGAGGCTGAGCGCGAAGTGATTGGCTGGATCAACGCGCTGGTGCCGGGTGCAAACATCCAGCCAGGCAGAGAGAATGTGTACTACAGCCTCCGCAGCGGCATTGTGCTCATCCAGCTCATGGAGTCCGTGCTCAGCCAGACGCCGAGTCTGTCGCCGGAGGCCCAGCGAATTCGACGACCAATAGTTTTTTCGACCATGACTGCGCCGTTCAAGCAGATGGAGAACATCGAGGTGACAATTCTTTCTGTAGTAATGTGTAGTTGTGCGTGCCAGTTAATGATGCATTAGTTGATTATGGCGTAATTACTTGAGTATGACGTCATCCCTCGGTTCGTCACTCCTAGGTTATGATTATTATTCCGATTGTTACTATTAGTCTATTGCGGACGCGATTAGGTGCTGCTTTGGTTAAATTAAACTTTGTGTACAAAACTACTTGCATGGTCGTATTATGAAGAGGCTTCCTAGCAATGACGTTTCTCGGATAATGGCGTCACTTTTCGGTAATGACGTCACTTGCCGATAATGATGTCACCACCCGATAATGACGTTACTGGCCGATAATGTCAACAACTCCGGATCGCGTTCAGGAAATGTCATTTGCTGGTTTTGATGTCCTTTTCGTAACTTCCTGTTGGTGAGGGTACATCCTAATTATCACACCGATACCTGATAATGAGGTGACTTGCTCGCTATGACGTCACGTCACTGGCCGGGTGATGATATCACCTCTCTGCCATGGTCATTGGCTACGACGTCACACTGATGATTTCATCACTCCTTATAAGTCATGACGTCGCATATCTTACTCATTATGACGTCACAAATCCCATTTGAGTTCTTCAACTTCGCGATGCAAAAACTATGCTCAAAAATGGCTGAAAATATCATAACTCAATTTTGTTTCATTTGCCAGATTTTCTTGAACTGTTCCTTGGCCTACGGTGTGCCAAAGGCTAGCTTGTTCCAGACTGTTGACCTGTACGAAGGCCGGAATATGGCTCAGGTGCTGAACACCCTGCTGCAGCTGGGAACTGAGGTGAGATTTCTACGGGACAGTTTCCATGATGTTTATTGAGCTTCTAAAACTATTCGAAATTCGACTTATCTAATCTATTTCCCAAAACATGCTCATAGCAATCTACCTTAACTAATTGCTTACAACACCACACTTCCTTAATTACGCTCTGTACGACCGTTCCGCTCCTTCCATCCTGCTTCCTGACATCCGCTCCCTACATCATCTCCCTATCTCCGCTCCTTATATTCGCTCCCTACTTCCGCTCCCTGCATCCCCGCTTCCTAACATCCGCTGTCGACACCCGCTTCCTACATCCGCTCTCTATATCCGCTCCCTATATCCGCTTCCCATAACCGCTCCCTACATCCGCTCCTTACATCCGCCCCCTACATCCGCTCCCTACATCCGCTCCCTACATCCACTCCCTATAACAGCTCCCTAAATCCGCTCCCTAAATCTGTTCCCTACTTCAGCTCCCTACATCTGTTCCCTACACCCGCTACCTACATCGGTTCCCTACATCCGCTCCCTACATCCGCTCCCTACATCCGCTCCCTACATCCGCTCCCTATATCAACTTCCAGTGCCAGCGTCACGGCATGCGCGGCCCGGTGTGCGGCCCTCGCCCAACCTACCGTAACGAGCGCCAGTTCACCAACGAGCAGCTGCGTGCCTCCGAGGGCATCATCGGACTGCAGGCCGGCACCAACAAGTGCGCCAGCCAGAAAGGTCAGCTACTCTGGTTGTGATTTGGAATATGGGATATAAGAATTGATTTTTAACTTTGGATCGAGAATCTAGGATCTGAGATATGGGATCAGTGATCTAGGATATGGGATCAGGGATCTAGGATATGGGATCTGGGATATGGGATTTGGGATTTGGGATATGGGATATGGGAACTTGGATATGGGATCTGGGATATAGGGTCTGGGATATGGGATCTGGGATCTGGGATCTGGGGTCTGGGATATGGGATCTGGGATATGGGATCTGGGATATGGGATCTGGGATATGGGATCTGGGATCTGGGATCAGGGATATGGGATATGGGATATGGGATCTGGGATATGGAATATCGGATATGGGTTCTGGGACCTGGGATCTCGCATATCGGATCTGGGATCAAGGATCAAGGACTACTTAAGTCTGGTTAGCCAGACTTTGTGATCTTTGTCTGGGATTTATGCTTTATGATTAAATAACTTTCGCTTCTCTAATAATAAATCCTGTTGCCAAAATTGCCAATCACATCAACATATCCGCTAGGCATGTCGATGGGCGGCCAGCGACACATCGCCGACATCCGATGCGACGATATGACCCCCGAGGGCAGCGCCGTCATCGGCCTGCAGATGGGCACCAACAAGTGCGCCAGCCAGAAGGGTGAGTAACCTGCCTTGCACTTTTCTTGTGTGGCACCACTTTCTGGGATCGGAAAATGGAAAGTGGGAGAGAAAGGTAGGGAGTGAGGAAGTGCGGAAGAGGAAGGGAGGGTGAGAAAGGTCAGAAGATGCAGGGAGGGTGAGAAAGGTCAGAAGATGCAGGGAGGGTGAGAAAGGTCAGAAGATGCAGGGAGGGTGAGAAAGGTCAGAAGATGCAGGGAGGGTGAGAAAGGTCAGAAGATGCAGGGAGGGTGAGAAAGGTCAGAAGATGCAGGGAGGGTGAGAAAGAACGTCGTTTGTTCCTTCAGGCATGTCGATGGGCGGCCAGCGACACATCGCCGACATCCGCTGCGACAACATGACCCCGGAGGGCAGCGCCGTCATCGGCCTGCAGATGGGCACCAACAAGTGCGCCAGCCAGGCCGGCATGAGCATCGGTGCTCAGCGCCACATTGCGGACATTCGGTGAGCCACCGGCCTGTTTTTATTTCACCTGCCCCCAACAAGGGCAAAACAGCACAGCCGCAGCTATTGCGTGGCGCATCTGAAGGCTGCGTGCAGCTGTTCAGTCCATGGACTGGGGGAAGCCACTCCGACCCTCAATTTTGGCAACTATCTATTAGCTGAGCGAATTGAAGTTTAGTTAAGTGTCCACTAAAAGGACACAGATTGTTCCGGTGGAGTCGGGAGCGAACCCCGGACCTTCGTTCCAACGGTGTTACCACTAGGCTAAAAAACCCTGCGATGCTACTAATAGTAGTACTGATTTTTCTTTGCTTTAGTTGCGATCAGATGACGCCAGAGGGCTCGGCTGTGATTGGCCTGCAGATGGGCCTGGGCCAGAAGCAGGCAGCCAATCAGAGCGGCATGAGCTTCGGTGCTATTCGCCACATTGCCGACGTTCGCGTCGGCGAGGGCAGCCGGGAGGGCGCCGCTGTCATCGGCCTGCAGATGGGCCCCAGCCAGGGCCAGGTGGCCAGCCAAAGCGGCATGTCGTTTGGCGCCCAGCGCCACATCATCGACAACCACTGAGGACTGGTGGACGCGACAGGGATGAGGATTTTGCTGACCTTTGATGATATTGAGTAGAGAGTGGACTGGTTTGTGAAAGCGGAGTAGAGAGCAGACTGGTTTGGCAATGCGGAGTAGAGAGCGGACTGGTTTGGGAAAGCGGAGTAGAGAGCGGACTGGTTTGGCAATGCGGAGTAGAGAGCGGACTGGTTTGGCAATGCGGAGTAGAGAGCGGACTGGTTTGGGAAAGCGGAGTAGAGAGCGGACTGGTTTGGCAATGCGGAGTAGAGAGCGGACTGGTTTGGGAAAGCGGAGTAGAGAGCGGACTGGTTTGGCAATGCGGAGTAGAGAGCGGACTGGTTTGGCAATGCGGAGTAGAGAGCGGACTGGTTTGTGAAAGCGGAGTAGAGAGCGGACTGGTTTGGCAATGCGGAGTAGAGAGCGGACTGGTTTGGCAATGCGGAGTAGAGAGCGGACTGGTTTGTGAAAGCGGAGTAGAGAGCGGACTGGTTTGGCAATGCGGAGTAGAGAGCGGACTGGTTTGTGAAAGCGGAGTAGAGAGCGGACTGGTTTGTGAAAGCGGAGTAGAGAGCGGACTGGTTTGTGAATGCGGAGTAGAGAGCGCACTGGTTTGTGAAAGCGGAGTAGAGAGCGGACTGGTTTGTGAAAGCGGAGTAGAGAGCGGACTGGTTTGTGAATGCGGAGTAGAGAGCGGACTGGTTTGTGAAAGCGGAGTAGAGAGCGGACTGGTTTGTGAAAGCGGAGTAGAGAGCGGACTGGTTTTGTTCAGACTGTTTTAGTTCAATTATAGGCGGAAAACTTGTTACGTACTGCACTTTTTTTCAAGAAAAGTGACGCGCATATTTTTAATTTTTCTTCTGTCGCTTTGACAGCCGTGTTTAGGCTCGTTTCGCATCTGCAACTCCATTCTCTGACAACGCTTGCTGCTGCTGTTGCTGCTTTTATTTGCAAAGCGCTGTTTGGCAGCTTTGGGCCAAGGCGCAATCTTCTGCTTCCACGATTGGTACAGTCTTTTACCGCTTAATTAGCTCTTTTTTATCCACGTTTTGACCCCCAAAACTGCTTCGGTGAATGGGGTGTCTTTTTACTGTAGCTCAGCATACTATCAGTAGTGCTATTTGCAAGTTTAGTTCGCTTTTTATCTTGAATAGCGAAAGTAAGTTTTGTTTAATTTACTCAGTGCATTAGCATGCCTATTTGACTACTGCTTAGAAAATTGCTTCTGAAAGTAAGTTTTAACTCTAGCTTTCAGTAAAATACTGTACTTTAGATGTACAAATCTAATTTAGCCTTAAACGATAAAAAGCAGTCTCGCTAGACTTTTCACAAGCATCTGGTGTACTTTTAGGCAAGAAGATAATATCCGAGTCACCTATATATTCAAAAAGTTGAGGAAAATCTACTCTGGCGTCTACAGTGTTGTGCTCATAGGTTTAGTACTTATAACCTTCCGCATGTCTTTGTTTGCATGCCTTCGTAGGTGCAAGTGTCTGATCACCATTGTGTGATTCCGTGATCCAGTCTAGTGACAAGAGAAACAGATTTGACAGTATATCAATGCAGAGTTTTTTCTATCTAATTCAATTATTGGCCATGCTAACATGTAAAACCGCTCCGCCTATCACTGGCAATCAAATTCACCAGGCAGTGCCTTCTCAGTCCTGAGGTAAATATACTACTTATTAAGCAGTAATATCAAGTGCAGCTTTTTTATTGCCTGCTGTCAAAACTGCAGCTGCATGTGGTACAAGTAGCTTGCTGCTTTCAATTCGTGTCGCATAAATTAGTAATTTCAATTAGTTTGACTTTTTTAAAATTAAAACTTCCTAGTCCTTTAACTCGATAGAAAGCTATTTAGACGAGACGAAACAAATTTTTGCCAGACAATCACAAGCGATTTATTTTCATTTTGATTGCATCACTGATTTAGTGCTAACTGTTCGCATTATAGTCTCTGGTTATTTGACGGTTGGTACAACTCGAGAGGCCAAGCGCAGATCACCTGTCATCTGAGCAGCCGTACCAGTTGCAGAATGGTCTCTTTCGCAATGGCAGCGTTCTTTCCTCATCTTTAGCAGCCTCGGCCAGGTCCAAATCCATCTGAGAATGAAATTTTAAAATTTATCATGTTAAAAACTGTCAACAGAACGGCTGAACCAACCAACAGAACGCCAAGACCACCACAGGACAGCTTACCATCAGGGGGCGCAGTTGGAATTCGTGCTGATGGTCGTTAGGAACAGGCTGCCGCAGCTGCTGCAGAGGCTGGTCCTGCAGTAGAACAGCGGACATTGCCTGACTGAGCAGGCAGGTAGCAATCAGCAAGGCGAGCATTGCTATGACCTATCCGGGTTTTTTTTCTAGTGTTGGTATTTCTCCTGCAGAGCTTGTTGGCGAGAAAAGAGCTGTGTCGGTTGCAACCGCAATAAATTGTATCGCGGAGGCTTTCAGAAAGCCGAGTTAACAAGCAGAGTTGGCCAATCAGCGACGACTGGGTCTCCCTGACACTGCGTTAGGAAATATGATCGACCCCAAGGGCCCCATGCAGCAACAGCAGCAGCCAATCTACAAAGAGCATAGAAATTTCCAAGCTAATCTATTGCTGATGCTTGAAATCTAATCCATTTTTTCGATTACTAAAGCTGCTTCTAAAATTGGATGCTATTTCAAAGTTGGGCCCGATGTACAGCCTGTGATACAGTCGCAGCTATAGCGGGTCGCTTTCAAAAAGCTGTGTACAGTTGCTCAGTCCTTGGACTGGGGCCCCACAGCCGTCAAAATGTCTACCCCAGAAATTTAGCACTGCTTGAAAGCGATTATCGCTTGATGAAACTCCAAAAATTTTTGTCGTAGAAGCAAATTGAAACTAGGCTCATATTTTAGCACCAATTTGTGAAGCAGAAATTTTAACTAGAAATTTAATATGCAAATAGAACCATGCCTGGAACATCCGCTGGAATTTAATGGACATGGCGCGAACCCTGTTTAATCAATTTATCATCACCACTGCAAAAATCAGCATATCAAATAAGGCAACATAGATCATGAAAATGTAAAATCATATGTCAGCATTTTTCACTTCTACGACAAGCAAAACAGGGGAAATTTTTCCTCATTCAGCCAGCCGCATTTCAGTCTATGATCAAAACTGGATGTTATTGAAGACCATGGTTCGTTCCATGGTTCGTTTCGACCATAGACATTTTTGGTGTGTAGTAATGAAGATAACCAAATAAATAGCTTATTTCTTACATTTCTCTAATATTTATCCCCCACTTGTCCCGGTCAAATAAGTCTATGGTCTAGTGTTGAAGCATTTATTTGTCCCGGACGAAGAAACGATTTATTTGGAACTGACAACAACAAAAGGGCCACAAAAAGCAACTATGGTTGACACTAACGCTAATAAACTGATTGTCAATGACAGTAAAGTACTTTTTGTCTTTCTCACTCCATAGTGATCACGACGGTGTTATCATTTCCAGAAACTTCGATTCGCATTTTCTTCGCAGGAGTATGGTAAAAACCGTCGTAGACCCAGTTGTCGGAGCGCCTCCAGCATCAGGAACAGTGGCAACCGTCGAAGTCCCAGTTGTCGGAGCGCCTCCAGCATCAGGAGCAGTGGCAACCATCGGAGTCCTTGAGGTCGTGTGCTCAGACGGCATAATAGTGCGCGCATCCAGAAAAGGATGTTCCCAAAGGTGTTGCGCGGGTGCGCGCACTATTATGCCGTCTGAGCACACTACTAGGCCTATGACATCTGAGTAACATGCAATTGACTCATAGACACTGTCAGTCATCTGTCCATTGGTTGTTAGTCACATTGTTTCTTGGTTGTTATACAAAACTGTCGTTAACTGTTGTTTTAAAAACAGTTTGAATTAAACGTGCGAAACTAGAAGATTGCCCATGCAGCTCCTTGAGCACCATCAGTCCAGATTGCTCGCCAGACGCCCACTGTGTCTTCTTTTCGTTGTGCCATTCCATGACCGTGTTGACCATCCAAGTAGCTTTCTTCTTAGTTGCTTCTGGCACACAGCCATCGACAACAGCCATGAGCTCTTCCTCCGACGTAAAATCGAAGCGAGGGCTTGAGGGTGTCTCCGATGTGGTTCCGTCCGCAAAAATCAAATCAACCATTTTCGCTATATCGTCATCAATACTGGCAAATTCACTAATGTCTTCAGCTATTTCGTGCGCAAGCGTTGTAATTAAATTGGTTACACAGCGGCGCATCAAACTATCGCTATCGCATCAAACTCGGGACTGTTCCGTTTCGATCAGAACCATAGACTGTTGAGCTATAGTTATTTTTTTCCACAAGACTGAGCCAAGTTGGGGAAAAATACTATCTCGATCCCGTTTATTAATTTGTCTATGGCCAGAACGACATCAAACTCGTTTCTCTGGCCTCGGCTACGCCTCGGCCGAGAAACAAGTTCTCAGTCGCTCTTGTATTAGAGGCGTCTGCATGCAACAATCATGTATTGGTGCCCGCTTGAAATTTCTATGGTCCAAATCAGACAGTTGGAAGTGGTTAAGAGGAGGGCGCCTAGAGATTGGAGCCTATTGAAATCGGAGAGCGCCACGACAGAGAGCCCTCACGAGTCACGTGTGCTGACGTTAGGCTCAGAAGGTTGCGGGTCGGTACCGGCCGATTACGCATTTGCAGAGCAGCGCTCAGGCCGCTATGCAACAGCAGTAATTTACATTCACGAGGCCCGGGATGGAGATGCAAATGGTGGCTACTGCGATATCCGGAACATTATGAAACTGCCACTTTCACGTGCATATTACTAACAAGCTGTGAAGTTTCCTGAAGTCTGAGAACAACTTGGACGGATTACTGACTCTGTTGATGAGCTAGTAACAGTAATTACATGGATGTATTAGGATTAGGTTTATATTGGGATCACGTTTATAACACTTGCCTAAAAATTGACGCCCTTTGCCCTAGAATGCGCATTTCCATTCATTCCACAGAATACGATGGAATTAAGTATTTGTTCTGACTTGTTTTTTTCCACATCAGAACACAATTTCCCCTATAATAATAAAAGCACACCATTTGGTTACAAAAGACCTCGAGCCAGCGAAGCAGGCAATTCCGCCCATTTCGCTGACTCCTGAGCACACAGGCACACAGATACTGTACGCAGGCACATGCTCACACAGGTGTGTACATCTGCCCTGACTTTCTCATCGTCAGGCAGTGTACACTCTCACTGTGCCTTGGAGGTTGGCCCTCAAGGGCGTAAATTGCACGACAAGCCCCCAAGCCTTCACTCCGCGGCCGCGCCCCAAATAAATGTGGCCTCGCCGTGGAATTGAACTCAGGGACCGTGGTGCGAGAGCCAAACGCGATAACCACTCTGCCACCGACCACCCAACACAATTACCATTGAGAACTTTGCAAAAATCGTAGAGTTACCCGTTACTAAATCTACATTAGTTTTACAGAAGTTTAAAAAGAAATCTGGAATTTTTTTAAAGACTAAAATGATGATCGAGGTATTTAGACCTCGATGAGCTTATCACAATGAACTTTTAGAAAAAAATGGAATCAAGAAATAAAATGAAAAATAAACCATAGATGAGCACAAGCTTTCAGTTCGGTTGCTTCTCAGGCCGCAGTTGGGCCAGGGTTCACACACAATTGTCAGTGAGTGCGATGCTTTTAATAAAATATTCGTTCGCCAGTTTTTTTTTAACAATTGAATAATTAGGCCCTACAAAGAAGAAGCTAGTGAAAAAATACTATGCGCTATTTTTTACGTTTAAAATAATTTATTTTTCCTATAAAACGTTTGCAAAATTAAAATATTAAATAGCTTGCATACTTAGATAGCAGACAATATTGAAGTGAAGCTAAGTATTTAGTTAGCGCATTATATTCTCTCTCTTTTCAATATGTTCAGACTTAAACGGAACAAAATTTAACAGAAAATGGTTATTGGCATATAGTTAAGTGGATAAATTTCTATTCGCAGCATGGTATAGTAAGATGTCCTTGATTAATAACGACTAAAAGAATAAATTGTGAAGGATCTCACATGCTTATAGAATGTGACTCGACCAAACTGTGTCGACCAAACTGCCTGTGTGATTCACTGTTTTAGATGGAGAAATTCCTACTGTAGTTAATATATATATGTATATATATGCATGTATAATATTGCAAGAAGATGATGCGCAGTCAATATAAAATCGGGCATGTGTATAGGCAAATGGTGTTAAGGCTTAAAGCAGCAGCAGCAGCAGCAGAACTAAGTAATATTAAAGCGTGGAAATAATTTTGTTTAAATTAGCTTTTTAACTTTTACTAATTTCAACTGACATGAAGAATACATTCATTTTAGTAAACTTTGCAAGCAAGTAGTTTGTAGGAAGAATAAAATCCGAATAGCCTTAAGACAAAAATAAAAAAACTGTCAGATAAAAATTTGGTTTGCAACTAGCTTTAACTGACGATTACTAAATGGCGTACAAAATTAGAAGTTGCGGTTTGAAATAAGCGACCGATGGTCAATAAATGGCAGATGGAACTGTCGACACGAAAAATACAAACATGTGTGGTCTATTACACGCTTGCTATAATGGCGAGCGTGTTTTTATTAGATGGATAATTGCAAAAAGCGCAAGAACTGAAAATTTGGGGATCTAAATTCTTACAGCCCAGTCCTTAAGTGACTAAAAGATCGTTCACCATCTTGTTTTTTTTAATCAACTGATACTAAAGGTGTCATTGCCTGCAGTAAAAACTAGCTGAATATGTTTTATTTGCGGTCTTCTCACATTGCTACTAACTAACTGTGTTCAGTAGTCTCCATGGCTTTTGTAGCTGCTAAATATAAAACTAATTGAAAACTGACTTCTTTTAACTTCAATCGAAATTCAGCTGGTCTGCGGTAGCAAAAGTGCACAAGCAACCACACAGCAGGAATTTAAATGAAGGATATTTTCTGATTTATTGAATAAGAGGCAGCTGGTAGGATGGAAAATTGTTGAAGAAACAGTGATTGCTGTGGATGATTTGGATCGTTAAAGCTAAGTTAAAGCTAAGGTTGGATAAGTTTGGGTTTGAGGTTCGAGAGGGTAGGAGGCGAGGAAGGTTAGTGTACATTCAGTGTACATTAGCAGACAAAAGAAGGTCCCATACTCTGGCCATCAGGTTTCAATGAGAATAAAATAAGCATTTGGTTGGATCAAGATTAGATAGAAGTTTTTGATCTAAAATACCAGGCCTAGAGCCAATGAGACAGCGAGTAGAGCGGCCGATACTCCCAGCTGGCTGTTCGCGCTGTTGCCGCCGTCGGTTGCCTGCCGTTCCTTGCCGATGCCGCCGCTTGGATTGACGGCGGAGCTGCCGCTGGCGGTTCCACCGCTCGGATTGACGGCGGAGCTGCCGCTGGCGGTGCCGCCGCTCGCATTGACTGGCGGAGCTGCCGCTGGTGGTGCCGCCGCTTATGCCGCTGCCGGTGTCGCCGGCGGAAGAACCACTAACGGCGTCGACTGGTTTTTGTATTTCATAAAAGGGAATTTTGCAAATGTTATTAGCTAAGCAATGTGATGGCAGATGAGATATGGGAGATGCATCCGACGAAAAGTCTTGGGGGCTTGTCGTGCAATTCGCGCCTATGAGGGGCCAATCGCTGAGAGTGTACACTGCCTGATAATGACAAAGCCGGGACAGATCAACACACCTGTGTGTGTGTTCTTGTATGACTTATTAACATGCGCATGTCAATTATTACTATTGCAAAGTGCATAGCTTGCAGCTATATTATAGTTATCGTGGACCTTGTACTCGTACCTAGCAATCGAAAAATGTGACACTATGTTAAAAGCCTAGGTTGAGAGTGTTTACAGCGTTTGACTAACGAATTTTGTGTCGGGGGGGGGTTTAATTACCGACTGCACTGGAACAATGTGTGTCCTTTAGCAAGACAGTAAACTTTGCACTGCTTCAGTTCACTGAGCTGTTAAATGGGTACCGGCATTATACGAGGCATATAATTCTAGTTTGTATGGAAGTGAAGGCTTTTTGAGGAGCTACGAGTAGCCGGGCCAACACGGAAATAAACGAATGGATGATTCCGAATGAAAAATAATATTTTTACTCTAAAAGCTAGTTTACCTAGTTAGTAACCTCATGTGCCGCTAAACTTTGCCACTTTCATAGCAGAATAGTTAGCTGGTTGGCTAGATAGCCGTCGAGTCCAGTTCTTAGCAGCCGTGTTAAAAAACTTGCAGCAAAGCAGTTGTAAAATAGGATGCTGACGCTCACAATGCGTTTGCATTCACAGGTGCGACAGATCCTCGAATATCATTGAGTATGCTGACTCTAACAGGACGATGTGCTGATGAACTAAGAAAATTCTTCAGACGGTTTTGTCAAGCCGTGTTCAACGTGAAGGGACCAAGTTCTCTGCTTGCGAATCAGGAGCAGCAACCACAGCAGCTCGGCACAAGATGGACAGTCCTTTTGCGCTGCAATGGACATTGTAAACTTTCCTGCGACGTAAAATGTTACTGCGTCATCAGCAGCGCTGATTCCATCGTCTTGATTCTCTTCGCTCACTCATGTTGAGTTCGCTCATCGGGGACATTGAATTATTTTTAACAGGATTACAAAGTCGGCGGGCATCAAGTTACTTTCTACCTGAACCTAAATGTCAGTCAGTGAGCTGATCCCGTCAGATGTTAAGATGCGCCGCGCAATACAAGCAGTGGTTGAGTAAATCGGTTGAGCCAAGCTGTCGAAGTGCTGATACAATACGACGACATTTCGTTTCAGTTACCCTTCCCCCAGTTACCTTACTACTGGCCAAAATCTTAGACCTTTTTATTGAAACTTTCTTTCTGGATACTTTCCCCCAAAAGGCTGTCTACTATACTGCCCCGACAGTTATTGCTTCCCAAAAGGATTAGCTATCGCACCGGTCCAAAGGACAAGGGGAGAATGAAATGCGCCAGGTGGATGTTGCCAGTGCGCAACTGAATTCGTCTCGAGAATTCAGAAATTTTCCTCAACCTGACATTTTCGGAAGCAGACGGAAATATCCCGCCTCCCTCTGTAATCCTCAGACTGGTGGAGGGGAGGGCGGAGTACGAGACCCAAGCGAGAGAAGTCAAAGGGAAAAAACGGAGGGCGAATCGGCGTAGATCTATACAAATTCCGCAACAATCAAGTGCGTTGCCTTCTTATTTTGCAACCGCTGATGGCGAATGCTAGTGTGCGCCACTTGGCGTTTGCTTGTGCAAAACAGCATTGTTGAGGATCAGTTTTAGCGGCTTCAATCTGCGCAATGGAATGTCTGGCTAGGCTCGATCAACGTGATACGTTTAAAAGAAGACCGACAGAAAACTGTTCTGAACAAGGAAGGTGTTTGCTCAGTCATAGAGCTCTGAATCTAGAAACTTGAGAGACAACTCCCCGCCAAACTCTCATTCTCCATACCATGTGTAGGCTGACTGGCTCTTCCGAAAATACACTAGGCAGATAGGCAATTCTAATATACCACTTGAAGAAAAAGACAGAAAGTTTTCTGAAATGTTGAAATGTTGCTTCTATTAAAAAGCTTCATAAATTCTCAACATTATAACTGAATCTTGTGTGTCTGCCTGTTTTGTTTAATGAGCGGTTCATAACAACAACAGCAACAAGAGACGCTAGCCCCAAAAGTCAGGAAAGCAGCGTCAGATGGCGCGCCGCAGAGCCAGCGCATGAACATGGTCCGCGCCGGTGGCGCCCCGGCGTCGCTCAGCAAGCAGTCGACGTAGCGGTGGGTCCTAGCCTGGCCGCGCCTGAACGGGCCCTGCAGGGTGAGCAGCATGACGTCCTGGGCGGGCTGGCGGCAGTAGCTCTCGTCTCGAATAACGTGGCCTGCTAGTCGAAGTCGCCGCTGGCGCAGGATGGTGGACGGGCGTTGCAGCTGGGCTCTCTCGTACAGAGCCTCGGTCCCGACAATCTAGTCAGCTTGAAAAGCCATCTGCCGCTCAAGCGTAGCCGTCAGCGTCCACGACTCTGCGTTGTACAGCAGGACGGCCTCGACCACCGCCTGCCACAGCCGAGCCCTCTGGCGATCAGGCAGCGCTGTGGACTGGAGGACGGCACGGATCGAACGGTAGGCCACCCATGCGAGTCCTCCGCGCCGTCGGATGTCCTCTACCCCGTTGGGCACCAGACCGCCGAGGTAAGTGAACCCCTTGCAGCGTGCGAGCGAGATGATCTGCCTATCAGCGCCGCGACACTTCAGGTCCGCTGGAATGGCGGCCGGCACGGTCAGCACCTCAGTCTTAGGCGTGTTGATCTCTAGGCCGATGCTTGATGCCAACTCAGCCAACCTGTCAATCTGGACAGGATGGCAGGAGGACAGGAGGGCGAGGTCGTCGGCGTAGCCAAGCACGCTGAGGCGCTTCTCATCGTGGCGGCGACCGATGCGTTTGCGCAGCAAGAAGCCGTCTTCATCCGAGGGGAGCGCAGTCCGAAGCACTCAGTCCTGGAGAAGCACGAAGAGGAACGGGGCCAGCGTGTCGCCCAGCAGCACTCCTGACGAGGTGGCAAACAGGTCGGACAGGCCGTCCGCCGTAACAACAGCAGCGCGCGTGTCACGATATCGCGACATGACAGCAGCGACTAGCTGCTCCGGGACCCGGTAGGCACGAAGGACGAGTGGGAGCGCGGCTCTTGACATTCCGCCCATGCGCGTTCCGTCGCCTCCTCTTGCAGCCCGCGAATGGGACCAAGCGGGCCGGGGACTTGCGCAAACGGGTGTTAATTGACATCAGGTCCAGCCGTTCTAGCATGTCCTCCAGCGCATCCGTGTTGGCGTTCTCGCGTCCCGTGACGAAAGGCGATCGCTCGGACCTACGTGGAACTGCGTTTAGGTCTCCGAGCACCACCAGCGTGTCGCGGTTTGGCACTTCCTCTGTAGTGTGCGTACGCACGTGAGCCAGGCCCAGGTGTACACCTGGGTCGTTTGATTGGTTGCGGAGCGGGGTGGGTGTCGCCACCCCAGTTCTAGCAAATAATATATGGACGCGCGCTCAGCGTGGCAGTAAAGATTGAGAGTTTTGTCTGCTCACTAAAAATAGCCTCGGCCTTAGTTATTACAATGATTCTCGACACCCCGAGGACTTCGGCGTCTCACTCGGCTGTGCATGGGCCTGTCCACCTCACAGGAGATCCTACAGAGCGTGATGTGCAGAGTGCTGGCAGGCCTGCCCAACGTAAAATGGATCCACGACGACGTGGTCGTGTTCGGCCGCACGATGGCGGAGCACAACAGCAGCCTCGAGGCCTGCCTGGCCCGCCTGGCGCAACACGGCATCACGCTAAATGCTCGAAAATGCAGGTTGGCACGCAGCAGCATTGAGTTTATGGGAATGCGACTGACGGCCGAAGGAGTCCAAGCCACAGAAAGCAAGGTCGCCGCCGTTCAAGAATTCAAGGAGCCAGAGACGATAAGCCAACTTCGATCGTTCTTGGGCCTCGTGAATTATCTCGCAGTATTCACGCCACAGCTGGCCAAGGTGGCGGAGCCGCTGCGACGCCTGACCCGGAAGAACACCGACTGGCAGTGGGGCGCCGACCAGGCCAGCGCCTTTGCGCAGCTAAAGCGCAGCATTGCGGAGCCGACAACGCTGGCATTCTACGACAAGCGGCTACGGACACAGCTGATTGTGGACGCGGGACCAACCGGACTCGGCGCAATCCTGGCGCAAGTACAGCACGACGGCAGTTCGCGGCCAGTCGCATACGCGAGCCGGACCCTCTCCGACGTAGAGCGGCGATATTCGCAGACCGAAAAAGAGGCGCTCGCCGTGAAGTTCGGCTGCCTGAAGTTTGAGTACTACTTGTATGGATCGCCCGAATTCACGGTGATCTCCGACCACAAGCCGCTGACAGCCATGTATGCGCCAGGGTCACGGCCGCCTCCACGAGTCGAGCGTATGGCGCTGCGTATCCAGCACCTGGTATTCAAGGTCGAATACCAGCCAGGAGCGTCCAATGCTGCAGACATACTCAGCAGGCAGCCTCTAAACGCTGAAGGAAGTAGGACCAGCGAGCAGCTGAGAGAGGCCTACATAAACGAGGTAGCGCAGGCGGCTGTCCCGAAGGCGCTCACGCTCGAAGACATCCGCAAGAGCTCAGCCAGCGACCCAGTTATCCGGGCAGCAATAGCAGCGATGCAAGGCGGCCAATGGGACCGCTCTAGCGCTGAGATGCGGTCACTCCACGCGCTGCGAGAGGAGCTGTCGGCGGTAGACGGAGTTCTTCTTCGGCATCAGCGGATTGTCGTGCCAGCAGCTCTACGGCAGCAGATGCTCGAGCTGGCGCACCAAGGACACCAGTGCTCGCAGAAGACGACCGCAAGGCTCAGCAGCAAGGTCTGGTGGCCGAGAATGGCAACACAAGCGGAGGAGTTCGTCAGTCGGTGCCGCAGCTGTGCCATCACGTCTCACACGCCAGCCGTCCGGGCTACGCCTCTACAGCCGACGCCTATCCCTAAGGGCGCCTGGTTGTCGATTGGGGCTGACTTTGTAGGCCCGATCAACAACAACATGCTGCTGGTGTGCGTGGACAGATACTCGAGATTCCCAGAGGTGCAGCTCATGCAGACAACGACGGCCGAGGCACTGGTCCCGCGCCTGCGAGAAATGTTCGCGCGATTTGGCATCCCGCAGGAGCTCGTAACTGACAACGGGCCGCCATTTTCATCCAAGGAGTTTGGCCGTTTCCTAGAAAGCTACGGCATCAAGCACCGCCTCATCACGCCTTACTACCCAGCCGCCAACGGCATGACAGAGCGGCTGAACCGCTCAATCAACAAGGTCGTGCGGGCGGCAATCGAGGAGCGGCGCGACTGGAGGGCTGCTCTGGACGAGTGGCTGCTGGCCTACAGGAACACGCCGCACACAGCCACGGGCCGCGCGCCAGCCGAGCTGCTGATGGGCCGGCGACCAAATGATGTCATCCCCGCCGCCCGGCCATCCCAGCGCGTCCGCATCAACGAGCAGCGGCTGCGAGAGATGGATGCGAGCGCCAAGGCCGCGATGAAGCAGCGAGCGGACGCCAGGAGGCGGCCACGGCGGCACGAAATCCAGGTCGGCGATTCGGTGCTGCGACGGCGAGTCGGTGCCAGCAAGACGCAAACGCCATTCGAGAGCGGCGCCTGGACAGTCCAGCGGGTGGCCGGCAACTCGCTGATGCTGCGTCGTGACGGCGCGGCCTGCTGGCGGCATTGCACGGCGGTCAAGGTCGTCACCCCAGAATCAGACGACGCTGGTGCCAGGCCGCAGGCTGCCGCGCCAGAAACTCCAGGCGAGGCGGCGCGGAACCCGGCCGAATCCCCGGTGGCGCTGCGCCCGCACCCCCGCGCTGCACGGGGTGGCGTGAAGATCTACAAGGACTAAACCAAGGACTGAAAACGAACTGACTTTTCCACTGACATTAACAATCACATGCACGCTTTTCTTTGCAAGTCCGATGCGACTATCAATTCGAGTGTTTTATTTCCTCCAATAGCTGCATATTTTTTTTCGGTCGAGTTCTTTTTCGTTCTTTTCGACATCTTGCTTCTCGAATTCGTTCTTATTTGTCTCCCCACAGTTTCTGTTCGAAGGGGGAGAGATGTAGTGTGCGTACGCACGTGAGCCAGGCCCAGGTGTACACCTGGGTCGTTTGATTGGTTGCGGAGCGGGGTGGGTGTCGCCACCCCAGTTCTAGCAAATAATATATGGACGCGCGCTCAGCGTGGCAGTAAAGATTGAGAGTTTTGTCTGCTCACTAAAAATAGCCTCGGCCTTAGTTATTACAGACAGGATGGCAGGAGGACAGGAGGGCGAGGTCGTCGGCGTAGCCAAGCACGCTGAGGCGCTTCTCATCGTGGCGGCGACCGATGCGTTTGCGCAGCAAGAAGCCGTCTTCATCCGAGGGGAGCGCAGTCCGAAGCACTCAGTCCTGGAGAAGCACGAAGAGGAACGGGGCCAGCGTGTCGCCCAGCAGCACTCCTGACGAGGTGGCAAACAGGTCGGACAGGCCGTCCGCCGTAACAACAGCAGCGCGCGTGTCACGATATCGCGACATGACAGCAGCGACTAGCTGCTCCGGGACCCGGTAGGCACGAAGGACGAGTGGGAGCGCGGCTCTTGACATTCCGCCCATGCGCGTTCCGTCGCCTCCTCTTGCAGCCCGCGAATGGGACCAAGCGGGCCGGGGACTTGCGCAAACGGGTGTTAATTGACATCAGGTCCAGCCGTTCTAGCATGTCCTCCAGCGCATCCGTGTTGGCGTTCTCGCGTCCCGTGACGAAAGGCGATCGCTCGGACCTACGTGGAACTGCGTTTAGGTCTCCGAGCACCACCAGCGTGTCGCGGTTTGGCACTTCCTCCAGCTGTCCGGCCAGAAACTCGAAAAAGGCGAGAGCTTCGTCCGGGTGGGTAGCCGTAGGGGCGTACGAGCAGAAAAGCCGGATGCAGCGAGTGCGCAGGCGCAGGTCAACCCGCAGCAGACGCGGTGAGAGTGGGGCGCAGTGTACGCTCTGCCGACGTGTTCAGGAGGCTCCATCCGGCTCCAAGGTCCTCAGGTTGAAGGCCTGGCTCAGCCACGATAGAAACCTCCTGCAGCATTATGAGGTCCAGCTGTAGGTTGTGGGCCAGCTGGTCGAGCAGAGTGGTTCATAAACAAAGTTAAACAGTATAACAACCAAGTTTTTTGTGTACAATTAAGAACACGGGCCAAATTTTTGTTGCGCATCTTCTGAAACAAGAATCAAGTCGCCAGCTCTTCAGACCGTCGAGATATTAAATGTTTCTGGCCGAAGGTTAGATTTTTCCCATAAGCGCTAGTGTATTTCATGCATCGCATTACAACGCCTTCAAAATTTATCAGCATGTCACCAGAATGTACCTGCATCATCTCCGTCTTCGTTGGTCACTCACTTTTATCTAGATGGATTTTCTGGACCTTCAAGGGCTACAACAGGTGGAAATAGGCCACTATGGACACCCTAAAGCGAATTTCTCGAAAATCACTGATCAAGCCTAAATATTAGGCGCAGCTCAACCACAGTAAACCATCGTCTAGTCTGTCAACCAATCTGTCACCACCCAACGCTGTTAGGATTCAGGCGCTGTCAAAAAAATTTCTGCTGGAAAAATCCACTATGGAAATCACCCTTCGTATAAAAAACGGGCGGCAAAATAGCTTGTCAGTCGTGTCAATCAAAATCTTTTTCTTTTTCGCTTCTATGAAAAGCTTATTTGTTCATTTGATAGGTACTAATGGTTACTACAATTTAAGCTACATTGCGCTAAAATCTAGTGATTACGAGCTAATAAAATGTTTCTGCATCACAACTTTCTAAAGTTACTGCTAAATAGTATTTTTTCTTTTCTAAAATTTCCTTCAAGCACAGCTCAATAGCAAAAAAAGGTAGACACACATGCTTCAACTAAAATGTAGAGAATTTATTCAGCTTTCTAATGAAACAAACATTTTTTCAATATTTTACACGATACGGAGAGTTATCTGTGTTTTCTCCAAGTAGAGCATCAGAGTTTCCTATCTGCTTAGTGTATTCTCGAGACAGCCAGTCAGCCCATACTGGTCCGGAAAATGGGGTTTGGCTGGGCAGTTGTCTCTCCATTCCTACGAGTAGATTTATAGTTATTCTCTATTCCATTAAAAATTCCAATGATTATATATCTCAATATACGAGCGTATGTCCTTGCGCTGGATGGCCCAAATGAAATATCTTATGACGGTTACGGATTGAGTTACGCCAAAGTCAAGAGCCAAAGTCTCAACCCGGACCAGTTTTCTGTAACTGTCAGTCTGCCGTGTCTTTGCAAGCCAAGTGCCTCCTAGATAAATTCTCATTCAATCTCCATGAGTTGTTCCTATACAACCAGGTCAGGATATTGTATGCTCATGGCTTTACCTGCTAGCGATTGATTGATGGATAAAAATTCTTCCTTAGATAAGACTGTCGTATTTGCTTTGCTCATATAGTCAGCTTGATGGACTGTGTGACCAACGCCAAGCAGCAGTGCTCGAGCTGCAGTCAAAAGTACAACCAATTTAAAAGGATCAGCATGAAAAACAGGAAGAATATTTTATTACACCTGCCCCATTTGCCTGAAGGCTGTGTACGGCTGTTCAGTCCATGGACTGTGGGACGCCACACCCACCCTCAATTACCTCAGCTAATTCTGGTACCCATTTAACAGCTGGGTGAACTGAAGCAATTCAGATTTAAGTGTCTTGCTAAAGGACACAAATTTTTCCTGTAGAGTCTGGAATCGACCCTCCCCCCCCCGACCTTCAAGTCGTGAGTCCGACGCTCAAACCACTAGGCTACAACCTCCATTATATGGAAATAATGGACAGTTGACTCACCGGGCCGCGGCCACTTCTGGCAGCTGCAGGCGGGCTGACACCTTGCGGCTGCTGCTGTTTTGTTGACAGCAATTTTCGTGTTGACTGTCGGATCGAAGTAGTTCAATACGTTGTACTTCTTTTCGAATGGAAATGGTATTTCAACGTCCTGGGCAGCAGTTGTAGGCAAATAGCTCAGCTCCTTCTCTGTTTGCAGCACGTGCAGGGTCTTACAGCTGCTGGGCAGGTAGCATTGAACGCAGTTAGTCTTCAAGCCTGTCTGCAGCAGATAGACTTCCTGTACGTGGCTTGGCAAACTGAGCAGATTGCGACAATCGACCAATGAGTTGTTGCCTTTGTACAGGATGAATGAACTAAGACTAGTCAGCTGGACTTCTTTGTTGTTGGTAATGCGAGTCAATTCGATGTTGTTCGCCAAGACTAGCTCATTGATTTTCAGCGGCTCTATAAGCGACAAGTCGATAGACTCGAAATTTGTATTGGCCAAAATGAGAGTTTTTAGCTTTTCCAATTGAGCTGGGCCGATGTCCGCGAACACGGCTCGGTTGATGTCCGTGATTGGTCCACTGATGGCCAGGACCTCAGAGACGCCAACCACTTCGGCCACAGAGTCTAGTAGACGGATGCGACGAGTCCTAGGCACGTCAGCATAACTTGAAGTGATGAGCTCCAAACTCAGTTCAGTGACTTCTAGATTGGTTTCCACCTTCATGTAGCAGATATTCTTAGAGTCAAGTTCTAGAACCTGAATCTCATTTTTCAATAGCGCGCTGATTTCCACTGCCGAGCGATGGCAGGCCAGAGGCACGTCGGAAGTGCCACCGAGGGAGGCCGGCTTCGGGAAGCCGCAGATGATGACATTACTGCCCTGGACCTTTAGTGCAGCTTCAAATTCCAGGCAGAGTAGATTGTTGTCAACAGCGTTGGAGACCGCTGCCACCACAACCAGCGCCAGAACTAGCTGCTGAGTCAGCTTTGTGCACATTTTGCTCGCACCTGGACCTAGGCGAATTAGGCGTGGGTGAAGTTTAACACTTGTGTGTGTTTGACACTGAACAACTAGCCTAGATAAGGGGCGGACGCAAGATGGAGAGCTGAGAGCCACTCAGCCAGGCTTTGCCGCTTTATTCTATAAGGGAAGTGGGCTGGGCAGGTGACACACCGCCTGAAAGTGGGAATGCGAACTTGGCAAGTAAAGAGGGAAACTATGCGCGCTGCGGGGATAAATTTGAGGCAAAGAGGGGCAGTAGGAATTGCCGACTAGAGAGAGAGGGAGGAAGAGACTCGTCCGTTGGGCAGACGGGATGAGTGAGACGCACAGGAGAGGATAGGGAAATGGGGAAGTGAATGCCCTCTGCTTTGTCTGACTGAACACTGGCCCTAAAAAATGCTTCACCCAATATTCCCCACCCCAGCTCCCTGGGAGTGTACTGGCGCAATGGCATAATACGCACTGTATAGTATCCGTCCTGACCTCACGATACCAATAGAGCTTTGAAGTTGCCTGGCAAAGACTCAGCCAAAGACTGTATCGATAATGAACCGCCTTGCAAACGGCCTGCCTTAGCCTGTATGGGGCCTATAAATGGCTGCTGCTGCTGCTGCTGCGGTCATAAGCCATTGAAACATTTTTCTCTTCGATTTTCTCTTATTAGAAGCTTTTATACTTTTCCTAGCGTGAGGCTTTCAGTCCGTAAACTGGTGGTACACCTCCCTGATTTATTATTTGTTTAATTTCTAAATAATACTTTTTGGGATACTCAAGAATAGTCGATTATTGTACAGGTTAAATTTCTTACCGTATGTTTATATTTACACACAAATACCAAGGTGACTAAGTTTCATGGTCTACCGCTGTACGGAATAACTAAATGACAAGCGGCATGCAGCTGTTTCTATAAACAAGTATAGAAAATTAATAAGGGTGTGTTTTGCTTGCGCGAAACACCTGGAACACCCAGCAAGCCAGGTAGCAGACTGTGTCTGCTTTGAAAGCCAAAGGACTAATTTGCATTGCAAGTCAGCCTATAGCTAAAATTTGAACTGCGTCATGGAAAAATATGGAACAAATGTAAATTGTGGCGCCATTTTAGCTTGGAAAAATTAAAAAGTGAATGCGAACTGAAAGGAGTTTTATTTATTTTAGCCAATGCTAAATCTCTGCACTATCAAGGGTGAAAGACACTTTGATCCAAAGTATATATGTCTGCATACCCTAAATTGGTTACAAATACTTTTTGTCGGTCGAGGAGGAGGGTGAAATGGAGAGATCGAGGAGGAGGTGAGATGGAGAGATCGAGGAGGAGGGTGAGATGGAGAGATCGAGGAGGAGGTGAGATGGAGAGATCGAGGAGGAGGGTGAGATGTAGAGATCGAGGAGGAGGGTGAGATGGAGAGCTGTTCCATTCTAACACATTTTAACAAATGAGATTCTTATTTATCTCGTTTGTCCCGTGTCTCATCTCTCCCAGTCTCATCTCGCCCGTGTCTCATCTCTCGCATGTCTCATCTCGCCCGTGACTCATCTCTCCCCTGTCTCATCTCTCTCTCCTATGTCTCATCTTTCCCCTGCCTCATCTCTCCCATGTCTCATCTCTCCCGTGTCTCATCTCTCCCCTATCTCATCTCTCCCCTACCTCATCTCTCCCTGTCTCATCTCTCCCCTATCTCATCTCTCCCCTATCTCATCTCTCCCTTATCTTCCCTCTCCCCTGTCTCATCTCTCCCCTATCTTCCCTCTCCCCTATCTCATCTCTCCCTTATCTTCCCTCTCCCCTGTCTTATCTCTCCCTTATCTTCCCTCTCCCCTGTCTCATCTCTCCCCTATCTTCCCTCTCCCCTATCTCATCTCTCCCCTATCTTCCCTCTCCCCTATCTCATCTCTCCCCTATCTTCCCTCTCCCCTATCTCATCTCTCCCTTATCTTCCCTCTCCCCTGTCTTATCTCTCCACAGCCAATGGGGCCCTCTGTCGTCTATTAGACCCCCACTTTGTTCCGCGATGTAAATTGGGTTGCAGACACTTGCAGTGAACTCTTACTCCTGTCCTATTTTCTCCCCACTTAAAGCACAATCAAAACATTAGCTTACCCACTTATATAGCCAGTATAGGCCGAGCCTAAGATGAATTCAAACAGTTGACTAGTATCTGAATTAGCTTCACCCTAAATATAGTTTTGTTTATTTAATAGGGGTCTGAGGATTGGGAACGAATTTTCCAAACGCACACACACTCTCCGCGCTGTGTTTATTGATTCGTACAAGTCGGGGCGTGTATTCATGCATTGAAACTTCCACGGAGACCACAAAAAGGCCCAGCGACCTGTGAGGATCTCGGCGACCATCTGTACATTTTTACAGCTTTTTCGGCACAGCTGTACATGTGAAAGAGGAGCATTGTAGTGTCCAAAGCCAGATAGGCCCAATTATTTCTCCTCATTCTGTCTCTCTTCATTCTGTCCATTGTTCAAGTTCAGGTCATTCAAACAAATTTGTTGGAACTGAAGCCTAAATTTGGCCTGTACGCTCGTATATTGGATTTCTTATGTGAAGCCATATTAATTATTTATTGCTTACATTTGTGTGATTCGGACTGGTGATAGCTGTGTAAGAGTGACGAGTTTTAGATGGGAATTGGAGTGACGAGAGTTAGATGGGAATTGGAGTGACGAGAGTTAGATGGGAATTGGAGCGACGAGAGTTAGATGGGAATTGGAGTGACGAGAGTTAGATGGGAATTGGAGTGACGAGTTTTAGATGGGAATTGGAGTGACGAGTTTTAGATGGGAATTGGAGTGACGAGAGTTAGATGGGAATTGGAGTGACGAGAGTTAGATGGGAATTGGAGTGACGAGTTTTAGATGGGAATTGGAGTGACGAGTTTTAGATGGGAATTGGAGTGACGAGTGTTAGATGGGAATTGGAGTGACGAGTTTTAGATGGGAATTGGAGTGACGAGAGTTAGATGGGAATTGGAGTGACGAGTTTTAGATGGGAATTGGAGTGACGAGTTTTAGATGGGAATTGGAGTGACGAGAGTTAGATGGGAATTGGAGTGACGAGAGTTAGATGGGAATTGGAGTGACGAGTTTTAGATGGGAATTGGAGTGACGAGTTTTAGATGGGAATTGGAGTGACGAGAGTTAGATGGGAATTGGAGTGACGAGAGTTAGATGGGAATTGGAGTGACGAGAGTTAAATGGGAATGGGAGTGACGAGAGTTAAATGGGAGTGACGAGAGTTAGATGGGAGTGACGAGAGTTAGTTAGAAGTGACGTGAGTTAGATAGGAGTGACGTGAACTAGATGGGAGTGTCGAGAGTTAGATGGGAGAGACGAGAGTTAGATGGGAGTGACGAGAGTTAGTTAGAAGTGACGTGAGTTAGATAGGAGTGACGAGAGCTAGATGGGAGTGTCGAGAGTTAGATGGGAGAGACGAGAGTTAGATGGGAGTGACGAGAGTTAGATGGGAGTGACGAGAGTTAGATGGGAGTGAAGAGAGTTAGATGGGAGTGAAGAGAGTTAGATGGGAGTGACGAGAGTTAGATGGGAGTGACGTGAGCTAGATGGGAGTGTCGAGAGTTAGATGGGAGTGAAGAGAGTTAGATGGGAGTGAAGAGAGTTAGATGGGAGTGACGAGAGTTAGATGGGAGTGACGTGAGCTAGATGGGAGTGTCGAGAGTTAGATGGGAGTGAAGAGAGTTAGATGGGAGTGAAGAGAGTTAGATGGGAGTGAAGAGAGTTAGATGGGAGTGACGAGAGTTAGATGGGAGTGAAGAGAGTTAGATGGGAGTGAAGAGAGTTAGATGGGAGTGAAGAGAGTTAGATGGGAGTGAAGAGAGTTAGATGGGAGTGACGAGAGTTAGATGGGAGTGACGAGGGTTAGATGGGAGTGAAGAGAGTTAGATGGGAGTGAAGAGAGTTAGATGGGAGTGAAGAGAGTTAGATGGGAGTGAAGAGAGTTAGATGGGAGTGACGAGAGTTAGATGGGAGTGACGAGAGTTAGATGGGAGAGACGAGAGTTAGATGGGAGTGAAGAGAGTTAGATGGGAGTGACGAGAGTTAGATGGGAGTGAAGAGAGTTAGATGGGAGTGAAGAGAGTTAGATGGGAGTGACGAGAGTTAGATGGGAGTGACGAGGGTTAGATGGGAGTGAAGAGAGTTAGATGGGAGTGACGAGGGTTAGATGGGAGTGAAGAGAGTTAGATGGGAGTGACGAGAGTTAGATGGGAGTGACGAGAGTTAGATGGGAGTGAAGAGAGTTAGATGGGAGTGACGATCAAGAGTTAGACAAGATATATTTGGAGGGAAATAAGCAAGCGAACACGCTTTAGAAAAACAGAAAGTTCTTAATCTTACCTTGTTTGTTAAAAAAACTGCAGTTAAAGTAGAAATGTGGCTTCCTTTGTAGAACCGATAAACAAATTGTTTTTTTCGTAGAGTTTCAAATGAGTCGAATGATATAATTACAAAATTTCCTTTATAATCAAGAATAATAGGATTTTTGTTTCGAAAAAATCGGAGCTGCCAAGGTTGGGGACAGAAATAAAGCCGTAGTAGCTCGTATTATTTTATGAGGGCGGTGGGACTGTAAATGTACATTAATACCCCTTCACTCTCTCCCACCTCCCCTCTGCCCTCTCCTCTCTTCTTCTCTCTCTCTTTCTCTGTGTTCACTCGGAATTTCGCCAATCCGAATTGGCCCAGGCAGGGTGTTGGTGAGGAAGGACAGAAATTAAAGCTAGGAGTGAAAGGCCCTAGCGAGGTCACGGATAGGGGTTGGGGCATAGACTTCTAAAAATAGCATCTGGACAGGGAGCTAAAATTTTCAGTCTGACTTTTTTCTATCACAGGCCACTGTGATCTGCTATTTCGCTACGGGATGCTATGGGGTTGGGAAGGGAAGACAGCAAAAGAGAGGAAGAAGGAGTGAAGTAAAAGGAAAATCATATAAGCGAAATTGTACATATACAGACAACCAAGACTAAACGGATCGATGTTGTACATTTAGCAATAGAAAGGGTTGGTGCACAGAAGAGCACAGAATTCTACTTACATTTACGTCTTGGTCTGTGAGAGCAGTGTGTGTGTGGAGAGATAGACAACAAGATAGTCTGTGTGGATTTTAAATCCCAAGTGACTGCTAGGAAACGAGGACTGGACAATGTGTTAAGATTTCTCATTTCCAAATTTATAATCCTCAAGAATTATCCGTCGGAGAAGGGGCGAAACTTAACACAAAATAAAACAGAATTTAATTTGGTGAGTTGAAGACAATGAGGCCAGTGAAGCTACTTGGATTTGTAATGCGCATAATTAGACTTCGATTCAGGAGGAAGACAATCCGACTCTCTGAACAGTAGGAGGGAGAGAGTAGGAGAGAGTAGGAGAGAGTAGGAGAGAGTAGGAGAGAGTAGTAGTGAGTAGGAGGGAGTAGGAGAGAGTAGGAGAGAGTAGGAGAGAGTAGGATAGACTAGGAGAGAGTAGGAGAGAGTAGTAGTGAGTAGGAGAGAGTAGGAGAGAGTAGGAGAGAGTAGAAGAGAGTAGGAGAGAGTAGGAAAGAGTAGAAGAGAGTAGGAGAGAGTAGGAGAGAGTAAGAGAGAGAGTAGGAGAGAGTAGGAGAGAGTAGGAGAGAGTCGGAGAGAGTCGGAGAGAGTAGGAGAGAGTAAGAGAGAGAGTAGGAGAGAGTAGGAGAGAGTAGAAGAGAGTAGGAGAGAGTAGGAGAGAGTAGGAGAGAGTAGGAGAGAGTCGGAGAGAGTCGGAGAGAGTAGGAGAGAGTAAGAGAGAGAGTAGGAGAGAGTAGGAGAGAGTAGAAGAGAGTAGGAGAGAGTAGGAGAGAGTAGAAGAGAGTAGGAGAGAGTAGGAGAGAGTAGGAAAGAGTAGAAGAGAGTCGGAGAGAGTCGGAGAGAGTAGGAGAGAGTAAGAGAGAGTTGGAGAGAGTAGGAGAGAGTAGGAGAGAGTAGAAGAGAGTAGGAGAGAGTAGGAGAGAGTAGGAGAGAGTAGAAGAGAGTAGGAGAGAGTAGGAGAGAGTAGAAGAGAGTAGGAGAGAGTAGGAAAGAGTAGAAGAGAGTAGGAGAGAGTAGGAAAGAGTAGGAGAGAGTAGGAGAGAGTAGGAGAGAGTAGTAGTGAGTAGGAGAGAGTAGGAGGGAGTAGGAGAGAGTAGGAGAGAGTAGGAGAGAGTAGGAGGGAGTAGGAGAGAGTAGGAGAGAGTAGGATAGAGTAGGAGAGAGTAGGAGGGAGTAGGAGAGACTAGGACAGGAGATGGTTTTACCAATGAGCTGTGGTTATTAGGTTTACAAGGTCATCATCAGCCCATAGCGGAAGTCTCACTAAAAGCATCCGGTATTGGCAAAAGCAAATGTTACTGCCAACAATATAGAGCAGCCCAGTTTGGCCTAATTACTTGAGTCAAATCCTCATGCAGCCCTCGATGAGAATTTAATTTAGTCAACAAAAGAGGACAGATTAAGTGGAAAGCCGATAAATATCTGAACGCAGTGTTAGCCGTTTGATAATCCATTCGATTTTTCGCTAGTATTTTGGCAGAATTTTTGCGTAGAGAAAACATTAACGATCAGTTTGTCAGCGGCCTGAACTCCAATCTATGGATTAAAGTGCAACAGTGCAATGGTAGCTAGGGTTCGTGGAGTTGTTTGCTATGACGAGTAGAACTTGCTCTGACATCATCTTCTCGTTGATTTCAAAACGACTTCCCAATAGTTTACCCATATCCCCAAAAATCCTTGTAATTCCTTTGTACTTTTATAGGCAACAAAGCAATTATTGAGGCATTTTCTCCCAAGTCCAGAAAGTCTGTAGCGGCCCAAATCGAAAGTTTGCTTGTCCGCTCTGCGTCGCATTTCTCGGAGAGCTAAGCCACAGAGCTCCGAATCTAGAGACATGGCTGAGCTGTGCTTAAATAAAGTTTAAGAAAGACAAAAAACTCGCTTTTCAGCAGTGAACGATCTTAAAAAGTTAAAATGCAGAAAACATTTTGATTAATTGGCCAATTTTAGCGAGATGAAGCTTAACTTGTTGAAAACATCAATACCTATCGAATGAACAGATCAACTTTTCGAGATGGCGAAAAAAATGTTATCTTCTTGTGAGCTGTGCTTCATCTGAGCACAGCTCAATATGAATTTCCCATCTGCTTAGTGTATTCCTGGGTCAGCCAGTCAGCCCATGCCAGTCAGCCTAACGACTTTGCGGATTGCGGCCTTCGAGACGATCGAGTCCTGGGTGTAGCAATTGGGAAGTGGGATTTCTGGGCGCGCTGGTTTTGTGTGACAGGCCAATGCCATCGATCAGATCGCTCAGCTAGGAAATCAGCTAGGAGGGCCGTACGGAGATCACCACCAGTGTGTAAGATTTCCAAGCAATGATATCTTGGCTAAAAGCTGTGTTTGGACAGTTTTTGGGAAGAAAAATCGAACCCCCTTTTCCGCACATTTCTGCTTCCCTGGACTTGTGTTTCTCCTGCGCTTCACTGGCCGTATTTGAAAACAAATACAAACGGATCCTGTACTTTCTGCTGTTTCTTAATGCTTTCCATCTGCCTGCGACTTTCAAAGATAGAAGTCACTTCAGAAGGACACGAGAGTGACCATTCTATAGGACTAGAGAGTGACCTTTCTATAGGACTAGAGAGTGACCATTCTATAGGACTAGAGAGTGACCATTCTATAGGACTAGAGAGTGACCATTCTATAGGACTAGAGAGTGACCATTCTATAGGACTAGAGAGTGACCATTCTATAGGACTAGAGAGTGACCATTCTATAGGATAGGAGAGTGACCAATCTAGAGGATAGGAGAGTGACCATTCTATAGGACTAGAGAGTGACCATTCTATAGGACTAGAGAGTGACCATTCTATAGGACTAGAGAGTGACCATTCTATAGGACTAGAGAGTGACCATTCTATAGGACTAGAGAGTGACCATTCTATAGGACTAGAGAGTGACCATTCTATAGGACTAGAGAGTGACCATTCTATAGGACTAGAGAGTGATCATTCTATAGGACTAGAGAGTGACCATTCTATAGGATAGGAGAGTGACCAATCTAGAGGATAGGAGAGTGACCATTCTATAGGACTAGAGAGTGACCATTCTATAGGACTAGAGAGTGATCATTCTATAGGACTAGAGAGTGACCATTCTATAGGACTAGAGAGTGATCATTCTATAGGACTAGAGAGTGACCATTCTATAGGACTAGAGAGTGACCATTCTATAGGACTAGAGAGTGACCATTCTATAGGACTAGAGAGTGACCATTCTATAGGACTAGAGAGTGACCATTCTATAGGACTAGAGAGTGACCATTCTATAGGACTAGAGAGTGACCATTCTATAGGACTAGAGAGTGACCATTCTATAGGACTAGAGAGTGACCATTCTATAGGACTAGAGAGTGACCATTCTATAGGACTAGAGAGTGACCATTCTATAGGACTAGAGAGTGACCATTCTATAGGACTAGAGAGTGACCATTCTATAGGACTAGAGAGTGACCATTCTATAGGACTAGAGAGTGACCATTCTATAGGACTAGAGAGTGACCATTCTATAGGACTAGTGAGTGACCATTCTATAGGACTAGAGAGTGACCATTCTATAGGACTAGAGAGTGACCATTCTATAGGACTAGGAGAGTGACCAATCTAGAGGATAGGAGAGTGACCATTCTATAGGACTAGAGAGTGACCATTCTATAGGACTAGAGAGTGATCATTCTATAGGACTAGAGAGTGACCATTCTATAGGACTAGAGAGTGACCATTCTATAGGACTAGAGAGTGACCATTCTATAGGACTAGAGAGTGACCATTCTATAGGACTAGAGAGTGACCATTCTATAGGACTAGAGAGTGACCATTCTATAGGACTAGAGAGTGACCTTTCTATAGGACTAGAGAGTGACCATTCTATAGGACTAGAGAGTGACCATTCTATAGGACTAGAGAGTGACCTTCTATAGGACTAGAGAGTGACCATTCTATAGGACTAGAGAGTGACCATTCTATAGGACTAGAGAGTGACCATTCTATAGGACTAGAGAGTGACCATTCTATAGGACTAGAGAGTGACCATTTCTATAGGACTAGAGAGTGACCATTCTATAGGACTAGAGAGTGACCATTCTATAGGACTAGAGAGTGACCTTTCTATAGGACTAGAGAGTGACCATTCTATAGGACTAGAGAGTGACCATTCTATAGGACTAGAGAGTGACCATTCTATAGGACTAGAGAGTGACCTTTCTATAGGACTAGAGAGTGACCTTTCTATAGGACTAGAGAGTGACCTTTCTATAGGACTAGAGAGTGACCATTCTATAGGACTAGAGAGTGACCATTCTATAGGACTAGAGAGTGACCATTCTATAGGACTAGAGAGTGACCTTTCTATAGGACTAGAGAGTATCCATTCTATAGGACTAGAGAGTATCCATTCTATAGGACTAGAGAGTGACCATTCTATAGGACTAGAGAGTGACCATTCTATAGGACTAGAGAGTGACCATTCTATAGGACTAGAGAGTGACCATTCTATAGGACTAGAGAGTGACCTTTCTATAGGACTAGAGAGTATCCATTCTATAGGACTAGAGAGTGACCATTCTATAGGACTAGAGAGTGACCATTCTATAGGACTAGAGAGTGACCTTTCTATAGGACTAGAGAGTGACCTTTCTATAGGACTAGAGAGTGACCATTCTATAGGACTAGAGAGTGACCTTTCTATAGGACTAGAGAGTGACCTTTCTATAGGACTAGAGAGTGACCTTTCTATAGGACTAGAGAGTGACCATTCTATAGGACTAGAGAGTGACCATTCTATAGGACTAGAGAGTGACCTTTCTATAGGACTAGAGAGTGACCTTTCTATAGGACTAGAGAGTGACCATTCTATAGGACTAGAGAGTGACCATTCTATAGGACTAGAGAGTGACCATTCTATAGGATAGGAGAGTGACCAATCTAGAGGATAGGAGAGTGACCATTCTATAGGACTAGAGAGTGACCATTCTATAGGACTAGAGAGTGACCATTCTATAGGACTAGAGAGTGACCATTCTATAGGACTAGAGAGTGACCATTCTATAGGATAGGAGAGTGACCAATCTAGAGGATAGGAGAGTGACCATTCTATAGGACTAGAGAGTGACCATTCTATAGGACTAGAGAGTGACCATTCTATAGGACTAGAGAGTGACCTTTCTATAGGACTAGAGAGTGACCATTCTATAGGACTAGAGAGTGACCATTCTATAGGACTAGAGAGTGACCATTCTATAGGACTAGAGAGTGACCATTCTATAGGACTAGAGAGTGACCATTCTATAGGATAGGAGAGTGACCAATCTAGAGGATAGGAGAGTGACCATTCTATAGGATAGGAGAGTGACCAATCTAGAGGATTAGAGAGTGAGCAACCTAGAGGACAAGAGAGTGACCATTCGGAATTATAATAGTGTTACTTAAACTACAAGGACGAGAGAGTACCGAAAATGAGTAAAATGTTTTAACTTTACTAAATGTCAAGTAGCTTGTCTTGTTCTGAAAAGTACAAGAGGGAAGGCAGTAAAAATTAGAAAGCGAAGTGCAAGCTCCATGCTTTAACAGTTTCTGCAGCGTTGATGTAAGATAGTTAATCTAGGTAAACACATAACAAAATGTGGAAAGATGAAATGATTGGAAGTTTGAAGAACAACGAGCACTTAAACTGCTATAAGTGCTGGAGGACTTTTAAATAAGTGTGAAATTTCTGTGGAAGTACGAGCATTAGTAGTAGCGTTAGTAGTAGTAGTAGTAGTAGTAGTAGTAGTAGTAGTAGTAGTAGTAGTAGTAGTAGTAGTAGTAGTAGTAGTAGTAGTAGTAGTAGTAGTAGTAGTAGTAGTAGTAGTAGTAGTAGTAGTAGTAGTAGTAGTAGTAGTAGTAGTAGTAGTAGTAGTAGTAGTAGTAGTAGTAGTAGTAGTAGTAGTAGTAGTAGTAGTAGTAGTAGTAGTAGTAGTAGTAGTAGTAGTAGTAGTAGTAGTAGTAGTAGTAGTAGTAGTAGTAGTAGTAGTAGTAGTAGTAGTAGTAGTAGTAGTAGTAGTAGTAGTAGTAGTAGTAGTAGTAGTAGTAGTAGTAGTAGTAGTAGTAGTAGTAGTAGTAGTAGTAGTAGTAGTAGTAGTAGTAGTAGTAGTAGTAGTAGATAGCGTAAGAGCTTCGGCTGATGCGCGGGGAACAGGGCGTAAAAAACCCTGTTTTACCCCAAACTTAATAGCAACAACAACAGTATTTAGTAGAAAGTTGATAATGCGAATATAGCAACTGAAGAGAAAACAGACACGTGTTTTTGCTTGCAGTTTTACTTCCACCCGGGGGGGAGATTTTAGTCTCTTTTTTCCAATTCTTTTGCATTCTTTACGACTGAAATAGCTGAGATGAGATGGCTGGCCTAGACTGAGAGCAGGTGCACTTCTACGAAGACGAGAGAGAATAGCTGTAGGTTTAACCGCCTGGATTTGGCACTGTGATATCCCAGTGCTCCTAGCCTGTCATAATTTACGGTCGCGACAGGCCCTCGACTCTCTTCTCTCTCCCCACTGTTATTTTCCCCAGGATATCCCATTTCGTTCTTTATTCCCAATTCTATACTATCGAAAGCTCACTATCAACTGGCGGCAATCCCTGTGTCTTTTGGGTTTCTCTGACTGGAGTAAGGAGAGAGAAATAGCCGTAGTTGATAACTAAGTCAACTGAGAGTGCTCAAACGCTTCTCTGTGCATTGCAGAGGATTTGCAGTGTTTTTCTTCCGGCCAAATAGGCTTTATGAAGAAAGCCCAACAGGCCAACAGCCCAACAGCCCAACAGCCCAACAGGCCAACAGTGCAACAGGCCAACAGCCCAACAGGCCAACAGCCCAACAGCCCAACAGGCCAACAGTGCAATAGTGCAACAATACTTTTGCGCCAGAATAAAATTAACTTAGAGTGTAAGCGGGACTCGTAACTGTGAGAAGACAAATTTGCTTATCTCTTCGCTTGCTTGTGTGTGTTTAACGGCTCTAAGGAGCCACACTCAAAATGTACTAATAATGGCGTGCATGCCCATGAATTATTTAAGTGCCAATGTTGAACTTTTTTATTCGTTACGATTTTACTGTTGCTTATTTAATTAGTAAGGGATACTATGCAGCTTTAGTGCCTGCTAATACATCTAACAGGAAAGGAGATTCCATAACACTTACCTAATTAGAACTTTAGCTTCAATTTTCTTCCCATCATTCCACTCATTGTTTTTCTAAAAGTTTATCTCATTTTTTCGCATTTTTTACAGTCCAAGCAGATACAGACCAGACCACAGAGGGGGCTGTCACGCCACAGGGGAGGTTGCAGGCAAGGCAGAGAGATCACGGGTAAGGCAGGGAGGTCACGGGTAAGGCAGGAGGTCACGGGTAAGGCAGGGAGGTCACGGGTAAGGCAGGGAGGTCACGGGTAAGGCAGGGAGGTCACGGGTAGGGCACGGAGGTCACGGGTAAGGCAGAGAGATCACGGGTAAGGCAGGGAGGTCACGGGTAAGGCACGGAGGTCACGGGTAAGGCAGGGAGGTCACGGGTAAGGCAGAGAGGTCACGGGTAAGGCAGGGAGGTCACGGGTAGGGCACGGAGGTCACGGGTAAGGCAGGGAGGTCACGGGTAAGGCAGGGAGGTCACGGGTAAGGCAGGGAGGTCACGGTAAGGCAGGGAGGTCACGGGTAAGGCAGGGAGGTCACGGGTAAGGCACGGAGGTCACGGGTAAGGCAGGGAGGTCACGGGTAAGGCAGGGAGGTCACGGGTAAGGCACGGAGGTCACGGGTAAGGCAGGGAGGTCACAGGTAGGGCACGGAGGTCACGGGTAAGGCAGGGAGGTCACGGGTAGGGCACGGAGGTCACGGGTAAGGCATAGAGGTCACATGTGCCTTAGTTAGGTCACAAGAGTAATGCAGTGAAGTCAGTTAATGCATCAAAACGATACAAGGTGAAAACAGTGAATCAGAATAAAAAATTCATAAACAATAACTAATTGCTATGCGCACTTACAATAAAGGCGTGATGCAACACAGTATAGTTGCTTTGCTAAGCAAGACAAAGGGCTGGAATTAAAATGCCGCTTCAATATAGTTCAGTTAAACGTGCAACCGTTAATTTTAGTATTTTTCTTTTTCAAAAAATATATAATTCTCTGCTCAGTGGAGCGAGACTTAAGAGGAGAAGAAACTTGTTGAGAACTTCACACATTAAGGCAGTCAGAGCAGGCTGTCAGTCAGCGAAACAAATTCACTGGCAGACACGCATTCACTCTCTCTCTACTCAATTGTCCGATTCAGCCGAGCATTGTTTAAGCTTAATAGTTTCATAGGTCTAGTGCACAAACACTACACACATCACACTGCAGTGTACGCTTAAATACACTCGCTTATGATTGCAAGCCCCTATGCGGGTGGTACAAATGAGCTCAGAATTCTTCATCACTCTATAGCCCCGTCATCATTACTCACTGAATAATTCCTCTTTGTAAGACCTGAATTTCAGTGCTTTCTCACGAAATTAATTTTAACGTAAGTTTTGGACTAAATGCGGTTGGGGTAAGGAATGCTGCCACAAGCTGAGCCTCGTGCAGTTTAGACTAATATTATATAAAGCCAGAGAGTGAAATATGGAACGTGGCACACTCAACAAATATAAACATGTAGCAATGTATAGACTGAGCGGGCAATGACGACAGTGAGTCAGAGGGGATTATTGTGCAGAACGAGAGAGAGAGAGAGCAGGGAAGAGAGAGAGTAAGTATTTTGGCGTTTTTCTACGAGCAAAATGAATGTCGATATAATATGAAAATTGTCTTTCTTAAACCAGTTTTATTTAGTAAACAATAAAAATCACAGCTCAGGGTTCAGGGCTATAGGTGAGTAGATTGATAAGGATTCACACTTCTGGGCTATGGGTGAGTGGATAGATAAGGATCCACACTTCAGGGCTATGGGTGAGTACATAGATAAGGATTCACATTTCTGGGCTATGGGTGAGTGGATAGATAAGGATCCACACTTCTGGGCTATGGGTGAGTGGATAGATAAGGATCCACACTTCTGGGCTATGGGTGAGTGGATAGATAAGGATCCACACTTCTGGGCTATGGGTGAGTGGATAGATATGGATCCACACTTCTGGGCTATGGGTGAGTGGATAGATAAGGATCCACACTTCAGGGCTATAGGTGAGTAGATAGATAAGGATCCACACTTCTGGGCTATGGGTGAGTGGATAGATAAGGATCCACACTTCTGGGCTATGGGTGAGTGGATAGATAAGGATCCACACTTCAGGGCTATAGGTGAGTAGATAGATAAGGATTCACACTTCTGGGCTATGGGTGGGTGGATAGATAAGGATTCACACTTCTGGGCTATAGGTGAGTACATAGATAAGGATTCACACTTCTGGGCTATAGGTGAGTACATAGATATGGATTCACACTTCTGGGCTATGGGTGGGTGGATAGATAAGGATCCACACTTCTGGGCTATGGGTGAGTGGATAGATAAGGATCCACACTTCAGGGCTATAGGTGAGTAGATAGATAAGGATTCACACTTCTGGGCTATGGGTGGGTGGATAGATAAGGATTCACACTTCTGGGCTATAGGGGAGTGGATAGATATGGATCCACACTTCTGGGCTATAGGTGAGTACATAGATAAGGATTCACACTTCTGGGCTATAGGTGAGTACATAGATAAGGATTCACACTTCTGGGCTATAGGTGAGTGGATAGATAAGGATTCACACTTCAGGGCTATAGGTGAGTAGATAGATAAGGATCCACACTTCTGGGCTATGGGTGAGTGGATAGATATGGATTCACATTTCTGGGCTATGGGTGAGTGGATAGATATGGATCCACACTTCTGGGCTATGGGTGAGTGGATAGATATGGATCCACACTTCTGGGCTATGGGTGAGTGGATAGATATGGATCCACACTTCTGGGCTATGGGTGAGTGGATAGATATGGATCCACACTTCTGGGCTATGGGTGAGTGGATAGATATGGATCCACACTTCTGGGCTATGGGTGAGTGGATAGATATGGATCCACACTTCTGGACTATGGGTGGGTGGATAGATAATGATTCATATTTCGTTAGTGAGGCCTTTAAGTTTGCGAGTTCAGGAATAGTACCCGTGACCTCCTCCAAACGTGGAATTCCATCTAGAGATAATTTTCCGCTAAACAGCCGCCCTCTGTTTAAACTGATGAACGCGACTGCAGCAGCTGTTGTGGCACAGCGAAACAGGACACTGGTCACTAATGAGTGCCTGTCTTGCAAGTGGTGGCAACGCGCGTGAGTCATCATTCGGGAAGCAACTGGGCTGACGGCTCTGAACAATTTAAACCAAATCTATCCCGAACAGGTGAGAGGGGAAGCTAATGTTGATTATCAACTTATTATCAATTATCAACAGCACTGTATTTATTCCTGATACTTTTATCTGAGGGAATAGATTAGCACTCCATTCTATTCCTTCATCCATGGGATAGATTAGCACTCCATTCTATTCCTTCATCCATGGGATAGATTAGCACTCCATTCTATTCCTTTATCCATGGGATAGATTAGCAATCCACTCTATTCCTTTATCCATGGGATAGATTAGCAATAGATTCTATTGTCCGGAGGCTTAGTTTTAAGTAGACGGATGAAATATTTTTGTTTTAAATCCGCTAATTTTCTAAAGGAGAATTCAAAACACTTAAAGAACAAATTTTCAAAAGTCGATCCTGTGCCACACAAATTGGTCGGACAGATCCCCGGGATGTGGGGAGAATTTTGACGGTATGGCAGCCCCCAGCTAGATAGATCTGTGCCGCTTAACTGATGTTCAACAGTCCTCCGGAAGATGTCGGCGTCCCCCTTATGCCTTTGCCGCCCTGTCTCTCTCTCTCTGTGATTTTCTGCGCCTAAAAAACACGCGGTGCCTCAGCCCACTTGGCCGTGCCTTCTTGTGATGGACTGGGGCGCGACTTTGCAGCGGCTTTGGCATCTGCCCAGCTATAGGCCGTGGAATTTTTCTTCAACCGCAAGCAATTTTCTTTTAGTTCAGTCGGCATTCATTAGCCGAGAATGCAATCTAGTAGCAGATATAGGAACTGTATTTCCTACCTTTAAAATACCTTTGGTACATGTAAGGCGTCGAAACTGTCTGACAGATTGCAAGATCAGTTATAGCAAATAGAAATAAGCAAATGCACTTGTTTTACAAGTACTAACAACCTGCGTAATAGTAGAAAGTAGACAGCAGACAGCAGAAAGGCACAATTGTTCCGAGTGAAAAGGAGCAAAGTAAATAACAGTTAGTTTGCCTTCAGTTCATTATCTTTCCCTTCTTGTAAAAACATATGCCTTCATCCATTGGATGGACTCGCAATCAATTCCATTCCTTCACCAGATGGGATGGATTAGCAATCCATTCTATTCCTTCATCTATGGGATAGATTGGCAATCCATTCTATTCCTTTATCCATGGGATAGATTAGCAATCCATTCTATTCCTTCATCCATGGATAGATCAGCAATCCATTCTATTCCTTCATCTATGGGATAGATTGGCAATCCATTCTATTCCTTCATCAACAGGATAGATAAGCAATCCATTCTATTCCTTCATCAACAAGATAGATAAGCAATCCATTCTATTCCTTTATCCGTGGGATAGATTAGCAATCCATTCTATTCCTTCATCTATGGGATAGATAAGCAATCCATTCTATTCCTTCATCTCTGGGATAGATGATCAGATATTCCATTCCATCAACTATTAATGCTTTGTTTTCCGGAGGCAAGTATTAGTTTTGCAGAAGTGGCACAAGTATGTTTAAATTCAGAATCACCTGAAATTTTCTCACAAAAACTCTAGTCTTCATTCACAGGTAACAAATAATTGCAGCTGGTTTTGTGAAATTCACCAAGACCATTGTTTTTACTGCTAAATTTTAAAACAGTTTTTGGCGCCATAAACTCAGTCATAAAAATATTATGAATATTTGCCCTACAGAATGTGCACAGGGGGGTTAAATAATACCCGTGAGGTCACGTGGTCCAGCAAATCCTTGATCACAAAAGGCTTATGAATTTTATGAGACAAGTTTAGGTACAGTTATAAAATATACAAGTATATCACCCGAATAACTATAAATAATAAAGTTATGCATTTATTACCACACGACTTGGGAACAACAAGAAGATTTAAAAATTGCGAAATATATGAATAATTGTATCAATTAGTTCCAATTCAAATGCGAATATTCGGAACCACCCGGTATTCACACAACTGTGAAGCCAAGCAAGTTTTTTTCTTAATTTGAACCTTTTTTCTTAATTATCCGCGCACACTAAGTGTGGTCAGTCCGACCCAATGGCCCGCATTTTTCACACTGCACTGCTGCGTCTGATGCTGTACTGCTGTGTCTGATTCTGTACTGCTGTGTCTGATGCTGTACTGTTGTGTCTGATGCTGCTGTACTGCTGTGTCTGATGCTGCTGTACTGCTGTGTCTGATGCTGCTGTACTGCTGTGTCTGATGCTGTACTGCTGTGTCTGATGCTGCTGTACTGCTGTGTCTGATGCTGCTGTACTGCTGCGTCTGATGCTGTACTGCAGTGTCTGATGCTGCTGTACTGCTGTGTCTGATGCTGTACTGCTGTGTCTGATGCTGTACTGCTGTGTCTGATGCTGTACTGTTGTGTCTGATGCTGCTGTACTGCTGTTTCTGATGCTGCTGTACTGCTGTGTCTGATGCTGCTGTACTGCTGTGTCTGATGCTGTACTGCTGTGTCTGATGCTGTACTGCTGTGTCTGATGCTGTACTGTTGTGTCTGATGCTGTACTGTTGTGTCTGATGCTGCTGTACTGCTGTGTCTGATGCTGCTGTACTGCTGTGTCTGATGCTGTACTGCTGTGTCTGATGCTGTACTGCTGTGTCTGATGCTGTACTGTTGTGTCTGATGCTGTACTGCTGTGTCTGATGCTGTACTGCTGTGTCTGATGCTGTACTGCTGTGTCTGATGCTGTACTGCTGTGTCTGATGCTGTACTGCTGTGTCTGATGCTGTACTGCTGTGTCTGATGCTGTACTGTTGTGTCTGATGCTGTACTGTTGTGTCTGATGCTGTACTGTTGTGTCTGATGCTGTATACTGATGTTATTGAATGCTGCGAGTATATGTAATGTTATATAGTACGATATGATATAATGCTGTACTATAATGTACAATGCTGTTCAGCCAAAAGATTGTGCAAAAAACTGACATTTAAGACTAAAAGAGAGAGCTTTGAAATTCTTTGAATCACTTTGCCGTCTGTTTGGAGTGCAAAAAAGGCAGCAGCGAATTTCAGCCCAAAATTCTACTGGCATCATTATTTTTCAGACACGTCTGACATTTCAGAATCAGAGAATTTTTAAAACTATTTTTGTAACACTATTTTAGTGTAAGAGAAATAGTTGATGCTTTCGTTGATGGTTGCCACTGTACGTTAACACCACTGACTGGTAAAAAAGTGGATTTTATCGTGTATGAATTTGAATAAAGTAAAACTATGCAATAATGGCTCACTTCCTGTAGGGGGAAATTTTTTGTTACAAAAACTATTTGGAATGGAGTTGACAAGAAAGCTTTTTTATCGCGACAGAAGATAACGTACACCCAGCAGTCTAGACTTAGATTTTTTATTGCACTAAAAAAATAATACATTTTTTTGTTATTCAAGGCTTAAATGATATTATTTCAATTCCGAATGCAAAACTGACCACTATAACATTTACATATTGAGGGTAAGAGGGGAGAGAATAGATTCGGAGAAACAGATGTAAGCAGCAGCAGCAGCAGCAGCAGCAGCACCAGCAATGGCGGTCGATCCCGACAGACAGATGGACAGCTGTCCAAAATCTTCCTCCACAATGGGTAAGGAATAACCAACCAATGTAGAAAAAGAATCTTGTTGCAGATTAACACAAAAAGCCAGCAATGGCCACACAGGAAGAAAAATCTGGTCCCGCAACAATTTCGTGACTAATAACTTTTATGGCGCGACCTTTTTCTAGCAAACTAAAAAGAAGAAGAGGAGCTGAAAGATTATACACTGCAGGCGTTCGATGCTATGTTATAGTCAGGTGATTGCATCAGTGCCTAGGACTGAGCAGTAATAATGATGACGCATAGGGACAGCACTGCAGTGACCCTTCGATGCATTCACTGATTATTAGCCAAGTTGGGGACGATCCGTTTTGTTTATTTGCTCGATCCCCGCTAGACAGCACGTGTGGCAACTGCAGCAGATTGACCAAACACTGACCAATCAAGACAATTGCTTTTTAATATCTACTGGCAGAGAAATACTTTACATTATTCACATCAACCAGACTGCATCATTCTAGACTGTCTCTGTAAGGCTAAGAGGTAAAATATAGAGTAAAAGCTGACACTGAGGGAGAGAAGACACGATGGACAAGGCTGACACTGAGGGAGAGAAGACACGATGGACAAGGCTGACACTGAGGGAGAGAAGACACGATGGACAAGGCTGACACTGAGGGAGAGAAGACACGATGGACAAGGCTGACACTGAGGGAGAGAAGACACGATGGACAAGGCTGACACTGAGGGAGAGAAGGCACGATGGACAAGGCTGAAACTGAGGGAGAGAAGACACGGTGAAGGCTGACACTGAGGGTGAGAAGACACGATGGACAAGGCTGACACTGAGGGAGAGAAGGACACGATGGACAAGGCTGAAACTGAGGGAGAGAAGACACGGTGAAGGCTGACACTGAGGGTGAGAAGACACGATGGACAAGGCTGACACTGAGGGAGAGAAGACACGATGGACAAGGCTGACACTGAGGGAGAGAAGACATGGTGAAGGCTGACACCGAGGGAGAGAAGACACGGTGAAGGCTGACACCGAGGGAGAGAAGACACGGTGAAGGCTGACACTGAGGGAGAGAAGACACGGTGAAGGCTGACACTGAGGGAGAGAAGACACGGTGAAGGCTGACACTGAGGGAGAGAAGACACGGTGAAGGCTGACACCGAGGGAGAGAAGACACGGTGAAGGCTGACACCGAGGGAGAGAAGACACGGTGAAGGCTGACACTGAGGGAGAGAAGACACGGTGAAGGCTGACACCGAGGGAGAGAAGACACGGTGAAGGCTGACACCGAGGGAGAGAAGACACGGTGAAGGCTGACACTGAGGGAGAGAAGACACGGTGAAGGCTGACACCGAGGGAGAGAAGACACGGTGAAGGCTGACACCGAGGGAGAGAAGACACGGTGAAGGCTGACACTGAGGGAGAGAAGACACGGTGAAGGCTGACACTGAGGGAGAGAAGACACGATGGACAAGGCTGACACCGAGGGAGAGAAGACACGGTGAAGGCTGACACTGAGGGAGAGAAGACACGGTGAAGGCTGACACTGAGGGAGAGAAGACACGGTGAAGGCTGACACTGAGGGAGAGATGACACGGTGAAGGCTGACACCGAGGGAGAGAAAAGTTAGGCAAGTCAGTAATGAAAAAAATCAACTTCGAATGCAGAACTGTACTCTCAATTAGTCTAAGTGATCCAGGTCAAGCACGCACGCACGCAACGACACTTATAGCTGTTAACTTGTTCAACTTAATTTTTAATTGTAAATATAGTCTGTAGTTGAAACAACTTTTAATTAGGCTTTGCGTTCATACAAATACAGTTTAAGGCCACGAAAATCTAATGGATGAATCATAATTCAGACCTAAAATGTATCTTATTAGGACAAACAAGTCGAAAGGTACGATTTACAGTGAAAAACATAGTCTACTCAAACAGCTAAGCTAAAGCGAATTATGAAACAGTGTTGCCTTAAAAATATATAACAATCTAGCCATACTACTAGTAACCAAAAGTAAGTAGCAACGTTAGAATCTTAGACAAAAATCTACTGCTGTTTTTAGGCAAAACTACAGACTTTTATTTACGGAAAATTTCTAAGCTCTAAAACAGTTTTCAACTATACTAAGAGTACTAACAACTAATAAAATATACTTGAGTAACAATAATCATGATCAAATTAGGAGCTAAGCAAAAGAACACAGGAACCCACAGACTGCGGAAGCTAAACAATAAGCGAAACACTCAGGGTAAGAGTTAAGCGTTAATTTTTCTAGACCACAGCAACGGCACAGCAACTAGGAAAATATCTTAGTAACTACCTTGCTGCAGCACCATTAAACAAATATAGTTGTCATTATGGTCGTCAAAAATTCCTGGCAGATTATATCTTAAAAAACGAAAACAACTCTCAGTAGCAAACAATGCCCTTAATGGGGGTTCATCATATTAGATAGGACTTACTAACGAGTCAAGGCCATAGACGAATCGATCAATCTTACCAGATCAACCAACCTGATTTGATAGATAAAGAGAGTGGAAAATGTGTTATCGAAAAGCTACATAACAAATTCTAAATTTTCAATTACGTAACAGCTGGGATTTAGTTGGCCTCAATCAGCAATCACTGCAGCGGACTAAACGGTGTCGGCTTCAGAACTCGGCAGCTCATTGTTTCAACCAGGCTGACAGTTTTGCGCACGGTCTCAGACCACGCCGGATTGTGCCAGGCCAGGTCGCGCACATCGTTCCTGTGCACCAGATCGTTGTAGCACCACAGGTGGTGCACCTGGTGCAGGTCGCCGATGTGCGAGAACAGGCCGCAGACGGCTTCGTCGTCGGAGCCGCGACAGCGCAGACCGTGGGCCCAGTAGTTGCCCCACTCGAGAAGGTTGCCTGACGGCCGGGTGGAAAAGAACAATAGATTACTGAAGGGACAGTAGTATAGTACTGAAGGGACAGTAGTATAGTACTGAAGGGACAGTAGTATAGTACTGAAGGGACAGTGGTATAGTACTGAAGGGACAGTAGTATAGTACTGAGGGAGAGTAGTATAATGCTGAGCGAGAGTAGTATAATGCTGAGGGAGAGTAGTATAGTGCTGAGGGAGAGTAGTATAATGCTGAGGGAGAGCAGTATAGTGCTGAGGGAGAGTAGTATAATGCTGAGGGAGAGTAGTATAGTGCTGAGGGAGAGTAGTATAGTGCTGAGGGAGAGTAGTATAATGCTGAGGGAGAGTAGTATAATGCTGAGAGAGAGTAGTATAATGCTGAGGGAGAGTAGTATAGTGCTGAGGGAGAGTAGTATAATGCTCAGGGAGAGTAGTATAATGCTGAGGGAGAGTAGTATAGTGCTGAGGGAGAGTAGTATAATGCTGAGGGAGAGTAGTATAATGCTGAGGGAGAGTAGTATAATGCTGATGGAGAGTAGTATAATGCTGAGGGAGAGTAGTATAGTGCTGAGGGAGAGTAGTATAGTGCTGAGGGAGAGTAGTATAATGCTGAGGGAGAGCAGTATAATGCTGAGGGAGAGTAGTATAATGCTGATGGAGAGTAGTATAATGCTGATGGAGAGTAGTATAATGCTGAGGGAGAGTAGTATAGTGCTGAGGGAGAGTAGTATAATGCTGAGGGAGAGCAGTATAATGCTGAGGGAGAGTAGTATAATGCTGAGAGATCTATGGAGGGTGAGTGGCAGAGCGGTTAACCCGTTTGCCTCTCGCGCCGAGGTCCCTGAGTTCGATTCCGCGGTGAGGCCACATTCATTTGGCGCGCAGCCGCTGAGAGAAGGTTTGTCGTGCAATTCACACACTCAAGGGCCAACCTCCAAGGCACAGTGAAAAAGTAAGTGAGAAAGTCAGGGCAGATGTACGCACCTGTGTGAGCGTGTGCCTGCGTACGGTATGTGTGTGCGTGTGTGATCAGGAGTCAGTAGAGTGGGCAGAATTGCCTCCTCGCTGGCTGTGGGTTTAGTGTCACCAAATGATGTGCCATTGCCCACAGCCCTCATGCAACTGTTTTTTTCAACGCTGAAGTGAAGCAGAGGCCGCTGAAGCACTACCTGTAACACACTAAAAGTGGGGAACGAACCTCGCGCTGGCAGACCGAGACCGGTTTCTGGCTTGTTTTCCTTCGTCAGTCAGCCATAGCCACACGCAGTCCTCTCCCTCCACTCTTAGTGTGCACAGAAGTCTCTTTTAACCTTGCCATTTTTATGGCGATATTTTTTAGTGTTATGTGAGAGTTTTGCAGCCAAGTCTTTGCTCTTCTACTGTTGTCAGTAGTCTGAATTGTATCTCACACTACTCACCAGGCCGCAGGTTGTAGCTTCTGAGCTCATAGATATGCTCGCCGGTGCGCGGCCCAATCTCTGGCCAGAAGGTGAACTTCAAGCAGATCTGATTGCGCCTAGAGCGGAGCATTTCGTTGCGCTTCTGGCGATAGGTGAGCAGCTCCGGATCGGACCTGTACAAGTGGTAGTGCTTCTGGTAGGCCTGCGGAGAGGTGAGTACACAAGGAGTCATACAGATTTTGCTGCATAATAAGGAATGGATGAGAATCATTTTAGTGTATGTCAATTCGATCAATGATAGGCACCTGGTAGCCGCCTTTAAACCGCCAGATGTGCAGCGCCTCATCCTGGGCGCCGATTTCGCAGGTGAATGAGCCGATCAGCTCGGCTCCGGAGTCCTTCTTCTTGAATAGGTCCAGAAATCGCTTGCTGTCGTTATGAGGATGTTCATTTAAAATATCTATTGAGCCTGATTCTAAAGTCGTGAAAAAATGCGAACACAAATATTCGAAAATTTTGCTTGGCTCTTTATCATTAGGGCCTGAACATTCAAATAATAATGGGCAGTTAGCTAGACCAGAACATTCAGTGAATCGACAGTTAGGTAGACCTAATACTAATTATAAAATACTACACAAGGCCCATTGTAGTAAAATTACAAGCAATAAAATGCACTCACGTCTCTTCTAAATAGGTCTGCATAAAATGAGGCCTCACGAGATGAACTAGAAGTAAAAAGAAACAAAGCAAACAAATATTTATTACCAGTTTAGCTCAGATAGCAAAAATATTGCAAAGTATTTGAGCTACTTCGCTTACTTTGGATTTCAAAAATCTCATGTCCATCAGAGAGCCTGTTGCTTTGTGCTCCAATTTGATTCTGCTTGGAGCCACTGATGCCAGAGAAAAAACCAGACAATGCTGGACTACCATGCAGCTGTCTAAAATCAGTTTTAAGTCAATGGTTAACAAAAATGTTATAATTATACACAGTATTTTTTTAGATTGACAAAAATAATCAATAGACAAAATGTTTGAAATAAACACTAAACATCACTTTAAGGATTCTAGGTTCCCTACCCAATCGGATCCTAAGGCTAAGCAATAATTTCAAGGACTAAAATTATTGATAGCTGCTATGCCCTTAAGTTTAGTAACTAAGAGACATAGTCACAGTGTCTATAAAAGCAAGCCACAACTCTATATTAGGGATATGGCAGCCATGTCCACAATTTTGCAACTTATAGGCATGCTGCCAAGTATGACTTTTATTTAAAGGGCTTTATTCAGACAGCATGTTCATGCCACATGACAAAGGCTTAGCCTAAGCTACTTTGGTAATATAATAATTTAGCTGCATGATATAGCTCAGCAGATAATAAGTATAGATTTAACTAAATTATTATAAGAATATTATAAGAATTGTAAAGCAATTAATTAATTAGAATTTTATAATATATACTTAGCAACAGCTAAAACCCCCCAACTCACGCTGTCACAGGGCCCAAAAGTTTTGTATGCCATCGGTGACTCAGAAATGTGTGAAGGCTGCCGCCACACTGCACACCTGGGCTGGCATCGCACTGAATGGCAAAACAGAGCTTGTCATTCTGGAGCAGAATGTAACTGGGCAGACCTATGCAGAGCTGCTACAGCAGCAGTTTCTGCCATTTGCTACGACAACCTTTGGCGGCCCACAGAACTGCATGCTTCAAGACGACAATGCTATGCCACATCGAGCAGCACACGTGCAGCTGCTAAAGGAGCAGCTTGGCATTCGCACATTGAACTGGCCGTCAAAGTCTCCAGACATGAACCCCATCGAGCATGTCTGGGACTTTGTAAAGCAAAGAGTTCAGCAGGATGCCCCACAGAATGCTGAACAGTTGCGACTGGCAGTGCTGAATGCCTGGCAGCAGCTGCCCCAAGAGTTCATCAACCGGCTAGTGATCAGGATGCCACAACGAGTCACGGCACTTTTGCATGCTCATGGTTCCTACACACGATACTGAGACGATACACAATACTGCTATAATTAAAGACATTGCTTAACTTTTGTGCCCATGGGACAGCGTGAGTTGGGGGGTTTAGCTGTTGCTGAGTATATATTGCAAAGATATACTTTAATTTTATACTTCAGCAATGAGTTATTTTATGTTGTGACTTTTGGCTTCCAAGACTAGATAGGCAAGCTAGGCTAGTGGCTTCAAATGATACTGATATGATAAATATATTTTAGAAATATTCTATACATTTTCTTGTTGCTCATGAAACCTAACATGAGGCATCACAAACATAATAGTCCTTATGCACCAAATATGTTGATAGCCATGGCAAACAATAAAGCTGTAAAGCATAGGCCAATAGCTCTTAGTCATAGCTCTTTAATTAACTTATAATTTTGCCAAGTAGCAATAAACCTAGCTAAATCCAGCAAAAATCTACTCTAGATAAAATAGAAAAAATATGCAAACCAAAAACAGAAACATATAAGAAATACAATCGTAATTGCAACACGAACAAAAGAATCTACAGGGTCCACAGCCATAGCACACAGAACAGTAGAAAAAAATGACAGCAAAACCAAAACATTGACATTGTCTGTATTTGCAGAAATTCACAATTGACAGTTAAGTAAAAGTTGTGATAAAAACGTTGGCGCTTACCTGGAAAACAGCTGAAATGTGCAAAGTTGAGCTCTGCGAAGGAAATTCATATCAATACTATGCTCCCAATAGAGACAAGCAGCAAAAAATAATTACCAACACACTATTGTTTGTATGCAAGAAATTGTTGTCTTGACAGATTCACGGAATCACGGTTCTTTTTGTTCTTGGAATGACAAAGTAAAACAAATAAAAGCACAACATTATATAGTTATTTCTATTAGGTTATCTAGATAAGACTAAAAATATTATTGTATTGGTCTACTGAAATATTATGTGCTTTTTTACTTATTTTAATACTAATTAGCTTCTCTCATGTAAATTACATCGATTTGACTTGGTTTCAAAATCCTCTTTTTTAGACTACATTTACGAAGAAACATAAAGTCTCTCTGTTAGTATTCTTACTTTTACTCATATATTCGAATCCATACAAGTAATATTACAGAACAAGTTCTTTACTTTCTGGGCCTAAATTAAATTCGTTCTTTTCTATCTCAGTATTAATTAATGTTTAATTTGTATTTCTTGTCATCAGCTCCAAGCTAAACTAGTCGGGAATATTTTTACTGTTCTGATTCTCGCCTTAAGGCTTGAGTACATAATAGCTAATTGAAGTGTTCGAAAATACTTTTTTATAAGTGTGATCACATTGACGCAAAAAGCATAACGTTTTATACCTACATTTTCGTTAGCGAAATAAAGTGATGTCTTTTAAAATGTCTCATGAATTAAACTAATTTGAACTTGCTTTGCATTAATAACAATTAATTAATCTTAAGCAGCCATTATTTATATCATCTGTATTTATTCAAGATCATATTATAGGCTTCTGATATATTCACAAGCGATGCATTTTCTATTAATTAATAAATTTTTATTTGTAAATCATCTTAGGACTTCGGTTGCTGTTAAAATTTCTTGCATTATTATTGTAAATCGTAAATTTCTTTGAATTAGTCATACGAAACAGTTAGGCGAAGAACTGTACGAATTTTTTAATCGCAAAATTTTCAGCCCGAAGCACCATGGATGTTAGCATGGAAGAGTACTTTCGGACGACGTTTGAGGATAAGCTTCTTGTGTAAGTTGACGCTACCTTAAAGCCGCACGCATTGTTTTTCGATATTTCAGAAAGGGAAGTCATGAGTTTTATTAAGTGAATCGCGTTTATTTGACATTCAGAAAGATGCCAGAGCGAGAGGATGACCATCTGACATCCGCCACTAGGCTTCTTGAGAAGAAACGGGAAATGATGGAGGTGGAGACGGCACTGAGTGTAAGCATCAGCTGGTGTATCTGTTAATTTATTTACTTTTTATGGTCAGTAATAAGAATAAATGACGTGGATTAGGATCGAAGTTAAAGTTAAATTTTCGTCCCACTCGGGTCCACAGGCTCAGAAGGAGGAGTTCCAAATGAAAATGGAGTCCCTGCAACAGCGACGCGAAGAACTCGAGAAGAAGGAGCACCAGCTGAAGGAGAGTCTGCTGAAGTTCGACCGCTTCCTGAAGGAGACGGACGCGAAGCGAGTTCGCGCGGTAAAGAAGGCCAGCGACGAGCGCGCATACCGGCGTCAGAAAGAGCAGGAAATTGTGGAGATCGGAGAGGAAATGCGGATCTACTCCAAACTGCGCGAACGACTCAAGGGTCTCTCCGATAGATACGAACGCTATCAGAAGTTTCTGGAGAAGGTCATCGAAGAGTCAAACGAATTCACGGAGGTTCGAGAAGTCATGGATCGCTATGAGACACTGAGCTCCACCAAGAAGGTAGGATGAGGCTGTTCCAAACCTTCATATTGCAGCTTGACTTGGGGACGTATGAGTTAAACCCTGAGTCTTCAAACTTTCAACCCTCCAGGAGCTCAAGCGTCGGGAGGACGGCAACCAAGAGAGCGTCGAAGGTCACAAGACGGACCAGTCGCGCTACAAGGAGTCCAAAGCCAACGAGGTGCTGGCGCAAAACAATGTCCTTAGCGGCCTAAGAGAGCGTCTGGACGAAGCCGCTAGTCGAGCACTGCAACGCGAGGCTGAATGGACTCAGGTGAAGAACTCGGTGGCCGACCGGACCCTGCAAATCGGCATGGTGCGGGTGGCCACGTACAACCTGTGCCAGCTGGTGTCCCGCTACCGCGACCAAGGCGAGGAGATTGATCCCGAAGGCGACATTCAAGAGGTGACGTCGGAACAGCTGGCTCGCGTGCAGCAGTTCATTCTGGACCTGACGGCCATCACAGACAGGGTGATGAAGGGCACGGTGGAGCCCGAGGAAGAGTCTGAGTACTAGAATATGAGACTGGGCATTGTTGGAGTGAATTATTAATAACTTTCGTTCGCTAATTGCCATGCAACTGAGTTATTTGTTTAAATGCTGCTTCCTTAATTAGAAATAACTTTTTCAGGAATATTTCTAGAAACGGAATTTTATTATTTTTTACTATTTCGAGTTCTTTGAAGCATTCTCTAACAAATTAAATTCGATTATACGCTCGTAAGTAAAAAATTAAGGTGCTTGTGGTATTTTTTCTCGTAAATTTTAATCTCAAAACATTGTCTAATGGCACTAATTAAAAATATGTTTAAATCACAAAGCTTCCAGTATGTGTAAGCGCGACCAGCCAGCTGAAATGTGATCTATTTTTTACCTTCCATACTACTTGAGTACAATTAGACATTTTTTTCTCTAAAAATATATAAATACAAGTCTTGATTGATTTATACAATTGTAAGCTATCCATCTGCATGAATTTTAATTTTAATATAGGATCAAGAATGTCTACCAGAAAGTGCATAAACCAGCATAAGCTTTTTGTTGCCCTACATTATAGAAAATCGTAATATTTTACAGTACTATCAAGCAGCAACAGCTGTGATGTCGGCAGCGGTGGCGGCACCCGCGATGCCCCCCGAACCGCCACTGATCCGGCCAATTCCAGGCGACAGGTGCCGATTTGATAGGCGACGGCGCGCTTGGCGGGTGGACACGGCAACCAGGATTGAGATCATCGGATTGGCTGGTGAGATGAGCAGTTTCAAGAAATCTGATAGTTCTGATTGGTTCTGATAAACTGGACCCTGTCTCATTGGCTCTGATAAACCAGACCCCGTCTGATTGGCTCTGATAAACCAGACCCTGTCTGATTGGCTCTGATAAACCAGACCCTGTCTCATTGGCTCTGATAAACCAGACCCTGTCTCATTGGCTCTGATAAACCAGACCCCGTCTGATTGGCTCTGATAAACCAGACCCTGTCTGATTGGCTCTGATAAACCAGACCCCGTCTGATTGGCTCTGATAAACCAAAACCTGTCTCATTGGCTCTGATAAACCAGACCCTGTCTGATTGGCTCTGATAAACTAGACCCTGTCTCATTGGCTCTGATAAACTAGACCCTGTCTCATTGGCTCTGATAAACCAGACCCTGTCTGATTGGCTCTGATAAACCAGACCCTGTCTCATTGGCTCTGATAAACTAGACCCTGTCTCATTGGCTAGCTGATAAACCAGACCCTGTCTCATTGGCTCTGATGAACCAGACCCTGTCTCATTGGCTCTGATAAACTAGACCCTGTCTCATTGGCTCTGATAAACCAGACCCTGTCTCATTGGCTCTGATAAACTAGACCCTGTCTCATTGGCTAGCTGATAAACCAGACCCTGTCTCATTGGCTCTGATGAACCAGACCCTGTCTCATTGGCTCTGATAAACTAGACCCTGTCTCATTGGCTCTGATAAACCAGACCCTGTCTCATTGGCTCTGATAAAATAGACCCTGTCTCATTGGCTTTGATAAACCAGACCCTGTCTCATTGGTTCTGATAAACCAGACCCTGTCTCATTGGCTCTGATAAACTAGACCATGTCTCATCGGCTCTGATAAACTAGACCATGTCTCATTGGCTCTGATAAACTAGACCCTGTCTAATCGGCTCTGATGCGAAGTAGACGCTATCACGACCCACCCCAATTCAACACGCCCGATGCCAGACTCCCGCTGCCAGCAACACCAGGCTCTCAGAGGCTGCGGCTGCACCTGTCACCGTCGCGACTGCAGTGCAGCCGTTGGCCCAGACGAGCCGCTTGAGATCTACTTCACCACCGATGGCACGGAGCCTGACCCGGTGCATCGCTGGGACACGGACGGACGCAGTCGTCGCGAGGTGACATTCCTCTATGAGGGGCCATTCTGCCTGAACCCTGGCAAACGGACTGTGCAGGCCGTTGCTGTAGTTGGCGGCTGTCGAAGAAGGCGCCACTGCGACGGACTAAACTGCAGCGCCACGGAGGTGTGTTGGAAAAAAAATCCCCAAGAAGAAAGCTCATTTGATTTCTGAATATCCTGTGTATTTTTAACCCAGCAATTTCATCACATTGAAGGTGGCGGAATTCCACTGTCGACCTTGGCGATACGACACGGCCTCGACTGAAGCCGGGGCGCCACAATCCGACCTGCTGAGCAGCTCTAGCTTGAGTAGCGTAACTAGCAGCAGCAGCAGCAGCAGCAGCAGCAGCAGCAGCGAGTCAGAGAGTGATGACGATCAGACAATGGCAGAGGCCTGTACTCGTCGCGAGGAAAAACTGCTGGAAGCTCCGCCATCGCCATCGTCGTCCGTAGAGTCTTCTAAGCACTCGCCAAAACCAGCGGCCGCCTCCGTCGCCCCCGCCGCCAGATGCTGCTGTGGTGGCACACAGATTAACCTGTTCGGCGGTGGCAAGTGGAAGCTTCGACCGATGAAGGACGGCGAAGCTGAGCCCCCAGCTCTTGCGGTTGAGAAAGTCGCCCAGGTAATATTAGGATTGCTGTATGTTTGAGCACTAAGTATACTCGTAGACTTACGAGTTCTTGATCGTTTCCATTATAAAATAACTGCAGCCTCCGCAGCCGCCTGCGCCGCTACATCCGCCAACTCCAGTTGTCAAGTCAGCAACATCAGCTGGCAGCGATGACGAATTAAAATCACAGCTTCAGCGAGTGTACGCCGGCCTACTGCAGTACGGTCGCAACAGCGGTGACAGTGAGTTCGCGCAGCAACTAAAAAGCGCTCGCCTGCAGCCGCAGTCGGTAAGCTGACAACTAATACAAGAATTAGGGTCGACGATTTTAATGGGGTGGTGGGGCATGAATATATCTGATTGGCTGAGCGAGGAAGAGAGCGAGGAGTTGATGGGGTGATCTAATTGGCTAATGGGGGAAGGATTGGAGTTTTTAATATGGGATGGCGGGCAGGTTTTTATCTGATTGGCTGAATGGGGTAGAAAATTTAAATCAAAGTTTTGCATAAGATAATACTCGTGAATTTGAAGATCACATCGGCAGAGCTAAACCAGTCGCCGGATGCGTACACTTTGTCAATAAAAATGCAACGACCGCGCCAGAAGACGGAGCCAGTAGCGACACTGCCGCCAAAGCCGCAATCGCCGCCTGCTCCATCAACAGAGCAGCGTCGAGAGTCAAAAGTTGTGCGCATCGCGGTAAAGACAGAGGAGTCGGCTGTGCCAGAGGATGACAGCTTTATGACTGCCTCCAGGGGCCGATTTATGTCACTCGCTGGGCCTGTACGTTGCTAGCTCGTATACCATATTGGCTCGTAAAATATGGGATTTTACTGAATAATTCGCTACACTATCTAAAGTATGTTAAACAGTGATCCCACTCCCCTGCCCATCCAGGCCTCTCTTACTAACTCAATCCATCCAATGCCCATCCAGGCCTCTCTTTTATACAGTCACCTCACTTCCTACCCATCCAGGCCTCTCTTATCAGCAGCCACCTCACTCCCTACCCAGCTAGGCCTCTCTTATCAGCAGCCACCTCACTCCCAACCCAGCTTGGCCTGTCTTATCAGCAGCCACCTCACTCCCTACCCAGCTAGGCCTCTCTTATCTGCAGCCAGCTCGCTCTCTACCCATCCTATAGTTCTTCCTACACACCCAGTTCCTTCTAATTGCTTCGGGCTCTAGAGTTAGACCACCTGTAGTTCTCGCCTAATACAATCCACCCGTCCGTTGCTCCGCAGGACTCGCTGGATATAATGTCGTCTGTGCGCGCAATGATGGAAGATTCGAACCAGCCGCCTACCACAATGTGGGAACGCACCGAGCAGCTCCTCGGCATGGTTGAAGAAGCCAAACGGGAACAGATGGGCACACTGGCACCGGCTGTGGACTTTAAGTCTGCCGATGACGCCGCGGTCATTCAACGAGCCCTCATTGGTGAGATTTCCATTTTCTCATTCTTACTCTCCTTTCGTCTTCTCAACTCTCTCCTCTCCTCTCCTCTCCTCTCCTCTCCTCTCCTCTCCTCTCCTCTCCTCTCCTCTCCTCTCCTCTCCTCTCCTCTCCTCTCCTCTCCTCTCCTCTCCTCTCCTCTCCTCTCCTCTCCTCTCCTCTCCTCTCCTCTCCTCTCCTCTCCTCTCCTCTCCTCTCCTCTCCTCTCCTCTCCTCTCCTCTCCTCTCCTCTCCTCTCCTCTCCTCTCCTCTCCTCTCCTCTCTGAACTCTAATGTCACTTCAAATCCATTTCCCAGAGTCGCCTCCAGACGAGCAGACTGTGGTGGACCTACTGACCAGCCGCTCATCCTGGCAGAGAGCGGCCATCTCTGCCGCCTTCGCCACAATCGACCCGGATGGCCAGCGATTGTCAGCGAAATTCTCGCCGCCCGGCGCCTCTGAAGTCGGCTCCGATTTTGACCGACTGTGCGGCCTGCTCTGCCTAGGGCCAGCCGAGTTTGACGCCTGCCAGCTCAGGCTGGCTTTGGATTCGCCGCAGGCTGACGAGACCAGCTTGATTGAGCTGCTGTGCTCAAGGACTCAGTCGAAAATTGAAGCTGCGAAGATGGCCTATCAGCAGAGTGAGAGAAACTTGCATTTGATTGGCCAAGAAAGATTTACTGTACACCCTTACTGGACTATCAGCAATGCAGCTTAGTACAGCTTTGCCTTTGTCGAGCGTTAAAATTTCATCAGCTGGTCGACCACAGTGTCTGCATCATCTCGGTCTTAAGCGTATAGTGACCGTTTTATTCGTCACCCTCAAACAAATCACGTGACCGACCTCACAGCCAATTAGATTCAAGGTCAATTTTCACCACGTTCATCAGTTGTTTGCATGTTATAGAACGACCTTGAGAAATGTTAGGCGCTTTCCCATTGACTACGAGCACCAAGTCATGTTGCGAATGGCCCGAAGTTGTTTCGTGAAAACTGCTTGATACCATTTTTTTATCATTGTGTTTAATCCAATATCCGAGTTTGTTAACAGCTGCTAAATTCCAAATTTTCAAACTTCTATCGCAGTGTACGGTCGCAGCTTCACCGAAGACGCCCTGGAAGGCATTGGTGGCCCGTTCCGCTCGCTGTTAAACGGTCTCGCGGGCCGCAGCCGTCCTGAGGGCGCCGTCTACGACAGCGAACAGGCGCGACGCGACGGCCGCGCACTGGCTGACGAAGGCCCGGTCGGCTGGCCAGCTGGTGGGCGCCTGACGGAGCTTCTAGCGGAGCGGAGCAATGCCCACCTGCGGGCTGCGTTAGCCGAGTGCCAGCGGTTGCTGTGCGGCGACGACAGCCAAGGAGGCGGCAGCGGGGTGGCCAATCTGGAGGCGCTGGTGAAGCTCCGGGTGCCGGCTGGGGCGAGTAGAAAACGACTGCTCACACTGCTCAGGTGTCTCTGCAATCGGCCGGCCTACTTTGCGAGCCTGCTCAACAAGGCGGTTCACGGCACCTGTGAGCTGTGATGGCTAGGGCAGTTAGGATAGGAAAACTTCAGGATGGGAAACCTTCAGGATTGGAAACCTTCAGGATTGGAAACCTTCAGGATGGGGAACCTTCAGAATGGAAAACCTTCAGGAAGGGAAACCTTCAGGAAGGGAAACCTTCAGGATAGGAAACCTTCAGGAATGGGAAACCTTCAGGAAGGGAAACCTTCAGGAAGGGAAACCTTCAGGATAGGAAACCTTCAGGAAGGGAAACCTTCAGGATTGGAAACCTTCAGGATTGGAAACCTTCAGGATTGGAAACCTTCAGGAAGGGAAACCTTCAGGAAGGGAAACCTTCAGGATAGGAAACCTTCTGGAAGGGAAACCTTCAGGAAGGGAAACCTTCAGCAAGGGAAACCTTCAGGAAGGGAAAGGTTCGGAAATGGAGCAATACATTTTTAATTTGGACACATAGCAAGTTAAGGATATTTTTTTTTGAAACTTTTTAACTGCTTTTTTCAGACCGCGATGACCGCGTTGTCCTTCGCGTCATCATCGGCCGCTGCGAAGTGGACATGGTCCAGATCAAGACGGCCTTCAGTGCCGCCCACGGTGACGAGTTGGCAAGCTGCCTTCGCGGCTTCGCTGGGGGCGTCTATCTTGATGGCCTGCTGAAACTTATCGGCGAAGGCAGTTCGCAATGACAAAAAATATATTCGCGTTAAAATTACTACATATGAAAGAATTACCCTGAAACCTTTCGTCGTAGTGGCCTTTTATAAAAAATGATTTATCGTTTGAAGACACTAAAGGAAAAATATTTATCGGGAAATTATCTGAACTCTCTTTAGATGGCTTTGGAAATCGATGCATATTTGTTTTCAGAATTTTTCAATTTTTTGTTAAACTTAAGTTTTCTAATATTATATATGCTTCTTTCCACTTTACTTATATACTACTTATTATTTTATATGTCAGTAGCATATTTAGGTACCGTTTTTTTGCTTTAAAACTGACTGAAATATAATGCGATTTTCATTGCTATCAGATAGTGAGCTTAAAGAATAAAGTGTGCGGCTTAAAAAGTGTCCGTTGCAGGACAATTCCATTGCTGTTATGCTTCTATTTGAATAACAATGGTCCACTCTTTTCTGTGTGCTCAATGGTGCTTTCATTCTTAAATCCCGTGCTGACAATTATTAGCTTTGATTCAATTATCTGGTTGCCATGGAAACTAGGACAACAGAGCATACATTTGCCTGGTCATTGTAGAATCGAAAAGGTTACAAAAGCAAAAATAATTGCCTATCTCATTTGGCTAATCGAGTTAATCTGTATGATGGTTTCTATATGTCGCGATTCAGTGAGGTTTTTAAGCGTTATGAGGCTACTTGAGTACAGCTTTCTCAGTTGAATCACTCAGTCCTAGTTGCTATGGAAAATTTCTAAATAAATAGCAGTATGAATTCATGGATAGTGAGAAAATAGATCGACAAAAAAGCAAGTAAAATATAAATTTTAACGAAAACCAGCAAAGTTCAAGGTGAGAAACTAAAAAGCCAACACAAACTTTTAGACGGTTAAGATTTTAAAGATTTTTGAGTGAGAAATATTTGCAGACTCGTAGTTCTAATAGAGGTTGTGATCGTGTGACAGTCATAGGAAAAGTGTGACAATAGAGTGACATTGTAAGAGTCATAGTGACAGTGTGAGAGTCAGGGTGACAGTATGAGAGTCGGAGTGACAGTGTGAGAGTCGGAGTGACAGTGTGAGAGTCAGAGTGACAGTGTGAGAGTCAGAGTGACAGTGTGAGAGTCAGAGTGACAGTGTGAGAGTCAGAGTGACAGTGTGAGAGTCAGAGTGACAGTGTGAGAGTCAGAGTGACAGTGTGAGAGTCAGAGTGACAGTGTGAGAGTCAGAGTGACAGTGTGAGAGTCAGAGTGACAGTGTGAGAGTCAGAGTGACAGTGTGAGTGTCAGTGTGACAGTGTGAGAGTCAGAGTGACAGTGTGAGAGTCAGAGTGACAGTGTGAGAGTCAGAGTGACCGTGTGAGAGTCAGAAGGACAGTGTGACAGTCGGAGTGACAGTGTGAGAGTCGGAGTGAGATTATGAGAGTCAGAGTGACAGTGGGAGAGTCAGAGTGACATGGCATCAGTCAAGGACAAAGTCGCAAATCAACAGTCTGGTATATTCTTCAATTCCGAATCTGTCTTTAAAAAGATAGGCCAAGCAATAAAGGCAACTAAAGGTTGGCATCATGAGTTCAGAGAGTCAGTGCGCGATAAGAAACGCTGAAGTGACAGCTCAAGCGGTGCAAAGTGTGGAAGCCCCGGCTGATGCGGTGCCGAAAGAGGACGGCGATAAACGCTGCGTTGGATGGTGCTGCCAGGCGGTTGCTAAGACCGACAAAGAATTGGAAAATTCTGCAGCCAATCTGGATGAAGACAGCAGCGTGAAGGCTACGCTGAGAGAGCTGGCCATCTACTGCTGCTTCTTGGCGTTGCTGACTGTCGGTGAGATAATTTGCCGATGATAAATTCGAAGGTCGGACAGGACAGGACAGGAGAGGGCAGATAGAGAATTCAGGTCAGGGAGGACTAGTAAAGGGTCAGGGGAGAGGAGGAGAGGTTCAGGGAGAGGAAGAGAGGGTCAGGGGAGAGGAGGAGAGGGTCAGGGAGAGAAGGAGAGGGTCAGGGAGAAAAGGAGAGGGTCAGGGAGAAAAGGAGAGGGTCAGGGAGAAAAGGAGAGGGTCAGGGAGAAACGCAGAGGGTCAGGGAGAAACGCAGAGGGTCAGGGAGAGAAGGAGAGGGTCAGGGAGAAAAGGAGAGGGTCAGGGAGAAAAGGAGAGGGTCAGGGAGAAAAGGAGAGGGTCAGGGAGAAACGCAGAGGGTCAGGGAGAAAAGGAGAGGGTCAGGGAGAAAAGGAGAGGGTCAGGGAGAAACGCAGAGGGTCAGGGAGAGAAAGAGAGGGTCAGGGAGAAAAGGAGAGGGTCAGGGAGAGAAGGAGAGGGTCAGGGAGAGAAGGAGGAGAGACGGAGAGGGTCAGGGAGAGACGGAGAGTGTCAGGGAGAGAAGGAGAGGGTCAGCGGAGTGGAGGAGAGGGTAAGGAGAGAAGGAGAGGGTCAGGGAGAGAAGGAGAGGGTCAGGGAGAGAAGGAGAGGATCAGGGAGAGAAGTGGGCGATTTTTTTGCAACACCACCTAATTTTTAGTGGCCTTCGGCACGCGCAGCATCAGCATGTACAATTATACGCAGACAATCAGTGGCATATTTTTAAACGTACCAATCGGCAATGACACTACAACCTTTGCTAGTATGAACTCCATCAAGGACTGGTGGACTGTGAGTTTTTTGACGATTCTACCCTTAAATTCGATGTTAAGGAGCAGTGATAGACTTTTAAGAATTTCTTACCCAGGGAATATGTGCACAATTCCTGTGTAACTGTGTGCCAATGAACACTAGGAATAGAAGGTCAGGAAATAACGTTTCTTCGAAAAGTTTAGGAACCTCGTTTTTGCCGATAAATACACTACGAATATAGGAAATCTTCACTTTATTCTGCACAAATTCAGAAACTGTTTCTTATTGGAGGTGGGAGAAATGAGAGACATGCTAGGTATGCGTTGTATCAAAAGAAGAGCTTTGGATCTGCTTCCAAGAAAAAAAGATCACTAGTTTGTATGAAAAAAAGTACAAATTTTCTATCTCCCGTCGAGGGAGGGTGAGTGGCAGAGCGGTATAGCGAGTTTTCCTCTCGCGCCAAGGTCCCTGAGCTCGATTCCGCGGCGAGGCCACATTCATTTGGGGCGCAGCCGCGGAGAGAAGGCTTGGTGGCTTGTCGTGCAATTTACGCCCTTGAAGGCCAACCTTAAAGGCACAGTGAGAGTGTTCACAGCCTGACGATGAGAAAGTCAGGGTAGATGTACACACTTGTGTGAGCGTGTGTGCTCAGGAGTCAGCGAAATGGGCAGAATTGCCTCCTCGCTGGCTGCAGATGTAATGATCATAATCAAGCTAGCAGGTTTGTCACCATCAGTTCGCCAACAGTACACTGCTGGATGGTGTGTTTGGCATCAGCAACAGCAGCAGTTCAGCATCAGTGAACTCCAGCGCATGGGAGCCGAAGCCCACAATCTACTACGAAAGTGTCCTGCTTGGCGTAGCTCAGATTCGCCAGGTTCGAGTCAGCAACCGCAGCTGCAGAGTTGCTCAACCGTTTCGCGACGTCATCGGCTGGTGCTACGGGCCCTACTCATCTTGGGCCGAGGACAAGAACGCCTTCGGCAGCGGCAGGGCGTGGACTTATCAGAGCTCAGACAGTCTCGATGGTGAGCTGGAAAGGGCATAGAAATGTTGGATCAGCCTACTTTTAGTAGAAATGCGAGCGTATAAGCGAAATTTTCGTTGGAACCGCATAGGCAGCACGAGCTATTCCGGCTCGGTGGGCACCTACGATGGTGGAGGCTATCGAGTGCTGCTGCAGCCAAATCGGTCTGCCTCTGAGCAGATCTTGAGCAGTCTGTACCACGGACTCTGGCTAGACCGAGGCACCAGGGCGGTGTTTATCGACTTCACCGTCTACAATCCCAATGTGAATCTGTTCTGTGTTGCGCGATTGATCGCCGAGATACCAGCAACAGGTAATGCTATTTACTCGCATAGGTAGAGTCAGTGTGGAATAGAATCAGTGTGGAATATAGTCAGTGTGGAGCAGAACCAGTGTTGAGTAGAGTCAGTGTGGAATAGAGTCAGTGTGGAATAGAGTCAGTGAGGAGTAGAGTCAGTGTTGAGTAGAGTCAGTGTGGAATAGAGTCAGTGTGGAATAGAGTCAGTGAGGAGGAGAGTCAGTGTTGAGTAGAGTCAGTGTGGAATAGAGTCAGTGTGGAATAGAGTCAGTGAGGAATAGAGTCAGTGAGGAGGAGAGTCAGTGTTGAGTAGAGTCTGCCGCACTGTTCTGTAACCTCCTGGTTTCCCTAGGTGGCGTGGTCACATCGTGGGAGTTCCGGTCCCTGAAGCTGCTCCGCTACGCCGAACCGTTTGACTATTTCATAGCGGCATGCGAGTGCTGCCTGCTCGCTTTGTGCTGCTATTACACTGTGCAGGAGGTCATGGAGATCAGGCGTCAGAGACTGGCCTACCTGAAGGTGCTGAGCAACTGGCTGGATTTGGCACTGTTAATCGTCTGCTATGTTTGCGCCGGCTTCAATATTTATCGCATTGTGGCGATATCCGAGAAGCTCCAACAGTTACTTTCTGACGCGCTGGAATGTCCCAACTTCGTCTCGCTGTCTTACTGGCAGACCTGCTTCAACCACGCCATCGCCATCGCCGTATTCCTGGCTTGGATCAAGCTGTTCAAGTATGTCCGCTTCAGTCGTACGTTGACCATGCTGAACGCCACCCTAGGCTCGTGCGCCAAGGACCTACTGGCCTTCTGCATCATCTTCTTCATTATCTTCTTCGCCTTTGCTCTGCTGGGCAATCTGGTGTTTGGCACCCAGGTCGACGACTTTCAAGACTTTCAACAGTCCGTGTTCACACTGTTTCGCATCATTCTGGGCGACGTGAACTTCGACAAGATGCAACAGGCTAACAGAGTGATAGGGCCGGTGTACTTTCTGCTCTACGTGTTCTTTGTGTTCTTCATCTTATTAAACATGTTTCTGGCCATCATTAATGAGAAATTCGGAGAAGTGAAAGCTGAAAATGAATACGGCGGCGGGCGTACTGGCATCGATGTAGCCAGATTTCTACGCAGGGTGGGTAGATGCGCGGAAATGGCCTTAGTGGCAAAAATTAAATGAAATTAACCTGGGGTCAGACCTGCAGAGTATCTGGTCTAGCGTAGTTTAGTGAACTTCAGACGCATTTTTGTGGCCAAAGTGAAGGGATAATATACAACAATTCTATGGGAAAAGTAAAGCTTCCTACAATGGACCCTCTCTAAATTTTCAAAGAAAGAAAGTTTCCTCTGATGAAAATTTTCAGAGAGCCGACAAGCTGTTGAACAAGCTGTCAGCGAGGCGCCAGAAGGTGCTGGACATTCAGCGGGCCGTTCTACATTGCGGTGACGAGGCAACATTGAGTTTTGAGGGCTGGCGCAAGCAGCTAAGGCCGTAAGTTAATGATGAGTTTAAGCAGTATGTGGACTAGAGGAAATCGCTTTTTTATTTGGTTAATTTACTGATAACTGCTATTTCGAAAATATTTTACGATTTTGTCGAAATAAATTTTACGCTTAATCGTTAAAAAATTTGTAGCAATATTTTCATTAACAGTAGAAACAACACGCAATTTTTGCCCTATGTGAAAGAACATCTGGGGAATTTCAATTACCCATACCTATACTTCACGATAGCTCTGAAAACAATTCGGCAGATTTTCGTCAAAGTCCATCATATGGATACATTTTGCTACCATTAGCGATGAACTAACTTTCTTAGACATCCGACGTCAGCATCGTCAAAATATTCAGCGATTCTCGTCGAAGACCCGGGTGACAAGGACAACTAACATCGCTCTGTAAAAAACTCATGGCGAATTCATATTGGTTAAATTATAGAATAATTAGCATAATAATCAATACTATAGCCGAAATGGTACAAAATGAAATTTTGTGAACAGAAAAACTACGTCTTAGATATAGGTGATATAGCGTAAAATTTTAGCCTATGATCTGGATTTTTATGGTTGAATATTGTGGGAGATACAGATACAGAAAAATGTGTGTATTTGAAAAACCCTACGTTTTCTTTCTACTACCTTCGTTATTAAAGTGCTTCTCACATGTTAGTAAATCGAAGCTTGGTAATAAATTCTTACTTACTTTGTAGTTTACCAGTTGATCACCAAAAATACGTTGCATGCAAAATTTATTTTTTAAGTTTGTCCAAAACGGAATAAAGTTTTAGCGATACTGTTCCCACCACAGGATATTAGTATATGAGACTAGCAAAACTACCCCCCCTGAGCCACCAGCCTCGTCTATCAGTCAGCGTGTTAATGTGAAGACGCCTCCTATCGCGTACTCCGCAGGCACGGCTTCGCAGACGCGGAGATTGAGGCTCTCTTTGCCAAATACGACGCCGACGGAGATCAGGCGCTCAGCGTCGCTGAGCGAATGCAGATGCGGTGCGACTTGGAGGGAGAGAGGGTGAGGAGGCGGCGACACTGCCAAGAGATTAACTGTGATTTTTACTCGTTAAAACAGTAGTGGTGGCAACGAGAATGATCCTAGATGATGTTATTATTAAACTACTTTGATAATGGAGCTGTGGCCAGTGGCTAAAGCTTTGAACTTTTTGACTGTGAGGTCGGGAGTTCTTATCTCAGCCAAATACATGAAAATTCTTACCCCTTTTCAAGACATAAATATTACATTAAATAGGATACCAAACAATAACTTTGGTTGAAATGCGGATGTACGCAGCTTTTGGACACACCAAGCAATAGGTGCGGCTGTGACACAGGTTGAGCAGTTTTGTTGTAGTTTCTATCTATCTATCCTGTCACAAGATAAGGCAGACAAATCGACTCACTTCCGCAGTCCAAACTGGACCAGGAGATCGCGGCCGAAGCAGGCGGGACGGTATCGAAGACTCTTGCGCCGCATGAAGAAGAATCGGAAGACGAATATGATGGCGAATACGACGAAGAAGGAGCTTCGCCGCCGCCCCCTGGACGATCTCGCCGATCCATTGGCGGAGTCTCGCGTGACGATTTGGCTTTTCTGACGCGACGGGTCGACCGACTCGAGGTACGAGTCAGCGGCGCGCTCAACGGCATCGACCGGGTGCTGATGTCGCTGGAGAGGCTGGAACGCCTCAAGCTGCAACGTCGCACGGCTCTCTACCGACTGCTGGCTCTGGCGAGGGCACCGTCAAGCTCGGCTGAGTCACCAAGTCAGACTAGAATCCGCCTGGAGGACCTGATTCGAGCTGAGCTGCGTCTGTGGGGGTCGACAACTGCTCCGGGAACGGTGACTGCTCACAACTAGCTTTGAGTTGCTAGATCTTCTGGTCAAGTGACAATGAGTCTTAGTGTTTATCGACTAATTCGGATATTTACTCGACAGAAGTCTATAACTCCGAGCCTCTTTAACCCAGTAACATTGGTCGTCGACCTTCAATGTTTTACTCCCTAATGCTAACTTGGATAATAATAATTTTATTATTCGCAGGAGGGCTGAACATCCGACCTGACTTTCTCATCGTCAGGCAGTGTACACTCTGTCTGAACGTTGCCTCAACACGGAATCGAGCTCGGGTACCTATGTTGCGAGAGGCGAACGCGTTAAACGCTCTGCCAGTCCCCCCTGCTAACTTTGATAAAAACTCATGCTTTGTTACCGGTAGAATTCTACAATTTTCTCTTGAATTGTATTGGCAAATTAATCTTAGACTACGTCTAAATGAATCCCTTCACGTGCAGGAATCGACAGTCAACTTAACTGATTGACGAATTCTGCTATATTCGGTTGACAGAGCTAATCAAAGCTAGCGCCATCAAAGGGCAGAATGTCAAATTTAGGTTCTCATTAGTGCATCCTTGTAATCCCTGGCTTAATCGCCTGAGGGCAAAGAAACCTTGCAAAATTAGGCTTGAAAAGAGGTGAAGAAAAAATTGGATTAATTAGTATTCCTGGAAGCAATCAGATCAGAATTTCTGAGAATCACTACAGGTATCTGATTCAGTGTTCTAAAAAATTGGCAGATTTATAAGAATCAATGCGCTTTGCAGTTATCATGCTGAGCATAGACTCAAACATTAAAGAAGAATTTTTTTCGTTTGAATGCTAAGAACTCTAGAATAATGATGAGACATAAGTTTAGCAGGCGGGTTATGATACGTGACTGTGCGTAGGGTTCTAGCTTAGCTGTAGCATGTAACTAATGGAACTACTTATCACTGCTTGTGACCGAGCACTAGGACCATGGGGTGCAGACTTAAGATAAAAATGTTCCATGCCAAAAGCCTTATCATTGTCAAAATTCGTTTCGGGTCAAAGTTCATTGAGAAGAAAAGCGACATTTTTCGAAGTTTTTGTCAAATTTAACACTTTTATTATACTTTTTAATAAAAAAATGAAATTCGTGTACAAAGCACAATAAATGAACCAAATACCACAAAAGATCTCCATAACCAAATTTCAAATTGGCTGTGACCAATTGAAAGATCAAATTTGATTGTCGCAAGGCAAAATAGGGAAAATGCGATGAGAACTTTGACAGATGAGAAAGAGGGAAAGAGGATTGACAGTGGAATGAGTGCGAGAATAGTGAAGGTAACTATTATAGATGGAAAGCCCTTTGGGTCACTGCACATGGGCATCCGTATTGAAAAATAATGGTAAAGCGCCTGATGATTGGTTAGGCCACTTGACGCAAGCTAAATCGATTGCTTCCCTTCCACAATTGCTGATGTCAGGAGAGATTCCGATGCTCACTTCAGCCGTCCTGAAATTTTGAAACAAAGAAAACAATAAATGTTTATTCACTCTTTCATAAAACTAAACATTATTCCCTTCACCCCTGCGCCTACACCTCATTCCCTCTCTCACATCATACATCAATTTACCCACCACCTCATTTCCTCTCACACTATACACCCATTTACCCACCACCTCATTTCCTCTCACACCCTATTACCCCTTTACCCACCACCTCATTCCCTCTCTCACATCATACATCCATTTACCCACCACCTCATTTCCTCTCACACTATACACCCATTAACCCACCACCTCATTTCCTCTCACACTATACACCCATTTACCGACCACCTCATTTCCTCTCACACCCTATTACCCCTTTACCCACCACCTCATTCCTGGTCTTTCACACCGATAGACCGCTACACCCACAACCTCATTTCCTCTCTCGCACTCTTCACCCTTTCACCCAACGCCTCATTTCCTCTTTCACACTATACATCCACTTACCCACCACCTCATTCCCTCTCTCCCTCTAATAAAATGCTGACTTTAAAATCTAACCCAGCTAACCGAAGGACCGCACAAATATTCTTATGCATGGCATTGGAATTTTCACGCGACACAAAGCTATGTATCAACGGCCAGAGAATGAGGGGCCACCTACCCTGATCAGATCGAGTCAGGCGGAGCGGTACTGTCGACTGTTCGAATCTGGAATTCGATCACAGCCCCGAGTAGACTGGCCCCCCATCGACACCTTTCATCAGCGGCACACGTTCGCTCTGCGACGCCATCATGGAATCAGCAAAGTCAGCGCCGTCGCTATTTTCGCCAGCAGCAGCACCGGAGATATTGTTCATCAGGCGTTGGCGTCGTCGGCGTCGCCAAGCGCGTGAGTAGCCAGCAACGGCGAGGCCGACAATCACGGAGACGACAGCTGAGGCGGACAGAACGATGTACAGGCTGGCGGTTGGCTGGCAAGCGTTGTTAGGCTTGTCGGCGGCTAGGAAGGGACCGCGGCACTGAATCGGCTCGTAGCTGCCCGCGGGACAGACGGAGAGGGCGGGGCAGGACTCCGGGTCCACCCAGGGCCGCGGGCAGTAGAAGCCAGCCGGACAGGCCGAGCAGCCCAAGGAGGCCTCGGCCCGGTTGTAGAAGCCGGGAGGGCAAAGCGAGCAGTCGTCTATGGCCGGGTAGGCCTTGAAGAAGCCGCGCCTGCAGGCCTGGCAGTCCCGGCTGCCCGGCTGCTTTTGCTCACGGCCAGCCGAACAGACAACGCAGGCGCTGGCGCCCGTCCAGTTAGCGAAGGTGCCCGCAGGACAGGACTGGCAGGCCGGCTGCCCGGCTGAGCCGGTGAAGTGCCCGACTGGGCAATCCTGCGAATTTTAAGATAGTCCTGGGAATAGGGAATGTGTTGATGGGGAATAGGGCATCGATCGGGATCTGTGTTGCTGGGGAATAGGGGATCGGTAGGGATCTGTGTTGCTGGGGAATAGGGGATCGGTAGGGATCTGTGTTGATGGGGAATAGGAATCGGTGGGGATATGTGTTGCTGGAGAATAATCAGTGGGGATCTAAGCTGATAGAGAATGGGGAATCGGTGGGAATATCGTTATAAGGAATATCTTTTAGGTCTCCAAGTCCAAGCGGCTCAGTCACCTGACAGTATAAGCTAGCCGGGTCCCCAGTGAAGGTTCCGGCAGGGCACGGAGCGCACAGCTGGACGCCAGGTTCAGTTTTATTATAGCCTGGCCGGCACACTGTACAATTGACGGCGCCCTTGGCCAGCGCCTCCTCGGCAGCCGGGCAGGGAGAGCAGCCGGCTTGGCCAGACTCCGCCTGGTGCATTCCCACAGGGCAGGGCGAACAGGCTGCTTGGCCTGGCTTGGCCTGGCTGGAGCCTGGCGGGCACTGGGCGCACAGACTGGCATCTGTGCAACGGCCTAGCGAGCATTGCGCGCAGCCTGGATCGCTGTGGTTCCACACTGTCCCAGCCGGGCATTCGATGCATGACGCTGCCGTTGAGCAAGGTGTTGCAGAGACAAGTATTAATAGGAGGACTGCAAGTAGGCTGGGACACTTTGGCTCTGTGCGGACTTGGCTCTCAGCCATGCTGTGCCGGATATTCTTGTGCTTACTAAGAATTTGTGTGATGGCGGTTGATTTTCGCTTGGTCCTCAAGTTCACGCCAACTGTGTAACATATTAAGCGCCAAGAGTTCTGTTTCTTCTAGTGGCGCGTTCGAAGGGGGTAGAGAGGCTTTTGCTTATCATTCATTTAATTTCTAACCCTACGAGTCAAATGTACTCAGAAGAGTGTACGCAACCCATAGAACCCCCACCCAAAACCGCAAGCGAGAAGTACATCGCCTCTTCCACTCGTGCTAGTGTACCCTCCCTAGGCTATTTTTAGCTCACAGTATTAGAGTCCGCACAAAAGCGAAGATGCAGAATGAAAGGGACGAAGTCCACTTAAAGCAGGGGTCGGCAAACTCCGGCCCGCGGGCCAGGTGCGGCCCTCGAAGCTCCCAAATCCGGCCCGTTGCCCCTTCTGACATCTACAGTGTCCTGTTTCATCTCTCCCTTGTCTAATCTCTTCCCTGTCTAATCTCTCCCCTGTCTTATCTCTCCCGTGTCTAATCTCTCCTGTGTCTAATCTCTCCTGTGTCTAATCTCTCCCCTGTCAAATCTCTCCCTTGTCTTATCTCTCCCCTGTCTTATCTCTCCCGTGTCTAATCTCTCCTGTGTCTCATCTCTCCCGTGTCTAATCTCTCCCCTGTCTAATCTCTCCTGTGTCTCATCGCTCTCGTGTCTCATCTCTCCCGTGTCTAATCTCTCCTGTGTCTTATCTCTCCCGTGTCTCATCTCTCTCGTGTATCATCTTTCTGTGTCTCATCTCTCCCGTGCCTAATCTCTCCCGTGTCTCATCTTCTCCCGTGTCTCATCTCTCCCGTGTCTCATCTTCTCCCGTGTCTCATCTCTCCCGTGTCTCATCTCTCCCCAATCTCATATTTATACAGTCAATGCGGCCCGCTGTCGTCTTTTAGGTTCTCTCTTTGGCCCGCCAGCAAATAAGTTTGCCTACCCCTGACTTAAAGGTTTAACAAAAATGTATTTTTTTCGTAGCGACTTAGAAAGAAAGGATTTTATAAAGGAGATAAAAAGCACTCAGGGGATTTTATGAGGCGATTCCTAGTTGGCGCACGCTCACTTATGTGTTAAGAATCGAATGTTGAATCGAATAGGAATCTGAAATGTAGCAGGCAGACTGAAATTTTGAAGTTCGTGCTCCAGAATAGAAAAATTGTCAAGTGGATCTTCTCGAAATATGAAAAAAGCTTGAAAGAAGCCAGGTCGCTTCTAAATGCAGTGACTGCCTCACTGAAGGATCAGAGGGTAATGACTGTCCTAGCGGGTAATGACCGACTTAGCGGGTAATGACTGTCTTAGAGGGTAATGACTGTCTTAGAGGGTAATGACTGTCTTAGTGAGTAATGACTGACTTAGCGAGTAATGACTGTCTTAGAGGGTAATGACTGTCTTAGAGGGTAATGACTGTCTTAGCGGGTAATGACTGCCTTAGAGGGTAATGACTGTCTTAGAGGGTAATGACTGTCTTAGAGGGTAATGACTGACTTAGCGAGTAATGACTGTCTTAGAGGTTGTAGCCTAGTGGTTAGGGCGTCGGACTCACGACTTGAAGGTCGGGGGTTCGATTCCCGACTCCACTGAAACAATTTGTGTCCTTTAGCAAGACACTTAACTCTGCATTGCTTCAGTTCACCCAGCTGTTAAATGGGTTCCAGCATCAGCTGGGATAATTGAAGGTGGGTGTGGCGTCCCCCCAGTCCATGGACTGAACAGCTGTACGCAGCCTTCAGATGCGCCGCGCAATAGCTGCGGCTGTGCTGTCGGCTGCACATCTGGCCCGATTGGGGCAGGTGTAATCAATTAATTATTATTATTAGAGGGTAATGACTGTCTTAGAGGGTAATGACTGTCTTAGAGGGTAATGACCGACTTAGCGGGTAATGACTGTCGTAGCGGGTAATGACTGTCTTAGAGGGTAATGACTGTCTTAGACTTAGAGGGTAATGACTGTCTTAGAGGGAATGACTGACTTAGTGAAATACTTTTTTGACTAAATATTACTTTAAACAAGCCATGTGAGCTTCCAGGAACAGCTCTAACAAAGGAATTGAATCTGCTTGAGAAATTCGAAGCTAGAAAAAATGAAGAAAAAAATTCCTAAGCCTCATAAAGATGAGGCAGCGCACGTCACCTGGGCCACCTCGTTAATTTGAGTACCGCGCCCAGGAAATTGACCAAATGTTCCCACCCCACGCCCACGAGAGAATCGGCCTGATTTTGACGGCGAAGATCTCTGTTTAAAAAAATCCGACCAAAGGGGGGTAGGGATAGCAGAAGAGATTAGAGAAAAGGAAATATGAGAAGGCCAGACTTGCCGGGAAAATTCATCAACTAGAATGATACGAGCTGCCCTCACCTCCTCTTATCTCTATCTCAGCGGAAAATGGGGATAAGGGGGAGGCGCAGTGGTCAGGGGGGGATTATAAATCTGCGTAGAAGGGGTAGCAGGCGAATATATCTCACGGAGTCTAACACGATTGGCTGTGCTGTCATGCAGCTCAACTCCTTGGCCTGTCCCCCTCGATGTCCTAAATATATTCAACGTGCACTGCTCCCAGCTGCTAATCCCTAATCCACCTCGTTTTTTTCTTCGGACTGAAAGAACATTCCCTGTGCTACTGTCTCATTGGCTCATTGTGCTCGATAGACTGAGGTGTGCATTCAGACGCAGACAGTTTGACGAAGCATCCGACGAAGCATCAGTTGTAAGTTGACCAAAGTTGTGCATCGATATCTTGCATAAGCCTGTCCTCATTGTCCATCTGCTCACGTTACAAATTTAGTGTATGAAGACTAGCTGTGTGCCCCCTTCCGATAAGCGAAACTGGAATGATCTGGAATCTTGTTTCTGATTTCATTCTATATACCCTTATAGTTTTCAAGTCTTGTTTATCGCTGAATCATAACAGCATCTTTAAGAATACTATAAAGAGCTCCACGTTGCAGCGATCCTTACTTTCCATCCAAGGAGAACGATAAGCAGCTGCAGATTTCCCAACTGTTCTCCGATTTTAAGCATGACATTTTAAAGTCGAAACTAGTTCTAAGAAAACTTAGGGTCAAAGAAAGCCACAATTCCTTAGGAATTTCCTGCAATCCAGAGGGGTGAGTGGCAGAGAAAGCCACAATTCCTTAGGAATTTCCTGCAATCCAGAGGGGTGAGTGGCAGAGAAAGCCACAATTCCTTAGGAATTTCCTGCAATCCAGAGGGGTGAGTGGCAGAGAAAGCCACAATTCCTTAGGAATTTCCTGCAATCCAGAGGGGTCAGTGGCAGAGAGGGCTAACGCGTTTGCCTCTCGCGCAAAGGTCCCTGAGCTCGATGCCGCGGCGAGGCCACATTCATTTGGGGCGCAGACGCGGGGAGAAGGCTTGGGGGCTTGTCGTGCAATTTACGCCCTTGAGGGCCAACCTCCAAGGCACAGTGAGAACGTACACTGCCTGACGATGAGAAAGTCAGGGCAGATGTACACACCTGAGGGAATGTGTGCCTGCGTACGGTATCTGAGTGCGTGTGTGTTCAGGAGTCAGCGGAATGGGCAGAATTGCTTCCTCGCTGGCTGCGGGTCTAGTGTCACCAAATGATGTGCCATTGCCCGCAGCCCTCCTGCAATTATTATTAAATAATTATTATCCTGCAATCCAGTTGCTATGTCAACAACGTCAATAAGCGAGGAGCAGCTGCACGGCCTCGCCCACATTGTCGGCGTCGAGCCGGTGGGTCGGCGACTGAGTCGGCGGGCTAGAAGTTCCAGACGGCCACATCTGATTCGATTGTCATTGGCGTCGGATGAAGCATCAGAACCTCAATTGCATCAGCAGCAGCAGCAGCAGCAGCAGCAGCCTCTTCTCCTGGTGGTGTACGAAGGTCGCCGCCAGCTGCAGGCCGGGGTGGCGCTCGGATGGCGCAATCTGTCCCGTCTCGCCTGGGCGCAGCCTGAGCCGAAAAAGCAGGTGGGTCAGCCGATTCAGGGTCTGCAATCCACCTGGTACATTTTGTGGCAGCGATTTCGACTTTAAAAAAAATAAGCCAGTCGGACAGGTGTTTTGGCAAGCAGGAAACTGTAAATGTCTAACGGTGATATAAAGTATATAACAGGTAATAAACAGTGTCCATCAGGTGACATCAAGTGCCTAACAGCTGATGTCAAATGCCTAACGGGTTATGCCAAATATTTAACAGTTTATGTCAAATGTCTAACAGATTATGCCAAATGTCTAACAGGTTATGCCAAATATCTTAATATCTCGAGTCTAACACCCTCCCTGGACAGATTCTGTCCCTGGTGTTCGCGGACGCCACAGAGCCGCTGGCTCTGCGCTTTCCCGATCGGGCCGGCTTCGACGCCTGGTCGGACCGACTCGCCGGCTTGCCGACTGCCGAAATCGCCGGACTTGCCGGTGGCATCATGCGATGCACGCCAGCTCGCCGATGCGGTCAGCAGCGGGGTACGGCGGACGAAGCTGGCGCCGTCTGGCAGGCGATCTGCGTCACTGACCGAGCGGTGGCCCTGATTGGGGGAGGCCGCGATCACAGCTGCGCCACGGTGCTGCACCTGTTTGAGCTGAGCCGACTAATCGGCTGCCAGCGGGATCGCCGACGACTGCGTCTGCGGCATCTGCCGGGCGATGCGCCGGGCGAAGGCGCTGCGGTGGCGTCTAGCCCGACTGAGCCGTCGGAGCTGCTCGTTGAGGTGGGCACCGCTGAGACACTGTCATTTACTGCGTCACTCGGTGTGTCAATCAGTGTGTCACTCGGTGTGTCACTCAGTGTGTCACTCGGTGTGTCACTCGGTGTGTCACTCGGTGTGTCTTTCGGTGTGTCACTCCGTATGTATCTCGGTGTATCTCTCGGTATGTCACTCGGTGTGTCTCTCGGTGTGTCACTCGGTGTGTCACTCGGTGTGTCACTCTGTGTGTCACTCGGTGAGTCACTCGGTGTGTCACTCGGTGTGTCTCTCGTTGTGTCACTCGGTGTGTCACTCGGTGTGTCACTCAGTGTGTCACTCAGTGTCAGTGTGCCACTCATTCCAGACGCTCAGCCGTCACGAGGCCGCAGCCCTGCAGGAGACTCTGATGAAGGCAGTCAGCAGCCGGATGTCGCAGGCCAGCAGCGAATCGTTGAAAATTTCAAGGGAAATGATCGGTGCCAAAGGAGAGAGCGGACCTACCAAAGAAGATACAGAGGCGGACAAATTCGGAAACACCAAAAGGCGATTGATGCGTCATCAGTCGGCCTTCGAGAGTGCGAGCGGAGGCGGCGGTGTCCTGAGTTACAGGGCCAGCCTGGGCAGCGCATTGGGTGAGGAATAAAACAGCTCCGTTTAAAGATCAGGTGGCGAGATAGAATAGAAATTTAGAATGAGACAGGTAGAATGAGACAGTTAGAATGAGACAGGTAGAATGAGACAGGTAGAATGAGACAGGTAGAATGAGACAGGTAGAATGAGACAGGTAGAATGAGACAGGTAGAATGAGACAGGTAGAATGAGACAGGTAGAATGAGACAGGTAGAATGAGACAGGTAGAATGAGACAGGTAGAATGAGACAGGTAGAATGAGACAGGTAGAATGAGACAGGTAGAATGAGACAGGTAGAATGAGACAGGTAGAATGAGACAGGTAGAATGAGACAGGTAGAATGAGACAGGTAGAATGAGACAGGTAGAATGAGACAGGTAGAATGAGACAGGTAGAATGAGACAGGTAGAATGAGACAGGTAGAATGAGACAGGTAGAATGAGACAGGTAGAATGAGACAGGTAGAATGAGACAGGTAGAATGAGACAGGTAGAATGAGACAGGTAGAATGAGACAGGTAGAATGAGACAGGTAGAATGAGACAGGTAGAATGAGACAGGTAGAATGAGACAGGTAGAATGAGACAGGTAGAATGAGACAGGTAGAATGAGACAGGTAGAATGAGACAGGTAGAATGAGACAGGTAGAATGAGACAGGTAGAATGAGACAGGTAGAATGAGACAGGTAGAATGAGACAGGTAGAATGAGACAGGTAGAATGAGACAGGTAGAATGAGACAGGTAGAATGAGACAGGTAGAATGAGACAGGTAGAATGAGACAGGTAGAATGAGACAGGTAGAATGAGACAGGTAGAATGAGACAGGTAGAATGAGACAGGTAGAATGAGACAGGTAGAATGAGACAGGTAGAATGAGACAGGTAGAATGAGACAGGTACAATGAGACATAGAATGTGAAGCCGTGTTTAAAGCTATTTTCGTAGCGGTTCTTCTGTCCATCAAAATGCATTCAGCAACAGTGCAGCGTAGCATGAAGGAGTCGCAGCAACAGCAGCCTGAGCATCATCAGCAGCTACAGCAGCTACAGCAGCTGCCAATCAACCGAGGCCGCACAATGAGCCTTGGCGGGTCTGGCTGCGGCTCGCCGATTGGCTCCAGCGCGGGCAGGCGACTGTCCCGCATTCGGTTGGCCGCATCCTCGGCGGCGGCTCATTACAGCAGCTACAGGCGCGGACTGCAGGGTGGCTCCCCAGCAGCCGCCGCAGCAGCCGCCGCCTTCCAGTTGAAGAACTTGGAACTCTGGCGCTCCACAGAGCTAGACTCGGGCGGAGACGACAGCAAAGCAGGCGAGAATTCCAATTGAAGAGTTCAGCAAATGTGCAATAAACTAGTCAACCTGTGTTGTTGTCATTCCCAACCAGACATCCTTCTTAGACTAGCAATTGTGAGTGAACCTTACACACCTGGAACAAATTATCGATATATGCGAGAGTATTTTACTAGCGCGGCTGAGACAAATTTGTTTAAACAACTTTTTACGATTTTGAATTTAATTTTCTGCGAAACCAATATAAATGATTGGTTCGACGCGGTATAAAGCGGTAATCCTAGAGAATTACCGGGTAGATTAGAGGATTAACGGAAGGTGTCATTTATGTAAAGAATTAGCGGAATGTACGTACAGCTAGCTGTACAGCTTTTAAGTCCATGGACTGGGGAGACCGGGGCACTGATGGAGATAGAACACTGGCACTGATGGACATAGAACACTGGCACTGATGGACATAGAACACTGGCACTGATGGACATAGAACACTGGCACTGATGGACATAGAACACTGGCACTGATGGAGATAGAACACTGGCACTGATGGAGATAGAACAGTGGCACTGATGGACATAGAACACTGGCACTGATGGACATAGAACACTGGCACTGATGGAGATAGAACACTGGCACTGATGGACATAGAACAGTGGCACTGATGGACATAGAACAGTGGCACTGATAGACAAGAAGCTGTGGAAGTGATGCAAGACGTTGCAACGAAAAAGTGAAAATTAACACGGCGCTTTAAAAAATTTAATATCATTTTTACATTTCAGATATAAAAAATGCAACATAGTTCTTTTATTAATTTATTTTGTAATTCAGATAAGCCTTAAAGACACGTAAGATACAAGCAAAGTAAAACGAAAGAAATATTTTTACACACAGGTACAATAAATTATAATTTGACAGCAGTGACGGGTTGAACTAATTATGCGAAAAAAGCCTTCAATTTTGAGGATATAAATAAGTTAATTAGTAAATTAGGACGAATGAGTGGAATAGGTAAGCAATGTTTCGCATTAGGAAGGAAAATATGTGACGACCATTGAGCTAGTGAGTGGCAGCTCGTGGGAATGAAGAAGACAAACAGGAATTCAGCATTTGGTTCTTTTACAACGAACCACTGCACACACCTCTGACGACTCACTTTCTCAAGGTCTCAATGATGTACTCACAAATCTATGACTAACAATAAAACGCCATGTTAAGTTAACTCCACGACTCCATGACTCATCCAATTTCTAACTCCATGACTCATCCAATTTCTAACTCCATGACTCATCCAATTTCTAACTCCATGACTATCCAATTTCTAACTCCATGACTCATCCAATTTCTAACTCCATGACTCATCCAATTTCTAACTCCATGACTCATCCAATTTCTAACTCCATGACTCATCCAATTTCTAACTCCATGACTCATCCAATTTCTACCTCCATGACTATCCAATTTCTACCTCCATGACTCATCCAATTTCTAACTCCATGACTCATCCAATTTCTAACTCCATGACTCATCCAATTTCTAACTCCATGACTCATCCAATTTCTAACTCCATGACTCATCCAATTTCTAACTCCATGACTCATCCAATTTCTAACTCCATGACTCACTCAATTTCTAACTCCATGACTATCCAATTTCTAACTCCATGACTATCCAATTTCTAACTCCATGACTCATCCAATTTCTAACTCCATGACTCATCCAATTTCTAACTCCATGACTCATCCAATTTCTAACTCCATGACTCATCCAATTTCTAACTCCATGACTCATCCAATTTCTAACTCCATGACTCATTCAATTTCTAACTCCATGACTCATCCAATTTCTAACTCGATGAATCACTCAATTTCTAACTCCATGAATCACTCAATTTCTAACTCCATGACTCACTCAATTTCTAACTCCATGAATCACTCAATTTCTAACTCCATGACTCACTCAATTTCTAACTCCATGACTCATCCAATTTCTAACTCCATGACTCATCCAATTTCTAACTCCATGACTCATCCAATTTCTAACTCCATGACTCATCCAATTTCTAACTCCATGACTCATCCAATTTCTAACTCCATGACTCATCCAATTTCTAACTCCATGACTCATTCAATTTCTAACTCCATGACTCACTCAATTTCTAACTCTATGACTCACTCAATTTCTAACTCCATGACTCACTCAATTTCTAACTTCATGACTCATCCAATTTCTAACTCCATGACTCACTCAATTTCTAACTCTATGACTCACTCAATTTCCTCAATGATTCACATTATTATTAATCTAATGATTACCTTACTCACACATCTATTAATGACATTAACTTTAATATAATCTAAATTAATGTATTACTACTTAGTACTATAATGTAAGTAGTGTCGAAGCACTGAATAAAAAGAAAACTATTTTATACTAGATATTAGCTGCTTTGCGTTATGAAGATTCTTTTTCAACCTAAATCTCGTTAATTTTGGCTAAATATCGCTATGCTGAACTGAACTTGAACTAAAGCGAAACAAACACGACTAGACTGCGAGTTAGATTAGCAATCCACTTTTAAATATCTAATGCTACAATGATAATAAAATGAAATAAATATGGCAACAAATAGACTGAGACATGTTAATTTCTGCACATTGTCAGGCCGGACCATTTGAAGAAAGTGGGCACAGTTTTTGCCGGAATGTTGCTGCTGATCGCTTTAAGCCGGAGATTTCGATCACTGGTCAGCAGCACAATGTCCCGGTGTAGGCGGACGGGTTGGTCTGCGGAATGTTAGGACAGTCGGTGAGATACCGCATTCCCTGGCTCACTCCCTCGGTCACTCACTGACTCACTGACTCACTCCCTCAGTCACTCACTGACTCACTCCCTCAGTCACTCACTGACTCACTCCCTCAGTCACTCACTGACTCACTCCCTCAGTCACTCACTGACTCACTCCCTCAGTTACTCACTGACTCACTCCCTCAGTTACTCACTGACTCACTCCCTCAGTTACTCACTGACTCACTCCCTCAGTTACTCACTGACTCACTCCCTCAGTCACTCACTGACTCACTCCCTCAGTTACTCAGTGACTCACTCCCTCAGTCACTCACTGACTCACTCCCTCAGTCACTCACTGACTCACTCCCTCAGTTACTCACTGACTCACTCCCTCAGTTACTCAGTGACTCACTCCCTCAGTCACTCACTGACTCACTCCCTCAGTTACTCAGTGACTCACTCCCTCAGTCACTCACTGACTCACTCCCTCAGTCACTCACTGACTCACTCCCTCAGTTACTCACTGACTCACTCCCTCAGTCACTCACTGACTCACTCCCTCAGTCACTCACTGACTCACTCCCTCAGTTACTCAGTGACTCACTCCCTCAGTCACTCACTGACTCACTCCCTCAGTCACTCACTGACTCACTCCCTCAGTTACTCAGTGACTCACTCCCTCAGTTACTCAGTGACTCACTCCCTCAGTTACTCACTGACTCACTCCCTCAGTCACTCACTGACTCACTCCCTCAGTTACTCAGTGACTCACTCCCTCAGTTACTCAGTGACTCACTCCCTCAGTCACTCACTGACTCACTCCCTCAGTTACTCACTGACTCACTCCCTCAGTCACTCACTGACTCACTCCCTCAGTCACTCACTGACTCACTCCCTCAGTCACTCACTGACTCACTCCCTCAGTCACTCACTGACTCACTCCCTCAGTCACTCACTGACTCACTCCCTCAGTTACTCAGTGACTCACTCCCTCAGTTACTCAGTGACTCACTCCCTCAGTTACTCACTGACTCACTCCCTCAGTCACTCACTGACTCACTCCCTCAGTTACTCAGTGACTCACTCCCTCAGTTACTCAGTGACTCACTCCCTCAGTTACTCACTGACTCACTCCCTCAGTCACTCACTGACTCACTCCCTCAGTTACTCAGTGACTCACTCCCTCAGTTACTCAGTGACTCACTCCATGTGACTCAGCGCATCACAGACTGTCGCTCACCCTTATCCTTGGGCATGAAGACGCTGGCCTTGTCCTGGCAGTGGTTCATGCAGCAGGACAGGATGAGGTCGTCATTCTTGGCGGGGCGGCCGATCACCTCTGTCCGGAAGGCGATGGTGTCTAGGGTGCTACCCTTGGCCGTGACCGCCTTGATTCGCCGGCGCTCCGAGCTTCCCTTGGCTTCGAATGCCTCCTCCAGCATGGCAACCGCTGAGCGGGCCTGAGATGCCACGTAGCCGGCGTGCTCACTGGAGTCGCCGTGTTTAGCCAGGTGGTCCAACTCGTTGAGCACAACAATCGGCAAGATGATATTGTGCTTGCCCATAGCCAATAAGCTGCGAATCTCGCCCAGATAGTGAATATAGCAGTTGGTATCCGGGAGCAGGTTGATGGGCACAATCTCCAGCTCCATGTAGCGCTGACCGGAGGACTCCAGAGCCGACTGGTGGGGAGAGGCGGGTCGGAGAGTCAGGATTAGCTTTGAGAAACGTCATTTTGGAATGTACTTACGAGTAGAAGCAATCAGCAGAAGGACTCAAAATTCACTCGGACACGCACTCTAAATTCACTCGGACAAGCACTCTAAATTCACTCGGACACGCACTCTAAATTCACTCGGACACGCACTCTAAATTCACTCGGACAAGCACTCTAAATTCACTCGGACACGCACTCTAAATTCACTCGGACAAGAACTCTAAATTCACTCGGACAAGAACTCTAAATTCACTCAGACAAGAACTCTAAATTCACTCGGACACGAACTCTAAATTCACTCGGACAAGAACTCTAAATTCACTCGGACACGCACTCTAAATTCACTCGGACAAGCACTCTAAATTCACTCGGACAAGAACTCTAAATTCGCTCGGACAAGCACTCTAAATTCACTCGGACACGCACTCTAAATTCACTCGGACAAGCACTCTAAATTCACTCGGAGAAGCACTCTAAATTCACTCGGAGAAGCACTCTAAATTCACTCGGAGAAGCACTCTAAATTCACTCGGAGAAGCACTCTAAATTCACTCGGAGAAGCACTCTAAATTCACTCGGAGAAGCACTCTAAATTCACTCGGAGAAGCACTCTAAATTCACTCCGACAAGCACTCTAAATTCACTCGGACAAGCACTCTAAATTCACTCGGACAAGCACTCTAAATTCACTCGGACACGAACTCTAAATTCACTCGGACACGAACTCTAAATTCACTCGGACAAGCACTCTAAATTCACTCGGAGAAGCACTCTAAATTCACTCGGACAAGCACTCTAAATTCACTCGGACAAGCACTCTAAATTCACTCGGACAAGCACTCTAAATTCACTCGGACAAGAACTCTAAATTCACTCGGACAAGAACTCTAAATTCACTCGGACACGAACTCTAAATTCACTCGGACAAGAACTCTAAATTCACTCGGACACGAACTCTAAATTCACTCGGACACGAACTCTAAATTCACTCGGACACGAACTCTAAATTCACTCGGACACGCACTCTAAATTCACTCGGACACGAACTCTAAATTCACTCGGACAAGAACTCTAAATTCACTCGGACAAGCACTCTAAATTCACTCGGACAAGAACTCTAAATTCGCTCGGACAAGCACTCTAAATTCACTCGGACAAGCACTCTAAATTCACTCGGACAAGAACTCTAAATTCACTCGGACAAGAACTCTAAATTCACTCGGATAAGCACTCTAAATTCACTCGGACACGCACTCTAAATTCACTCGGACAAGAACTCTAAATTCACTCGGACACGAACTCTAAATTCACTCGGACAAGAACTCTAAATTCACTCGGACACGCACTCTAAATTCACTCGGACACGCACTCTAAATTCACTCGGACAAGCACTCTAAATTCACTCGGACAAGAACTCTAAATTCACTCGGACAAGCACTCTAAATTCACTCGGATACGCACTCTAAATTCACTCGGACACGCACTCTAAATTCACTCCGACAAGCACTCTAAATTCACTCCGACAAGCACTCTAAATTCACTCGATTAAGGACTCTAAAGTCACCCGGAAAATCACCCAATGTCACTCGGTTAAGCACTCCAAAGTCACTCGGGGGCTCAACACTCACCTTGTAAGCCCGCTGCCTCTCCTGCTGCTCGTACAGAGTCTTCTTCAGCTCCATCTTGCGCAGTCGCAGTTCCCGAATACCGCCGGCCGCCTCTTCCAACTCGCCGAAGCCGCATTCGGCTTCGGAGGCAGCTTGGTCATCATGATCTGGCGCCTCGGCAGCAGCAGCAGCAGCAGCATCAGCAGCAGCATCAGCAGCCGACTCATCCGTCGGTCTGTCCTCAGCCTTCTCGGAGACCAGCTTGTCAACCTGCTGACTAAAATAGGCCCCGCCAGAGTCCATGCTGTAGCCTAGCAGTGGCGGCTCCAGGCCGCACAAATAGTCGGCGAACACAGCGCAGGCCTCCAGCCTGACTGAGTCTTCTAGAAGGCGTTCGCGCCTAGACCAGTCGGCTGAAGCATCGTCGGCCGCGGCCGCCTCCACCGGGTCCAGCTTGGCCACATAGAATATCGGGGTCCGGTTTAGCATCGGTGTGAAGCCGTTGGCAAAGACGTCCTCCTGAAGGATGACGTGCAGTCGGCGACAGCCCGGCGGCGAGGTTGGCGGAGTCTTGGACTCTTCGAAGTCTGGCAGTTGGCGCCGTACTTCTGGTTTTTCGGAGAATCTGCCGCAGTCGGTGAAAAGATTGGCCAGATCCTCCCAGACATCCAGCTGGGGCTGCAGATGAGGATCCCGCTGCAGAGGCGGCGGGTTCCAGGCCTCTGGCGAGACTTCCATCCAGTCCAGCACCAGCTTCAGGGCTGACAGCAGGGCCCGGATCGGTTCGGGTAGGGGCAGACTGCCGCCCTGCTTGCTGTGCTCCTGAGTCAGATAAAATTGATGTACTCGTATATGCTATCAATACATGAATACTGTCTACTCACAAAAGTAGCGAGTGTAGCGCATTCACTTGCAAGATTCTTAGACTCAGGTATTCTGAGTAGACAAATTAGACTGAGGTGGGCAGAGTAGACAAATTAGACTGAGGTGGGCAGAGTAGACAAAGTAGACTGAGGTAGGCAGAGTAGACAAAGTAGACTGAGGTGGGCAGAGTAGACAAAGTAGACTGAGGTGGGCAGAGTAGACAAAGTAGACTGAGGTGGGCAGAGTAGACAAGGTAGACTGAGGTGGGCAGAGTAGACAAAGTAGACTGAGGTGGGCAGAGCGGACAAAGTAGACTGAGGTGGGCAGAGTAGACAAAGTAGACTGAGGTGGGCAGAGTAGACAAAGTAGACTGAGGTGGGCAGAGTAGACAAAGTAGACTGAGGTGGGCAGAGCGGACAAAGTAGACTGGGGTAGGCAGAGTAGACAAATTAGACTGAGGTGGGCAGAGTAGACAAAGTAGACTGAGGTGGGCAGAGCGGACAAAGTAGACTGAGGTGGGCAGAGTAGACAAAGTAGACTGAGGTGGGCAGAGTAGACAAAGTAGACTGAGGTGGGCAGAGTAGACAAAGTAGACTGAGGTGGGCAGAGTAGACAAAGTAGACTGAGGTGAGCAAAACGAGACTCACAGCCAGCAGGTGGCGGCAGTGCCTGGCCAGCACGGCAGCAAAGTCCAGAGCCAGCCGCACAGCGCACTCCAGCTGCATGCAGCGGTACTGGGCGGTACCGGCGGGCCCCTGGCGGGCGGCCCAGCTAGCTGAGAATACGCAGCCGGCCGCCAGCTGCAGCAGCCGCTCAGCCGGAGGTTCGTGCCGCAGCCAGGCGGCCAGCTCCAGCAGAGCCAGTGAGCAGGCCTCCTGGAAGCTCTCCATGCCGATGCGACTAAATAGTTTGCCGTGGCAGTGCAAATAGCTGGCGGTGAAGGCAGTGTTGATCTCAATGAAGGACAATTGGTCGAGGTCTTCTTCCTGTTCGACATCCTCTTCGTCGGAGTTGAGCAGGCCGGAGCTGGACTGTCGGCCGGAGCCGGAGACGGGCACCCAGACCTCAACGCGGCAGCGCCGGTTGGGCTGCTGCTGATGAATAGCCCGCAGGCCGCCGGTGCAGCTGAGCGACGGCCCGGATTGGCCGGCGTTCTTCGCCCGCTGGCGCTTGCTCTGCTCGGCTTCGCGCTGTCTCCAGGAGGCCTCAGCCCGACGGCGGGCCTCTTCGAAGAGCTGGACGAGATGCTGGCGGGACAGGTCCACCGGGTGGCTGGCGGCCAGGGAGCGCATGTAGAAGTACACGGCGTCCAAGCGGCGCTTCTGCAATCGTACAAACAGGGGGGGCCAGAAAATAGTCTCTACTTTGGAGTAGCCGACAGTGGGGTGGGTGATTTAGGGTTCAGTGATTCTGGAGTGGGTGATTCTAGTAGGGTGGCTGATTTTGGGGTGGGTGACAGTGGGGTGGGTGATTCAGGGGTCAGTGATTTTGGGGTGGGTGATTTTGGGTTCAGTAATTCTGAGGTGGGTGGTTCTAGTAGGGTGGCTGATTTTGGGGTGGGTGACAGTGGGGTGGGTGATTCTGGGGTGGGTGATTCTGGGGTCAGTGATTTTGGGGTGGCTGATTTTGGGGTGGGCGAAAGTGGGGTTGGTGATTCTGGGGTATTAACTTTCGGGTGGCTGATTCTGGGGTGGCTGATTTAGAAGTGGAAGATTTTAAGGTGGCTGGTTTTTGGGTGGGTGAGTCTGTGCTGGGAGATATTTTTGAGCTGCCGATACTCCAGCTGCATAGAGTAATTAACAAATGGCTAGAGTAAGTGTGAGTGAATAAAAATTGAGCGCCTTACCGTCGTGGTGGCAAGGATAGCTAGTTGGTGATAGGAGCGACCGTTCTTTGGCTCCAGAGCGACGGCCTTCAGGTACCAGCTAAAAATTGGGCAAGTAAAGTTTTAGACAATCATAATAAACTCACTAAACAAATAAGTGAGTTCATAGTTTATATAGTTTACACTCTTCTTGTTTCATTATCATTCCTTCAATCTCTTGTGTAATATTTTTACCGAGTCAAACACCTAAACTAGCCATCCTTTCATACTGCCCTTGTCTACCCCACACCTTCCTTCTCTACCCCACACCTTCCTTCTCTACCCACACCTTCCTTCTCTACCCCACACCTTCCTTCTCTACCCCACACCTTCCTTCTCTACCCACACCTTCCTTCTCTACCCACACCTTCCTTCTCTACCCACACCTTTCTTCTCTATCCCACACCTTCCTTCTCTATCCACACCTTCCTTCTCTACCCACACCTTCCTTCTCTATCCCACACCCTTCTCCCCGCTTGCCTCCTGGCCTCGCCGTAGTCAGCCCCGCCGGCGAACATCTCCCTGTATCGCAGCAGGTCGCCAATGTTGAGGTAGAGCCGCTGCAGCAGGAGGAGGCCCAGCCGCTGCCAGCGACTGCAGCGAATCGCGGGGGGCAGGAAGCCGATGCTAAGCGGCAGCGCCACCGGCAGATTGTGCTCCTCGGCTAGTTGGCCTGCCAGCTGCTGTAGAAACTGGCAGCCGGAGCTGATCATGTCCAGGGCCATATCGCGGCCGCGATCAGATAGGCGAGTCTGCTCAGCTGGCGGCGAGACCATTCGGCGAAGCTGTTCAACAACTGCATGAAAACCGCCGCGCCACATTGTCTGGTCTAGCGGCGCCGAAGCCGTCGGGCCGGTCTCCTGCCAGCCGACGCCAGCGCGCAGAGATTCGGCGCAATAATGCAGCAGGTCGAGGCGAGGTCGTTGAACAAGGCCCCACCAGACAGCCGGATCCATGCTGGGACTCCACTGGCCAACTAGGCGATCCACTTCAGCCTCCAGCTCGGCGACTCGTGCCAGCTGCTCGGCGGCAGCCCGAGCCTCCTCGGACATCGCCGGCTGCGCGCCTGAGGGCGGATGCTGGTACGGGTTTTGCTGCTGCTGCTGCTGCTGCTGCTGCTGCTGCTGCTGCTGCTGGTGATAGTGATGCGATTGAGGCCTAACGACAACCACTGGAACCTGTCAGAGTTGAAGGCTTAAAAAGTCAATAAAAGTTAACGAGAATATATTTTAATATTAAATCTATTTGTATAGAACATACATTTCTAGGCCCCAGGTGCATCGCATCTCGTCTAAGCTGCTCTGGCAGCCGGATGAGACCTCCAGTGTGTGGCTGCTGCTGCTGCTGCTGAACAAGACTTGTTGGCACCGTTGCGGCAGAATCCAATGCATGCTGCTGATGATGCCCCGCTGCTGGATCTTGCACCGCATTCTGCTGCGCAAGTGACTGCTGCTGCTGCTGCTGCGGTAACCTTGGCGACGGCAGGGCCACGACTGGATCCTTGGCCGGGTCGTAGAGCCGAGCATCCGGTCGCAGCACTTCGCCCCGGTCGAACTCCGCCTCCGAGAAGCTGTCTGAGAAGCCGCGACGCGACGACTCGGAGAAGCGCTTCTCTCGTCTGGCGCCTCCGCCGCCGCCTCCGCCTCCGCGTTGGCGGCTGTGAGTCGGCTGCTGCGGTGGCGGGCGATGCGCCCAGGTGGCCCCCACCTGCGGCTGAGCGTCCCACATTTCGTCGTCGGCAAAAAATTCTAACCCGCCATCGTCTGGAACACTTGCCTCTCCGGCTGATAACTGTGGCTGCTGCTGCTGCTGCTGTTTTTGTTTGCTGCCACCGCGACGATTCCTTCTAGCGCTCCTACCACCGCCTTCATCGCCGGCTTGGGGTGGCAAGATGCCTAAAGGCGGCTGATACTGTTCCTGCTGTTTGGGCTGCTGCTGTTTCTGCTTCGTAGCGGCTTGCGATTGTTGCGTTTGCGGTTGCTGTGACGGAGCCGCCTGCTGCTGCTGATGCTGTGTAGATTCAGCACTAGGGTCACCACGCCTGCGGTTCTTGTTGTAGAAAGTGCGCCCTCCGCCACCGCCGCCCCCACCGCCTCTGCCGCCTCTGCCAGTAGAAGCCGCGGTTGACAATGAGTTTCCAACTTCAGGCGAAGGCTCAACAGCGATTTTTCCCCTGCCTCTGACACCGCTGGCACCGCCGCCGCGGCCTCCGGCACCGCCGCCACCGCCTCCGGCACCGCCGCCGCCTCCGCCTCGGTCAGTCACTGGCGGCCTATAGAGCTGCTGGTCCGGATGCCGTCTATTGCTGCGTTGCTGCTCCATAATTCTAGCGGGCCGGATCGCTGCGAAAATAATAATATTTATATTAGGGGGCTAACTATACATCTGCAAAGTAAACCACCAATATATTAACTTTCCGTGTCATAAGTAACAATAACCTAACTAGAAAGGGGGAGTGTAGGACAGAGAAGGAGAGTATGGGGTAGAGTAGGAAGGTGTGGGATAGAGAAGGAAGGTGTGGGATAGAGGAGAAAGGTGTGGGATAGAGAATGAAGGTGTGGGATAGAGAATGAAGGTGTGGGATAGAGAAGGAAGGTGTGGGATAGAGAAGGAAGGTGTGGGATAGAGAAGGAAGGTGTGGGATAGAGAAGGAAGGTGTGGGATAGAGGAGAAAGGTGTGGGATAGAGAATGAAGGTGTGGGATAGAGAAGGAAGGTGTGGGATAGAGGAGAAAGGTGTGGGATAGAGAATGAAGGTGTGGGATAGAGAAGGAAGGTGTGGGATAGAGAAGGAAGGTGTGGGATAGAGAAGGAAGGTGTGGGATAGAGAATGAAGGTGTGGGATAGAGAAGGAAGGTGTGGGATAGAGAATGAAGGTGTGGGATAGAGAAGGAAGGTGTGGGATAGAGAAGGAAGGTGTGGGATAGAGGAGAAAGGTGTGGGATAGAGAATGAAGGTGTGGGATAGAGAAGGAAGGTGTGGGATAGAGGAGAAAGGTGTGGGATAGAGAATGAAGGTGTGGGATAGAGAAGGAAGGTGTGGGATAGAGAAGGAAGGTGTGGGATAGAGAAGGAAGGTGTGGGATAGAGAAGGAAGGTGTGGGATAGAGAAGGAAGGTGTGGGATAGAGAATGAAGGAAGGTGTGGGATAGAGAAGGAAGGTGTGGGATAGAGAAGGAAGGTGTGGGATAGAGGAGAAAGGTGTGGGATAGAGAAGGAAGGTGTGGGATAGAGAAGGAAGGTGTGGGATAGAGAAATTTTCTGATTTTGGGATTTTCTGATAGAGATATCCAGAAAATAAGATTCGCAAGATTAACCCAGAATGAAAGCTAGCGGCACACAACACAAGCGTGTTAGACAAAAAAGACAAATTTATTCTCAATTAAACAATATCGAGTTTCTAAAAAAATCGCTGCTTAATAAAAAGTACATCAAATAGAATAAATTATAAATATTTCTTCATTGTGAATAAAAAACTGGTAGAAAAAGCATGACAGACTACTAATGAGTAGCTCTCCTATTGCGCCAACAATTTACACAACAAGAAATAAGTAGCAAGCAAAAGACAAGGGACAAAGATGGTTAGCAGATGGTTAGGAAATAGCATTGTATTGCAATATTTGCGACATACTAAACCCATGACACTGGTTTGAATAAATCATAATCTATGATTTTTATTTACTTAGTTAATTATACATAAAATCGTTACAAAACATTTATTATTTCTATTATTGCAATACTCATGCCAGTTGTGTCTGACATAAAAGCTAACCAAGCAAAAAGATGGCAAGAGAAAAAAACAGGGAGACGGGACTTGGAGACAGAGGGAGACGGGACTTAGAGACAGAGGGAGACGGACTTGGAGACAGAGGGAGACGGGACTTAGAGACAGGGATACGGGACTTGGAGACAGGGAGACGGGATTTGGAGACAGGAGACAGGACTTGGAGACAGAGGGAGACGGGACTTGGAGACAGGAAGACAGGACTTGGAGACAGGAGACGGGACTTGGAGACAGAGGGAGACGGGACTTGGAGACAGGAGACAGGACTTGGAGACAGAGGGAGACGGGACTTAGAGACAGAGGGATACGGGACTTGGAGACAGGGAGACGGGATTTGGAGACAGGAGACAGGACTTGGAGACAGAGGGAGACGGGACTTAGAGACAGAGGGAGACGGACTTGGAGACAGAGGGAGACGGGACTTAGAGACAGAGGGATACGGGACTTGGAGACAGGGAGACGGGATTTGGAGACAGGAGACAGGACTTGGAGACAGAGGGATACGGGACTTGGAGACAGGGAGACGGGATTTGGAGACAGGAGACAGGACTTGGAGACAGAGGGAGACGGGACTTAGAGACAGGGAGACGGGATTTGGAGACAGGGAGACGGGATTTGGAGACAGGAGACAGGACTTGGAGACAGAGGGATACGGGACTTGGAGACAGGGAGACGGGATTTGGAGACAGGAGACAGGACTTGGAGACAGAGGGAGACGGGACTTAGAGACAGGGAGACGGGATTTGGAGACAGGAGACAGGACTTGGAGACAGAGGGAGACGGGACTTAGAGACAGAGGGATACGGGACTTGGAGACAGGGAGACGGGATTTGGAGACAGGAGACAGGACTTGGAGACAGAGGGAGACGGGACTTGGAGACAGGAAGACAGGACTTGGAGACAGGAGACGGGACTTGGAGACAGAGGGAGACGGGACTTGGAGACAGGAGACAGGACTTGGAGACAGAGGGAGACGGGACTTAGAGACAGAGGGATACGGGACTTGGAGACAGGGAGACGGGATTTGGAGACAGGAGACAGGACTTGGAGACAGAGGGAGACGGGACTTGGAGACAGGAAGACAGGACTTGGAGACAGGAGACGGGACTTGGAGACAGAGGGAGACGGGACTTGGAGACAGAGGGAGACGGGACTTAGAGACAGAGGGAGACGGGACTTTGAGACAGAGGGAGATAAAAAATAACATTGAGACACGAGAAGAGATGGCAAGATGTGAGTTTTTGTGTGTACGATAGTGAATTAAAATAGAACAACAATTGTTTCAGCTGGTTGAATACTTGATAGAATAAAAACGCAGTTCAAACCACTCGAAATAAATACCGCATATTTTAAATTAGTGACGAACATTATTTTGTACTCAAAAAGCCATGAAAACCTTGAAGTAACACTGCGAAAACAAAAAACTCTTACTTATTTCATGACAACAAAAAGTGACTTAACACGCCCCCATGAATGGCATAGAACAATGAGAACGATAGTTAAATATTGATTAACAGCAAAGCTTCAAAGGCCTGGAGTAAGCAAAAATGGAATGACTGAGAAATGCGAAGAGACAAAACAGGCAGAGACACTCGATTGCCTACTGAAAAACTGTTCCATTGCAAATAAATGTCATACCAGTATGACGTTAGGATTAGATGGCCAAGGAAAAAATAAATACATAGAAAACAACCGCTGCTAGTTACTGGCAGTAGTGTAGGTGACGAAAACAAGACGAGAAACTAACCATTTAGTCGAGATACGCATTTCGCAAAGAAAAAAAAGCAATAAATTTTAACTACTTGTCAAACTTGAATTGAAAGTCTATGTTAAAAAATTGGTAAAATATAATTAGAAAATACAGCTGTTGCATTGTAATTAAATAAATACAAGTATTGAGGTTCAAAGACAATAAAATGACTGATAAAAGTTCACAAAGAAAGTTACTAAAAATATTTTTTGACTCGGGAGATTTCGCTAATTAGATGCGATTATAAAATATAAGGTAACTTTTACATTAAAAGTACTATAACAAGGGAAACAAAAAATACATTTAAACAGCCAAAACAGCTTCCGGTAAACAGCGCGAGTAAAAATGTCTAATTAGAGAACGTCAGATGCCTCGTCATGTTATTAGCAGTTAAAGTTTACTAAGCCTCGTGTACATTGTGTCACATTGACGTTTCATTGAATTCGGCGCCTTCAGCGTTGGCTGCCTCTTCGCGGCAGATGCGCACAACAGGCGGCGGTGGCGGTGGCGGAGGTGGAGGCGGCTGTTGACTGGGCTTGGCAGATGCTAACGCCGCTGTAGGTTTATGGCCAAGCAACCCGGTGTACTCAAAATGTGCTGCCCCTGCGTAAGATAAAACACAATAATTCATGAGAGAATTCCATTGAAAACTGAAGCTAGACACGGCTCTGAATCTAGACACGGCTCTGAAGCTAGACACGGTTCTGAATCTAGACACGGCTCTGAATCTAGACACGGTTCTGAATCTAGACACGGCTCTGAATCTAGACACGGCTCTGAATCTAGACACGGCTCTGAATCTAGACACGGCTCTGAATCTAGACACGGCTCTGAATCTAGACACGGTTCTGAAGATAGACATGGCTCTGAATCTAGACACGGCTCTGAATCTAGACACGGCTCTGAATCTAGACACGGCTCTGAATCTAGACACGGCTGAATCTAGACACGGCTCTGAATCTAGACACGGCTCTGAATCTAGACACGGCTCTGAATCTAGACACGGCTCTGAATCTAGACACGGCTCTGAATCTAGACACGGCTCTGAATCTAGACACGGCTCTGAATCTAGACACGGCTCTGAATCTAGACACGGCTCTGAATCTAGACACGGCTCTGAATCTAGACACGGCTCTGAATCTAGACACGGCTCTGAATCTAGACACGGCTCTGAATCTAGACACGGCTCTGAATCTAGACACGGCTCTGAATCTAGACACGGCTCTGAATCTAGACACGGCTCTGAATCTAGACACGGCTCTGAATCTAGACACGGCTCTGAATCTAGACACGGCTCTGAATCTAGACACGGCTCTGAATCTAGACACGGCTCTGAATCTAGACACGGCTCTGAATCTAGACACGGCTCTGAATCTAGACACGGCTCTGAATCTAGACACGGCTCTGAATCTAGACACGGCTCTGAATCTAGACACGGCTCTGAATCTAGACACGGCTCTGAAGTCAGCCCAGACTGGTCCGGAAACTGGGGGCTTGGCGGGGAGTTGTCTCTCCAGTGTCTAGATTCAGAGCTCCGTGTCCTGCTTCAGGTGGCCGCAGGTGTGAAGTCTCACCGGCTCGCTGGGCAAGCCGCTCTGTTGGACTATGCAGGCTGGCTGCGCTCGAGCTGGACAGCGAACCGGAGGTGTTGCCGCCGACGGGACCAGCCAGGCTGAGGGCGCCGGAGAAGGCCGAGCCGCCGACCAGACGCGAGTCCGAGTCGCTGGAGGACGGCAGGCAGGTCTCAACCATGGCTTCTAGCAGGCTGACGAAGTGCTCCGCGTGGCCCTTGTTTTGATTGGCCTGTTGGGTTAAGATAGTATCGATGGCGATTGATGGCTGCATGACGTTAGAAGCTGTCATTGGTCATAAATGATTCTAAAGGTGGTCATTGGTCATAAATGATTCTAAAGGTGGTCATTGGTCATAAATGATTCTAAAGGTGGTCATTGGTCATAAATGATTCTAAAGGTGGTCATTGGTCAAAAATGATTCTAAAAGTGGTCATTGGTCATAAATGATTCTAAAGGTGGTCATTGGTCATAAATGATTCTAAAGGTGGTCATTGGTCATAAATGATTCTAAAGGTGGTCATTGGTGAATATATGATTCTAAAGGTGGTCATTTGGTGAATATATGATTCTAAAGGTGGTCATTGGTCATAAATGATTCTAAAGGTGGTCATTGGTCAAAAATGATTCTAAAGGTGGTCATTAGTGAATATAAATGATTCTAAAGGTGGTCATTAGTGAATATAAATAATTCTAAAGATGGTCATTAGTGAATATAAATGATTCTGAAGGTGGTCATTAGTGAATATAAATGATTCTGAAGGTGATCGTTGGTGAATATAAATGATTCTGAAGGTGGTCGTTGGTGAATATAAATGATTCTGAAGGTGGTCATTGGTGAATATATGATTCTAAAGGTGGTCATTGGTGGATATAAATGATTCTAAAGGTGGTCATTGGTCATAAATGATTCTAAAGGTGGTCATTAGTGAATATAAATGATTCTAAAGGTGGTCATTGGTGGATATAAATGATTATAAAGGTGGTCAATGGTGGATATAAATGATTCTATAGGTGGTCATTGGTGGATATAAATGATTCTAAAGGTGGTCATTGGTGAATATAAATGATTCTAAAGGTGGTCATTGGTGAATATATGATTCTAAAGGTGGTCATTGGTGGATATAAATGATTCTAAAGGTGGTCATTGGTCATAAATGATTCTAAAGGTGGTCATTAGTGAATATAAATGATTCTAAAGGTGGTCATTGGTGGATATAAATGATTATAAAGGTGGTCAATGGTGGATATAAATGATTCTAAAGGTGGTCATTAGTGAATATAAATGATTCTAAAGGTGGTCATTAGTGAATATAAATGATTCTGAAGGTGGTCGTTGGTGAATATAAATGATTCTGAAGGTGGTCGTTGGTGAATATAAATGATTCTGAAGGTGGTCATTGGTGAATATATGATTCTAAAGGTGGTCATTGGTGGATATAAATGATTCTAAAGGTGGTCATTGGTCATAAATGATTCTAAAGGTGGTCATTAGTGAATATAAATGATTCTAAAGGTGGTCATTGTTGGATATAAATGATTATAAAGGTGGTCATTGGTGGATATAAATGATTCTAAAGGTGGTCATTGGTGAATATATGATTCTAAAGGTGGTCATTGGTGGATATAAATGATTCTAAAGGTGGTCATTGGTGAATATAAATGATTCTAAAGGTGGTCATTGGTGAATATATGATTCTAAAGGTGGTCATTGGTGGATATAAATGATTCTAAAGGTGGTCATTGGTGAATATATGATTCTAAAGGTGGTCATTGGTGGATATAAATGATTCTAAAGGTGGTCATTGGTCATAAATGATTCTAAAGGTGGTCATTAGTGAATATAAATGATTCTAAAGGTGGTCAATGGTGGATATAAATGATTCTAAAGGTGGTCATTAGTGAATATAAATGATTCTGAAGGTGGTCATTGGTCAGAGGTCAAGAATGGCGATTTCGATGGCTCTAACAAGCTAAAATGCAGTCGGACCTTAGTAAACTGGCCGGAGAAGCGCCAGAGGCCGCCGAATCCGATGCTCTGCAGGTAGCTGAGCTGCTGCTGGCTTGGCTCCTCTGTGCACAGCATATTCTGTATGATACTGTGCACCGCGTTCAGTATCACCTGATCGTGACAGTTTGCCAGCACGTTGTTAATCTTGGCGTCGATTAGCGAGTATCTAAATAATACAGGAATGACATAAATCTTTTAGTTGCCCAAGCTAAGCTCTAATTTACAGATTAAGCCAAAGTGCAAATGAAATACACGCAGCTCACATGACTGGAAACACTTTAGAGAAAACGACGCTTGCTTCGGCTAAGTATTCGTACAGGATGCGAGACTCATTCTCGTCCGTTGTGTTGCGCACCAGTGTCACCTGGAGTAGATATTGGAGAGAGATAAAATGGTCATGACAATCATAAAGCATTAAAACGGCCCTTCTAAGGGCCGCCACTTTTTCTTTTACTGCCGCTAAGAGTAGTGTGTAAAGAAAACAGAGCGTAAAATTATTTGATCCCCTACGGAATAAAAGGTTTGATTGATTACTACTAAAACTAACATTGCGAAAATAAGTGTAATCTTAGGGGGGGCAGTGGCAGAGCGGTCTAACGCGTGACTGCGCATCAAGGTCGTTGAACTCATTCCGCGGCGAGGCCACATTCATTTGGGGCGCAGACGCGGAGAGAAGGCTTGGGGGGCTTGTCGTACAATTAACACACTCAAAGGCCAACCTCCAAGGCACAGTGAAGTGTACACTGTCTGACGATGAGAAAGTCAGGGCAGATGTACACACCTGTGTGAGCGTATGCCAGCGTACAGTATCTGTGTGCGTGTGTGCTCAGGAGTCAGCGAAACGGGCAGAATTGCCTCTTCGCTGGCTGCGAGTCTACTGTCACCAAATGATGTGCCATTGCCCGCAGCCCTCCTGCAATTATTATTATTAACCTCTCGCTCCCAAACTCTTGCACAGAAAAAATATAATTGGCCGAACTCACCAGCACAGCAAGCATGAGGGCTTGGGTGCGCTCGTCAGTAATGACCTCCGCATTCAGCAGCACGTTATTTTCGTGACAGACGGTGGCTGCGTCGCCGATAGATGGAATCACAGCCTGCGACTGTCCATTGTTGCCAGAGAAATTACTGCCAGACGAGCCAATCGGCAGAATCGGCGGTGGTGGTGGTGGCGGCGGCGGAGGCGGTGGCGGAGGTGGCGAGGGTCCGGCTGGAAGATTCCGAGCTTCAACGCTGCGAGTTCTAGGCGGCAGGCCGCTGCCGGCGCCGAGACCGCCGCTGGCAACAACGGCCCGCTGCGATTTCAATGCGGCGCGCTGAGTCTGTATGTCAATCTCAAAGCTTTTCCACATTTTCATACTGGACACGGTTGCCATGCCGACTGGGATCACTGGGGTCAGAAAATTGGCCTGTCGAAGCCGCGGAAGGAGGAGAGGAGCGGAGAGAAAGAGAGGATTTGAGACTAACTCGCTGGCGGCGGTTAAAAATTATCGAATCGAAGTCAGGTAACACGACATTTGGTTGATTAGTTTAACAGCCCAGCTGTCTTCTAATATGAGTACATGTAGTGCACGAGAACACAAATTCGTCTTCTTTTTCAAAGAAACAATGTGGTGATAAGCGAAGTCTGCGAGGACGATGCAACAACACAAAGGATTTTAGGCAACGAACATAATAGGCGATGTGTGACTTCTAGGAAATTATTATGACTAGATAAATGTAGCTACTATTGGCAATTTCTAATAGGTTTAAAAAAACACACTCGACAAAGGATAATAGGGTCTTAAAATACCAGGTATCAATACCAGGTATACCATGTAGCCTAATAGCCAGAATGTATGTAGCCTAATAGCCAGACTGTATGTAGCCTAATAGCCAGAATGTATTTAGCCTAATAGCCAGACTGTATGTAGCCTAATAGCCAGAATGTATGTAGCCTAATAGCCAGACTGTATTTAGCCGAATAGCCAGAATGTATGTAGCCTAATAGCCAGACTGTATTTAGCCTAATAGCCAGACTGTATTTAGCCTAATAGCCAGAATGTATGTAGCCTAATAGCCAGACTGTATTTAGCCGAATAGCCAGAATGTATGTAGCCTAATAGCCAGACTGTATTTAGCCTAATAGCCAGACTGTATTTAGCCTAATAGCCAGACTGTATGTAGCCTAATAGCCAGACTGTATGTAGTCTAATAGCCAGAATGTATGTAGCCTAATAGCCAGACTGTATGTAGCCTAATAGCCAGACTGTATGTAGTCTAATAGCCAGAATGTATGTAGCCTAATAGCCAGACTGTATGTAGCCTAATAGCCAGACTGTATGTAGCCTAATAGCCAGACTGTATGTAGCCTATTAGCCAGACTGTATGTAGCCTAATAGCCAGACTGCATGTAGCCTAATAGCCAGACTGTATGTAGCCTAATAGCCAGACTGTATGTAGCCTAATAGCCAGACTGTATGTAGCCTAATAGCCAGACTGTATGTAGCCTAATAGCCAGACTGTATGTAGCCTAATAGCCAGACTGTATGTAGCCTATTAGCCAGACTGTAAGTAGCCTAATAGCCAGACTGTATGTAGCCTAATAGCCAGACTGTATGTAGCCTAATAGCCAGACTGTATGTAGCCTAATAGCCAGAATGTATGTAGCCTAATAGCCAGACTGTATGTAGCCTAATAGCCAGACTGTATGTAGTCTAATAGCCAGACTGTATGTAGCCTAATAGCCAGACTGTATGTAGCCTAATAGCCAGACTGTATGTAGCCTAATAGCCAGACTGTATGTAGCCTAATAGCCAGACTGTAAGTAGCCTAATAGCCAGACTGTATGTAGCCTAATAGCCAGACTGTAAGTAGCCTAATAGCCAGACTGTATGTAGCCTAATAGCCAGACTGTATGTAGCCTAATAGCCAGACTGTAAGTAGCCTAATAGCCAGACTGTATGTAGCCTAATAGCCAGACTGTAAGTAGCCTAATAGCCAGACTGTATGTAGCCTAATAGCCAGACTGTAAGTAGCCTAATAGCCAGACTGTATGTAGCCTAATAGCCAGACTGTATGTAGCCTATTAGCCAGACTGTAAGTAGCCTAATAGCCAGACTGTATGTAGCCTAATAGCCAGACTGTATGTAGCCTATTAGCCAGACTGTAAGTAGCCTATTAGCCAGACTGTATTTAGCCAAGTAGCCAGAATGGAGGTGGCACAGAGGGTCAAAAAAAAACAACAAAGACGTTTGCTGCAGCTGTAAATAACAAAGCCTAGAAAATAAACAGAATCTATCTATTTTATTTAGGAAGCGTGAATGGGAGGTGATGGAAAATACGAGACATGTACTTTTATTAGTAGATTAAATTAATAACACTACGACTAGCATTTACTATTTAACAGAAGAGCATTAAGCTGAGTGTAAAATGAATAGCCTAATAATAAGCAAACTATTTGTATCTGTCAGAACAGGTGCTTGAATTGCTGGAACTCCTGCGGCACCGGCTTCCGTTCCAGCACAGAGGCTATGGGATACTCTTCGTCAACATCAGGCTGATAGGAGACAGCTCTGCCAGACGGCGGGCGCCATGGCAGCTCCAGGGTTTTATTGTAAAGCCGATCGAAATCAATGCGATCGAACCAAGGATAGAATCGGGCTGTTCTACGATCGGGTCGGCAGGCCGGCTCGGCTAGCAGGCAGTCTTCAACGAAGGCGCGAGCCTCTGGCGACGGTGTCGGACGCTTGGCTGGCGGCGGGGCTGACGCAGCTGCCGACACGGCCGCGGAAGTTGAACGGGCCTGCCCGCCGAGGGCCTGGGCGTCTGCGGCATGAAGGCGGATCATTAGTAAACTGGCAACCCAGATAGATAATGTCAAACATTATCAAGCTATAATTAGTCTTAACTTGAACCTAAAAGCCTAAACCAAACCAAAAAATTTAATCCGAATCCGAATCGGAATCCTGAAAGCAACCAAAAAACATAAACTGAATCTAAATAAACCCGAAGCGAACCTAGAAACCTAAACGGAGTCTAAATTAAACAAAACATGTCAAAGAAACTTAAACTGAATCTAGTAAGTAAACCTAAAATGAAACAAAACTTAAACTGAATCGAAAAATTCTAAAACGGACCCAAAATCTAAAATGAAATGAAACAAACAACCTACATAAACCTTATCTCCATGTATTCTTACCCAGCAGCTGTTGAGTCAGCTTTCTCCTGTGCTCAACGATGGCCACCTCCTCTGGCACTAGGCCCCAATCAACGTGGCCATCAGAGTCGAAGACATCCTCCTGCTCGCAGAAGCACTCCTGAGTCAGCAGTTCATACAGCACCAGGCCGAGAGCATAGAAGTCGACGGGGCTGCCGTAGCCTGTGAAACATGTTTTTAACACAAGTACTTTAGTTGGCAGGCCCTGAGATCAGCACATTTAAAGTTTTGGGTTCCACTCGAAGGCACACTCAAAGACATTCAAAGACACATTCAAAGACACACTCAAAGACACACTCAAAGACACATTCAAAGACACATTCAAAGACACATTCAAAGACACATTCAAAGACATTCAAAGACACATTCAAAGACACATTCAAAGACATTCAAAGACACATGCAAAGACATTCAAAGACACACTCAAAGACACACTCAAAGACACATTCAAAGACACATTCAAAGACACACTCAAAGACACACTCAAAGACACACTCAAAGACACATTCAAAGACACATTCAAAGACACACTCAAAGACACACTCAAAGACACACTCAAAGACAATTTCAAAGACACACTCAAAGACACACTCAAAGACACACTCAAAGACACAATCAAGACACAGACGCACCCTTTCCGTTAAAGTACTCCGGCGCGGCGTAATAACGAAAGCACGTGACATCGGTGAGCAGCTGCTCAGCGTCGCCGCGACCCGGCTGGCCACACAGCGCCGTGATGGCAAAGTCGGTGAGTTTAACGTAGCCCCGGGCGTCAACAAGCAAATTGGCGGATTGAACATCGCGATGAACGCAGCCAATACAGTGGAGATACTCCAGAGCTAGCACTGTCTGTGCGGCTATGCCTCTAATAGCGTCCTCCTGCGGAGTGAATGCGGATAATAATAATAATTGCAGGAGGGCTGCTGGCAATGGCACATCATTTGGTGACACTAGACCTGAAGCCAGCGAGGAGGCAATTCTGCCCATTTCGCTGACTCCTGAGCGCACAAGCACACAGATACTGTACGCAGGCATACGCTCACACAGGTAGTAAGCTGTGTAAGTACCTGACGATGAGACTTTCTGACGATGAGACGATGATGACGATGAGGAGGTTTGCCCTTGAGTGTGTAAATTGCACGACAAGTACAATTGAGGCCAATTGAATGTGGCCTCGCCGCGGAATCGAGCTCAGCGACCTTGATAAGACCCCTCACGTGAATGCAGCCAGAACTTAATTTGCAATGACGAAGATCAGATGTAAGAAAGTTAATTAAGGCTCACCTTGAAGCTGCTAATAATTCTATTATTTTCATTTCTGTCATAATAATCCAGCAGTGTGCCGTAGGGAAATTCTTCAAGGAAGACGCCGAAGTTGCAGTAGGCGTCGGTGAAAAATCCCAGACCAGCGCGCACAAACGGATTGTCGAACGCGAACAGGAGGCGCCGCTCGTTCAGACAGTCACGAATTTGTCGCTCGAATTCGTTGGCCTTGAAGCCGAGAGCTGTTAGGTTGAAGTGGACCCGGCTGCAGGTCACTATCTTGCAGCGGTAGAGGGCGCCAGTTTTGCGATTGCGCATGAGCGGGCAAGCCGCGTGATGGCCTGCGGAATAGGAAATGAATAGAAATGCTTGAGCACTGGGGCTCTCAATCGCATTGATTGCTTTTGAACGACGGTTAAACGGACCGCTCAAAGGACTGCTCAAAGGACTGCTCAACTGACCGCTCAAAGGACTGCTCAACTGACCGCCCAAAGGGCTGCTCAACTGACCGCCCAAAGGGCTGCTCAACTGACCGCCCAAAGGACTGCTCAACTGACCGCTCAAAGGGGCTGATCAATTGACCGCTCAAAGGACTGCTCAACTGACCGCTCAAAGGGGCTGATCAATTGACCGCTCAAAGGACTGCTAACTGACCGCCCAAAGGGCTGCTCAACTGACCGCTCAAAGGGGCTGATCAATTGACCGCTCAAAGGGCTGCTTAACTGACCGCTCAAAGGGGCTGATCAATTGACCGCTCAAAGGGCTGCTCAACTGACCGCTCAAAGGGGCTGATCAATTGACCGCTTAAAGGGGCTGAGCAATTGACCGCTCAAAGGGGCTCATCAACTGAACGCTCAAAGCGGCTGATCAATTGACCGCTTAAAGGGGCTGCGCAATTGACCGCTCGAAGGGCTGCTCAATTGAACTCTTAAGTCTTAAATTAAGTCTTAAGTCTTAATTGAACTCTTAAATTAAAAAAACGTCAATCAACGACCAATCTGTGCAACAAATTTGCCAGTTAATTGGCCGCCAAAGCCGAGCAATGCACTAAGCGAAGGGTCTCACCTCGGCGAATTGTGTCCTCTCGTTCGACTAGGGCCCATTCGGACCAGTTGATGCGACCCAGCTGGCTGTGCTGCGCGTAATCCTCATAGGGAATGGCTAGGCGACTTTTGAAGGCCTCCAGCCAGACGCTCTCCTCTAAGCGACAATAGCTGGCCGGCTTTTGAAGCTGCTTGCCCGATTTGATTGACAGACTTGGCTGCGGCTCAGTCGACTCATCTGGGCTGTCTTTGCTGTCTTTGGCAGGTTTTTTATTGTGTGTTTCATCGCGACGATCAGTTTTATCAGTCGTAACTAACTCGACCTGGGAGATGCCAGATTCTTGGGCAACCAGCTGTTCGGCTGAAGAAAGAATTTTAGAAAATTTCTATACATATCGGCGGAAATGATAATAACAAGCATCTGATTTCGATAAAAATAGGATTTACTCACCATCGTTATTCAGAAGATCGGAGTCACCCTGGCACTGAGTACTGCACACATCGGCTTCAGCAACAGTTTCACTCATGATCTTATTTCAATCCAAAGCCAAGCAAAATCTTATATGAATAAAATTGAGCTGAAATGCAACTCCGATTTCGTAGTGCGCGCTGAGGCAAAAAACTGCTGAATTAAAAAAATACCTTTTGGACCATAGACAAAGGTGAGATGTATTCAGATTAGTTCATTCGCTTTTTCACTATAATACATTCACTGATAATCTTCCTTAGCGTAGCGATTGGCGGTTTAAAAGGTTACAGAAACAAATAGGAACTGGTACACTTATGAATGGATTAAAACATCTTCTCCCTACCCATCCCCTAGTCTCCATCTCATTCTTTATCATTTTCTAACTCTCTATTCATTCCCCTCTCTGTTTTCCTCTGTCTTATTTAACTTCCCTCTCTGAGTTTCATAATCCCTGTCTCTATAATCTGCACCTCTGTCTCTATAATATGTATTTCTGTCTCAATAATCTGTACCTCTGTCTCTATAATCTGTATTTCTGTCTCTATAATCTGTATTTCTGTCTCAATAATCTGTACCTCTGTCTCTATAATCTGCACCCCTGTCTCTATAATCTGTATTTCTGTCTCTATAATCTGTATTTCTGTCTCTATAATCTGTATTTCTGTCTCTATAATCTGTATTTCTGTCTCTATAATCTGTATTTCTGTCTCTATAATCTGCACCTCTGTCTCTATAAGCTGCACCTCTGTCTCTATAATCTGCACCTCTGTCTCTATAATCTGTATTTCTGTCTCTATAAGCTGCACCTCTGTCTCTATAATATGTATTTCTGTCTCAATAATCTGTACCTCTGTCTCTATAATCTGTACCTCTGTCTCTATAATCTGTATTTCTCTCTCTATATTCTGTAACTCTGTCTCTATAATCTGTACCTCTGTCTCTATAATCTGTAACTCTGTCTCTATAATCTGTATTTGTCTCTATAATCTGTATTTGTCTCTATATTCTGTATTTCTGTCTCTATAATCTGCACCTCTGTCTCTATATTCTGTACCTCTGTCTCTATAATCTGTATTTCTGTCTCTATAATCTGCACCTCTGTCTCTATATTCTGTAACTCTGTCTCTATAATCTGTACCTCTGTCTCTATAATCTGTAACTCTGTCTCTATAATCTGCACCTCTGTCTCTATAATCTGTACCTCTGTCTCTATAATCTGTAACTCTGTCTCTATAATCTGCACCTCTGTCTCTATAATCTGTAACTCTGTCTCTATAATCTGTAACTCTGTCTCTATAATCTGTATTTGTCTCTATAATCTGTATTTGTCTCTATAATCTGCATCTCTGTCTCTATATTCTGTACCTCTGTCTCTATAATCTGTATTTCTGTCTCTATAATCTGTATTACTGTGTTTATAATCTGCACCTCTGTCTCTATATTCTGTACCTCTGTCTCTATAATCTGTATTTCTGTCTCTATATTCTGTAACTCTGTCTCTATAATCTGTACCTCTCTCTCTATAATCTGTAACTCTGTCTCTATAATCTGTATTTCTGTCTCTATATTCTGTATTTCTGTCTCTATAATCTGCACCTCTGTCTCTATATTCTGTACCTCTGTCTCTATAATCTGTATTTCTCTCTCTATATTCTGTAACTCTGTCTCTATAATCTGTATTTCTGTCTCTATATTCTGTACCTCTGTCTCTATAATCTGTATTACTGTCTCTATAATCTGCACCTCTGTCTCTATATTCTGTACCTCTGTCTCTATAATCTGTATTTCTCTCTCTATATTCTGTAACTCTGTCTCTATAATCTGTATTTCTGTCTCTATAATCTGTACCTCTGTCTCTATAATCTGTACCTCTGTCTCTATAATCTGTAACTCTGTCTCTATAATCTGTATTTGTCTCTATAATCTGTATTTGTCTCTATATTCTGTATTTCTGTCTCTATAATCTGCACCTCTGTCTCTATATTCTGTACCTCTGTCTCTATAATCTGTATTTCTGTCTCTATAATCTGTATTACTGTCTCTATAATCTGCACCTCTGTCTCTATAATCTGTAACTCTGTCTCTATAATCTGTATTTGTCTCTATAATCTGTACCTCTGTCTCTATAATCTGTAACTCTGTCTCTATAATCTGTATTTGTCTCTATAATCTGTATTTGTCTCTATAATCTGTTTTTGTCTCTATATTCTGTATTTCTGTCTCTATAATCTGCACCTCTGTCTCTATATTCTGTACCTCTGTCTCTATATTCTGTACCTCTGTCTCTATAATCTGTACCTCTGTCTCTATAATCTGTACCTCTGTCTCTATAATCTGTACCTCTGTCTCTATAATCTGTATTTGTCTCTATATTCTGTATTTCTGTCTCTATAATCTGCACCTCTGTCTCTATATTCTGTACCTCTGTCTCTATATTCTGTACCTCTGTCTCTATAATCTGTATCTCTGTCTCTATAATCTGCACCTCTGTCTCTATATTCTGTACCTCTGTCTCTATAATCTCTACTTTCAATACTAAATTTCTCCCCTGCAGTGTTCGGTGAAACAAAAACATACAGGAAACAGCTAAACGAGCTAATTTTCTGAGGTGCAGCACAGTAAGCGAGGTTATTTCAGTGCAGATACGCAAAATAAAGCTATGGGAGACACGAAATAAGAAAAAATCGAAGCCCATATATTAGCAAATAAAATAAACACACAAAGAACTAGGCAGTGATTAGAACAACGACAACCAAACTTAATCCGAGATAAAAACTGAAAACAGGTTCTAGATTCCGCCAGAAAGTATTGTGAAATTCTATTCTATTGTTGTTTGAAGATGTCATATGGTTGAAAAGTTAATAGAATCTCATGGAGATATATATTGAACGAGTTTAACTTCAAGGTGTGTAGTATTTTTGTATCTAATTTAGGTAGTATAATATATTAATGAGAAGCAAGGATAGGCTTGCATGGCAACCGTGATTTTAAACTAAAAGTTCATCTGTAAACACATTCATGTTATGTTAGAGAATGTGGCGTTAATCTGGACAACAAGCAAAGTGAAAACAGTGCAACAGTAAAATATAAAAAATTATCTAATTTATCTGAATACTATATCAAACCTAAACATATTTTCTGCACTTTTCTCACGCAGGGAACTGAGGGATGAGAAGGCAGGGAACTGAGGGATGGGAAGGCAGGGAACTGAGGGATGGGAAGGCAGGGAACTGAGGGATGGGAAGGCATAGAACTGAGGGATGGGAAGGCAGGGAACTGAGGGATGAGAAGGCAGGGAACTGAGGGATGGGAAGGCAGGGAACTGAAGGATGGGAAGGCAGGGAACTGAGGGATGGGAAGGCAGGGAACTGAGGGATGGGAAGGCAGGGAACTGAGGGATGGGAAGGCATGGAACTGAGGGGTTGGAAGGCATAGAACTGAGGGGTTGGAAGGCAGGGAACTGAGGGGTTGGAAGGCAGGGAACTGAGGGGTTGGAAGGCATAGAACTGAGGGGTTGGAAGGCAGGGAACTGAGGGGTTGGAAGACAGGGAACTGAGGGGTTGGAAGGCAGGGAACTGAGGGGTTGGAAGGCAGGGAACTGAGGGGTGAGAAGGCAGGGAACTGAGGGATGGGAAGGCAGGGAACTGAGGGATGGGAAGGCATAGAACTGAGGGATGGGAAGGCAGGGAACTGAGGGATGAGAAGGCAGGGAACTGAGGGATGGGAAGGCAGGGAACTGAGGGATGGGAAGGCAGGGAACTGAGGGGTTGGAAGGCAGGGAACTGAGGGGTTGGAAGGCAGGGAACTGAGGGGTTGGAAGGCAGGGAACTGAGGGGTGAGAAGGCAGGGAACTGAGGGATGGGAAGGCAGGGAACTGAGGGATGAGAAGGCAGGGAACTGAGGGATGGGAAGGCAGGGAACTGAAGGATGGGAAGGCAGGGAACTGAGGGATGGGAAGGCAGGGAACTGAGGGATGGGAAGGCAGGGAACTGAGGGATGGGAAGGCATGGAACTGAGGGGTTGGAAGGCATAGAACTGAGGGGTTGGAAGGCAGGGAACTGAGGGGTTGGAAGGCAGGGAACTGAGGGGTTGGAAGGCATAGAACTGAGGGGTTGGAAGGCAGGGAACTGAGGGGTTGGAAGGCAGGGAACTGAGGGGTTGGAAGGCAGGGAACTGAGGGGTTGGAAGGCAGGGAACTGAGGGGTGAGAAGGCAGGGAACTGAGGGATGGGAAGGCAGGGAACTGAGGGATGGGAAGGCATAGAACTGAGGGATGGGAAGGCAGGGAACTGAGGGATGAGAAGGCAGGGAACTGAGGGATGGGAAGGCAGGGAACTGAGGGATGGGAAGGCAGGGAACTGAGGGGTTGGAAGGCAGGGAACTGAGGGGTTGGAAGGCAGGGAACTGAGGGGTTGGAAGGCAGGGAACTGAGGGGTGAGAAGGCAGGGAACTGAGGGATGGGAAGGCAGGGAACTGAGGGATGGGAAGGCATAGAACTGAGGGATGGGAAGGCAGGGAACTGAGGGATGAGAAGGCAGGGAACTGAGGGATGGGAAGGCAGGGAACTGAGGGATGGGAAGGCAGGGAACTGAGGGGTTGGAAGGCATAGAACTGAGGGGTTGGAAGGCAGGGAAATGAGGGGTTGGAAGGCAGGGAACTGAGGGGTTGGAAGGCAGGGAACTGAGGGGTTGGAAGGCATAGAACTGAGGGGTTGGAAGGCAGGGAACTGAGGGGTTGGAAGGCAGGGAACTGAGGGGTTGGAAGGCAGGGAACTGAGGGGTTGGAAGGCAGGGAACTGAGGGGTGAGAAGGCAGGGAACTGAGGGATGGGAAGGCAGGGAACTGAGGGATGAGAAGGCAGGGAACTGAGGGATGGGAAGGCAGGGAACTGAAGGATGGGAAGGCAGGGAACTGAGGGATGGGAAGGCAGGGAACTGAGGGATGGGAAGGCAGGGAACTGAGGGATGGGAAGGCATGGAACTGAGGGGTTGGAAGGCAGGGAACTGAGGGGTTGGAAGGCAGGGAACTGAGGGGTTGGAAGGCAGGGAACTGAGGGGTTGGAAGGCATAGAACTGAGGGGTTGGAAGGCAGGGAACTGAGGGGTTGGAAGGCAGGGAACTGAGGGGTTGGAAGGCAGGGAACTGAGGGGTTGGAAGGCAGGGAACTGAGGGGTTGGAAGGCATAGAACTGAGGGGTTGGAAGGCAGGGAACTGAGGGGTTGGAAGGCATAGAACTGAGGGATGGGAAATGGCAGATAATGAAGTGGTCACACGGTGTGTCGTCAATTCTCATGATCATAAAACTCAGACATGACAGAACTGCTGCGAACACATTGTGACAGTTGGAAGGCGAATGAAACTAAGCGGCGACTAAATTGAGCGGAGTTAAATAAATAATAAAAATGAAATTTAGCGCGGAAATGCGGCAAAAGCTGGAATTAAATGCTGGTCAGCGCACTGCCAATCTGAGGTTGTCAAATACTTAACTTTAAATCTTTTACTAAGGTAATATTCTATTTCCAAACAATTTTTTTCCAGCATATTCTCGTAGCTTAATATGTAAAACTAGCAAAATGGGATGAAAAAATTAAATTCAAATCATTATCAACTCAAGCAGAATATGAAACAATTCCAAAACGAGATTTTATTCCGGGTGACCCAGCTTTCAAATCAATCAAAACAATCAGAATTAGTATCTTACCTGCGGCACCTGATAAATCTGCTGTTTCTGTTGCGTCACAGCTACTGTTCTGCTGGTAGCGGGGGAGTCTGCGACACCACCGGACGCTGCCGCCGCAGCCGCCGCAGCTTCGCAACATTTCTGCCGCGCAACTGGAGCTGCGTTTGACGCTGCGGCAACGACAATGAATGAGGACTGCGACTGTTGCTGCTGCAGCAGAGGCGGTGAGGAACTGCTGGGCACTGCTGGCGACGCCTGCTGCTGCTGCTGCTGCTGCGGCAGTTCACTAAGACTCTCTGTCGAGTTGCTTTCAACAACCATCGGGCCGACCAAGGGACAGGCTAAAATTTATTATGCGAATCATAAAAATAAGCTGAAAAAAAGAAAAAAAGAGAAGATAGTGACGAAAAAATGGAATCGAAAGAAGAGGGGATGGGGAGGGAGGTAGAGAGGATGATGGAAGATGGGGAGGGAGGGAGAGAGGATGAGGGAAGATGGGGAGGGAGGGAGAGAGGATGAGGGAAGGGGAGGGAGGGAGAGAGGATGATGGAAGATGGGGAGGGAGGGAGAGAGGATGATGGAACATGGGAAGGGAGGCAGAGAGGATGATGGAAGATGGGGAGGGAGGGAGAGAGGATGATGGAAGATGGGGAGGGAGGGAGAGAGGATGATGGAACATGGGAAGGGAGGCAGAGAGGATGATGGAAGATGGGGAGGGAGGGAGAGAGGATGATGGAAGATGGGGAGGGAGGGAGAGAGGATGAGGGAAGGGGAGGGAGGGAGAGAGGATGATGGAAGATGGGGAGGGAGGGAGAGAGGATGATGGAACATGGGAAGGGAGGCAGAGAGGATGATGGAAGATGGGGAGGGAGGGAGAGAGGATGATGGAAGATGGGGAGGGAGGGAGAGAGGATGATGGAAGATAGGGAGGGAGGGAGAGAGGATTATGGAACATGGGGAGGGAGGGAGAGAGGATGATGGAAGATGGGGAGGGAGGGAGAGAGGATGATGGAACATGGGAAGGGAGGCAGAGAGGATGATGGAAGATGGGGAGGGAGGGAGAGAGGATGATGGAAGATGGGGAGGGAGGGAGAGGATAATGGAAGATGGGAGAGTAGAGTAAAGAGGAGAGGGACATAAGGGAGAAGTGGTGTTTAGTCAGATCGGTAAATTAAGAAATATCGATTTCTCAGAAAGCATGCATCGACTGTATCAAGCAGTCTACAATAACAAGTGCTCGCTCACGCTTGACATGAAAGCGCAGGTGGCAGCGGCTGCGAACCTCCTCGGAGACGGCCACCAGAGCGGTGAGGTAGGCCACTGTGTTAGGCGTCACTTCGTATTTGTCGCTGTCAGTTGAGGAGTTTCGATAAAAGCGTAAAATAAAAAAGTCGCATATTTTCTAAGTATCCTACTTACAAACAGATTAATCAGTAGGCTATATGCGCAAAAAATTCTACAAACCGCTTATCCGGCTTGGCCACAATGGACAGCAGCATGGAGAGGACTCGAACTGTGCGGGACAGAGTCTTGGCGCTCGGATGCCGAAAGCCTTTCAATAGGTGGCCAACCAGAGCGAAGTGAAAGTTCTCGCGAAACGACAGGCCAACGCAATTGTCCAGCTGTTTATAGGAGATGTGCAGAATTAGAGGCTGCCTATACTCCATCATGATGCTCTCCAGGGAGCGATCGGTAAATAAGTCTGGAAGCAGTTTTTAACGATAATTTATGTCACTAAGTCGCTAGGAGAGGAGAGGATTGTAGTAGTAAGAGCTAAGGATTTCTGATCGAGAAGTCGGGAGTTCGAATCTCAGAGCAGCCTTGGCAGCCTCAAGTAGGACACTTAATTAGCCATTGCTTCTGTTCACCCAGCAGACTCCAGATCCACTGGCTGAACATCAAGCCTACAAGTTTGAGTCATTTCTGTAATGCCTACGGTTAGAACTTATTAATAAAATGAACGACTGCACAAACTAAGGATCTGGGAAAACGAATGCTCAATGTGAGGATTTGGGAGAACGACTGCTCAACTTGAGGATCTGGGAGAACGACAGCTCAACTTAAGGATCTGGTAAAATGACTGCTCAACATGAGTATCTGGGAGAACGACTGCTGAATCTGAGGATCTGGAAGAATGACTGCTCAATCTAAAGATCTGGGGGAACGACTGCTCAACATGAGTATCTGGGAGAAACGACTGCTCAACATGAGTATCTGGGAGAAACGACTGCTCAACATGAGTATCTGGGAGAAACGACTGCTCAACATGAGTATCTGGGAGAAACGACTGCTCAATATGAGTATCTGGGAGAAACGACTGCTCAATATGAGTATCTGGGAGAAACGACTGCTCAACATGAGTATCTGGGAGAAACGACTGCTCAACATGAGTATCTGGGAGAAAACGACTGCTCAACATGAGTATCTGGGAGAAACGACTGCTCAACATGAGTATCTGGGAGAAACGACTGCTCAACATGAGTATCTGGGAGAAACGACTGCTCAACATGAGTATCTGGGAGAAACGACTGCTCAATATGAGTATCTGGGAGAAACGACTGCTCAACATGAGTATCTGGGAGAAACGACTGCTCAACATGAGTATCTGGGAGAAACGACTGCTCAACATGAGTATCTGGGAGAAACGACTGCTCAATATGAGTATCTGGAAGAATTACTGCTCAATCTAAAGATCTGGGGGAACGACTGCTCAACCTGAGGATCTGATGCTCGATAACTTTTTGTTCATAGGCTTGATATAACTGATTGATTATTGATACGCTACTAATAGGGCATTGTGCACGCACCCTGATTGTCCAGATTATCTATGCACTGCTCCAGCAGAGCCAGTCCGGCGGCGTAAAGGCCGACTTCGTCCAGTTGCAATACGCACAGCGCAATCCAGAAGATGTGCTTGTGAATTGGCGAACTGGGATTCAGCAGTGGCAGCAGGCGGGTCACAGACAGTATGGTGGCTTCGATGAGGGTCAGGTCGGAGTTCCAATGCGAGTCCAGGCTGCGGTGCGTGCGGACATCCTTGTCGATGACCTCCGGATCATGCGCGTAGCTCTCCAACGATTTGACCATGATTCGCAGCAGGTGTTTGATCTCATTCTCCGACACTGATTTGGAGATGCAGCCAAGAACAATGATGGCGCGATACTGCAGAGCCGGATTGTGCTGGAAAGCGAAACGTTTGGCTAGCTGAGTCCACTGCTCCAGCCAGTTGCAGTTGCGGATGTCCTTCATCACGGCTGCAATGAGAAGAGAGAATTCGTTTTCAGAAATGAAACCACCGATAGTAGCTGAAAAAATTATACTACTGATAGTAGCTGAATTAATATACTACTGATAGTAGGTGAATAAATTATTCTACTGATAGTAGCTAAATAAATTATACTACTGAAAGTAGCTGAATAAATTATACTACTGAAAGTAGCTAAATAAATTATACTACTGATAGTAGCTGAATAAATTATACTACTGATAGTAGCTAAATAAATTATACTACTGAAAGTAGCTGAATAAATTATACTACTGAAAGTAGCTGAATAAATTATACTACTGAAAGTAACTGCAAAAATCCTACTATTACTATGGCTGAAGTGAATGGTGCTAAATATTCATACTAATGATAGCCGCTGAATTAAATGCTATTTTTTCTACAATACTTCTGACAGTAGCTGAAAAGTAGTTTATCCCCACAAGCCCTAAGTTTGCCACTGGAACCTGAGCGACGGTGCCCTGTAAAAAATTCGGCTGCTTCTTCGGCGGGTTTTTTGTGCAAAATAGGAGTGGAATCTACCAAAATCCCCCCTATCTCGCAAGAGTTAAAGAAACCACCCAGGAAGCAGCCGATGTAACCGTAAATTGTGCGGAAACCGCCGAAGAATCACCCGAACCAGTGGCCCATGGGACAACCAGAGAATTATTAACGGGCGATTTCTCGGCGGTTTCTGAGCATGGAATCTTCCGAACTGGAGGATTCTTTGGGTGATTCCATTTCGCCACCAAGAAGCACCGAGAAAACGCCCAGTTGGGTAGATTCTAAGCATGGAATCATCCGATTGGTATGTTTCCAGCGTTCGGCTGTTTCTTTTTCTGGAAACACCGCAGATTCCAACTGGAATCACCCAAAGAAACATCCCTATTTTTTAGCGGGTGGGGGCATAGTCCGAAAGGTCCGACAAGTTTTCGGTGAATTGTCGTACTTACTACTACTAATAGTAGCTGGATTAAATGATACGCCGAGAGTTACTAAATTTAAAGATACTACTAACAGTCGCTGCATTGATTTAATGTCTTACCGGACAGAACCTCCAGCAATGTGTCAGTGAGCAATTCTAAGCTACTTAGAGGCAGACGCTCCGGCGGTTGCGACGACCAACAGGTGTTGCCGGAAGCGGCAGCTGCGGCTGCGGCTGCGGCGGCGGCGGCGGCAGCAGCAGCAGCCGCAGCAGCCGCAGCGTTCGCAGTCTCGCCAGCGCTTGAGACAGCCCTGTCGCCTGATTTGGTGCGAAATGCGCTAACAGTGGCGCTCTTTACGGATGAGATGCCGAACACCTGGTAGTACTCTGTCAGGGTGAACTCAGTCAGGTAGTGCTTCAGGTGGCGCTGAGTGCTCTCTGTGAATAGTTAACATTGATAGCTAGTAAATGATATGTCCGTTCGTGACACATCAAAAACTAGACATAGTTAGGAAAGCAACATTTTAATTACCGCTAAGTTCAAGCTGACAGGTGCAAAGCGAGTGAATGATGTTAATCACTAGGCCGTGAATTGAGGCGCGCAGGGATAGAGGTCCGGTGCAAACCAGCAGAGTGACGATGTGAAACAGTAGCGGCAGGTGGGTGGCAACTGAAAATTTAGTAATTGAGTAAATATAGATTAATTGAGCCAGTGCTCAACACAAGAATCTGGAGAAACGACTGCTCAACCTAAGAAACTGGGAAAACGACTGCTCAATCTGATTATCTTTGAGAACGACTGCACAAACTAAGGATCTGGGAGAACGAATGCTCAATGTGAGGATTTGGGAGAACGACTGCTCAACCTGAGGATCTGGAGAAACGACTGCTCAACCTGAGGATCTGGAGAAACGACTGCTCAACCTGAGGATCTGGAGAAACGACTGCTCAACCTGAGGATCTGGGAGAACGACTGCTCAACCTAAGGAACACGGATAACAAATGCTCAGCTCGAAGATCTGGGAGAACGACTGCTCAATCTGAGGATCTGGAGAAACGACTGCTCAATCTGAGGATCTGGGAGAACGACTTCGTGCTTCGCTTACCATTCAGCGAGTTGTTAAACGATAGCATGAGCAAATAGCGTAGCAGGATGGCTATATCGTTCCACATATTGTGAGCCTCCAGAGTTGCAGTTGGCGAAGTGCAGGTCTCCGCTATGATCTGTAAATTAATGCGAGAATGATTACCATAGAATTAGTAGATTACAGCCAGCATAGAGGAGACTCTGGTGCCAAAAAGTGGAGTTTTTTGTAACTCACGTGACAGAGGCGAGTGATGACCTTCTCTGACACTAGCTGCACATTGGACGCCGCCAGAGCCACGGCTGTGTCGGCCATGATCTCGGCTGGCAGGCTGCCGAATCCGCCGGCCACGCTGCGCTCGATGAAGCAATTGAGCACGGTGTCCAGCAGTTCGTGAAGCTCGCCGAAATTCGACCAGATCTTGGCTTGGAAATTGGGATACATCTCCACCTGGGAGAGTGTGACAGTGATAAGCTTGTCCAGGATGCAGACCACCTTCTGACGCTTGTTTTCATCGGGGTGGCGACAGAAGCGGACTAGGTTCTTCAGCCAGGGGCTCATGTACTCAAGGCACAGGTGCTTCATGTCGATGGACGATTGAAGGAAGCCCTGCGAATTGGCGGATACAATTTCAGTGCGTGACAGACAGACAGACAGACAGACAGGCAGACTCACCTGGATGCACTCCTCCAAGAACTCCAGTGTGAGGTGGGGCTCATTCTGAGACAGAGTATTGGAGATGTCCTTAATAAACAGAGTGTTGTTAGCTGGAATGCACAATCCCGTAGTCTCCAATAGTTGGCCTTCGATCTTTAGGTCAAAGGTCTGAGTCAGGGCGCACAGTAGATTGTAGGCCGCAGAGCGCAGATTCGGATCACTGGAGCCCAGGTTGAGCAGGGCCTGAGATTTTGTTTGAAAATAGTTATGTTTTTAAAGTTTTTTTAAAGTTGGCTTTCACACACCCACACACCCAGTTGGTTGTCACACACCCAGTTGGTTGTCACACACACCCAGTTGGTTGTCACACACCCAGTTGGTTGTCACACACACCCAGTTGGTTGTCACACACCCAGTTGGTTGTCACACACACCCAGTTGGTTGTCACACACCCAGTTGGTTGTCACACACACCCAGTTGGTTGTCACACACACCCAGTTGGTTGTCACACACCCAGTTGGTTGTCACACACACCCAGTTGGTTGTCACACACCCAGTTGGTTGTCACACACACCCAGTTGGTTGTCACACACCCAGTTGGTTGTCACACACCCAGTCAGTTGGTTGTCACACACACCCAGTTGGTTGTCACACACCCAGTCAGTTGGTTGTCACACACCCTCAGTTGGTTGTCACACACACCGTTGGTTGTCACACACACCCAGTCAGTTGGTTGTCACACACACCCAGTTGGTTGTCACACACACCCAGTTGGTTGTCACACACACCCAGTCAGTTGGTTGTCACACACCCTCAGTTGGTTGTCACACACACCGTTGGTTGTCACACACACCCAGTCAGTTGGTTATCACACACACCCAGTTGGTTGTCACACACCCTCAGTTGGTTGTCACACACACCCAGTCAGTTGGTTGTCACACACACCCAGTTGGTTGTCACACACACCCAGTTGGTTGTCACACACACCCAGTCAGCTTACTATGTTAAGCAGAGTGCCGGGCACATCGCGGGGCCGAATCTTGGTGTGAACAATGGCGTCAGTTTGAGATAGTTCCCATCGTTTTCGAATGTGTGCAATGCTCTGCACAATGGATTCACAGCTGTCGTGAATGAATGAGAGCGGCCCGCTATCGTTTGTGATAGTAAGGGTGAATTGATTGTCGTCGACTAGGCACACCTAGAGAGTGGAAGGGCAAAATGTGACATTCTGACGTTCCGCTAAACATAATTTTTATTAATAACTGATTCATGATTAACTAATTAATAATAGTGGAGTCGGGAATCGAGCCCCAGACCTTTAAGTCATGAGTCCGACACTCTAACCACTAAGCTACAATCTATCGAAACGCTGCACGTCCGCTCGTCCGCTCGTCCGCTACACGCTACTTTTAATAGTAATTAGCAGTCATCTAAATAGCAGAGAAATCCGAGCCTCATTGCCCTCGTCGCATTGAGATATCAGCTGGATTATGATGGATGCGGGTTAGGGTTGTTCCAGCCTCCCCCTACCCTGATTTACCTCCGATCCAGTCTCTGCTAGCCGTGTCTCGCCCCGCCCGTATCCGCTTACACACACACACACACACACACACAATTATTCCATCAAACCCGTAGTGATGCATTTGGCCTCTCATTTTTGTTAATATCGCGCACCTGTGAAACTGCATCAAACTCCCTCCTAGGATCTTAAGCCGATGGAATGGGATTTGGGACGAATTACTAGAGAAATAAAGCCATCGCATTTTGCTTGTTTAGCTGTACTTGAAATCAACAAGGCTTTAATAAATTATACCTGCTAATTTTAAGCCTTAACAAATTGAAACGGTGGTGGAAGCAACATATACGTTTCTAGTTGTTGCAATGTCTATGGCCGTTTTTCGGCCGTTTTTCATTATACTCGTAGTTTAACATACAAGATTCAGTTCCAAGATCCCAGATCTAGTTCCTAGATCCCAGATCTAGTTCCTAGATCTGTATATTTTAAATTATGATTATTGAAATCCCAACTATAAACATTTTATATAAGCCGAATCTTAGATTATCCTAACTTTTCTTTCCAGTCCTGAGTTCTGACTTCTAAGTTCTAAGTTCCGAGTCTAGAAGTCCCGAGTCTAGAAGTCCCGAGTCTAGAAGTCCCGAGTCTAGAAGTCCCGAGTCTAGAAGTCCCTAGTTTAGAGGTCCCGAGTCTAGAAGTCCCGAGTCTAGGAGTCCCCAGTTTAGAGGTCCCGAGTCTAGAAGTCCTCCCGAGTCTAGGAGTCCCTAGTTTAGAGGTCCCGAGTCTAGAAATCCAGAGTCTAGAAGTCCCGAGTCTAGAAGTCCCTAGTCTAGAAGTCTCGAGTCTAGAAGTCCCGAGTCTAGAAGTCCCTAGTCTAGAAGTCCCGAGTCTAGAAGTCCCTAGTCTAGAAGTCTCGAGTCTAGAAGTCCCGAGTCTAGAAGTCCCGAGTCTAGAAGTCCCTAGTCTAGAAGTCCCGAGTCTAGAAGTCCCTAGTCTAGAAGTCCCTAGTCTAGAAGTCCCTAGTCTAGAAGTCCCGAGTCTAGAAGTCCAGAGTCTAGGAGTCCCTAGTTTAGAGGTCCCGAGTCTAGAAATCCAGAGTCTAGAAGTCCCGAGTCTAGAAGTCCCTAGTCTAGAAGTCTCGAGTCTAGAAGTCCCTAGTCTAGAAGTCTCGAGTCTAGAAGTCCCGAGTCTAGAAGTCCCGAGTCTAGAAGTCCCTAGTCTAGAAGTCCCGAGTCTAGGAGTCCCTAGTTTAGAGGTCCCGAGTCTAGAAGTCCTCCCGAGTCTAGGAGTCCCTAGTTTAGAGGTCCCGAGTCTAGAAATCCAGAGTCTAGAAGTCCCGAGTCTAGAAGTCCCGAGTCTAGAAGTCCCTAGTCTAGAAGTCCCGAGTCTAGAAGTCCCTAGTCTAGAAGTCCCTAGTCTAGAAGTCCCGAGTCTAGAAATCCAGAGTCTAGGAGTCCCTAGTTTAGAAGTCCTTAGTTTAGAATTTATCCTGGAATCTAGAATCTGTAACCTAGTTATTAAACAGCCAATAATCCAGACTTCATTACAACCAAAAGAGTAGAGCAAAACCTAATATTTACAAAGCAGAATTTCTGACCATTTCAATCTCTGAGGCGTAGTAGACATCGTTCAGCAGGACATTGTGACCAAGAACTTTGCTCTTCTCGGCGCTAGTGATTTGAATAGCCTGCGGCCCAACTTTAATGCACACTTTAGTATCCTTGTGGCTCAGTTTCAAAGCGTTGTTGAACACTTTGAGATCCTCTTCTAGTAGAAGAGTGCCGCCCGGTAATTTCTGCTGATCCGGTGCAATGTACTCAGCAAGGCGACTGGGAGACTCCACAAAGATGAGCTTGCGGCTGTTCTTCAGCGGAGACAGAATGTGCTCGTGGTACTTGGTGTACTCACGCACCCAGTTGTTGCAGTTGTAGATGTAGACATTGTTCAGATTAGGGTAGAATTTTTCAGTTGTGACCACAAACCAGCGATTTAGGCAGTCGGATTTGAATCGGTTCTCGGCGCAGGTGTGAGTGAAGTCGATCACGAGGTCGAAAGATTTGTGATAGTGCTGCTTCAGGGTTAGAAGCACGTGGTAGACGAGCAGGTCTGAGTTTACCTCCGTGTGCCTGTGGGGGAGAGAGTACACATAGACACCATAGACACTGGTGCCTGAGGGAGAGAGTAACACATATACACTGGTGCCTGAGGGAGAGAGTAACACACAGACACTGGTGGCTGAGGGAGAGAGTAACACAGACACTGGTGGCTGAGGGAGAGAGTAACACACAGACACTGGTGGCTGAGGGAGAGAGTAACACAGACACTGGTGGCTGAGGGAGAGAGTAACACACAGACACTGGTGGCTGAGGGAGAGAGTAACACATATACACTGGTGCCTGAGGGAGAGAGTAACACACAGACACTGGTGGCTGAGGGAGAGAGTAACACAGACACTGGTGGCTGAGGGAGAGAGTAACACACAGACACTGGTGGCTGAGGGAGAGAGTAACCCACAGACACTGGTGGCTGAGGGAGAGAGTAACACACAGACACTGGTGGCTGAGGGAGAGAGTAACACACAGACACTGGTGGCTGAGGGAGAGAGTAACACACAGACACTGGTGGCTGAGGGAGAGAGTAACATAGACACTGGTGCCTGAGGGAGAGAGTAACACATATACACTGGTGCCTGAGGGAGAGAGTAACACACAGACACTGGTGGCTGAGGGAGAGAGTAACACAGACACTGGTGGCTGAGGGAGAGAGTAACACACAGACACTGGTGGCTGAGGGAGAGAGTAACACACAGACACTGGTGGCTGAGGGAGAGAGTAACACACAGACACTGGTGGCTGAGGGAGAGAGTAACACATATACACTGGTGCCTGAGGGAGAGAGTAACACACAGACACTGGTGGCTGAGGGAGAGAGTAACACATATACACTGGTGCCTGAGGGAGAGAGTAACACACAGACACTGGTGGCTGAGGGAGAGAGTAACATAGACACTGGTGCCTGAGGGAGAGAGTAACACATATACACTGGTGCCTGAGGGAGAGAGTAACACACAGACACTGGTGGCTGAGGGAGAGAGTAACACAGACACTGGTGGCTGAGGGAGAGAGTAACACACAGACACTGGTGGCTGAGGGAGAGAGTAACACACAGACACTGGTGGCTGAGGGAGAGAGTAACACACAGACACTGGTGGCTGAGGGAGAGAGTAACACATATACACTGGTGCCTGAGGGAGAGAGTAACACACAGACACTGGTGGCTGAGGGAGAGAGTAACACAGACACTGGTGGCTGAGGGAGAGAGTAACACAGACACTGGTGGCTGAGGGAGAGAGTAACACACAGACACTGGTGGCTGAGGGAGAGAGTAACACACAGACACTGGTGGCTGAGGGAGAGAGTAACACACAGACACTGGTGGCTGAGGGAGAGAGTAACACACAGACACTGGTGCCTGAGGGAGAGAGTAACACACAGACACTGGTGCCTGAGGGTGAGAGTAACACACAGACACTGGTGGCTGAGGGAGAGAGTAACACACAGACACTGGTGGCTGAGGGAGAGAGTAACCCACAGACACTGGTGGCTGAGGGAGAGAGTAACACACAGACACTGGTGGCTGAGGGAGAGAGTAACACACAGACACTGGTGGCTGAGGGAGAGAGTAACACACAGACACTGGTGGCTGAGGGTGAGAGTAACCCACAGACACTGGTGGCTGAGGGTGAGACTGTGCTGAGTGAGCAGGTACTCACTTAAACCGCCTAGCAATGTAATAGAACACAGGCAGGTTAGCACGGCTGTAGCCGGCCTGGTAGAAAATGTTGAGACTCTTGACACTCTTAAACTCCTCCTTCTCGGCGATGTTGCTCTTGGACATGAACTCTTCGAATTTCACACTGCTCATGTCCATGCTGCTCCACCTGGCGCGGAGTGAGACGAATTTTTATAGCTTTTGAAGATCTATGTCGAATAGCTTAAGATCTTTCGCCATGGGGAATGACAAGGGGGGTATTGAAATACTGTTTAAGCCTCTTATCTCGAATCTATATTGGTTACGTTATAAACATTTTGTGAGCACAAAACTATCGCTATACCAGGCACCCGTCGAGCATAATTGAACATTTTAGCCCGTGTTGAGCATTTTCATGCTATTGTTAACTGCACATGGCCATTACGCGACGAATCTGAATGCTGTTCAGTCATTGGACTGGGAAGACGCCACACCCTCACCATCACCATCAATTACCTCATCTACAGCTGGGTGAATTGAAGCAACGCAGAGTTAAGTGTCTTGCTGAAGGACACAATTTTCTCCAGTGGATTCAGGAATCTAACCCCCGACCTTCAAGTCGTGAATCTGACACTTATAACCATTAACCTACAACCTACAAGAAAGGCGAGTAAATGACTCACGAAGACTCAATAGAGCGGTGCTCAGGCGGTCCCAGGTGAGCCAGCACCGTCACCAGCTTGTCGAACGGTCGCCGGCCAATCTGTCGATGATCGCGCGAGCTGCTAAGAAAGTCGCCAATCCGCTCCTGGTTCATCCAGAGCAGTCGGTGCAGCAGGAACAGGTGCGAGTCGCTTAGGGGTGCATTGTAATTGTACTCGGCGTCGGCTGCGGCTGCTGTGACGGCCCCAACAGCGCCTGGGGCCGAAGTGGCTGCGGTCGGAGTGGCGAAAATCGCAGCTGAGGCTGCGCTATCGGCTGACGCGTCAGCGTCGGCAGCCGGTGGACTCTCCGAAAGGCGTTTAAAGAAGTCTCGGCAGGATGAAAAATGCCGCTGAACGTAATCGTTGAAAACCAGCATATGCAGCTCCTTGCTGAAGGTGATCTGGCCCGCTATGCTCTGCAGCAGTTTGCTCAGGAAGGTGAGACCGCGCTTCACCTTTGTCGGCGGCTCGGATGCGCACAGGCCGTACTCGAATGGCGACACGATGGCCGGATTGATGAAGCGAAGGAACATGATGGTGCCAATGACGGAGATGATCTGCTCGTCTGTGCTGCTGTGGCCGAAGCGTTGGCTGATTACTTGCAGTAGGCAGTGCGACATCAGCTTCAGCTGCTTGGGAAATCTGCGAGGTTGGTGAAGTTCTGGATAGACAATGGTGCAGCAGCTGAGTGTGCACTGAACCAATCCGCCTCATAAACACGATCAGTCCGCCACCTACTCCCAACCTGTCCGCCACCTACTCCCAACCTGTCCGCCACCTACTCCCAACCTGTCCGCCACCTACTCCCAACCTGTCCGCCACCTACTCCCAACCTATCCGTCACCTACACCCGACCTATCCGTCACCTACACCCAACCTGTCCGCCACCTACTCCCAACCTGTCCGCCACCTACTCCCAACCTGTCCGCCACCTACTCCCAACCTGTCCGCCACCTACTCCCAACCTATCCGTCACCTACACCCGACCTATCCGTCACCTACACCCAACCTGTCCGCCACCTACTCCCGACCTATCCGTCACCTACACCCGACCTATCCGTCACCTACACCCGACCTGTCCGCCACCTACTCCCAACCTGTCCGCCACCTACTCTCAACCTGTCCGCCACCTACTCCCAACCTGTCCGCCACCTACTCCCAACCTGTCCGCCACCTACTCCCAACCTGTCCGCCACCTACTCCCAACCTGTCCGCCACCTACTCCCAACCTGTCCGCCACCTACTCCCAACCTGTCCGCCACCTACTCCCAACCTGTCCGCCACCTACTCCCAACCTGTCCGCCACCTACTCCCGACCTATCCGTCACCTACACCCGACCTATCCGTCACCTACACCCGACCTATCCGTCACCTACACCCAACCTGTCCGCCACCTACTCCCGACCTATCCGTCACCTACACCCGACCTATCCGTCACCTACACCAACCTGTCCGCCACCTACTCCCGACCTATCCGTCACCTACACCCGACCTATCCGTCACCTACACCCGACCAGTCCGCCACCTACTCCCAACCTGTCCGCCACCTACTCCCAACCTGTCCGCCACCTACTCCCAACCTGTCCGCCACCTACTCCCAACCTGTCCGCCACCTACACCCGACCTATCCGTCACCTACACCCGACCTATCCGTCACCTACACCCAACCTATCCGTTACCTACACCCAACCTATCCGTTACCTACACCCAACCTATCCGCCACCTACACCCGACCAATCGGCCACCTACACCCAACACATGCACACCCTACACACTGAGGCTAACTGATTACGCCACTCACACATCCAACGAGTTGAGAATGCAGCCAAAGACTCTATCAGTGATATCTGTTAGTTTCCGTTGATTCTCTTCTAGATTTTCGAGCGGATCAATCCTGGAGGGATCAACTTCGTAGGAAACGGCCTTGGGATAATTAATAATGCGAGACAGCTCTGGTAGCAGGACGGAGCGCAGATAGTCTGTGCCGTAGATTCTAAAGCACAGCGACATAATCTTAGAGCTGAGAGAGTTGCCGCGGAACAGAGTCTGGAGCGAGTCGGCCAACTCCGCTTCCCTATTGAACATGTTGACTAGCAGCTCCTCCAGGTGATGCTTGGAGTCGAACACGGCTACAAGAACTCGGCTAAGATCGTCCAGCTGTTCAGGAGACACTACGTGAGCCAGAGCCATGGCAATGGGCAGTTCGTTACGGTCGCCCAGCAGGGTGACGAGGTCCACTAGCTTTCTGTATCGCTCGTGCAGGGCGGACTCGGCCAGGGTCTCAAACTCGGTGCCCTGGAGCAGGATGCGAGTCAGAACCTCCATGAAGGCGGCTCGTGTCTGCGGATCCCGGTGGTAGCCGAGGCCTGATAAATGGGCAATTTTAATCAATTAATCGCGTTAATTTTTTGTTTGACTTGACTTTAACAAGTGGCACCAGTTCAATATGGACACCCTGATGCGCTGTTCTCCTATTTCGCTGATCAAGCCTCAATATTGGGCGAAGCTCAATCACAGGACCCTCGCCTAGTCTGTCATCCAATCCGTCATTACCACGACACCGTCAGCATCGTCAGCAGGGTGCCTCAAGCTGGCTGTGGAGTTCCTAAAGCGAATTTCTCAATTTTCGCTGATCAAGCCTTGATATTGACCTGAACGCAACTATTACGTCGTACTTGTTGAAGGTCTAGCAGCTCCGTCTAGGTAAATGTCGCTGATCACCGAAGTCGGAGATATGCCGGCACATTTGGGTGACGTGCTAATAAAGTTAGAAGGCCTAGTAACGAATTACGAATTGACCCTTAAAATACTGAATCCACCCATTAAAATGACCGAATCCACCCATTAAAATGACCAAATCCACCCATTAAAATAACCGAATCCACCCATAAAAATGACCAAATCCACCCATAAAAATGACCAAATCCACCCATAAAAAATGACCAAATCCACCCATAAAAATGACCAAATCCACCCATAAAAATGACCAAATCCACCCATAAAAAATGACCAAATCCACCTATAAAAAAGACCAAATCCACCCATAAAAATTACCAAATCCACCCATAAAAATGACCAAATCCACCCATAAAAATGACCAAATCCACCCATAAAAATGACCATATCCACCCACAAAAATGACCAAATCCACCCATAAAAATGACCAAATCCACCCATAAAAATGACCAAATCCACCCATAAAAATGACCAAATCCACCCATAAAAATGACCAAATCCACCCATAAAAATGACCAAATCCACCCATAAAAATGACCATATCCACCCATAAAAATGACCATATCCACCAACAAAAATGACCAAATCCACCCATAAAAATGACCAAATCCACCCATAAAAATGACCAAATCCACCCATAAAAATGACCAAATCCACCCATAAAAATGACCAAATCCACCCATAAAAATGACCATATCCACCCATAAAAATGACCAAATCCACCCATTAAAATAACCGAATCCACTTCTTAAAATAACCGAATCCACTTCTTAAAATGACCGAATCCACTTCTTAAAATGACCAAATCCAACCATTAAAATGACCAAATCCAACCATTAAAATGACCGAATCCGCCTATAAAAATGACCAAATCCACCCATAATAATAACTAAATCCGCCCTAAAAATGCGAAAGTTGGCCTTGAAATAAGCAAAATCCGAACCAGCGAAATGCGCTCACCAATGGCGTGAACTAGTCCGCTCTCAATATTAGCATTGAGCAGGTTGGACATGGCCGTCACTGTGACATTGCGCAGGGCCACTGTGTTATTCATATTCCGCTTGCGAATGCCTTGAACAAACCCGCCAGAGCCAGCAACTCCGCCGCCGCCGCCTCCGCTGACTCCGACGCATCCGGCACCGACGCCTGCAACACCGACCTGCGGCGAACAGGGCGACACGCCTTCGCAGGAGACGCCGACGATGGAGCTCCCGCCAGCGCCGACTGCGACTCCGACTAGAGAGGAGCCGCCGGCTCCAACGATGCCCCCGACGCCGACGCCGACATTGCCCCCCGCGGCTGCAGCGGCCGCAGCCGCGGCGGCGGCGGCATCAGAAGCGGCCGCCTCTTCGGCGCAGTCGTTCAACAGATTCATGAACATTGTGAAATACCTGGGGCGTGTGTGCGCCAGTGATTGCGGCCATTGTTTCAACACTTCAAAGTAAAAAGAACACGGGCTAAAATTTTCCGCTCTACCCAATGAAACAACTTCCAGAATCACAAAACATCAGTATCGTCGAGATATTCAACGATTCTCGTCCGGGTGTCTGGTGGCAAAAACCACAAATAGCTATAGGCATAATTTTCTGCTCACAAAATGTCATGATGTTACCATCTTGACTATTTTGTATTAATCACATATAACAATAATTGCAGGAGGGCTGCGGGCCATTTAGTGACACTAAACCCGCAGCCAGCGAGGAGGCAATTCTGCCCATTTCGCTGACTCCTGAGCACACAAGCACACAGATACTGTACGCAGGCATACGCTCACACAGGTGTGTACATCTGCCCTTTCTCATCGTCAGGCAGTGTACACTTCACTGTGCCTTTAAGGTTGGCCTTCAAGGGCGTAAATTGCACAACAAGCCCCCCAAGCCTTCTCTCCGCGGCTGCGCCCCAAATGAATGTGGTCTCGCCGTGGAATCGAACTTAGGGACCTTGGTGCGAGAGGCAAACGCGATAACCGCTCTGCGACCGACCCACTTGTATTGATTACATTGTTATTGTTTCAGATTTGAAGCAATATAGATTAACCATAGATTTATGCAGAGCAATGCTAGCTGTCCTAGTCACGTTGGTCTTCGACAAGAATCGACAAGAAAATTTAAATTCAGATGGTGGACTTTCACGAAGATCGGTCATTCGGTTTGGGAGCTATCGTGAAGTAGGCAGTGGGTACTCCCGTCGTCTTTCCCTAGGGGAAAATCGCGTAGTCCTTCTACTGTTAAGGGAATTTATAAATGGGAAGAAAATTGTTCTTATTTTCATAATTTCATAATAAATGGCTGTAACCTATTTGACATTCAACAGACACTCGCCAGATATAGAGCCAGTGACACAGCCGCAGCAACTGCTGCGTACAGCTGTTCAGTCCATGGACTGGGGAGCCCGCATCACATAATTACCCCCTACACACTTAATCTACACTTTTACTACAGGGTGAAGTGAAGTACAAGGGATTTAAGGAAAAAATGGTCTTCCTTGGTATCAGATTCGAATCGCCGACCCAAACCGCAGAGCTACAAAAACTATATTTTCCCAGTTCTGAATTGTGAATACAAACGGCATGCTAGATATTAGGCACAGCGAATAGCTATTAGCTTCGAGACTGTTCGTTAACGAAGACAAACGCAAGTGAAAGAGCTCTGAGTAGGAGGTGGGCGGAAATTGCTAGTTCCCAGCTAATTTATGACCTCAATGCCACAGAAGACAGTTGATGCAACATTAATTAGCATGCGTTGTTTTCACTAATTATCCTGAGTTCATAATGATGATTTCCTGGTTAATTTCCTTGGCTGTCGAGCTAATGATTCTATTTGTTGACCAACGGACTCACTTTGAGAACAGCTGGCTCTTAGCTTCGAGCAGGTCGCCGCGATCGCTCTCCTCAGGCTGCAGGGGCAGGCCAGCCAAGAGGGCGGCCACAGCCTCCATGCACCAATAGTCTAGGTCGCGCGACACCGAATCAGCAGTTGCCACGGCAACGGAACCGCCCGGACAAGCAGCCGGCCCGGCCGACTGGATGTTGAGCGGATGCGTGCTCACCATCAGCCAGTCAAGCAGGTACTCGGTCACCTGGGCGACGAATGGGCAATCCGGTGAAGATGATATTCTGTGAAAAGAGAACTCGGTGAATGGGGATTCGATGAATGGGGATTCGGTGAATGGGGATTCGGTGAATGGGGATTCGGCGAAAGGGGATTTGGTGAATGGGGATTCGGTGAATGGGGATTTGGTGAATGGGGATTCGGTGAATGGGGAATCGGTGAATGTGGATTCGGTTAATGGGGAATCGGTGAATGGGGATTGGGTGAATGGGGATTCGGAGAATGATGATTCTGTAATTAATGAAAGGGGATTCGGTGAATGGGGATTCGGTGAATGGGGAATTTGTGAATGGGATTTAGAGAACATGAAATGTTTTATATTTGAAATTCTGTATATCTGTAAATTAGTGAATTAAAGATAAAGCGAAAAGAAATTTAAAGAACGAAATTAAGGAATTAAGATACAGAGTAAATGAAACCCGATATAAGCCAATATAGTTTTTTAGGAAAAATGTGACTATGGTAGCCAAGTGAATAAATAGGCAAAATTCTCACTTTATTGCGAAATTTGATCTCCTGCCTAAATGAAAGATCTTCCCGACGGGCCATGAGCACAGTGACGAGTTGACAGACGCGAATCTTAATGGACTTCGAGTGCAAGCACTCCACGTGACGCACGTAGCGAATGATATTGAGAATGATGCTCTCTAGAGATGAGCCGGCCAGATGCTCGTTGCGGGACTCCGCAGCTGGCGACTTTTCTTCTAGGATGCTTTTCAGGATGTAGATGATGTTCTCCATGAACAGGCTGTTGGAGTCGTTTACCAGCACCTGCGATGGTTAGGTCGGGTTTCAAAATTGTTTATTTATTGAACGAGACGAAAGTGCGCGTAACATCAAAGAGATCAAAGTCGAAGCCGATGGAATGACAGAAAAGATCAAAGTCAAAGCCGACATGTAAAAAATGATGAAAGTGAAGGGCGGTGGAATGACAAAAAAGATTAAGGTCGAAGCCGATGAAATGGCAGAAAAGACCAAAGACGAAGCAGATTAAATTACATAAAAGATCAAAGAAGCAGATAAAATGACAGAAAAGATCAAATTCAAAGCCGACATGTCAGTGATGAAAGTGAAGGGCGATGGAATAACATAAAAGATCAAGGTCGAAGCTGACGGAATGGCAGAAAAGATCAAAGTAGAAGCCGACGGAATGGCAGAAAAGATCAAAGTAGAAGCCGACGGAATGGCAGAAAAGATCAAAGTAGAAGCCGACGGAATGGCAGAAAAGATCAAAGTAGAAGCCGACGGAATGGCAGAAAAGATCAAAGTCGAAGCTGACGGAATGGCAGAAAAGATCAAAGTAGAAGCCGACGAAATGGTAGAAAAGATCAAAGTAGAAGCCGACGGAATGGCAGAAAAGATCAAAGTAGAAGCCGACGGAATAGCAGAAAAGATCAAAGGAGATGCCGATAGAGTGGCAGAAAAGATCAAAGTAGAATACGAAGGAATGACATATAAGATCAAAGTCGAAGCAGATAAAATGACAAAAAAGATCATAGTCAAAGCCGACATGTCAGTGATGAAAGTGAAGGGCGATGGAATGACATAAAAGATCAAAGTCGAAGCAGATAAAATGACAGAAAAGGTCAAAGTCGAAGCAGATGAAATGACATAAAAGATCAAAATCGAAGCAGATGAAATTACATAAAAGATCAAAGTCGAAGCAGATGAAATGACAGAAAATATCAAATTCAAAGCAGATGAAATGACATAAAAGATCAAAGTCGAAGCAGATAAAATGACATAAAAGATCAAAGTCGAAGCCGACATGTCAGTGATGAAAGTGAAGGCGATGGAATGACATAGAAGATCAAAGTAGAAGCCGACGGAATGGCAGAAACGATCAAAGTGAAAGTGAGTGGAATGTCAGATGTTAGAGCGGAAGCGGAGACGACGTCGCAGTGAAAGCCAACGATCAAAGCAAAATCAGCGGCATAACAGTAGGATCAGGAAGTAAAACTTTAAACACAAGTCAGGAGTTAGCTACACATCTAGCCAGGTAAACAATTCAGCATAAGTACATTGCAATTGCTTGTACAAAAAATGCTTAGGCACAAAGAAACAGACAGAAGTCGGATAGGAACTAGCCACAAAAAATGTAGAATGGAAAGCACAGCTTGAGCACACTGAGCACAAACAATAGCAAGGGTGATGTCATTCAGCAAACTATTTGTGGACACTGTTTGATTGACACAGGAGCAGCTAAAGGCATTGCATGCTAATTTAGAAGATAAATAAGGCAGGAGGAAGTATCCAGTAGGTTATTAATTAGTAAAGCAGAAGAAAGAAGCTAAATATAGCTCTCACTGGCGACGAAGCTACGATTTAGCCGGACTAAATGATCGGGACTGCTTATTACCTGGGTGCCCTGACCACTGAAACACTTCTCAATGTAGAGCTTGACCTGCTCAAACAGCAGAGGATAGACAAACGGATTGAGCTGTTGTCCCAACAGTTCCTTAACGTGGCGTTGTATCTGTGCACCGAACTTGTCATTCTGGCACACCAGTAGACGCAGCATGTTGCCGATGAACCTGCGGTGAAAGAAGGTTGCAATGCCAGTAAAATTGCATTGTTATAGACCTGCCTTTGGTACATAAATATGAGTAGATTTTCTGTTAAAAGGCAAAAAAGAAAAAATCCAAATTTTTTTTAGTTTCGGCATAACTTTTTGTGAAGCAGAAGGTCCAAGCGAATTTTACCGTTCAAAAGCATTGGAAGCAGTTTTTATAAGTTCAAACCATGCTACAAAAAGTCAAGCAACGATTGTACTAGATTAGTAGATAAAAGCAACACACTGACTCAGTACTTCAGTCGGCGATTTTGGCGAAACCAATTTGATAAAACCGCATTCCAAGAAAATGTAATTCAATCCAATACCTGAAGGCAGTAAACCAGCTCTTTGCATAACTGTAGTCTAATCTCCACCCTCTGTCTTATCTAGTCTGACAGCCGTCTGCTCTAATCTCCACTCCTCTGTCTTATCTAGTCTCACAGCCGTCTGCTCTAATCTCCACCCTCTGTCTTATCTAGTCTCACAGCCGTCTGCTCTAATCTCCACCCCTCTGTCTTATCTATTCTCATAGCCGTCTTCTCTAATCTCCACCCTCTGTCTTATCTAGTCTCACAGCCGGCAGCTCTAATCTCCACCCCTCTGTCTGATCCGAATCCGAACGCCATCACGTCCCATCGCTCCAGACTCACTCCGGCACATAGGAAAAGTGGGACGGCAACGCAGTGGCAGGCGGAGTGGCGCACTGCCTATGCAAATTTCGCTGTCGCTGCTGTTGCAGTAATTGCGACTTTTTGCCGGAACTATTCAACCAACTGTGCCTCTGCTGCTGCATATCTGGAGAACGTAATAATTGTAGCGTTCGGGGAGGCTGCGGCTGTTGCTGCTGCTGCTGCTGCGGTTGAAACAAAAGAGACGAAGGTGGAGGAGGGGACTGCTGCTGCTGCTGCTGCTGCTGGCGCAGCATTGGCGGCGACTCATTGTGGAGTGAGGCGGCCCCAACTGCCACGTTAGCAGACCCGGCAGTTGACGAAGGCAGAGTCGATGGCGAGCGTTCGAAATAGTTTCTATATAAATGATTTTATTGTTTTAAACTAAAGTCTAGTTTAAAGTCTAGTTTTAGGGCAATAACAAGGAAGATCAACAATAAGTTAGCGGAAAAATAGAAAATCATTTTCGAAATTAAGGGCTCAGTAAATCGGAAGGGGGTAGTGGTAGATTGGTGCGGGCAATAGACTGTAGGGGTAGCAGATCGAACGGAGCAGTAGATCAGAGTAGATATTAGATCGGAGGAGCTAGTAAAACGTAACGTGTAGTAGATTAGAGAAGGTAGTAGATTAAAAGGGGTAGCCGATTAGTGAGTAGTAGTGTAGTCAGATTGCTGTTCTAGATCAGAGGAGATAGTAGATCGAAGGGGGTAGTAGATCGGAGGGGTTAGTATATTGGAGGAGGTTGTAGATTGGAGGAGGTAGTAGATTGGAGGAGGTAGTAGATTGGAGGGGGTAGTAGATTGGAGGGGGTAGTAGATTGGAGGGGGTAGTAGATCGGAGGGGGTAGTAGATTGGAGGAGGTTGTAAATCGGAGGAGGTTGTAGATTGGAGGAGGTAGTAGATTGGAGGAGGTAGTAGATTGGAGGGGGTAGTAGATTGGAGGGGGTAGTAGATCGGAGGGGTAGTAGATCGGAGGAGGTAGTAAATCGGATGAGGTAGTAGATCGGACAAGTGGAGTAGATTGGACTAGGTAGTAGAGATTTATGCGGAGAGCTTACGACACAGAAAGCCAAGAAAATAATATTTTTTAAATACAAAAATGTTGTGCGCTTGTATTATAAGAAACATAAAAAAGTGTACGCCAGTGAAAAAAAATTTTAAAGTGCGAGATCCGTTCTAATAGCAGTAAAATTTGGTTTACAGAATTCATTTAATTTTAACTAAAAATTTCCTACAATATGTCTGACAATTCCCTACAATATGTCTGACAATTCCCTACAATATGTCTGACAATTCCCTACAATATGTCTGACAATTCCCTACAATATGTCTGACAATTCTCTACAATGTCTGACAATTCCCTACAATGTCTGACAATTCTCTACAATATGTCTGACAATTCTCTACAATGTCTGACAATTCTCTACAATATGTCTGACAATTCCCTACAATGTCTGACAATTCCCTACAATATGTCTGACAATTATCTACAATATGTCTGACAATTCTCTACAATATGTCTGACAATTCCCAACAATATATCTGAACATTCCCTACAAAATTTCTGACAATTCCCTACAATATGTCTGACAATTCCCTACAATATGTCTGACAATTCCCTACATTATGTCTGATATTCCTGTACATGATTTCTGAAAATTCTTTCAGTATGTCATTTTTAGCAATACCCTATTTCTGAAAAATGTCTGCCACTTGACAAACTTGTCAGACATCAGTCTCAGACACCAGATAATCCGTCAGACACGGTTCTCGAGGTCAAAGCAAAGTTATCCAGCTTTTGTAGCTCACCTCAAAACATAAGAAAATTTACAGTGGAGACAATAGCGATACCCGAACAGAAAATCATAGCAACTCACTGAGTCACCGGACAGTACTGATTGTCGCCAAGCGGATACAGACGCGGATCTATCGGTGCGGCGGCCGCGGCCGCAGCGGCAGCGGCAGCCGCAGCGGTAGCGGCCGCGGCGGCTGCGGCAGCGGCAGCAGCGTTAGCAGGCGAACCAGCGGCTGTGGTGGCGGCTGCGTTGGGCGGAGCCAGAGGCGTCGGGGCGGCGGCCTGAGACCGCAGAGCATAGTGTAGGGTTACGCTGCCCAGGGCTGCCAGAAACCCAGTCTGATTAACCCACTCATTTAGCGTGTCCTCCAACTCGTGCTCGGAGTTCTGATGACTATGCCGACGTTTGAGCACAGATTTATAAGCGGACGAGTCCGTGCTCTCGTCCGACTTGACCTTGGGATAGACCACCAGGTAGTTAGTAGCCGACTTCCAGTTCATGAAGGTCTCCTCCCAGGCCTGAATATTGCCTGAAAATCAATTCGTATTTCAAATACCCACTGCCTACCCAAAGATTTTCAAAGTAATTGGTTTCATATTTTAGAATATACAGAAAAAGTTGGCGCATTTGAAATACCTTGTGGTATTTTTCCTGCAAATAGATTTACAAGAGATTTAAAATAATAAAAAGCATTCAGATTGCAGAATATATTTGCCTACCAGGAGTCGGATACAGGACCTTCCTAAGCAGTGTCATTATCTGCTTCTGCAGGTGAGCCCTTCCGGTAGTTAGTATAGTGTGGCTGGAGTGAGCAATCTCCAGGTAGATGTCATAGTTAGGCATCAGGGTTAGCGGCGTCAAATCGTCGTATAGGGACCGAAGCTCGGCTTCCTGGCACAACAGGCCTGGCAGTGATTGTGGGGAGGCGAGGTTTACTCTTAGAATCACACGAAGCCGCTAATGATCAACCATATGACTTACTGCTGTTTGCATCTGCTGGCGATAACGATTGTTAGAGACTAAATCTGATAAATCTAGGATAGGGCAGGCAGGATTTTCCCTCGTAAACAGGGGCACACTCGTGAAGGACAGGAGAAAACAGAATTCATGTAGGACATGGGAAAACGCTTAAAGTACAAGGGAAGAACTCATAAACAACTGGGGAAACATTCATAATGGACAGGGAATGAGCTCATGAAGGACAAGGGAAGAACTGATGAAAGAAAATGGGAAGAGAACTCATGAAGGACTGGGGAAGAACTCATGAAGGACTGGGAAGAACTCATGAAGGACAGGGGAAGAACTCATGAAGGACTGGGGAAGAACTCATGAAGGACTGGGAAGAACTCATGAAGGACAGGGGAAGAACTCATGAAGGACTGGGGAAGAACTCATGAAGGACAAGGGAAGAACTCATTAAGGACAAGGGAAGAACTCATGAAGGACTGGGGAAGAACTCATGAAGGACTGGGGAAGAACTCATGAAGGACTGGGAAGAACTCATGAAGGACAGGGGAAGAACTCATGAAGGACTGGGGAAGAACTCATGAAGGACTGGGGAAGAACTCATGAAGGACAAGGGAAGAACTCATGAAGGACTGGGGAAGAACTCATGAAGGACTGGGGAAGAACTCATGAAGGACAGGGGAAGAACTCATGAAGAACAAGGGAAGAACTCATGAAGGACAAGGGAAGAACTCATGAAGGACTGGGGAAGAACTCATGAAGGACTGGGAAGAACTCATGAAGGACAGGGGAAGAACTCATGAAGGACTGGGGAAGAACTCATGAAGGACTGGGGAAGAACTCATGAAGGACTGGGGGGAAGAACTCATGAAGGACTGGGGAAGAACTCATGAAGGACTGGGGAAGAACTCATGAAGGACAGGGCAGAACTCATGAAGGACAGGGTAGAACTCATGAAGGACTGGGGAAGAACTCATGAAGGACAGGGTAGAACTCATGAAGGACAGGGTAGAACTCATGAAGGACAGGGGAAGAACTCATGAAGGACTGGGGAAGAACTCATGAAGGACAAGGGAAGAACTCATGAAGGACAGGGGAAGAACTCATGAAGGACTGGGGAAGAACTCATGAAGGACTGGGGAAGAACTCATGAAGGACAGGGTAGAACTCATGAAGGACAGGGTAGAACTCATGAAGGACAGGGGAAGAACTCATGAAGGACTGGGGAAGAACTCATGAAGGACAAGGGAAGAACTCATGAAGGACTGGGGAAGAACTCATGAAGGACTGGGGAAGAACTCATGAAGGACAGGGTAGAACTCAATCGGAAAAACTGTTCGGAACAGTTTGTTTGTACCCATTGTTGGAAAGTTCAGCAATGCTTCAAATAAACAACTAATTATAAAAGACGATTCCCTAAAATACATTTTAAGTGCGCGCCAACTAGAATACTGTATCCGTTTTGAATTGCTCAAATAGTAGCAGTAGAGGAAGTCTAAATAAAAAATTTAATTTGCTACTCGAATGAAAGGAATGCCAACTAACTATGACACGGAAGAGCAATTCAATTCATTTTACAAAAATTCAGTAGAATTACTTTTTAGTAAAAATAATTACTATTAATTAACCAATTCGACAACAAACCATGATTGAGTCGTTTTAGCACTCATTTAACAATCTGTGTGATGGAATATCTATAGATAACCCATTTCACAAACAATCCCATCAAACTCCAGTCAACCCACTCCACAAACCACACCATTACCCCATTTAACCCACTCCACAAACACCCCATCGCCTTCCCATTTAACCCACTCCACAAACCACACCATTACCCCATTTAACCCACTCCACAAACACCCCATCGCCTCCCCATTTAACCCACTTCACAAACAAACCCATCGCCTCCCCATTTAACCCACTTCACAAACAAACCCATCGCCTCCCCATTTAACCCACTCCACAAACACCCCATCGCCTCCCCATTTAACCCACTTCACAAACACCCCATCGCCTCCCCATTTAACCCACTCCACAAACCACCCCATCACCCCATTTACCCACTCCACAAACCACCCCATCACCCCATTTACCCACTCCACAAACCACACCATTACCCATTTAACCCACTCCACAAACCACACCACAGGGTATTCAAGGATAGAGATAACAAAAAGCTGGATTTACCAAAGCAGCTCATTGCAGTGAGCACAGCTTCAATATCCAGAGACCACAGGTACATAAAGAAGACCATCTCCAGTTTAATTAGCGCCTGCCTGCACAGATTCTCATTGGAGCCAACATTAGCTAGCTCTTTGTGCTTCTCTAGAAATGCGTTGCGACAAATCAAGATATCCTTTAGCCAGCGAAGCACGTCTCCGTAATTGGCTATCTGTCGCTGGATGAGTTTCTGGCTGACAGTGTACAGCACATGACTGCTGATGTCCCAGAAGCAGACCATTGGTTCGGTTGGATTCCACAGTTCAATGATGTCAGGCTGGTGCAGAGTTAGCAGGGCCTGCATGGACTCCTGCATTAGGTCGGGACAGACCACGCTTGAGAAGTGAAGAATATCCACTAGGCCGTTCATCAGTTCCAATGTGCTTTGCTGCACCTCGCGACCGCACTTGCCTGGCGGATTCTGTGTTAGTAAGTAATCATAAATATCAATAATATTTTATTCCACCTCATTATTGTTACTTTATTGTGGGGGACGCCACAACCACCCTGGATTAACTCAGCTTATAACTTACTAAAGGATACAAATTGTCACAGTGGAGTCGGGAATCGAACCCCTGACCTTAAAGTTGTAAGTCCGACTCACCAATCAATACGCTACAACCCCTACTGTGTGAAATAAACAACACCTAACCTGACATTCTTCTGACATTTTCTGACGTTATTTACGAGTATAAAATATGATTCTGGCATGAAAGGCAGCCACGGAACTCACGTGCAGCATCAGGATAGGATCGTCGTTGATCAGTCGGACCATGCCTAGCAACAAGTTGTACTTGGCTGACAGATCGTTGTCAGCCTTCTCTCGCATCCTTGGGATCATGCCGCGAGACTGTCAAGGTTGCATTACGGAAATGACTGATTCGGAAACAGATAGGGAAATGACTGATTCGGAAACAGATGTGGAAATGACTGATTCGGAAACAGATGGGGAAATGACTGATTCGGAAACAGATGTGGAAATGGCTGATTCGGAAACAGATGGGGAAATGACTGATTCGGAAACAGATGGGGAAATGACTGATTCGGAAACAGATGGGGAAATGGCTGATTCGGAAACAGATGGGGAAATGACTGATTCGGAAACAGATGGGGAAATGACTGATTCGGAAGCAGATGGGGAAATGACTGAGTCGGAAGCAGATGGGGAAATGACTGAGTCGGAAGCAGAAGGGGAAATGACTGATTCGGAAACAGATGTGGAAATGACTGATTCGGAAACAGATGGGAAATGAATGATGCGAAAACAGATGTGGAAATGGCTGATTCGGAAACAGATGGGGAAATGACTGATTCGGAAACAGATGGGGAAATGACTGATTCGGAAGCAGATGGGGAAATGACTGAGTCGGAAGCAGATGGGGAAATGACTGAGTCGGAAGCAGATGGGGAAATGACTGATTCGGAAACAGATGTGGAAATGACTGATTCGGAAACAGATGGGAAATGAATGATTCGGAAACAGATGGGAAATGAATGATGCGAAAACAGATGGGGAAATGGCTGATTCGGAAACAGATGGGGAAATGGCTGATTCGGAAACAGATGGGGAAATGACTGATTCGGAAACAGATGGGGAAATGACTGATTCGGAAACAGATGAGGAAATTACTAATTCTTATTTGATACAAAATAGAGCAGCATAGGCAGAGCATAGCCTCAGACCGGCGAAAGCAAAATTTTTCAGGACATATTGCTACTTCTGCTTATAATATTAGGTTGAGCTAAAACAAATATTGACCCGGATAAATGGTCATCTATCTGGTTTGACTCGCAGGATCGATGGAATAGGGGAATTCACAGACAATACGCAAGAGAATTACAGAAAGTAATGGAGAGAGGAGAGAGAGATAGAGACACGCGAAAAATTACGTGAGGCGAGATGAAAAATGATATCCACCTAACTTGACACCCTCTGAACACATTTCCTACTGAATAAGAAGCTGCCCGTATAACCGGGGCAGCACTGCTTGACACTGGATGGGAGAGTAGGACTCAGGAGGGAGAGTAGGACTCAGGAGGGAGAGTAGGACTCAGGAGGGAGAGTAGGACGCAGGAGGGAGAGTAGGACTCAGGAGGGAGAGTAGGACTCAGGAGGGAGAGTAGGACGCAGGAGGGAGAGTAGGACTCAGGAGGGAGAGTAGGACTCAGGAGGGAGAGTAGGACTCAGGAGGGAGAGTAGGACTCAGGAGGGAGAGAAGGACTAAGGGGAGAGAAGGACCAAGGGGAGAGTAGGACTCAGGAGGGAGAGTAGGACTAAGGGGAGAGAAAGACTCAGGAGGGAGAGTAGGACTAAGGGGAGACTAGGACTAAGGGGAGAGTAGGACTAAGGGGAGAATAGGACTAAGGAGGGAGAGTAGGACTAAGGAGGGAGAGTAGGACTAAGGAGGGAGAGTAGGACTAAGGAGGGAGAGTAGGACTTAGGGGAGAGTAGGACTAAGGGGTGAGAGTAGGACTAAGGGGAGAGAGGACTAAGGAGGGAGAGTAGGACTAAGGGGAGAGTAGGACTAAGGGGTGAGAGTAGGACTAAGGGGAGAGAGGACTAAGGAGGGAGAGTAGGACTAAGGGGAGTTAGTACTAAGAGGGAAGAAATAAGATTAGCGGTTATTAGCAGCAAACAAATGAGCGAATGAGAACAGGTATGAAGTGGATGGACGGTCGGACGCGCGCACAAGTAGGTGGATATAAAAAAGTGCACGCACATCACACTCGCCGATGCGCACACCTATGTGGCCCCCCTATACTCTCATTCATACCTTTTTCCTGTGTTTTCCTCTACCTTTTGCTTTGCCCCGCTGCTAAATTCTAAGAGCTCTCTGAGTCTACTCCGCCCACCCGTTTCTATCTCTCTGAAATTCGCGTCTCCATCCTTCTCTAACCCCCAAGTCCCAACTCTGGACACTCAATCCCTTGCTGGCCGTCCACTCCTCGTCCCTCTGCGTCTCTGCGGCGGACCCTCGCGCCACTCGACCCTCAGCCCATCCACGGAGCGAGCTCTCAATCAGCCACCCCATTTCTGTTTCGCCTCTGTTCCTAATCAATGCTAAATCTTCCCAACAGAAAAACACTTCTGATTACGGTCGAGCTTCACTTTTGTAAAGCAAGCGACATGCCTTTTAGTACCTGCATAGCCTTAATTATTTTCTAGCTTTCTAAATCTGAGCCATTTGTTTTCTATGGAAGTTTCTATTAAACTTTCCAACTGATGTACTCAAAATACGGCATAGAGGTGTGCTAATTACTCGTACGAGCGTACCAAGGCACTAGAATATTGAGAATGCTTAACCGCAATAAACATAATCAAGCCAGTTATTGTGCACCTGACTAATCCTTGGCTGCTGATGCATCAGGCGATTCAGTGTCTCCAGGAACATGTTGCGAATTTCTGACGATTTCGAGTAGAAATTGTTGATAGTGGGCCACCACGGCAGGCGTCGCTGAAAACAATTTGTATAGATATATTTATCTGCACCATAACTAGACTTCTAGATTGTAGATTTATATCTAGATTGTTGGGGTTGTAGCCTAATTGTTGGAGCGTTGGACTCACGACTTGAAGGTCGGGGGTTCGATTCCTGACTACCTGGTTCGATTCCTAACAATTGGTGTCATTTGGCATGCCTGGGGGCTTGTCGTGCAATTTACGCCCTCGAGGGCCAACCTCAAAGGCACAGTGAAAGAGTGCACTGCCTGACGATGAGAAAGTCAGGGCAGATGTACACATCTGTGTGAGTGGGTGCCTGCGTACAGTATCTGTGTGCGTGTGTGCTCAGGACTCAGCGAAATGGGCAGAATTGCCTCCTCGCTGGCTGTGGGTCTAGTGTCACCAAATGATGTGCCATTGCCCACAGCTCTCCAGAAATTACTATTAAAATTAGTATTATTTTTAGATGTGATAATTCAGGTACCAATATTAGCTGGTAGGTGTGGCGCCCCCTTTACCAGTCTGTGGACTGAACAGCCGTACGCAGCCTTCATTATTATAAATTAGTAGATTGTGGATACCTACCTATAATAAGGTACGCATTCTCACCTGAGTAATAATCTTGTGCAAGGAGCACACCAGCACAGAGTGAAATGTAGCCGAGCTCTGCTGATTGAGGCACACCTTCAATATTTCATTGTTGTGCGGAATAATACGAAAACAGGTGACGAAGAACTCCGTCAACAGGTGCTCAGTATCAACGTGCGGAGTTCTCAAACCGGACTTGGCCTGCAAGAATAGGATACTCTTTAGGTCGCCAATGACTCGATGAACAATGCTAAATAGGGCATTGCTGCGATCGTTGATGTTAACATAGGAGGCTGATTTGCACATGTTGACGGTGGCCAAGATTGCGGCCTCCAGTAGGCTGGGCTTAGCCGAACTGTGACTGTGCGCAGCCAGTGCTCGCTTCATGTCGTCGAAGAATTGCTTCTTGCGCAATGCGCTCTGACCAATGGGCGCGCCATTCTCGGCATTGTTAATGTCCTCCAGGATCTTGGGGCAGAGCACTAGGAGCATGACCTGCAGAGGCCAGATTTGGGCCTTTCGCCTGCCGCTGTCGCTGTACAGAGGGGTCAGCATGTCGAAAAGGCGCTCGCAGCGGTCTGTCAAATGCAAGCGAATTGTTCAGCTACTTTCTTAGAGTTTGACAGAGCAGCGACTCACTTACAGCCTAATTCGGACAGCAAAAATCTATTAGTTTTGTAGCTTTTTTCCTAGCCATAGCAATCTAGTAGGTCAGTCTATCAATCTAGTAGGTCAGTCTATCAATCTAGTAGGTCAGTCTATCAATCTAGTAGGTCAGTCTATCAATCGAGTAGGCCAGTCTATCAATCGAGTAGGTCAGTCTATCAATCTAGTAGGTCAGATTATGAATCTAGTAGGTCAGATTGTGAATCTGGTAGGTCAGATTATGAATCTGGTAGGTCAGATTATGAATCTGGTAGTTCAGATTATGAATCTAGTGGGTCAGATTATGAATCTGGTAGGTCAGATTATGAATCTGGTAGGTCAGATTATGAATCTGGTGAGTCAGATTATGAATCTGGTGGGTCAGATTATGAATCTGGTGGGTCAGATTATGAATCTGGTAGGTCAGATTATGAATCTAGTAGGTCAGATTATGAATCTAGTAGGTCAGATTATGAATCTAGTAGGTCAGATTATGAATCTAGTGGGTCAGATTATGAATCTGGTAGGTCAGATTATGAATCTGGTAGGTCAGATTATGAATCTGGTAGGTCAGATTATGAATCTAGAATGTCAGACTGTGCACCTAGTAGGTCAGATTATGAATCTAGTGGGTCAGATTATGAATCTGGTAGGTCAGATTATGAATCTAGTGGGTCAGATTATGTTTGGTAGTTTAGATTATGAATCTAGTGGGTCAGATTATGAATCTAGTGGGTCAGATTATGAATCTAGTGGGTCAGATTATGAATCTAGTGGGTCAGATTATGAATCTAGTGGGTCAGATTATGAATCTAGTAGGTCAGTCTATCAAACTGGTAGGTCAGATTATGAATCTAGTAGGTCAGATTGTGAATCTGGTAGGTCAGATTATGAATCTGGTAGGTCAGATTATGAATCTGGTAGGTCAGATTATGAATCTAGTAGGTCAGATTATGAATCTAGTAGGTCAGATTATGAATCTAGTGGGTCAGATTATGAATCTGGTAGGTCAGATTATGAATCTGGTAGGTCAGATTATGAATCTAGAATGTCAGACTGTGGACCTAGTAGGTCAGATTATGAATCTAGTGGGTCAGATTATGAATCTGGTAGGTCAGATTATGAATCTAGTGTGTCAGATTATGTTTGGTAGTTTAGATTATGAATCTAGTGGGTCAGATTATGAATCTAGTGGGTCAGATTATGAATCTAGTGGGTCAGATTATGAATCTAGTGGGTCAGATTATGAATCTGGTAGGTCAGATTATGAATCTGGTAGGTCAGATTATGAATCTAGTAGGTCAGATTATGAATCTAGTAGGTCAGATTATGAATCTAGTAGGTCAGATTATGAATCTAGTGGGTCAGATTATGAATCTTGTAGGTCAGATTATGAATCTGGTGGGTCAGATTAAGAATCTGGTAGATCAGATTATGAATCTGGCAGGTCAGATTATGAATCTGGTAGGTCAGATTATGAATCTGGTAGGTCAGATTATGAATCTAGTAGGTCAGATTATGAATCTAGTAGGTCAGATTATGAATCTAGTAGGTCAGATTATGAATCTAGTGGGTCAGATTATGAATCTGGTGGGTCAGATTATGAATCTAGTGGGTCAGATTATGAATCTAGTGGGTCAGATTATGAATCTGGTGGGTCAGATTATGAATCTAGTGGGTCAGATTATGAATCTGGTAGGTCAGATTATGAATCTGGTGGGTCAGATTATGAATCTGGTAGGTCAGATTATGAATCTGGCAGGTCAGATTATGAATCTGGTAGGTCAGATTTTGAATCTGGTAGGTCAGATTATGAATCTGGTAGGTCAGATTATGAATCTGGTAGGTCAGATTATGAATCTGGTAGGTCAGATTATGAATCTAGAATGTCAGACTGTGGACCTAGTAGGTCAGATTATGAATCTAGTGGTTCAGATTATGAATCTAGTGGGTCAGATTGTGAATCTAGTGGGTCAGATTAAGAATCTAGAAGGTCAGTTCAACGCCCAGACAGCTCACCGGCTAGCTCCTCATTCGGCCTGGTCTGCAATTCGTCAAACTCCTGAGGAAAATTTTCCAACCAGTTCCATATGGCGCGCTCCAGAAAGTTTGACAAAGCCAAATAGGCGCTCTTTTTTAAGCCCTTGAATTTGGCACAGATCTCGTAGATGAGTCGCGACAGTCTTGGCAGATCCATGCTCAGATACTGTATAAGCTCGAGTTCTGATATTTGACAATCGGCGTCATCCAACTCGGATGTGCTCAAATTTAGGCTGCTCAAAATTCTATTAAACACAGTGTTGAAGTTGTTAACGGACAGCGCGTGAATCACCCTGGCGGCCAGGGTCAGCAGTTCACCGTTCATCTTTGAGTTCTCGCCAGTTAAAGTGATAAACTGCAACGGGATAGGCGAAGCAGAATACATTCTGTGCTCATCCATGTAGATCATCTCACTCCCTACTATTATAGGGTCAAATAACGCATAGAATTCAATCAAATCCAACAACAAGAGATGGCCACATCTCACACTCTGGACGAGTTTGCGGACGCGGCAAATTTCTTGCAGCAGATTCTTGACTAGAATGGCTTCGTCAAGGCGAGATGTCTCCTTTGGTTGCTGCAACAATGAGGTGGGTTTAAGGGAATAGTTAGTATAGTAGATTCTTGATAATCTTGCAATTTCAAAGCTACTAGAAGAATATCCTGACTTGACCTTACCCCAATAAGACACTTTTCCAATGTGTCCAAAATGATGAACTGCGAATGGCAGAAATTGCGCTCAGCATCTGGGCCATACACGTGCTGAAGAGGATAGGAAACAGTTTAGGCTCAAACTTTTGCGCTTGTCAGAAGCTGCTATCTGACTTTTGTAGTTAACAAGCTTAGGTAAATAACGAAAACTTAACATCACTTCATGCATACAAATCAAGGATTCAATGGAACAAATGAAAGTAAGAATAGTCTTTTAGAAAAAAATATTTTACCTAAATATACTTTCGAAAATTAACAAAACAGAGACATCAACGTTAAGTTTTAGCTTTGCTCACCATATGATCCACTTGCTGTAGGATCTTAGTCAGCTCAGATATCACAAGAGCAAATTTATATTTGCTGACACGAATTAGGCACTGCTTGTTCATCTCAACATTTTCTAAAGACTGGTTGGTATGTAGACCAGTCTTTATTGGCAGCTAAAATGAGTCATGAGAATGTTGCAATATGATAGTTACTTAGGCCAAAAAAGAATTATATTTTAAACTATGATTTTTAGAGCATAACATTAACCAACATGTAACTTTTCTTTAAAAAGCTAACAATTAGCAACTCAAAAATATTTTGTCAATACAACAAACAATCAAATTTACTGTTTTTTAATACTAAGACATTTGGACCTACAACTATTACTCCTGTTAACAAATGTTGATCATTTGTACTCCTTTACATAAAGATAGATTTAGCTAATTCATAATTAAGAATGAAATAAAACAGCACTAAACTTAAAAAATCAATAGAGATATCAATACATTTATAGGTTATTTTCTAATTAAGGCCTTATTATAATGCTATTTTTGAACAGGTATGAAAACGAGAAATGTAGTGTATTCTAGTGTATTCTAGTCTAAAGGCAATACATATTTTAGGTAGTTAGGATTATCTTTAAATTAAATATTTTGTCTAATTAATAATAAAAGCTACAAGCGATATTGACTTAAGCCTAGATCAACACCATATAAATAAATATGGATATAAAAATGGAAAAATTTCAATATCAGGATTCAACTATGTTGATATAGTTTTTCTGACAATGCTTTCTCATCTTTTGTTTAGTGTAGGGCCTAAGAACAATTGCAAGATAAAATTTATAAAATATAGCCACTATGCATAATAAAAGCACATGTGATAGTAAAGCATTGCATCTGATGGATAGATAGCCGAGAATGAACAGAAAACAATATTATCTTACCTGTGAATCAAATCGATTTAAAAGGGCATGAACCCATTCACCTGGCTTTCGATCAGCCATTCTTTATTTTAGTAAAATACGTGTCAAAGAATGAACAGTCAGTCCTATCGCAACATTCAGAAACTTGTAATCAATAAAATCAACCTTTTTTATCTAAGATTTAATTTTAAACCACGCAAACAAACAACTTACATGACTGCAATAAGTGTTATATACAGTACTTACGTATTTTTAAGATAAAAATGATTGCAGGCCTATAGGGAATTATTCAATAATTTGAGTCAAAGAAACAAAAGAAACAGTTGCAAAAAATAAGGCAGCTATTAGTTACATGTTATACGGCAAAATTTATAACTGATTAGAAGTCGTTTGAGACACTGGTACGATGTATCTAATAACGTATTCTTCACAAAGTAGACGAGCTGGAACTGGTTCAGAGATTCTGTCAACAGCATGATCTTTATATGTTGTCTCTTTAGTTTCTTATAAAGCAATAATTTAAACCCTTCAAATGTTTAAACAAAAAATTCTTAGGCTTTCGTCTTTTAATCTATAAAAAAATTACGTGGTATTTTCTACTATAAATATTCTACCATATTTAGCTTTGGTTCTACGATATTACTGTTCTTATTCTCACTTATTGAACATTCATGCTGCAAAATGACGTTGCACACACGAAAATTAGCAGATTGGTAGTGGCTATTCGTACACCGTCCTTCAGTTAGCACAACGAAGCAAAAATATTTTTTTAGAAAAATTTTTATGAAGTGTGCCAGAGCTGATTTTTTTGTAGGAGGTTGTGCCACTGCTGAATTGAATGTGCCAGGTGCTTTTGAAGTAAATGTGATTGATCACAATGATTTATATAGGTTTTAATTGCTCGATTTTTGTGCTAGATTTTGTGCTAGTAGATTGTGGCCTCATTATTAGTGTGCCACTTTTCTTGTGCGTGTTTTCCTGAATATAAGATAATTGTCTCGAGCTTTAATTCTATTAACACAAAATTAATACAACACCTATACCGCAGGTCAGTTTTCTTTGTTATGCTTTTTATATTTTTTTTCCGCGCGTCAAATTAAATATCACGTGGCATACCGTTCGAGGGTTTTGTCATAAAGTAATTATAATATCATTGCATTAGAAAAAGTCTGTCTTGAGCTAAACAGTGACGAATCAAATTCAATTCGTGCTATACATGCATCTACTCTACATGAGTTAATGTAACGAAGCAAAATAATTATGAAATGAAATTTAGATATAAAATATTAGCATTGCAGAAGCATATGCAGCATATGCTTTGTTCTATTTATATACAAAAATGTATATTCATGCACACCCTGCTTTATTATGTAATTCAGTATTTCTAAAAGATTATGGACAGTTTAGCCGTGCTTTCTATTCAATCTCAGTTTCATTTTACTACATCTGAGAACAGACTGCAGCAATATATTCAGATTCCCTCTCTATTTGTATTGACAAACATGTGTTGTTTTCTTTTGTAATATGTTTCTAAATAATGAAATGCCACTTTCTTGCTTTTATTCATTGAATAATTTTTACAATGCATAGATAAATTATTGTACATAGGATAAGATATCAATCAAAGGCAAGCTAACATGACAGGGAAATGTTAATGCATTTAAACATTGTATTGGTGAACAAAAGGCCAAAGCTAAATTATGTGTAGTTAGGTTGCACAATTCAATAGTAGTATATAAAGTTCAAAAGTAAATTGGCATGTATTTCTGCAATTTTGAGCTATATGGGAAATATATATTGTTCTATTGTTTCATTGATCTAATGTATATAAAAACATTAAGGGCATATTTTAAATATATTAAATACTTTACTATTATGTTTCAATATTTATTTCTATAATATAAACTTATTAGAAAAAAACAGATTTCACAGTGAATCTAGCACTATATCTGGCATTTGATCTGGCAGAGATCTGGCAGTAGATTTGGTAGTCAATCTGGCAGTGGATCTGTCAGAGATATGGCATGATATAGTGTTATATAGGGGCCTAGTGTAATATGGCATAATATGATGTGATATGATATGATATGGCATTATATGTTGTTATATGGCCTGATATGGTATGATATGGTGTGATATGGTATTATATGGCTTTATATGGTGTTATATGGCCTGATATGGTATAATTTGGCATAATATGGCATGATATGGTATGACATGGTATGATATGGCATTATATGTTGTTATATGGCCTGATATGGTATGATATGGTGTGATATGGTATTATATGGCTTTATATGGTGTTATATGGCCTGATATGGTATAATATGGTATTGTATGGTATGATATGGTGTGATATGGTAGTATATGGCTTTATATGGCATAAGATAGCATAATGTGGTATGATATGGTATGACATGGTACAATATGGCATTGAATGGTATGATATGGTATTATATGGTATAATTTGGCATAATATGGCATGATATGGTATTGATTAATCTCTCCCTTCTCGTCTCTTTTCTGTCTGACCGCCACGCTCGGTTGTCATGCGCCTTCTTTGTCTTCTCCCCTCTTCTCCAGCACGTTTTCCTCTTGTACCCTCGCCCTCGGCCGCGTGCCGCTCAGACTCGTTTTGGCCGGCGCCGGTTTGACCTGTGGGTGGGTCTCCATTGTTCTTGGCTGGGGGGTTAGTTTTTTTAGCGTCTCTTTTGGCATTTGATGAATTGCGGTATTTTCTACTTTCATTGTCCTTTTCTTATTCTATATCATCTGGTTTTAAAGTTCTTTAAGTCCCGATCTTCGATGTTATTTCTAACTCTTATACCAGTAACAAAAGCTGATAGCAGTGCGACGGTTTCTTCCGATCCGGTATTTATAATTCTATCGATATCTTTGCGTAGCTTTTTTCGTTCCCTTTGTAGCAAAAGCTGTGGCTGAATGTCGCCTCCCTGCACCATGTCCATCACCTGTTGATGCTGCAGGGCTTCCAACCAAGCACGGCCGTTGACACGATATTCATGTCGAATGTCATTTCCATGCATTCCATGCAGAAGACCAACTCGAGACGGTAGAACTTTAAGCTGGACTACAGAAACTCCGTCATGGCCATATCGACGATATGAGTTTTCACCAACCCCTCTGATACGCAAATCAGTGCTAGAATACAACTGTGTACAAGAGCACAGACGCTTGCAAGCTTGTGCCAAGGAAACACCCTCTGGCACTGTTAGCAGAACAGCAGCTGGTGCAGCAGGACAGTTTAGTGGCGAGGCCACTTCAGGCAAAGCCCCATCAGGGCCGAAGTCAAGAACCGGAGCTGCAACAATTGCATTATAGGAGAATTTTTTAAAACAATAGACAAATATTAAACCATACTATATCAATATTAACATGAAAAAACAATAATGTGCTACATCACTCCATTTCACACCATAGCATGTCATTTAAATACCATATCATGCCATATCATACCACATTATGCCATCTTATGCCATATAAAGCCATATAATACCATATCACACAATATCATACCATATCACGCCATATAACAACATATAATGCCATATCATACCATGTCATACCATATCATGCCATATCATACCATATCATGCCATATTATGCCAAATTATACCATATAATACCATATCATACCATTCAATGCCATATTGTACCATGTCATACCATATCATACCACATTATGCTATCTTATGCCATATAAAGCCATATACTACCATATCACACCATATCATACCATACAATACCATATTATACCATATCAGGCCATATAACACCATATAAAGCCATATAATACCATATCACACCATATCATACCATATCAGGCCATATAACAACATATAATGCCATATCATACCATGTCATACCATATCATGCCATATTATGCCAAATTATACCATATCAGGCCATATAACACCATATAAAGCCATATAATACCATATCACACCATATCATACCATATCAGGCCATATAACAACATATAATGCCATATCATGCCATGTAATGCCATATCATACCATATCACACCATATCATACCATTCAATGCCATATTATACCATATCAGGCCATATAACACCATATCTGCCATATCATATCATATCACATCATATTATGCCATATTACACTAGGCCCCTATATAACACTATATCATGCCATATCTCTGACAGATCCACTGCCAGATTGACTACCAAATCTACTGCCAGATCTCTGCCAGATCAAATGCCAGATATAGTGCTAGATTCACTGTGAAATCTGTTTTTTTTCTAATAAGTTTATATTATAGAAATAAATATTGAAACATAATAGTAAAGTATTTAATATATTTAAAATATGCCCTTAATGTTTTTATATACATTAGATCAATGAAACAATAGAACAATATATATTTCCCATATAGCTCAAAATTGCAGAAATACATGCCAATTTACTTTTGAACTTTATATACTACTATTGAATTGTGCAACCTAACTACACATAATTTAGCTTTGGCCTTTTGTTCACCAATACAATGTTTAAATGCATTAACATTTCCCTGTCATGTTAGCTTGCCTTTGATTGATATCTTATCCTATGTACAATAATTTATCTATGCATTGTAAAAATTATTCAATGAATAAAAGCAAGAAAGTGGCATTTCATTATTTAGAAACATATTACAAAAGAAAACAACACATGTTTGTCAATACAAATAGAGAGGGAATCTGAATATATTGCTGCAGTCTGTTCTCAGATGTAGTAAAATGAAACTGAGATTGAATAGAAAGCACGGCTAAACTGTCCATAATCTTTTAGAAATACTGAATTACATAATAAAGCAGGGTGTGCATGAATATACATTTTTGTATATAAATAGAACAAAGCATATGCTGCATATGCTTCTGCAATGCTAATATTTTATATCTAAATTTCATTTCATAATTATTTTGCTTCGTTACATTAACTCATGTAGAGTAGATGCATGTATAGCACGAATTGAATTTGATTCGTCACTGTTTAGCTCAAGACAGACTTTTTCTAATGCAATGATATTATAATTACTTTATGACAAAACCCTCGAACGGTATGCCACGTGATATTTAATTTGGCGCGCGGAAAAAAAATATAAAAAGCATAACAAAGAAAACTGACCTGCGGTATAGGTGTTGTATTAATTTTGTGTTAATAGAATTAAAGCTCGAGACAATTATCTTATATTCAGGAAAACACGCACAAGAAAAGTGGCACACTAATAATGAGGCCACAATCTACTAGCACAAAATCTAGCACAAAAATCGAGCAATTAAAACCTATATAAATCATTGTGATCAATCACATTTACTTCAAAAGCACCTGGCACATTCAATTCAGCAGTGGCACAACCTCCTACAAAAAAATCAGCTCTGGCACACTTCATAAAAATTTTTCTAAAAAAATATTTTTGCTTCGTTGTGCTAACTGAAGGACGGTTATTCGTACGGCAGAATCTCCTATCTTGTAGTGCATTTCCAAGAAATGATGAAACGAGTTATAACAAATCTAAAATGTAAACTGCGATGCTTGTAGATTTTTCTTATGAATAAAAACTGTTTGATAATTTTCTGCACGGTTAGATGATAAAATTATACGTATTCGCCAACCCGCGGCAAGCTTCCTCATGGTGAATTATTGGATTTTATATTTCCGGACTGCCCTACGAATAGCCACTTCCTAGCAGATTTCGAAATTATTAGTTCTCCTTGCACCTGGTATAATGGAATCGCTTGCTTTTTCAGGCTTTTCTCAAGGAACCGTTCAAGGACCAAGAAGTAGAACTCCCATCCAGTGGTCCTTGGAACAGTACCGACAGAAATCTACAACGAGTACGAGTTGTCTAAATTGTCGATCATACTTACCAGCAGTTCACACTGATCTACTAACAGCTGCTCTTCAAGCTACCGCTATCCCTCTCCTATACCTTCCCTATCCGCTTATTTAATTGTTTCTGAGCAAAAATGACTTGCACTTCCCAAGATGTGTCAGCAAGTCTGGGTGACCTGAACTGTCTTTTCTCGAGCATTATATAGCCTGTGTGTGAGTAAGAAAATTTGTGTTACCTTGACTAAGCACATTATTACATGCTCACTTAATAATTATATTAGTTTTTTCAAAGCTACTTTATTAATTATACAATTTGTATTAATTTTGTAAGGTTTTGAGAGCATAAAACCAATATAACTCATATACAAAGACGTCTCATGATTAACTTTGCCCAAAATCTCCCTTGTAATTCAATTTGCTGGTTGAGTTAGGAAAAATGTTTATATAAATTAGTTCTAAAAATACATGCACATCTCAGCAAAAAAACTTTTGCCCTAAATAGTAAAAAAAGATTGTTGATTAATTCAGCTCTTAATTTTTTGGGGCTGTTCCTGAGCTACATGCACAATTAAGTATTTCCTGCTATTCTGCTTCGTGCTGTAGAGCTAAAGCCTAAAAAACCTACACAGAAACTATGAAAATACTTTTTCTAAAGTGCACTATAGTACAAATTTAGTACAGTTGGGTGGACAATTTCTCTGCAATGTCTCTAAGAGCCGTTCTCACAACTAAAAAAATTCATTGCTTCGTCAAAATACACTCGCAGTTTGTTGTTCTCTTTAAAAATTGCTTGATAAATTCCACAGGCAGAGAATAATGTCACCTGCAGTATTACATATTCGCGAGTCTGCTACGTAGAGAGACTTACAAAGGTTCGCACGAGCTGTGCGCACGCAGCCGTGAGAAGTCGGGACTGTCTCAGCGGGCTGCACTTGGCTGCTGTGTACATAAATAGGGCAATGCTTAACAGAGGCATTTTCAGTAGCACAGCTTCTTCTCTACAAGAGACAATAAAGAAAAAAGTGCTTGCACAATGAAGCCAGCTCATCCCGCCAATCTATTTAGTAGTCGCGGCAGGGTATCTGAGACAAAGTGTGCGATTTGTAATAAAGTAAAGAGCCTTCTTTTTGCATGAAGCCAGAGAAATGGCAGCTACTACAACTGACATAGCGCCGACATTTGCATACGAAAACCTACACAAGGCAACTGCAGCCCGCGTCAGTCTAAATGGAGCCCTAGTTAGTCAGCTAAAGCTGCCAATTCAGCATGCAGGCAATGATCCTCGCAGAGCTGGTAGTCGCGGCGATCAGTTCTACTTTCAGCTGCTCAGGACGCAGATTGAAATTCCTCGGGCAACTGTAGCCGATTTGGGCAGCATATCAGAGCAGCAACGGCAACAGCAGCGAGTCGTGGCGAAGGAAATCCTTGACGCCCGGCAGTACTGGTCGGATGACGAGAGCTGGCACGCGAAAAATCAAAGGAGGCGGCCCATGAGGCGCGCGCCGGGTCAAATCGACGCCGCACACCGGCCCATGACCGTCACTGCTTTGAAGGCCAGAATCGAGCGGCAGCGAAGAAAGCGCGTCACTACTGAGGAGACCACAGCGACCTCCGAGGAGTCCTCGGGTGAGTTGCCAGCGCTCAATCGACGACATTTCCGTGCGCCAGTGCGAAGCGAGCCAGGAGCAAAACTTCTCATGGAAAAAACCGAATCTAAATTTAGAAACGCCACCATAGTTTATCCTTCATCAACAAATCCAGACGTAATTTATCGGAAGAACGTCGATTCCAATCATGTCCGATCTCGCAGCTGGTCTCGCAGTTGGAGCGAAGCGCGTTGGCTACAAGAGGAATTCAAGACACAGCGCTTTCAAGCCGGAAATCCCGGCAAGCCGGCTGCTGCAAGTGCCAGAAAAAATCGGAAGTTCACTTCATTTAACGAAGACGCTGTCCAGCCAGTTGGTATGAATCGATCCCAAGACGCTGCCATCGGCCGCGCTTACAACCCTGCAGATCGGACTGGAAGAACTAATTCTGGTTATCTAAAACCCAGGTTCAGAAAGAAAGGTACAACAAACAACGACCAGAATAATTCGGCTGAACGATTTCGTCAGTTCTGGACTGAGACGGTCGCAAACAACGATATCTATAGTCCAGTGGATGACTCTGTGCAACATTCAACGACAGGATTAACTAGTGATCACGATCAAAGTAGCAGTCAGCCCCAACCTTTCGTCCGATTCTCTGTGGAAACACCGAAGATACTCGTACAACGCAATCGACTACGGCGCCAGCCAATTCAGAGCTACCAATTAAGGAGAAACTATGGATTATTTTGATGCTCACGCCAACTGACTCAACTATACGTTTACATGCAGTGTATTTTGATGATAAACATATCGCCGTACCTTACAATACACCTGTGTTTTAGTTGTCACTGACTTCAACTGAGCAAAAATATATGCTTCCGATTCTCAATATTGATATATACGAGTATGTATTCTCGTATTTTTTGCATTCGGTCTAAAATAACGCATGCATAATCAAATCTAGAGCTACTATTGATCCACGATTTTGGAATCGACAAAGTGATCACGGCTATATCGAGGTTTTTAGGGTACAAATACTAAGCAACATACTCATATTTAAAACAAAGTCTGCAACCTAAATGCACCCTGCGATCGTTTCTAATTTTTTAACGTTTCGTAAATGTAGTTTTTTTAATTGCTTGCGAGATAAATCACGAATTTAAGCTTTATTTCGGCCTCAAGAATTGTAGAGCCCTGGACGGCAAAAAACATCAGGTTACGAAAATACCATGATTTTGGTCCTTGAATGAACCAAGGACTACTGTAGTGAACTGCTACAGTACTACGGTCTACAGTACACTACTATACTACATTAGGTATACTGTACAGTTGTCCTTGGAATCAATTAAATATCAGCAATTTTTCTATGAAAGCTATTACTATGACACAAGGTGCATCGTGCATGCCATTTGCTGCAGTCATTTTATTCTCTGCCCGAGACTCGTCAATTTATTGTCACGGATACAAACACAAAGATCCTGCACTTAGGTGTTGCACAATGTAGCGAATCACAAAAGCCTCAATCAATCGTATCTTAGTGGCTGAATGAAGTAAAGTATTTAGCAGTTGCTGCTGACCAAATGCTTATTTAGCGGGCACACATGCGCAACAACAGCAGCCCGCCGGCCCATCAGGGTCGGTGCCCTTGGCCATCTGGGCACGGTCACGGACACTGCCCTGTCGTGGCGACCCGGCTTAATCGCGCCTCTGATTTCCCATTGGTCCCGGAGTCGCGATAACTAAAGTGTCCTCCTCTAGGCTGTCTGGGGGAATCCTCTATTCGCAAGGTCATCATCGCTCCGATGTCTGGCGGGCCGGCGGATCGCTCCGTCTGGGAGTCCGACCGATCAGCCGCCGATGCCGGTCTCTACCAGGACCGCTCCTGCCTTGGGCATGGCGGCTCCTGGTGTTCCGGCTGACGCGTCAGGGATGACGTCGGCGTTGATCAGCCCTGGAGGGAGGATAACATGCCAATGCTTCTTACGCTCATGGTGATACGTGGGTTTGCCACTCCTGGTCGGGCCTTTCGCTTGGCTACCTGGCGGGTGAGCCCCAGCAACAACACCACCAAAAACAGCAGCAACAATGCACACTGACATGGTCAAAAACCCAGCTTGAGGGCCTGGCCGCGCAAACGAATGCCGTACCACCGACAGAGTCCGGGGCGCCAGCGTCAGTTGTTAGCAGTCAGTCGCCAAGTTCGGCAGCTTAATTTACTAGCTCTTTGCAGGTAGGCTGCCCGCATCTTGTGAGCAGCATCGCCTCCTAGCTACACATGCTATAGCTGTGGGCAGAAGGACCCGGTGCGGATAGTGTTTTATTAGTAAATCGCTCGCCGCTGATATAAAAGACGGCGCACAGCAGCCCGTCGTACGCAGCGTTGACAATTGCTGTTCGTCAGACTACTATTGATCAGCGTCCAGCAGCTGGTCTCGGCGTTGTACAGCAGGAATTAGGTCTCGATTACCGTCTGGAACAGGTAGGGCCTCGGAGCGCAAGACCGCCCTCACAAAACGCAATTGTAAGTCCAGGCGGCACGCGGCGGCACCGCAGTTCTTCTCGGACGTCTGCAGCTACCAGACCAACTCGTAATGCGGCCTTGACGTCGCCCAGCACGCAGAGCACTAGAGAATTTTCCACGTGTTGACCACCAGGCCGGCGCTCGTGCTGCAACGCTGAACCAGCTTTTCCAGCAGCAGGCACTGAGCTCCCTCAACGGTCGAGGACAGCAGCGCAAGGTCATCAGCTGAACATTTTTGTTTGACGTTGACCCACGCGTCAACGCAGTTACTTACACTCGCTCAAGGTCGAGATATTGGAAAGCCCACAGCTAAAGAATTTCAAGAAAAAATTGATGACAAATTAATTTTGTCGTGAGTACTCATCATCATAGAACTTTTTTGTTGTAGTGCTTAAGCTCTAAATTAGAAACAGATTTTCGTAGAAACATTTACCCGCAAGTGAAATGCTATCAAATTTCCTAAATTCAAGGTACTGCAAGAAATACTTTATAATTTGTTCTGCCGTTGTTCGTTTGGCATTGTTCAGCTGATTTACTTTATTCTGAATAGTACATATTATCCTGTCCTTTTGAAAGAAACATGTTTGCGCACGTTATTCGAAGCAGTCAAGTTGCAAGTAAGCAACTTCTTCGTGTTTTGCTAACGAAGAACAATCATAAGTGTGTTTGTCAAGCTGCTCCAGTAGCTTCTGTCTCTAATTCAAATTTCATCCGGAGGACCATCTATACATCGACTTGTCATCAAAGTACAAGTCGCTCTAACTGCTACAGGTAGGTTTTATTTCCTTTTTTAACATTTATTATTATCTTTGCATTTGGCCAGTTGTCCATTTTCTTTCAATTAATTTATAGTAAATGATTATTGAGAAATAATCATTAAGAAATGATCCTTTAATGAATAATTTTTAACGGTTTGAGATGCAATTAGTGAAGGACATTTTTTAATTATAGTTATCTGTATTTGTAGCTAAAATTAAGGATTGTGCCTTAGTGTAGCTGTATATATTTTATGTATGTATTATTTATTTATCTCTCTTTAGCCTGACTAGACTATAGCTAACGAGACTAATTATTCCTTAAAGTCCTGATTTTTTAGATTATATCAGAAAATTATTATTTTTCTTGTATGTACATATATTTTTTTGGCATATGTGTTATTTCGTTTGTTAAATTATTTTCCTTACAGAAAACAAAACTGCAAGTAATTTTAGTAATGAATAATGAGTGCGGATAACGAATTAAACAAAAACGAATGCAAGGTTGATTGTTAGCTTCTTTTAAAGTGGATATTGCTGGGCAACACACCACAGGAAGCGTCCTAGCACTGGGCGCGGAAACTGTCTGTGCCACATGTACTCCTGTAGGTGCATCTCGAACAGGGAGTCCCTGGTTCAGAAGCCTTCATCATGTGAAAATGTAAAATTAAGCCTAGCTGGAGTGCTATCCTTTTTGGCATATTGTTAAATTTGTTATCCCTACTTGTTATTCATTACTAAAATTACGTGTAGTTTTGTTTTCCAAAAGGAAAATAATTTAATGAACGAAACGACACATGCCATATATTCAAGTATTTATGTCCATTATATGTATATTAATTGGATTTCAATTAGCTTTCAATCAGCTAAAACCATAGTCCGGAACATGCTAGGTGCACGCTAGAATGAAGAAGGGAAAATTTTCATTTGCACACCGACGCACGCCAAAAAGTGCTTTTGCGAGGCAATGTACACTACTAAGAGTTTTTACTATAAATTTCTTGATAGTGGCTATTTGTATGGTTGTCTGTCCCGTTGGTCAATGTAAATTGCATGGCATTTAAACAAAACTTAACTGGAGTATTCATGTAAAAGTTGGGTTCTAAATAAGAGTTTAAATATTCTTCTAATTACTAGATTTGTTTTAATATATTTTTCTAAAGGGATGATTTTCTTCTAAAGCATGTAATTGCCATCATTTAATTTAAACTCTACCACACAAATAGCCACAACCAAATTTCTATGACTGTGTACACCAAGAATACAGGCAAGATTAGCAAGGCGAGACCAAAAGCACTTATTTTTTTAGTTCAATTTTGCTCTCGTTCAAGGCAATATATTTTATATTAAGACTAAACTACTGTCCAATATTAAAAATGCTGAACTTTGTTTGAATGTTTGTTTGGAGTTAGTTTGAAGCTGCACAATTTTTGAAAGTTTTGAATCACTTTTAGATTAAAATGGGAAATTTCAGCTTTAGAGCTTAGAACGGCTTAGTTATACTTTAGCCAACCATTTTTAATTTCAATTTATTGTCATATATTTTTTGCCACTCTGACATTCTCCCATGTGCTATTGCACGTAGACGTGGACATGACACGAACATAAATGCGAAGCACCTTTTTGCATGCGGAGTATGCCCATTGGAAGCTTGTGCATGCCGTGTGCATGCCAATATATACCAACTGCACAAATGTACACCAGAAATTTCCAGAGTAAACTACATGATCCAAACTATGGAGCTAAAAATGTGCATTTAAATCTTAGAAGGTTGGTTATTTGTGAGTTTTAGTATATTGCTATTGGATTGTCTGATTCATAGGCTAAGGCTAGTAGTATTTGGCTATGCATTACAATCATAGTGGCCTATTTTAAAACTCATCAAACTTTCTATTGAATAGAATTTAATTTCTTATTATAATGCTAATAGATATCTCCTAAGTATATAACTGTCACACACACAAATACTGCCAATGGCTAGCTTAGAAACTAGTAAGAGATTTAGTATTGATATTGGTTGCCTACATGCCTAGAATTGGTTAAGTTATGGATCTATAAATAGTTATTTAAATTATATTGTTTCCAAATCATTTTTAACCTATCCTATTTCTGTACTTGACTTATCTACTTAAATCCTTAATCCAACTTTTTCTAATAGTAACACAAAAAATCATAAACAAACCAATATTTACTTGTTTTATCAAATGTGATAAAAAAACCCTAACTATTTTTGCTAGCTATGACAGTCAATAAAAATAATAATGAATGGACCAATGAATTTAGGGTCTTATAAAAGAGACATCATAAAATAATATAGACATTTTGCTTATTTGAAATGCAACTTTATTCCTTTGCACATTAGTTAAAAAGTATTGTGATGCTTGACTTTTTTGTCAATCAGTAAATGCCAATCCATGTGTTTCTATTGCTACTTAATCCAACTTGGTGACTTTCTTAACTCATGTTTTCAATGTATTAGCAAAACTACATTTATACAACATTTTATTATTTTATAAGTACAGTATTAATGCATAATACTCAAGCAGGAAATCACTATGCCCCACCTGTTAATTTGCAGGTCATTATCTCGCCACCTTCACATTGGCCGCACCCTCCATGGCAACCTGGTTACTGGCAAAGTGCCAGCCTTTGCTGAGTCCGTCACCGAAGGCGACATTCGCTGGGAGAAGCAGGTTGGCGACTCTGTTGCCGAGGACGAACTTGTAGCCGAAGTTGAGACCGACAAGACGTCTGTGCAGGTGCACGCTCCCTGCGCCGGAGTCATCACCGAACTGCTGGTGCCAGACGGCCAGAAGGTGGTGGCGCATCAGGAGGTGTTCAAAATTGAGGCCGGCGGCGCCGCCCCGGCGGCCAAGTCGGAAAAGAAAGCAGAGGAGAAGCCCAAGCATGCAGAGCCGGCGCCGGCAGCTGCTCCGGCGGCACCAAAGGAGGACAAGCTGGTCTCCTCGCAGGCGCCAACTAAGCCGCCTCCGCTGCCTCAGGCAGCTCAAACTGCTGCTCCGGCCGCGTCAGCAGCTGCCGCTCCGGGAGCTCGCGGTGAGCGCCGCGTCAAAATGTCCCGAATGCGACTGCGCATTGCCGAGCGGCTGAAGGAGGCGCAAAACACCTGCGCTATGCTCACAACTTTTAACGAAATCGACATGTCCAATGTGTTTGAAATGCGAGCCAAGTGAGTTTTTGCCCATCCACTTTCAGTGAACTATTCGGCAATGACCCACCTCCATTCCCTCAGCCAGTCCTGACCTTCGTTTGTCCTTTTCCCGCAGATTCCAGCCGGCCTTCGAGAAGCAGCACGGGGTGAAGCTGGGCTTCATGTCCCCATTTGTCAAGGCGGCCGCCTACGCTCTGCAACAGCAGGCGGCTGTGAATGCGGTCATCGAAGGCGGAGACATTGTCTACCGCGACTACGTCGATATCAGCGTAGCCGTTGCTACTCCGAAGGGCCTGGTTGTGCCGGTGCTGCGTGGCGTGCACAACATGAACCTGGCCGATATTGAGCGCGAGATTGCCGCCCTGGGCGCCAAGGCGCGCAAAAATGAGCTGGCTATCGAGGTTTGCTTTGTTGGCCTGGAGTAGTTTAAATTTATTGAGAACTTACTGTCATCGCTTATTGTCACAGAAGAGGCACTTTAAGACTGAGGAATCTCAAGATATAATAACCTAATATGAAACAAGAAAATTTCCAACGAAATTGGATAAACGCCCAAACGCGAATCTTCCGTCCGCTTTAAGAATCTCCCATGAGATTTAAGAATATCCCATGAGATTTAAGAATCTCCTATGAGATTTTAGAATCTCCCATGAGATTTAAGAATCGCTCATGAGATTTAAGAATCTCCCATGATATTTAAGAATCTCCCATAAGATTTAAGAATCTCCCATGAGATTTAAGAATCGCCCATGAGATTTAAGAATCTCCCATGAGAATTTTTTCAGTGAAATAGAAAAATCTGCCATGAGATTTAGAATCTCATATGAGATTTGGAATCTCCCACACGATATTATAATCTTCGGTGAGACTTACGATAGCCCGCCGCCGCTATTCGCAGGACATGGACGGTGGCACTTTCACAATTTCGAACGGCGGCGTGTTCGGCTCGCTATTCGGCACGCCAATCATCAATCCGCCGCAGTCGGCCATCCTCGGCATGCACGGCGTCTTCGACCGGCCCATGGCAGTCAACGGCAAGGTGGAAATCCGGCCCATGATGTTTGTGGCCCTGACCTACGATCACCGCCTCATTGACGGCAGGGAGGCCGTCACCTTTCTGCGCAAGATTAAAAGCTTCGTTGAGGATCCTAGAATCCTACTGCTCGGCCTGTGATCCCCTATTCGGTTGGGAAAAGATGCCCACAGAAACACACACAAGTCTAATTTTGTTTAACTGCCTCACTGATTCATTGAGTTTGGATGCCATGCGCAGAAACGGATGTCCGTAAATTATTGTAACCATACTACTAATAGTAGATTTAATAACCAAATCCTAAATTAAATACGGAATTTTCCCCATTTCGTCAATTACGTTGCCAACGGTGAAGTTGATTTATTTCGCAAAAATCGTTTTTTCGACCTGCGTCTGAAACTACTTACAAAAGTAGCATGCTGCGCTTGTTTGGTGTTTTTTCAGTATTGAGCTAGCTATATACGGACTCGCTATGTCCATCTAGCCCTACTCATCTTGATTCAGTCGTTGTGTAGGACACATGTAGGTAGGACAAAGGTAGCGACAAAAAAAATCAAATATAAAAACAACAAAAAATCTGATTGCGTAATGGCTTTAGTTAGATTTTTGCGTTAACTTTTTTGCGTGTCAGAGTCTGATGACACCCGCCTTCCTCAGTGTATCGCCCTCGTCAACATTAGTAGCCTTCCCTGTGAATGGGGACAGCGCTGACCTTTTAGTTTTTAGTAAAAATATACTAGTAAATCAAAATAATTGACAAATTTGTTAAAAGCCTTCTGCAGCTCAGTTAACTGATCTTGATGTATTCTAATAAAGTATGCTTTAGTTACGAGGTCTGCTGTAGGAAATGTAGATTTTCAGGTTATTATTGACGCAGATATTGACGAGCGTATCTTGTTTGTATTAATTATTTCTTTCTTTCTGACAAACTTCGATTTGTAAACATGTAAACATTGAGCGCTCTCTTGATCGGAGGTGAAATGGGTTGTGTACTTCAATGTTAACTGGAAGTGAGATATTCAGCTGTTGAAAGGCTAGCTGGAGTTGAGACATTCGGCTGTTGAATTGCTAACTGTTGAGACATTCGGCTGTTGAAAGGCTAGCTGGAGTTGAGACATTCTACTGTTGAATGGCTAACTGTTGAGACATTCTTCTGTTGAAAGGCTAACTGGAGTGAGACATTCTTCTGTTGAAAGGCTAACTGGAGTGAGACATTCTTCTGTTGAAAGGCTAACTGGAGTGAGACATTCTACTGTTGAAAGGCTAACTGGAGTGAGACATTCTACTGTTGAAAGGCTAACTGGAGTGAGACATTCTACTGTTGAAAGGCTAACTGGAGTGAGACATTCTACTGTTGAAAGGCTAACTGGAGTGAGACATTCTACTGTTGAAAGGCTAACTGGAGTGAGACATTCTACTGTTGAAAGGCTAACTGGAGTGAGACATTCTACTGTTGAAAGGCTAACTGGAGTGAGACATTCTACTGTTGAAAGGCTAACTGGGAGTGAGACATTCGGCTGTTGAAAGGCTAACTGGAGTTGAGACATTCTTCTGTTAAAAGGCTAACAGGAGTTTAGACATTCTACTGTTGAAAGGCTAACTGGAGTGAGACATTCTACTGTTGAAAGGCTAACTGGAGTGAGACATTCTACTGTTGAAAGGCTAACTGGAGTTTAGACATTCGGCTGTTGAAAGGCTAACTGGAGTTTAGACATTCTACTGTTGAAAGGCTAACAGGAGTTTAGACATTCGGCTGTTGAAAGGCTAACTGGAGTTTAGACATTCTACTGTTGAAAGGCTAACTGGAGTGAGACATTCTACTGTTGAAAGGCTAACTGGAGTTTAGGTATTCGGCTGTTGAAAGGCTAACTGGAGTTTAGACATTCTACTGTTGAAAGGCTAACTGGAGTTTAGACATTCGGCTGTTGAAAGGCTAACTGGAGTTTAGACATTCTACTGTTGAAAGGCTAACTGGAGTTTAGGTATTCGGCTGTTGAAAGGCTAACTGGAGTTTAGGTATTCGGCTGTTGAAAGGCTAACTGGAGTTTAGACATTCGGCTGTTGAAAGGCTAACTGGAGTTTAGATATTCTACTGTTGAAAGGCTAACTGGAGTTTAGACATTCGGCTGTTGAAAGGCTAACTGGAGTTTAGACATTCTACTGTTGAAAGGCTAACTGGAGTTTAGACATTCGGCTGTTGAAAGGCTAACTGGAGTTTAGACATTCTACTGTTGAAAGGCTAACTGGAGTTTAGGTATTCGGCTGTTGAAAGGCTAACTGGAGTTTAGACATTCGGCTGTTGAAAGGCTAACTGGAGTTTAGACATTCGGCTGTTGAAAGGCTAACTGGAGTTTAGACATTCGGCTGTTGAAAGGCTAACTGGAGTTTAGACATTCTACTGTTGAAAGGCTAACTGGAGTTTAGACATTCGGCTGTTGAAAGGCTAACTGGGAGTGAGACATTCAGTGAGACATTTTAAGTTTAACAAAAAGAACTTTCTTTGCAATTAGCCGCGAGGCATATAATTTCGGTGTAATGATTTTACTTGTATTTTAGTCGTCAGTTCTTTTTTTATCGTCGGGTTCTGTCAACGCAATTTTTTCTTATTGAGAATCCCTTGTTCCTAGTTTTAGTGCATTGAGCAGCAAATATATAGAAATGATGTAAAAAGCCAGAAGGAGACAGTGCGTTTCTATCGTAATATCTAAAAATATGTCTCTATTGTACTCAGACTCCAGTCGAGAGTAACACCATCGCAAGGCGTACATACCGTAGTGTGAATAAAAGACTATAATCTTGCTGCAATGCATGCATGTCTTCATAGATGCTATACGAGTATATTGAAAATCCAAATGGAGAGCGAATACAGTAGTGGAACGCCAACTTCCAGCTACACTGAAAGCACTGACAACGCTGACGATGCCAAGTGGTGGCCGTCGCAGGACCTGAGCGAGGTAAGACTTTAACAAAAATATTTCAAATTGCTGATTTATATAATTTTTCTGTGTTTCTTGGAAAAGTGTTTAAAATTACTGGTTTTCGATCATCGTTTGTGTGTTTTTCTGAAAATAATCGCGTTCTCAGCCATCACTGCTATTGCGCACCCTCTCACCGCTTCCTGTTCCTACAGTCTTTTTTCGGAGGCCTAACACCCGACGATCCGCTAACTCTGACCGCTTTAGTCGAACCTTATTTCGTCGACGACTGTCCCGAAATCTGCGATCAACAGCACTCAACGTCGGTTAGTTCTGGTCACTCCGGTGCGGTGACGTCCATTTGCTACTGCCCGATGGAAAAATCTGGTAGCGACTGGAGGCTCGGACGGATGCCTTTTGCTGTGGGACTGCAGGACCAGACGGCAGCTCGCTGGACGGCATCGAGTTGGCTGCAGCGTCGACTGCCTGGCCTACATGTCCCATGGTCGGTTGGCGGTGGTTGGTCCCAACCGACGGGACGTGCTGCTGCTGCCGCTGGAGGCGATGATGATTGAAGAGGCCATCAACAGGGACCGGCAGCTGCCAGATTGCTGCGCAGTGCAACATTTTGATTCATCTGTCAGCTGTCTGGAGGCGGCTTCGAGCAATCGCCTGCTAGTCGGGTGTCTAGACGGAAAAGTCCTCCAATTGGATGTCGACAATACGAAGCTCGGCATGCGAACTTTGCTCCAAGGCGGACCTCAAAGCAGTCGAGTCGTGCTTCTCTCATCGGTGGCTGCCGGAGGCTGCGGCTGCGCTTTCTTAATGCGTCGTCTTCGAGAATCCGTCCGGATTGTGTTCCCGAGTCCGCAGTCCAAGCGAGGCCGCAGTCGCGATCGAAGGCGCAGCAGCGGCGGCGGCGCCAGGATTTGCAGCCTGTCCTTCGACCAGTTCGATCTACGACCTGGTGAATTACAGCCCACTCGAGCCTGCCCATTCACGGACTCTTCGACCACGCTGCTGATGTACGGCTGCTCCCGGATGGGACACCTGGACCTGCTGGCCATTGGGCCGACTGGCGAGCTGCTGGCTAGGCTCGAGGCGCAACCGGTGAGTTGAGTGGAAACGGTCTCCGGTAAATTCCTTGCTAGTTGAAACCCAAATTCGATTCCGCTCGATTCCGCGGCGAGGCCGCAATCATAATCTGGTGTTCGGAGAGAAGGCTTCGGGCTTTTCGAGAAATTTAGGCCCTTGAGCGCCAACCTCCAAGGCACAGTGAAAGTTTACATGGCTTGATGATAAGAAAGTTATGTCTAGATGCATACACCTGCGTGAGTGTGTGCTCAGGAGTCAGCGAGTGTACTGTACGTCATGGGCATAAATTTCTCGTTTCTTCTCTCCACGTCTGCGCCCGAAGTTGATATGACTTCACCGCGGATTCGAGCTCAGGCACCTTGGCAGGAGGTCACCTTCCTTGGTGGGAGCTCTGGGCCTAAGACGCGAGCCTTTTCCTGTTGTTGTTCAATATTAATCCCAAAGATCAACAACTCGTTTTTCTCCTCCACCAGTGCCACCTCAGTCGCCTCACCGCGGTGTGCGCACTGTCTCGTGGAGCTCGTGGCAGCGCCGCCCTGCTGGCTACTGGCTGTCAGGCAGGCGAGGTCAAAGTGTGGCTGGCAACTTTGACAGCTTCCAGAATCGATCTTGAGTTGGTAAGTCTTGCAGTGGAATTCCAACTATTCCTTTTAACCCATTTTGGGCTGTAATTAAATTGCAATCGCCCCGTTTAAACCCACAGGTTGACATTCGCTATTCCAGAGATGGCAAAGAGGTGACATCATTGGAGCTAGTGCATATTTCAGAAGATCGTCAAATTCTGCTAATCGGTGATGACTTTGGGGATTTGACTATCTGTGAGCTGAAACTATAAATATTTTTTACTGCGTTTGGACTTTTGTCAGCTTTTACACGGAGCTGGGTCAATTTGATTTTTTTCTACATCCATGCTCTACTGTTTGCAACAAGCATTAATTTCATTTTTCTGTACAAACTGCGTTTCTGTTTAACAGTTTTTTGCGCGCTTCTAACAATAGGATTTTTCCTATTGTTGAACAAAGTCTCGTATTATCTTCTGCAGTCAGGCTGTTCATTTATTTTTGCGTCCCGTCAAAAAAACATTTTTTTTATAAAAAAATTATTTTAAATTATTATTTTTGATTATTTTTAATTAAAAATAAAATGTAGATATAAGATTGAGTAAAATGATTTTGCGGTGTCAGATGTAACGCGTCTTATTCGCGCATCAAGGGTCCTGAGTTCACATCCGCAACGAGGCCTCGTAAATTTGCAACTAGCTGAAACCAATCAGATCAGAACTGTCTTTGATATCAAGCTGACAATTTTCCCCATTCAGCCGAAATACATTAACTTGATGCGCAGTCACGTTAACCCCCAAGGCTCATTGATAGTGTACACAGCCTGACAATCAGAAATTCAGAGCAAGGTGTACACACCTGCGTAAGTGTGCCAGCGTACAGAATCTGTGCGCGAGTATGATCAGAATTGCCTAACGCTCGCAACTGGTCTACTTTCTAATATGCTATAAAATTACGAGTACTTTGATTGAGTCCAACATTCATTTTGAAAGATTGGGTACAACACAGCCTTTTTATTGCAAGTTTTTTTTCAACTCGAATTGTATAAGCCGAATCGGGTTAGATTTTTTTAGTCAAGCAAACATAAATAATTCCTTTATGAGCTTTGAACTCTTGTTATCAAATCACAATGTTAGTTGTGATTAGCAAGCCCACAATACCAGAGACTTTTTGAGCACTAAAGCTACTCTGTGACCAGGTCAGACCGCAGCTGATGAGTTCTAACTACCAGCGGCAGCTGCCACTGTGGTGCCACCCGATGCCGTCGGATGATCAATTGCCGCAGTCGCCACAAGGCCAGGCAGTAGCCGTGCAGCTTGCTAGTCAGCTCGACTCTGGGCAGCAGATTCGGCTGCTGCTCCATCAGGCTGAGCTGGCGAGTGAACCTGGCGATGCAGAAGTTCACCAGGAAGATGCCCAGCAGGGAATAGAGCGCCGGCTGCGCCCAGGCCAGCAGGCCGCCAGCTGGGGACACCGCGAAGTCGCCGAAGCTGAAGGTGAAGCGAAACACGGCTGTGCAGCAGTCCCACAGCAGGGTCATGAAGGCGTAGGCGTTGATGTCAATGCCTTCTGGCAGTGAATTCGTAGATGACTGCGGAGAGATTCTGTCGGCCGACTGCGGCAGCGTCAGTGCGACAGACACGCTGATTAGGACCATGGGTAAAAATAGCAGGTAGAGAACCTTCATGCACTCCTGAATGCAGTGCAGCAGGTTGAAGAAGGTGCGATGCCGATATGCCAGGTGCACTGAGAGGCCCAGCATGAGGAACAGAAGTCCATTCATCTGCGTCGTGAACAGCAATCGCAGTGAATCTAGCTTCAATATAGCCGACAGTCCAGGCCGCTCCTCGTAGTTGCCGATGCCCGGCCAGAAGAAGGCGATCTCCAGCCCTAGAATCGTGACGCCAGCCGATGACAAAGCCCAACAGGAGGCCGTCGTAGACGTCGTGCCGGAACAGGAACAGGCTGCGCAGCCAGTGCATCGGTAGGTATCGTCTACGTGCAGGTGGGAGCATGGTGGAGTTTCCGGCAGCCTGCAATGCCAGGCCCACACTGCTGATGAGTACTAGCAGGACTTGGCCAGCCTGGCGCATGTGGGTGCCAAACCGAGCCAGCTCGAGTCCGATTGGCGGCAGCCGGCTTATGTACGTATTGACGCTGCTGGAGCCAGGGTTGCCGAGAATCACCGTGGCGTTGGCGCGGAAAGTGTCGGCCGTGAAAATTCTTACTGTGAGTGAATACGTGCCGTACAAGTGCATCAGCAGGCATAGTGTTGCAAACAATGGGGCCATGCGCATCGCAGGAAATGCTGCAGCAATTGCAGTCGCGTAGGCAGCTGTAGCTGGGCAGCGGTAGAACCTGGCAAATGCGTCTGGCAATGTTTGGTCGATCTGGGATTGAACAGCCAAGCCAAAGAGTAAGAAAGGCGACTTGGGAAAGCGTGACCCTGTGACCCATCGGTACTCGCTGATGTCCCACTCTGTCAGGCGGTATTGACCGGATGCTGAAATTGACGATATCGATGACAATTCGAGAAACACGGTGGCCAGGTGAAAGCAGTGCCAGACGGCAGCGTACTCCAAGGGCCGCAGCTGCTCAGCCGTGGCCTCCGCCTCCAAGAGGCGGCGGCATTCGACTGGATGACTTGAACCAAGCTTGGCGAAGAAGTCAGCCAACGACTTTTCTTCCTGCTGTGGCTCCCGGCAGCAATGGTCCACCAGACGGAACAGCAGGAGGCTGTCAGAGTCTGCAGCCTCAGTTTTCAGGCAGTCGATGGCCAGGCGGGCCAGTGGCAGGTGTCGGCTTAAAAAAATGTCGAGTAGAGGCCGCGGTCGACGCTCCAATGACTCTGGCCGACGCTGAGGCCGCAGCGGCCGCAGTAGTTCTTGAGCATCGTCTGTCGGACTGTCCCCCAGGCGTAACAATCGCAGCCGATCGTCCACTGGAAGGCTTTTGAGCTCGCGATGAAAGTCCGCAGGTCGACCATCGTACAGCAGCTCCAGTAGCTGAAGGAGTTGGCTGGTTGAAAACATTTCAGAAATCATCGCGCGTGGAGACGCAATACACTGGGCGAAGCACCATCTCTCACTTGGCCCCGAGCTTCTGAACTAGTTGCGGGCAAAAGGCACATTCATATTTCAGAGGGCAAATCGTCGCAATATTTACTTTTCTGGCTTATCATTAAAGATGATTAATTAAACTTGCCCATTCGTTTCTTCTGTATGCTTACCTTTATCTTGTTTGCATAGCGACTGTGCCTGACGTTTTCAACGTTAAAAACATCAGGAATCAATACAAGCAACTCAGATTTTTGCAATGCTACAGCTAATATTTGTATTCGCTGATCATATTAGGCAAATCAATGAAGGCGGGATTCGATCCCACGCTCGTGTTCATGACGGTCATGCGGAGGAAAACGTACCTTCATAAGTGTCGTTAAAAAATAAGAAAGATGCAGTTGATTTTTTGTTAATTAAGGAACTATGACAGAGCCAAATGTGACATTGAACCAACTGGGAGAGAGATAAGAATGTTTAGCAGTTGGGGTAAGGTGGCAACCAATCAGAAAGGAGGAAGGGAGAGATAACGAGAGAGAGAAAGAACTAGATCGAACTGGACGATGTAAACAAGAAAAGTGCTGAGAACGAAGGAGTGAATAGAGGGCAGAAAACAGAGACGACAACAATTCTGGAAATTCGCACGTATAGAAAGGAATGTGACTTCGGGTGACATTTATTATCCTGAATAACACCAGAACTTAGAATGACAAACAAAGTGCTATTTTTTTATTGATGCTTTTGCTTAGCATTGTCCTAGGTTGCATTGTAGCGGAATGGGCGGCGACGCCTTACCGCTGCATCCGGAAGATGCCCCCCTGCAGCTAAGTCGACGTTGCATTGAGACATGAAACTCTGACAGGTAACATGGTGCTTCAGAGCCTAGACGCGGACAAAGGCTGCACCGTCGGCAGAGTCCGTGGCGCGAGCGTCAGCCAGCAGGCAGTCGTTCGGGCCTGACCACACCGAAGCGAGACCATCCTGCTGCATGGGAGACCTTCGGACGCGCTGTTTGTGTGGCTCGTCTGGGTCCCCGCCACCGCCGTTGATCGCCGCCGAAGCCGCCAGTCCCGCGTCGCTAAAAAATAGCAAGAAGAAGAAGATGAAGCAGCACTTGGTGATGATGATGATGACAAGGGCGGTTAGCGTGCGCCGACTTGCTGATCGAGAGAGTCCGTCAGCGTCCAGGTCTCGGAACGCAGGGCTGCAAACCAAGGACTTGGATTGCATGCAAGAAGGAACATCTCGCTCAAATTTGCCATGATAATTAATATCTTGCTCTCCCTATAGGCATGATCATGACTTCCTTACTTAGAATTTTGCTACTTAAAAGTACTTTTCGTAACTCTAATATTGACTTTGTCCCGCTAAACCCTGGGAACCCGAATCACCACAGTTCGCAGTTTTTGCGATTCCAACATGACTGCCTGTTGTAACAATTTGTCTCAGCTTAATCACATTGTGGAATCGACTGACAAGCCACAAACCATGGGCAAACAGCGCACATCGGGAACCTTTTTTGTTCTGTTCGTCCAGTACAAAGCTGTTAAGCTTGTAGCTAGCCTCAGGTCAAATTGAAAAACAACATAACTGCACTCTCTCAGCTGGAGGCTTACAAAGAAACGGAGGGGTGGAAAAAGAAAGAGAGAGCGAGTGCTCGTTGTGCACGACCAAAGCCTCCAGGTCTGCCTCCCCTCGTCCCCACCGAGACTTCTATGTGCGCACGCAGTAAAATTAGTACAGCAGGGGCCGAGGGAAGCTGGCAGCTTATTGGGTGCGACGCCAGAATGAACAAGCATGGCCGGTCTAGAAGGGAAGTCTGGTATAAAAGGCTAGAGAAGCTAGGCAAGCAATGACCTGGCACGATCTTAGAAGTACCTACAAAATCCCAATCCACTCAGTATTTTGTTTTTCTCTACTCATTGTCTGCAATGGGGAAAGTCGAGGATAAAAAATTCTCCAAAGCGTACAAGGCAACAATTTTGCTCATCGGCTTTATTGCTTCTCTGGTCGCTGACAGCTCGTACAATATCAGCGGCCTCTTTTATGCCGCCCACCTGGAGGCCTTCCCACAGCAGACCGGCCTGCTCACCGTTGTCTATGGCATGACCTACGGCGCCGGACAGCTCATGTCGCCCCTGATGGCGCTTCTGGTGCGCTCTCAGGGCGAGCGGCGAGTCGCCGTAGGCAGCTCATTGTGCATGTTCGCTGGCTACAGCCTGAGCTACTTCGCTGCCGATGCGCGCCTCCTGCTGCCGACCTTCGGTCTGATGGTGCCGCTCGCAGCCGAGGGTCTGTACTTCTTCCCCATGACGCTGCTGGCCTACAACTTCAACCGTCGACTCGCCCTGGCGAGCGGAGTCGTCGCAAGCGGCTGCGGTGCAGGACTGCTCATTTCGGCGCCCATCACTCAGATGCTGATCGGCGCCTTCACCTGGCGCGGGGCCGCTCTCCTCCTTGGAGCAGTGTCTCTGAACGCAGGTGCTCTGGCTCTGCTCATCCGCCCGAGGCCAGTGTTGAGCCTCGATCTGCCTCTGGAGGATGCATCAACTCGAGCAGAATGCGAGGAAGTGGATGTTAAGGCGGACGCGACGACTAGTGGAGACCGCTTGGCGAGAGCTACGGAACTTTTGAAGATCTGCGGACCGGACACGGGGCTGTTCTACTTTGCAGCTTTGCTTCAGGTGTTTCAGCTATCTATTTTGCTGTAAACAGCAACTTGTGTGCGTGCAAATATAAAAACCCTAAATAAAATTAACAGATATTCAGCATGGTGACGGCCATCAACTTTGTGCCGGTGATGGCCAGTGAGCTGTCCGTGCCAGAGGATCGCATCGCCCTGTTTCCCGCCGGCTATGGAGCCGCTTTCACCCTTGGCAACCTGGCCTTTGGCTACATGGGCACCCGCCTGGAGCCGTTCCTGGTGGACTCGGCGAGCCTGGCGGCCTCGGCTCTGCTGACTGGCTTCCTGCCGGCTGCCATTCGCTACTCCGAACTGCTCGGACTAGGCGTCTACTGCGGCATGGGCGCCTGTCAGGTGCGACACTGGCTCTGGGAAAAGGGAAGCTTGTACCTGAGGGTAACAGCTTGTCCTAAATGAGCTACCAAGACAGTTAATTTGCTAATACTTAAATTTTTCCCGCAATTAAATGGGGTAGAAATTTTGCCTGCGAGTGGTATTTGGATGCGCCGCGCAACTCTTACTATTCCGAGGCTCCATATGCGGACTGGTGACGCAGCTGACCTACCAAAGTCCCTGAGTTTGACTCCGATTTACGCCCATTAAGGTGAAATTTTACACTGCCTGATGATGAAAAACTCAAGGCCAGATGTACTCACCATTGTGACTGTGTGCCTGCGTAAGTATGACTGAGTGTGATTGCTGGCTGCGGCATGACCCTTCGCAAGGGGTCAACTTTGTGTTATTGCGAACCAGATTCGCTCACACTTCAGCGCCAAACCCCAAATCCGTGTCTCAGGGCGGTCGGTACGCGCTGATGGTCACTCTGCTGAAACTAGCCGTCGGGCTCCAGCACTACGAGATCTGCACCGGCCTCTACGTGGCGACGTTCTTTTTTGGCTCCTTCCCAGCGCCGTTTCTCGGCCAATGGCTGCGCCAACGATACGGCGAGTATTCTGCTGCATTTCACCTGGCCTCCGGTGCGTTCGCTGCAGCCGGCTTGGCCACGCTAACAGCCTGGGCGCTTCAGCCGCGACGTCGGTGGCGTCAGAGGGAACCGCTACGTCCAGCCGATGCGGGTGCGACAGCTAAAGCCGACACTGATGCAGATGCTATTTCGCCATTTATTGAAAATAGTTCCCCTACCAAGACTCACTAAACACTCGTAAATTCCCGCAGTGCGTAGACAAATCTTGAATAGGAAAATAATTCAAAGACTTTGTGAAACAAACTGCGTCTTTATTGTGGTCATTTACGATCTTTTCGGTGCTCAAACTCGTTGATGCACTTTTATATTTTTTCGTTTCTGGTTAAATTTTACTTGCTTTCATTTGATTCTGCATTGGATTTTATACTTTGTACGTTTACATATCATAATAGTACAATAAAAAAGCGTTAATAATATTGCTTTAGTTTTAGCTTGTCATACTGATACTGCATACTACAATCTGCGCTACGCGCCTCAACGTTTTACCTCGTTTCAGCCCTCTGCAGCCTATCAATATTGGTATATTGTAGTTAGCGGGCGTGAAACACGTTTCACGGCCTGCCCGCTGTGCCTATCAATGGAATTCGACCATAGACAACAACAGAGGGCGGGCTTCCGTTAGTTTCAACCTCGTTTTAACACGCGTAGGCTAACTACAATTAGCGAAAATAGCGAAAAACTCACAATTATTTTTTTCGATGAAGTTTTGGCGAAGAAAACTTTTGAATTCATCGGTTTGAATTATTGGTTTTGTCAGCCTAACTGAGAATAAAGCCACCCAAAATGAGAATCCTGCCTATACGCTGACTGCGAAGGGCCTGGCTGCGTGCAGCCTTAGTCTATGGGCCATAGACAATAAAGGACAATCAAAGTGATAAAAAGCCATCCAATGTGAGAATCGATCGGTCTATGCGTCGTATTCTCTTATTTTTATACCTTCTGAGCCATATGACTAGCCAATAGCTTGAACGGAATAACGGAAACAGGAACACACTGGATGATACAGTAAAGTAAAGTAAAGAGTTAAAATAGCCGTCCCTCAATACACTGCCCAAAGAGTCGTCTGCAATGCAGGTCCCACGCGGCAGCCTTCCCAGCAGTGACTGTGTCGTCAATCGCTTCGCGCGCCTCCCTCTCCAACAGCATGAATCGCCACTCCTCTTTGTTAACGCCATCTGGAGCAACGGCCTCCTCATTGACTAGTCCAGCGTCTGCCAGGCGGCTTTTGATCCGTGCCTTCAGCGCACTGCTGGCCAGTTCCGATGGGTTGAGGAAGTGTGAGTATGGCGGCAGGATGCGAATCGAGATCTTCTCTTGTAGTTGCTCCGGCACCCTGGCTCCCCTGTGGAAGTGCGGGCCGTCCATCACAACCAGCCAGCTTCCATCGGCATCGAGCTTCATTGCATCGCTCTGCCAAGAAGTCGATGAACTCCTGGAAGCGAACCAGCGTCTGACCACCCCGCTGCACGGTCGAGTGCACCAGGCCAAACTCTGCGCAGATAGCCATGCAGACGGTCACGTTTGGGCCTCTTTGTGTCGTCACAGTCCGCTTAACAGGGCGACCCCTGATAGCACGGCCTTGATATCATGCCACAACCATGTAGTTGGCCATCTCTTTTAACGTTAGGAAGGGGTTCTCTTGCAGCTTCTTGTTCAGAAATTGCCGCATTTCATCATCAACTTTAAGAAGTCGTTGACCACCTCGAGGAAGCGCCTCAGTTCTTCCTTCTAGGCGATGCTGACGGGCAATTCTATAGGCAGTTGAGACAGGCAGTTGCAGGACGGCTGCTGCTTCCCTTAGTGAGCTTCCATTTTCAATGGCCGCGATGAGTCGCTGGCGGTCCACAGATGAGGCGGGTATTTTTATTGCAGTGGTGAAGACTGAACTCTGTTAATTCTAAGTGTTGGATAAATAGGCAAAAAAGCAACGAGACTGTGGGTGATGGAGAAGCAGTGATGGAGGAGTTGCGCTTGGAGGAGTGGAGAGAGCTGGGGGAAAGAGAAAAAGCGATCGATTCTCACATTGGATGCCTTTTTATCACTTTGCTTGTCCTTTATTGTCTATGGCCCATAGACTAAGGCTGGACGCAGCTAGGCCCTTCGTATTCAGCGTAGGCAGGATTCTCACATTGGATGGCTTTTTATCACTTTGCTTGTCCTTTATTGTCTATGGCCCATAGACTAAGGCTGCACGCAGCTAGGCCCTTCGCAGTCAGCGTAGGCAGGATTCTCATTTTGGGTGGCTTTATTCTCAGTTAGGCTGACAAAACCAATAGTGAACCTACTAGTGGTAATATTTGTCGGTCTCATGGTAAAGAAAAGTCTTAAAAGAACTATTTCCTAAGTGTGCTTGAAAAGTTAGCTTTTGGCATTTCATTTCCTGTTTACGTCAGTTCAAAGTTTAGATTTAGCTCTTCAGGTGCAGTGACGGCGATTCTTTGATCTACGAACAGCTTTGTATCGATTTAAATTTGCTGGAGCTTAGTGGGCCAGATAAAGTGCATCAACACGACGCCCTTGTTACGTTATACGAGTATAGCTTTGAAAATTGAACTCGCAGTCGAGACTATCTGTACCAATAATAAAATAAGGAACTTCGAGTACATTGCAGAGCGACTAGAAACTTCAAGTTGATGATGCCTCACGAAATGCCAGCCTAAAAAACGACTGGTATTAGAGCCAGAGAGACAGGAGGAGGCTAGTGAAAAGGGTGCATGAGAGTTGTGGACGCGGTATGTGCAATTGAGGGCAGTGTGCATGTTGCTGTCACCAGCTGGCCAGATCCAGACCCCTGTATTAAGCGGCCTATAGCGGCACATAGGAGGCGGCCAGTTACACACGGATTGGACCAGAGAGCCTTCAAGAGATGAAGATAACAAGTAGCTCTGATTTGCAAAACATTGAAGGACACTGTCGGCCAACATAAAGAACTTTACTCGAATCCTAATCCTGTCCTAAACCAGTTTTATTAGCGTTGGTGGGAATGGAAACTGTCCAAAAGCCAGCACCCAAAGCGTACAAGGCCACAATTTTATTCATCGGCTTCATTGCTTCGCTGGTCTCTGACAGCTCGTACAAAATTAATGGCCTCTTTTACATAGCTCACCTGGAGGCCTTCCCACAGCAGACCGGCCTGCTCACCGTTGTCTATGGCATGACCTACGGCGCCGGACAGCTCATGTCGCCCCTGATGGCGCTTCTGGTGCGCTCTCAGGGCGAGCGGCGAGTCGCCGTAGGCAGCTCATTGTGCATGTTCGCTGGCTACAGCCTGAGCTACTTCGCTGCCGATGCGCGCCTCCTGCTGCCGACCTTCGGTCTGATGGTGCCGCTCGCAGCCGAGGGTCTGTACTTCTTCCCCATGACGCTGCTGGCCTACAACTTCAACCGTCGACTCGCCCTGGCGAGCGGAGTCGTCACCAGCGGCTGCGGCATCGGTTTGCTGCTGTCGGCGCCAGTCACTCAGATGCTGATCAGCGCCTTCACCTGGCGCGGGGCCGCTCTCCTCCTTGGAGCAGTGTCTCTGAACGCAGGTGCTCTGGCTCTGCTCATCCGCCCGAGGCCAGCGCTGAGCCTCGAACTGCCACTGGATGAGGCGGCACCTGCGGCTGACGATGACAAAGTCGTAAAGCAATTAACTTCTACTGATGCAGGGCGTCTTGCCAAGATAGCCGACATGCTGCGGTCCTGCGGGCCAGATATTGGACTCCTGTATTGCGCCGCACTTCTGCAGGTAGAGTGGGAGAATGGGAGAACATAGCTACCTTACTAACCAATTCTATTGTATGGTACTCGTAACTTGTACTTGTAACAGAGTATTGCTAATAATTTTCATCACAGGAAGATTATTACAAAGCTGCTTAAGGTTAAGCATCGAGATGAATAATAAAAATAAATGAAAATAGTAGTTTCTGGAATGCTGCGGAAAGGCAAGTCTGCCCATTTCGTTGTCTCCTGAGCACAAACGCACACAGATACCGTACGCAGGCACACGCTCACACAAGTGTGTACATCTGCCTTGACATTCTCATCGTCGTCAGGCAGTTTACACTTTCACTGTGCCTTGATAGTTGGCCCTCAATGGCGTAAATTGCACTACAAGCCACCAAGCCGACGCCCCCAAGATGCGCCCTAAATTAATGTGGTCGGGCTGCGGAATCGAGCTTGGACTTGTGGTTAGAGCGTCGGACACAGTACTTCAAGGTCGGGGGTTCGATTCCCAACTCCACTTGAACAATTTGTGTCCTTTAGCAAGACACTTAACTCTGCATTGCTTCAGTTCACCCAGCTGTTAAATGGGTACCAGAATTAGCTGGGGTAATTGAGGGTGGGTGGGCGTCTTTTCAGTCCATGGACTATACAGCCGTACGCAGCCTTCAGGTGCGCCACGCAATAGCTGCGGCTGTGCTGTCGGCTTCACGTCTGACCTAATTAATGATTAATTATAGGTGTGATGATGGGGCTCGAGGGCTCAATCCCCAGGGGCGCCCCACGGACCCGGGCTCGCGTACTGACCCTGGCTACGGTCGTCCCCACCGACCCGCGTACGACACAGAGTCGGTTGGGCTAGGCAGATCGAGCGTACGACGCACGACGGCCTCCAGCGAGCGTACGACGCACACTGGTTGAGGTGGGGATCGGCGTACGACGCTCCACTTCCTCTAAGGTGCCTAAAGCTAGCCCGCAAAGGACAAACGCGGAGTCGAAGGCTTACCAAACAGAAATTCGCACAGTCGCGCGGCGCAGGCAAGGCCGGATGACCGGAAGTCAATCTCGTATATTGTTAGTCAGTCGAGTAGTGAGACTCAGACAGGGCAGCGTTCCCGTAGAGGGGGGGGCCAGGCAGTCGTGATTTTAGGTGTCGCACGTAGTTGTCTTGAGGGGGGGGGCCGACGGTGGCAGAGGCCAGGGTCCAGCGCTCCACAATAAATAGCACCGCGGCGGGGGGAGAGAGCCTGGGGCTAAAGCCCCACCCCGAGGGGCCAGGGCAGACCCTAGATCCCCAAAAAACACGGCCCGCCAATCAGCGCAGCGCACGACATAAATAACTAGGGGGGAGGGAGGGTACATCAACCGGTGTAATCCGGCCGAGTGAACAACAACAGGGGGAGAGGCGCAGGGTCGAAATGGCCCAGCCAATCAGCGCGGCGCAGGCCGAGATAAAGAATAAACAGCCAAGTGCGGGGGGGTGCAGCGCGCTCAAACAAGGTGCACTGGGCACTTTCATTCAGCCCAGTCACCACATAGGATATACGCTTTATTCAGATTATTAGACTCAGATTTCTTAAATAGCTTCCACCTGATCGAACTCCTAACTTTGCCATCTGTGTTTGCAGTCATTTTGTGGCGTTGTAACAATCAACTTCGCTCCGGTGATGGCCAGTGAGCTATCCGTGCCGGTCGACCGCATCGCCGTGCTCCCAGCTGGTTTCGGTGTTGCCTTCACGCTGGGAAACCTGGTCTTCGGCTACATGGGCACCCGTCTGGAGCCGTTCCTGGTTGACTCAGCTAATTTAATAATTTCATCGGTCCTAACTGGCGCTCTGCCCAGTGCCTTGCGTTACTCCGAGGCACTTGGGCTTGCTGTCTACTGCGGCATGGGTGCCTGTCAGGTGCGGCGTCTATGAGTCTCTCTGAATGTCTATGGGTCACTCTGAATGTCTATGGGTCACTCTGAATGCTTATGAGTCACTCTGAATGACTATTGTCTATGCTTTTGCACTGAAAGTCACTATTTTTGGACACTAGGCATTATAAACGTACTGTTCGCCTCTCTGCTTGTTGAAGTTCACTAAATAAGCGATCTTTCAAACTCTTACAATATAGAGATAGAGATAGAAACAATCCTTCCGTAACTGCTCATGAATAATATTGCAGGAGGGCTGTGGGCAATGGCACATTATTTGGTGACACTAGACCTGAAGCCAGCGAAGCCAGGCTATTGGATAAAATGATGCATGCACACACTCTCTCACAGGTGTGTGCATGCATCCTCCCTGACTTTCTCATCGTCAGGTAGTGTACACTCACTGTGCCTTGGAGTTTGGCCCTAAAGCCTTCTCTCAGCGGCTGCGCCCCAAATTAATGTGGTCTTCAACGCGGAATCGAGCACAGGGACATTGGTGCGAGAGGCGAACGCGTTAACCGCTCTGCCACTCACCCCCTGACTGCTCACGAAAGTCTGAGTTCCATCTGCACTGCCTGTAAGCTTTCCATGAATTACTTTTTAAATACCAAACGAACAATGGCATCAGAAATTTTCTTTTTGAATCTTTCATCTGCATAAACTGGCGCTCACTCAGGGTGGTCGGTACGCACTGACGGGCAGCGTGATAAAGGAGGCTTTCGGACTGCAACACTACGAGATCTGCACTGGCTTTTATTTCACAACGTTCTTCTTCGGCTCATTTCCGGCGCCATTCCTTGGCCAATGGCTGCGCAGACGCAACGGTGACTATTCTGCCGTATTCTACCTGGCCTCGGGCGCATTCAGTGTGGCCGGATTGGCCAAGCTGGCTTCCTGGGCGTTGCAGCCGCGTCGGCAGTGGCGGAGACGAGGGCACAGTGCAGAGAAGCGCCAACAGCAAGAGCTTGAGCAAGAGGATGCAGCATCGCCATTTGTTCCTAATTAAGGACTCAAATTGTTCTTAAATTGAGACGGCCGGTCTTATTGTGCCTCTGGGAAAATTTCACACTGGAATCTCTTGGAGTATTTGGAATAGTTAGGCATTAAAAAGCCTGCTTCTTGAAAAAAAATTTTTTCGTTTTGGCCGGTTTCAAAGAAAATACACAGCTTTGTACCTCTCAACTGTCGTGTAAACTTTCATTCTTATTAGAATAGTACGATATATAAAAAGAAAATGTTAACTTAGAGCATAAACAGTACAATGCATTGTTGTACTGCTATCAGTAAAATTTACCAATTCTATCGGGCTTCGATTAAAACATCTAATCGCATTTTGAATCCATTTTTTCATTTTGAAAGGAGCGTGAAACAGCGCGTGATTTGTCGGTTTTTCTTATTTTGTTATTCTTCAATAAGAGTAGAATATTGTAATGGAAACAAATTAACAGTATATTAATCAACAACACAAAAGTACATGTTGAAACATAAGTTGTTATTTATAGTTCAATAATTAGCGAGTAATACGTCACCAACTAAGCGTCACCAACTAAGCCATCCAATGTTAAAAGTAGAAGCTGAGTCGCACTCCATCCTTTTCAAGAACCGCGGTAGGCTTGTCTGCATTAACCGATGGCGTAGCTACAGTCGACGGCACAACGATTGTGGCTCGCTTTGATGAGGAGGCACCATCCGACAGAGAATCCGCATTCAGAGCGACGCTAAGCGATTCGGAAATTTGTTGCTTCCGCTTCTGAGAAATTCTGCTGACATAGCGAACAACAGCCGCGTCACTCCGATGCCCTGTGAAATGGTCGCCGCATAAAAAATCTATTTAATAATCTGCCAATTAAACACACCAAAATACTACGCACGTACGCTCGTACCTGTCACAGATTTGATCTCCTGCAAACTGTGTCCGGCTTCCGTCAGGTTAGTAACAACTGTTGCGCGAATCCAATGGTTGGTGTACTCGAACTGTAGACCAGCGCGCTTTGAGATGCCCTTCATCATATCGAATAGTGTGTTCTTTCCCAGAACCTGCTTATGAGAATACCATACTGCCGAATCAGGCCTGACCTTGATTGGCTTCGGAAACAAAACATCCGTTCCTGGTGGCAGCTTAGACACGTACAGGTCCACCGCTTCTACTGGACAATTCTGGCCTTGGATACTGAACATTCTTATCTGCTTGCTTGTCCTGCACTTGCCACGTTCTTCGGCAGTGATAGTCTTCTCCCGACCAGTTTGGATCATGTCAATGCACCTCACATTATTGACCACAGAGAATTGCAGTGAAGACAACTTCATTAATCCATTCACGACCTCGAAATCCGAAATGGTAGACGATATTAAAAAACACTTCATCCTGAAGCCGCACTGGATCCCGTCGAGTGAAATATTGTTTCAGAAGGGCCATGTCGGAATCCGTGATCGCGCTGAATCCAGGCTGTTCGCCCGAAGTTCGCTCTCGTAGCTGGCAACTAAGGCGCAGAACACACGAATAGGCTTCGTTGCTCAGCCGGAATACTTCGTTGCCAATGACATCAATGGCGCGTGTCTCCTTTACAAATCGGTGAATGCTTGCCCGAAAGCCACGAATCGTATCCGGTGCATAGGTCTTCGTTCCAAGCGCAGGATTCGCTCGCAGACTAACATACCATAGGCGAAGATAGCCGTCTAAGTAGCGCAATGGCATGCTCTCGCTTCGCGCACTCGTGCTTTTCCCATAGACGCACTCGTAAGCGTTCATGAATTTCATTCTTATTAGAGCCATTCTAACCATAGACAAAATTCATATTAAGAATAAAGTGTGGAGGGAGGAAAGAGAGAGGGGGTTAAAAATAAATCAAATGCATATAAATAAATTGTTTGCGTGCAGGAACGGAGAGTGTCATTCCTGCACGATGTCCATGTGTAAAACAGTGGAGATTTGGCCATAGATTATTTCATTCCTGCACGACTGCCTTCATTCCCGCACGCTGGCTCAAATAAGAATGTCTATGGCCCAAAGCTAATGGCTGTTTAACAAGACAGAGACAAATAGCAAGTCGTGGCCATAGAAATTCAAGGCGTTCATGTTTAGACCCAAAAATATCCCTCCCAACTTTTATACAATGCGAAGCTAGTATGGAACCTGAGCAACAGAATCGCTACTCATCACTCATTTCTCAGTGAATGATCTCAGGGTACACGCTATTCTCGCTACTACTGCAGCCGGAGACCAAATAAATATATTAGAAGTTCTTGTTGGTACTTATCTGTAAGCTCCTGCGTCAGAGCCCTAAAAAGCCGATTAGCAGATCACACCAGTTTTCTTTATTTTCAATTTAAAACAACTTTAGCTTCGCGATTGTTGTGCTTAGCGATAATAAAAAGTGGTTAAAAGCACGTCATGGCTGTGAACCCTCCTCTGTTCTGATAATTCTCTTCTGATAATCTTATAACATAGCTCAGCTTTAAGCTATCGACCAAGCCCTCCTAGGTCTACATTTTTAGCCTTTTAACAAACTTAGATAAAGCCATAAGAAAAAGAAAGTGGTTTGACTCGATAGGCCAAACATTTCAGGCCTGTATTGGTTGTTATCAGGGAGGGAAAGCCTAGATTTTGGTCAGGTCAGTGTACAGTGGGGTTTGAGAACCCGAAAGACAAAACAGCTTGAGCATTTTTGTTCTGCTCAGCCTGTGCAGCGGGGTATGCACGAATAGTTTTGTGTACTTGGAGCGCACATTGGCTCCTTTACTCCGTCGCTCCAGCTGGTAAAGCTTATTTTGCCTTTCAAAAACTTTAGCAGTGCGACTCTAACAGCACTGAATAAGTTTTCGCCTATTCTTTTTTGCCATGGACAGCAGCATCAACAATGGCAGTCGATTGGTAAAGCCGCAATTGGTGGACCCGTTGACTGGTCTGCGGAGATTGCTTTACCTGGTGACGCCATGGGAGACTTCCGCTCCGCAGGTAGACATGGTGCCGAGGTTTGTCGATGAGGCCATTCCGTACTTTCTGCTGCTCATTTTCATTGAGTACGTCATTCTAGTGTACAAGGGCCAGAGGAAGGCTATGCCTCTTAATGACAGCATTGGCTCCATCTCTGGCGGCCTGTTCTCCCAGCTGCCGCTGCTGCTCGCTCGCAGCATTGAGGTCTCCGGCTATATTTGGGTCTACGATCGCTGGCGCATCGTTGACGTACCCTGGGACTCGGCATGGGCCTGGCTGGCGGCTCTAGTTGGTGTGGACTTCTGCTACTACTGGGTGCACAGGACCGCGCACGAGGTCAACCTGTTCTGGTCCGGGCACCAGATGCACCACAGCTCCGAGCGGTACAACCTCACCACGGCGCTGCGACAGTCGGTGCTGCAGCGCTACTTTGGCTGGTACATTTACTTGCCACTGGCCCTGGTGCTGCCGCCTGCCCTATTCGCTGTACACATTCAGTTCAACCTTCTCTACCAGTTCTGGATTCACACCGAGGTCATCAAGAAGCTGCCGGCGCCAATCGAATATGTCATGAATACGCCGTCGCACCATCGGGTTCATCACGGACGCAACGCCTACTGCATCGACAAGAATTACGGCGGAACATTCATCCTGTTCGACCGAATCTTCGGCACATTCCAGGCTGAAAAGGATGACGAGCCACCGGTTTACGGGCTCATCCATCCGGTGAACACTTTCGACGCAATAGAGCTGCAGTTTTTTCACCTGAAGTACGTCTTCGGCCTGTGGGGTCAGCACAAGACCTGGGCCGATCGGTTCCGCGCTTTCTTCTACGGCCCCGGCTGGCAGCCCGGGACTCCCCGACTCGGTACAGACGACTTCCCAGCCATCGAGAACCCGGTGCAGTACCACAACCCACGCGTGCCCGCCTGGGTCACCGCCTATGCCACCGTGCACTTTGTCGCCATCCACGTTGTCTATATATATTTGGCAAGCAACCGACAGAGCCTGTCAATATGGTCCGTGGCAACCAGCTGCGCCATAATCTTGCTCACTCTGTACTCAATCGGCCGCCTGATCGATGGCTTCCCCAGCTCTGCCGCGACCTTTGAGCTAATGCGCTGCATTATCGTGTCCTCTATCTGCGTTGCCCTGCACAACAAGCAGCCTCCAACACTGCTGTCTGGCGCGGCTCAGGGCCTGCACCTGGCGTCCTCCGGCCTGTGGCTCTACCTGAGACGCAGAAGCCAGCTGAGAGGCGACAGACAAAAGCAGCAGGCGGCAAAGAAGCAGTCGGGCAAGGCGCAGTGAAGTCGAAGCTGAGATTTGAGAGCTACGGAGCTGTCTACCAGTTGAAGCAACCGTATTAAAAAGAGATTTCCTAATATAGCTCATGAATAGCTAATTCGTGATTTTATAGTTTCTTTTTGTGATTTTTTGTTTCATCAAGGATCTAAGCCTAAGTATTTATATGGGCCAAGTGACTGACAGTCTTTGCGCAATTCTTTGAGCAAAATAATTTTTGAATTTGCTTTCTTGTAGGTAAAATCTATATGTTACTGTTATCATAAAGTATGGAGTTGTCGCTGCCGCTAAATACGGCCAAATAATTCGCGCTCGAGGCTGAAATTTTCCCAAACTTCACTGAAAAAAACTTCTGTACGTAATCTTGTCCACAAGAATATTGAATTATATTCTGTAGATGAAAATAACGATTCAGATTTTTATTGAATAAGCACAACAAGACTTAAGATTACTTACAAAGTCTGAAAATGCTGGGGTATGAGTAGCAAAACTATCTAACGCGTTCGCCTGAGCTCGATTCCGAAGCGAGGTCACATTACGAGAATGTTCTCGCAATGTCTCTTGGAGGCTTGTCATTCGATTTACGCCCTTGACGGCCAACCTCCAAGGCACAGCAGATTTACAGCCCTGTGTGATTGTGAGTGGGTACAGTATCTACAGTGCGTGTGTGCTCATGAGTCAGCGGAATGGGTAGAATTGATGTACTAGTTTGCGCAGTCCTGCTGCAAATATAATTATAATTACATTGTTTTGCAAAGTCTGGCGTAAGAATATTTCAAGAGACAACATCTATATGAGTACATTTACTCTCACTCGTAATCTAAATTGACATCGTCTTAGAAAATTGACCTCAAACAAGTGTCATTTTATATCGGAGCTCGTGCATCAAGCAAACAGCCAGTGGGTTGTTCTCTATTATTGTCTTCTTCTTTTTGAGTAACTATATTATAGATGAGGATCAAAAGTACGGCCAAATATTTGAGCAGCCTGTGCTGCTGAAGATCCCAGTTCAACTTACTGTTCAATCTAAACAAAGCGACTCAGCAGTGCATTAAGTAAACAATTGATATTTAGCATCAACTTGTTTAAACAGACTCAGTTCAGTGCCAGTCGTATGGCACAGGCTCCACAGAGGATTATCTGACCGTTTCGAGATCTAAGAAATCTGATTCGCTGTTGAAACGGTCTTCTGGCTTTTTGATTGGTCGGCTATGACAAAAAGTAAATATCTGCCTGCATCCATCGATAGCGGTTGCAGAGGTTGGGATAAAATCTGAGGAAAGATTTCTCCGCTTTTCAGCACAGATTTTACTCCAAGCAGCTCCGACCTTCCTGAGGTAAGCATATGTTTTTGATTGCGAAATTTTTACACAGGCAGTTTGTCTGTTGTTAACGTACGAGTACAATAATAAACATGCTGAAACTTGGAATTAAATGGTGAAATCTCTTATCTCTATCTATATCTCTATTCATGCCTCATTATCATAGGTTCTATATGATCCTGAGAAGTACTGCATTGATTTCTTAATGTGTATCTAGCTAGTATAACATCTCTCGAACTTGAGGACTCATAGATTTAGCACTTTAGACCATATGTGTTGGACCACATGTGCTGGACCATATGTGTCGAAAAATATGAGTTGGACCTTATGTGTTGGACCATATGTGTTGGACCAATGTGATGGAGAATATATGTGCTGGACCATATGTGTTAGACCATTATGTTGGACCATTATGTTGGAAAATATGTGTTGGACCATTTGTGTGTTGGACCATTATGTTGGAAAATATGTGTTGGACCATATGTGTTGGACCATATGTGTTGGACCATATGTGTTGGACCATATGTGTTGGACCATATGTGTTGGACCATATGTGTTGGACCATATGTGTTGGACCATATGTGTTGGACCATTTGTGTGTTGAATGGCATCGATCTTTATATGCCATGGCAGGTCTTTCACCGCTCTCATTCTTGCGATTCGAAATCTGCTGATGCAATACATAAAGTTAGACAGCAGGAAGTGTTTCATTCTAGTGATATTTTGGCTGCAAAACTAACTTGCAAAGAGATTGAGAATCTCTGCAAGGTAATGAGATAGCTGCATTGTGACAATACAATACGCTCGTATAGGGCTTTACCTGCGACTGCATAAGAGGACTGTCCCTCCAAGTCGCATTGTTCAGAAAGCTATAGCCATTTCCTTGATTATATAGGCTTCGACAAAGCATGAGCATTTTCTGGAGCAGATCTTCAGAAATACGGGCCCTCCCATCATTGTCAAATGTTACGATCATTTGTAACTTGCGTGTCTGGCGCTCAACAATGAAATTTTAGTGCATTTTTCATTCGAACAACAATCCTAACAAGATTGAGCGTACTTTGGTATCAGGAGAATGTCGATCGAGTTATTTAGCATTGAATGGCTCTCATGTTAGCAAGTCAAGTTGGGTGAACCTTAAAAAGCTTTATAGTTAAGGCTGCATCGATTAGATGAGCACAAAAGACTTGGACCATTTTACACAAAACGCCTCATGTCCGGCTAACTAGTGAATAACATCCAGTTTAGTAGGCCGACATTATATTTTTATATTTTGCAGGAGGGCTCTAGGCACTAGCAAGTCATTTTGTGACAGTAGACACGCAGCCAGCGAGAGGCAGTTCTACCCATTCCACTGACTCCTTAGCACACGTCCACGCACACAGATATCGTACGTAAACCAATAATAATTAATCTGCCCCGTATACCCTCACTGTGCCTTGGAGGTTTGCCTTTACATTGCACGACAAGCCCCTAAGCCTGAGCCCGCAATTAATCTGGCCTCGCCACCGAATCGAACTCGGGGACCTTTGTGCGAGAAGCAAATGCGTTAACCGCTCCGCCACTCATCTCCTCAAAAACAGACATGTCCAGTCCTCGTCTCGCGACTAAAATCCTGGTGGCAAATGGCATCCACCCGGAACCGAAATCTCCTGAGGTTGACGTACAGCCAAGGACGAAGATGAGCCACCCAGCTCCTCAGTTCGACCCAGTGACTCTCTGGTTGGCAACGCTGACAGCACCTGCAGCATCCTCCATCCCTACTTTACCTACTTTGCCTGGCTTGGCCTGCTCCCGGGCTTGCTCCCGGGCTTGCAGCAATGCTGTCAACAACTCTGATCCTATTCTACCTGTACTGTGGTTTCTCCCAGTCTATCTGTATTTACCTGAGCTCTGCTGGTCAGTTTGTCGACTTCTTTCGATTGGTTGACGCCGCTTTGACCAGTCTAAGCCAGTGGGGCCCGTACAGCGACTGCATCAGCCGGTTCTGGTCCATGAGCTGTCGTCGCCACCGATTTCTGTTCTGGGGTAGCTTTTGTGGTGTCCTGGCTAACTCAGTTTTCTCGATCATACTTATCCTTCTGTTGCCTCAAAGAAATCCCTTCGAGTACAGTCTAAGACTGCTAGAACCTCAGGAGACTCTGGCGCCCGTCTACCAGATTGAATGGCGCTACATCGTCTGGCGAGGCGTCGTCGCAATGCTTCTAGTACTGAAAAGCTCGATCTGGATCTACTCAATGCTGATCTTTCTGACCATTGCGCTAATAGTGGCTTCGGTATTCGGCGCCTACGAGATCGCGCTGGACAAACAGCTCGACACTGTAGCAGAAGATAGCCCGGCCAGTCCTGCAGCTAAACCCATCCATGGAGATCAGATCCGTGCGTTTCGTCGTCACTTCGTCAGTCTGCTGACAACTAAATTGTCATTGATATCTAATTAAGCAGTCAGTAAAGCTATGTAAATCAATTTTTATCAATTATCACCTTATGTCAATTTTATGACGACATGGTTATTTGTAATTTCTTAATGATGTTTCCCTCCTCCAAGGATAGTTAATTTGTAAAATTAAATGCATTCGTGCAGTGCACGACATACAGATAGAAAAAGTCAAGCGGCTCGTGGCCACATATTTTCCTATATTCTTTTTGTTTAGTATTCTCGATTCTTCGAAAATTTTCCTTTTTACAGCAGACTTTCTGTAGTTTGTATGACAAAGCTGAAGTATCGTTATTGTACACAGAATTTTTACAGAAAACTAAAAACAGTGCAGGTAATGTTAACAAATCCTTCAGTAAAATAGAGCAAATAGTTTTTGTTTTCAAATATACTTATATCAACTAGTGTTCTATTTTTGTAGTAAATTGTTATACTTAACTCTACAAAAGTATATTTAGTACAAAATTATAAATTTATTCGACTTTTAAATCGACTAATCTTAGTAGAAGTAAATGTAAACTTGAATATTATTAAATACAATTACTCTTCAATCTAATTTTAATACCCAATCCGTCATTTAACTGAACTAATTGTCGCTTCGCTAGACTCTACGTGTTTTTAACCTTTTTTACTTCTATCCTATATCAAAATCGGAGCGAATATGACGTTGACTAGTTTCCTTGACGTAAAATCTGAGCCATCAAAGCCAGATGAAACGAAAGTTGATTTGCTTACCAATACTAATAGCGCTATTGTTGCGAGTGCAGTTGGCCAGCAGGAACATCCGACCGCAGGCGTGAGTATGCATAGACCTAACAGTATTAGAAATGCAGAATAGCTTAATGCATAAATCTAAGCCTATGTATTTGTTTATGACATGTTTGTTCCTGACTTATAACTAGCTTAATTTAATTTATAATTTAAAATTTATAATAACGATAGTGTAAAGTCTTGCCATTATGATTAAGTTAAAAACAGAGTATGTGCTGCTTTTTTGGTACAAAAATATGTAGGGCCTATTTAGACAAAAGTTTATACCTATAAAATATATGTAAATGAAACTAGGCCTATACACTTACAGTTTCACAGATACTTTTGTTCCCATGGCATAATGCCCTTCATACAAGTTGTGTGTCAGAGGCTAAATTTAGTTAATAATTCTTTTTTTGCCAGTGCCAGAAAACTCTACCACTCTACAGAATGCTTCAACATTGAATTTTTAACACTCAATTTTACTATTTATAGATTCATAAATATACGTTTTTAACAATATTGCCAGTTAGTAATTTTGGTTCCTGGACACTTTGTCATCATAACACTTTAGTCATGTACTTTCAGATTGGACACTTTGTCATCTAGCCAATTGGCAAATCCTAAAGTTAAATTTAGGTCTTTTTGTCACCTATCAATAGAAACTAGGCCTACAGTGTTGACTTTATTTATATATCCCAATGTGTATAGGCCTAGTAGGCCCTATACAAAAAACTGAGTGCAAACTGTGAGTGTTCCAGGCAATCACAAGTGTTTAAACTCATCAAATTTGAATTCATACCATAAAAAGAAAAGTTGTCATTATAGTCCTACATAGTTAGCTGGTACATTTTTAGATAGACTGGATATCTAAAAATATAAATGTTTAAGTTAACAACAAAGAAAATTACTTGGTTGCTGATTAATTGAGGTGTTAAATTTGAAACTCAAATTTCAAAATTCAATTTTTTAAGTTTTGTTTGTTTTGTTTAAAAATTGTGCAATGCATAAAGACAGAAATTAAATAACAATAGGCTTGCTGGCATCAGTTGGATATGCACCTTGCTATAAATCATAAAGATAGTGGAAGTGTCTACAAGTCTTGGTCACTATGTTCATCCACCCTCCTAGACCCTGGGGCACTGTCATCCTAATGATGAAAAATCAGATGATGACCTGTTCAGGAACTGTAATTTCAATGGGATATGGGATATCGTTTGGTTTCACTATACTAATAGCCAACAATAAAGAATTCCGCCATTTTGCTGACTCCTGAGCACACATGTACATAGATATTGTTATTGTATGTAGGCACATGCTCACACATGTGTAGTATATACATTTGCCCTGGCTTTCTTATTGTCAGTCAGTCTACACTTCACTTTGCCTTAGAGGTTGACCCTTAAAGGCATAAATAAAAAATTGCACAAGTCTTCAAGCTTGCTTGCCACTGTTGTACCAAAATAAATGTGGCCTTGCTTTGGAAATTAGCCCATTAGAAAAATCTTGATCAATAAAAATGTGCTCTGTGTGCTAACACTAAAGAGTAAAGACCAAATTGTGCACTGTGTGCTGTTGCTAAAGACCACATTGTGCATTGTGTGCCTACACTAAATCACTTTGTGATGCCATACAACAATAAAGGAAACAAACAAAAGTCTTGACAAATGATGCTACAATTATGCTGTTGACTAGCTAAACTGTAACTAACCATATATTTGAAAGTAAAAAATGCAAAGAAAAACAAGTAGCACTAATGCACAATAGTCAGCTTAGGCTTCAGCCTTGCTAGTTGTGCCATGTTATGCTTTGATTGTGCTGATGTGTGCCAGTTTTTGCTGGTGTGTTATAAATGTGAGCCAATGTGCACTGTGTATGCCAGAGGTCAGTTTACACAAGCCAGAATTTTCCAACCAAATTGCCACCTTCCTGACTATGTAGCACAGGTTACACATTATCCTAAGATGCCATTACACCCCATAGTCAAGGAGATGTTAGTTATGCCATACTTGTGATAGCTAAGTCATGTAGTAGGAAAGAGTATAAAGTTTTAACATTACATGACCAATGGCTTAATTTCATGCCATTTGGCAACTTCAGCTCCAGATAATAAGTGTAAATGTCTATGGTCCAGGTGATGAGACTTTAAATCAAAGGCTCCCATTGCGAATTTCTTTAGTAAACTTAAGCCACGCACACTTTCTAAAACTCCTGGCACCCCACGGGGGTCTATGTGGACTCGAGACCACGGCTCACTCTCGGTGGGGCAGATGTCTATTTTCCGCTGAATTACAGGCCGTCTTTCTGCACACAGCTGACATGGTTCAACGAACTGACGCACATCGCGATCAAGTCCAGGTCACCAGAACTCTTTAGATACACCAGCATCAGTAAGAGGGTGCACCTCTTAATGCGCGGTCTCCAAAATCCTGCACGAGCACAGGATGGTCGTAGGTATCACCCTGATGCCATGAATGACGTGCTCGTTCTCCACTGACAGTGCTTCCCGACACGCTTTGTAAGGCCGCTCCGCCTGAGAGACCTGACCCCACCGGCCTGTCCTGATTCTCTACTGGAGTCCTTGAAGCAGCGAGCATCGGGTAGTACTCTCTCTCAGCTCCTGTATGGTAAATAAGCCTCCGTCAGTAACAAGCTTCGTCTTGATAATGCGTTAGGATCCGGCACTTTCTTTCCCGGTACATATTCGATCTCGTAATCATAGGCCGACAACCGCAGAGCCCAGCGAGTTAGCCTAGCAGAAACTGCATTTGGAAGATTCTTGCTGGGACTCATGATGTACTTGAAAGGCTCGTGGTCAGTCTGCAGAATAAATTTCTTCCCTAGTAACATTTTCCCAGCTCGCTCAGCAGCCAAACAATAGCACCAGGTGCGCATCGAACGGTTTAATGCTGGGGTTCGAGGTGAGGCCTCCGCAAATGCTATCTCAGCCGCAGCGTTCCACTCGAAGACTCGGTCACCGCGGGAAAGCTCCTAAAGCGGCCAACGTTTCTCAGAAATCTTAAAAAACCCACCGTCCATAGTGCTGAGCAAGTCCTAGAAATCTGTCCAGATCATTTTTGGTCATCGGCACCTCGACATCCATCGCAGGTTTCACCATGCTTAGATCGGGTTTAATTCCTTCATCAGCAATAATGTTACCAATAAACCTCAAGTTGTTGGCTTCCATCAGACACCGCATTGATCTGAACATTCGGGGCCCTCAACTTGCTGAAAATCTGCTCCCTGATTTTCTGCACCGAAATGAGCTCGGTCTGCAGCAGCAGCACCTGCGTGAACACTGCCAGGAGTAGCTCCACGTTGCTAAGCCCCGCGTCCTCAAAAACTAAAAAACTTCAGAAACGTCTTGCTGCCGCCAGACTGTTTATCTACACAATCCAGGGAATTCAAGCAGCCAAAATCGTTAGGTGAAAACCCAGTTTGTGTAACCAACGAATGCTTTTTCGGTTGGTCAAGTAAGGGTGCAAAGCGGGGTCCAGGGGATCGATGCCATCTATACTGGCAGTCTAAGCTAAAATGCTTGTTAGTTTCGGGACAACCTGCATGCCACCGCCTCGGCAAACACGCAGAATCTGTCTGTATTCTGCCGAGTCAGCGCTGTCCAACAAGAAAACTGTCCTTGTTCCACTTTGTTTTCCTTCGAAATTCTGCATTTTTAGACCGTACAAAGGCAGCAGAACTTGACTGCAAATTGGCAGGCTGCGGAAAGCCAGAGATGACATGGTCATCCAGGGATGACATGACACGGTGGCAGTAAACAAGATATCTTGTTGTAGCAGCCAGGTGGCTAATCTGTGATAAGTGAACTTACGAGTGAGTGTAAAAGTGGAACTCGTAGTGTAAAAGCGAGAAAAAAGTTAATTTTAGTTGTCACTGTGTACAACTGTGTGCTACTTTAAGTAGGAAGCTAGAAGCTAGTCAACAAAAATTTAAGCTTTTACTGTCTGAAGAGGCAGACAAAATAGGATGCGACAGCGGTTTTTTCGATTTTAGTGACTTAACTTTTTAGCTGATTAATTATGATGTTCTATAATCTAAGTTGAAGCCTTGTGGTTAGAGCGTCTGACTCATGACTTGAAGGTCGGGGGTTTGATTCCCGACTCCATTGGAACAATGTTTGTCCTTTGGCAAGACACTTAACTCTGCATTGCTTCAGTTCACACAGCTGTTAAATGGATACCAGCTTTAGCTGTGGTAATTGAGGGTGGGTGGGGCGTCCCCCCAGTCCATGGACTGAACAGTCGTACGCAGCCTTTAGATGCGCCACGCAATTGCTGCGGCTGTGCTGTCGAATTATAATTATTTTTATTATTCTTATTATATAAGTAATTCATAGGTCATTAATTTATCCTAGTTAAACTATAGATAAATCAAGTTTTCCCGCGACTGTGTAATATACTTTGTACAAATTGTATGGTTAATCTCAAGGCTACTCTCAAATTTCTCTCACTGGATACTGGAAATCTACGGCCGGGCGTGTCGGCTGCCAATATATGCTAAACTGCACACTCCGCCCTGTCCAACTTCAACACACACACACACACCTAATTAACTAGCGTCTGTTCTCGAGGGCGTCACCCAATTTCAGGTCTCCATGCTAAACCTCTAGGCAGAATTTTGACGCACCTATGGTCCTTATAAACTATGCCACATACTAGCTAAACAAAAAAGTGCGGCTCTTAGAAGTCTGCCACAAAAATACGGGTTTGAAACGTACACTAGTATTGTCTTTCTTTCTGATGACTAGGATGTGAATTGACTGTTTACTTAGCTTGGAGTATATGTATGCAAACTAATCCTCTTCTATCCGTAATCCGTAGAATATACATCTGAATGATGACTAATTAGTATGATAATTTAGTGGTGCTCCATATTCTTATCTTTGTTTTCGGGTAACAAATATTTAACAGGTATGAAATCGGGTCGGTAAATTTCGTATCTCAAATAAAGTTTTTCGTTATCTTTAAGTTTCTACAGTACTCATTAACAGTAGAACTACCAAGGGGGAATTCCCCCTCCCTGACCATTTTTTGCTGCACCCGAACGGAACAATGCAAGCACACGAAACTCAAGAACACGGGCCAACTTTTTGTTGCGCATCTTCTGAAACAAGAAACAAGTCGCTAGCTCTTCAGACCGTCGAGATATTCAATATTTCTCGCCGAAGGTCCGATTTTTCCCATAAGAGCTAGTGTATTTCATACACCCCCATACACGAATTTGCACTGCGCCTTAGTGCGGCCTTTCCAGACCTTCAAACTTTATCAGCATGTCACCCGAATGTGCTTGCATCATCTCCGACTTCGGCGGTCACCGACCTTTATCTAGATCTATCTCTCTTATCTATCTAGACCTTCAAGAGCTACAACAGGTGGAACTAGGCCACTGTGGACACCCTGACGCGAATTTCTCCAATTTCACTGTTCAAGCCTTACTATTAGGCGCAGCTCAACCACAGGACACCCTCGACTAGTCTGTCAACCAATCAGTCACCCCCAAAGCATTCAGCCGCTGGCAAAAACATTTTCAGAGGGGAAATCCCCCCTTGGTATAAAAACGGGCGGCAAAATGGCTTGGTAGTCCTACTGTTAATATACCCATATGATTATGAGATATAAGTGCCAATATGAGACGAATTTGAGAACATATGAGTCAAATTAAAAGCAGAAAATAAACCAATTAAATTTAGACATTTGAATTGCGATTATTGTTTAGTACCTAACCAATAAAGAGAAAGATTCGAATAGAAAGCCTCTGTTTTACCAATAGCTTTTAGTGCTCATGATAAATTGCCAATGAGCAAATGTTTTGCTGAGATCTGCTACCAGATTTTTTATAAATTTTAATAATTTTCCTTAAGTCAACCCAGTATTATATAATCATTAATGCTCAACTACGATTAGTTAAATTTTATTCAACATTAACTCTTCGTCAGCGCCCACCGGCCTACTCTGTTGAGTACGTGGAACTGTACAGCTACCGGGCTGCCAGGCGCCGTCGCCTCTGCCGCATCTTCGCCTGGCTTCTAGCCGTCTTCCTCCTGCTAGACATTGGCGCCGTTCTCTACATCGGCCTGCGCATGCGCCAGCACCAGCGCCATTCGGCCCAATCGTCGTCCGCTCGTCGAACCGATGCCTCGTCTTCTTTCGTCTGCCGGCTGCGCTTTCGCGGCGCTGACGGCCGAATGGACAGTCGCACCGAGCTAGTTAGCACCGACAGCGCCGGCCGGGTCCTAATGCAGCCGTCTTGGGACTCGGACGGCAGGCCGACTATTCTGCACAATCCTCTGCGCGGCTTCACACTGCTCCGGGCTCCATCGACTAGGCTGTGCTTTGTGAAGCACTCGGTCTGGCGTAGGCACAACTGGGCCCAGAAGGTTGCCAGTTGGGCTGAGGTAAGCTCACTATTTACATAATTAATGCCCTTGATTATGCTCGCTTAATTATTTGCAAATTATGCTGATTTACTTACTTTTGCGCACAGCTCAACTCATATTGCTGCCTCTGCTGCGCTACATTGTTCTGGTATATGCCCTTCCCTCTCCCTGTATCTCTGCCTCCCTTCGTCCCTCTCTTCACTCTCCCAGTCTACCTCTCTTCGCTCTCCCAGTCTACCTCTCTTCACTCTCCCAGTCTACTTCTCTTTACTCTCCCAGTCTACCTCTCTTCGCTCTCCCAGTCTACCTCTCTTCACTCTCCCAGTCTACTTCTCTTTACTCTCCCAGTCTACCTCTCTTCGCTCTCCCAGTCTACCTCTCTTCACTCTCCCAGTCTACCTCTCTTCGCTCTCCCAGGCTACCTCTCTTCACTCTCCCAGTCTACCTCTCTTCACTGTGCCAGTCTACCTGAAATGCGCTTTTTAATTGTGGATTCGTTTACTACAGAAAATCTAAGTTAATTATCTTGAATACTATTTTTAGATATGACTAGTGCACAATTGCTTGTAGTTTGCTACTGTAATTATTCTAACAGATCATAGGACTTTTTAGACACTGAGGCTTAACACGATGAAGGGGAATGAGCCAATTAGTTATAGTTTTGTTTGGCGTCGTGCGAAAAGCGGTAGCTGCAGAATTTTCGGAAATTTAAAACACTTTCCGCTGCCCCACAAAGGAGTCGCACGATGTCGCCTCGGATAGCGTTGAATTTGTGCGCCTGATGGTTCGCTATCCGGCCATCAGCGAGCACGAGCTGATGTCCTACGGCAGCCAGGCCTGGTTCATGTGCCGCGGCTACCAGACCTACCAGGTTGAGCCTGTTATATTCCGCCTGTCCCTAGCCCGCTCCGGTGGCGATGCTACCGCCGGCGATGCTAATCAGACGAAGACGCCGTCAGCCGAGTGTCCGTTGTTGAAATGCAGCCCGTGTCCCGGCGGTGTTTACCTTCACGACAGCAATGGCTGCCGTACCTGCAGCTGCGGCTCTGGTAAGGCTCTTTTGTCAGGCTTTCTGGCTTATCTGTTATGGTGCTTGTAGCCCCAGTTAGAGTATTCAATTCAATCAGCTGTGAAATGTCTAGTAATTAGTAATTTAAATTATTCTCACTTCTATGGCTCTATGACTCTTGATTGTTGCACAAACGCCAACCAGTACCTTATTGCTGTTGCAAGGACCAATTTTATCCAAAACAAGTTTTATTCCCCACTTCATAAATTTTACTTACTCTTGTATTGCTAGCAGTTGGCTGTCTTCCTGGACATTGGTTGTGCAGGCCTTGCGAAACAAATTTATTGCTAGCCTAGTTCCCCTTATCTGTTGATAAAGTGTATGTTTGCATTGACCTTGAAGCATAGAATCATTGCATCTCCCACTAAAAACTGACTGCGCGCCTGCCTTATATGGATTGGAGCTTAGATTAATTTGAAATCCTGGAGACCCAGCCACAGTCACTCCCAGATCCAATCCAGTCACTCCCAGATCTTCATTCAGTTACACTCCCAGATCCTAATTTAGTTACACTCCCAGATCTTCATCCAGTTACACTCCCAGATCCTCATCTAGTTACACTCCCAGATCCTCTTCCAGTTACACTCCCAGATCCTCATCCGTTAACACTCCCAGATCCTCATCCAGTTACACTCCCAGATCCTCATCCAGTAACATTCCCAGATCCTCATCCAGTTACATTCCCAGATCCTCATCCAGTAACACTCCCAGATCCTCATCCAGTGACATTCCCAGATCCTCATCCAGTTACATTCCCAGATCCTCATCCAGTTACACTCCCAGATCCTCATCCGTTAACACTCCCAGATCCTCATCCAGATACACTCCCAGATCCTCATCCAGTTACACTCCCAGATCCTCATCCAGTAACACTCCCAGATCCTCATCCAGATACACTCCCAGATCCTCATCCAGATACACTCCCAGATCCTCATCTATTAAAAATTTTAGATCCTCATCCATTAACACTCCCAGATCCTCATCAATTAACACTCCCAGATCCTCATCTATTAACACTCCCACATCCTCATGCAGTTACACTCCCAGATCCCCATTCTGCCAGAATCTGAGAACCAGTGTTGGGATGGGTCAAATGTGTATCCTGGTGAACTTTCCTTCGGTCCACCGTTCTGCACTTCCTTGTCTGCGTTCGCAGTTACACTACCTGCGGAGCCGAGGCCTGTTGATCGCCGCAGACGTGCCGCTCCGCTCCAGGAGCCGCAACAACATCAGCAGCGTCGCCTGCAGATTGATGAAGGCGTGCTGCCAGCCGAAGATGGTCGCAGCGTTCACATTGTGGATGTGATCGAGTTCTGAGGAATTAATTGATGTACAATAGACGAACCGGCTTGTTTGTTTTCTTTAACTGAATGCCGGGAATATAACTGTAGTAAAAGTACATCTCCTATCTACAATACTAAAGATATACTAAAGAAAACTAAAAATATAGCTATTATGGGTGTGTACCTACCGCCTATCTTAACCTCCTATCATCATAAAAGTCAGTTAATTATCTGTCATTTTTCAGTTTGGTATCTAACCGTATCGAATCAATAATTGACAACTTTCATTCGCTTTTTTCTGTCCCATTGTAGCCTACGTTGCGTAATTGAAGCCGGAAAATAATCAGCGAATTCGCGCCTTTTTTGTCCGTATTTTATTCCATCTTGCTTATTATAAATTGATTAAAAGCATCGTACTATAGACCTTAGAACAGTGAGAACGTGAGATATAAAATGTTGAATCATATGTATATTAGGTAGGGCTCAGTGTTTGGTATGCTTAATTCTGCCACTTGGCCTCTGCAAAATAGTTCTGCGTCTGTTGTGTGTGTGCTGGTAGTGAACGCAAGAACTCTAGAAAGCGGTTAGAGCATTTTCTAGTTGCTATTTTTAGTAACAAAAATGTTGAAGCCTGCTGCTATTGCTTGGAGGGTGGGTGTGGAGGCCGGCCTGAGCTCTGCGCAGCCACCCCGCCCTCTGGTCCTACCGCTGGCTAGATGGGGGTAGAGAGCTAGTGAGGGGTTGAGCGCTTGCAGCTACGTTGTCGGGAATCGTACTCACCTTATCGCGCCTTCCCTCCCTCCCTCTGTCCATTCTCTCTCGGACTTTTCCTATTTACTAAACCAGAGTCTGTCTGTATTAGCCCAGCCTATAACACGGCATTAGCTTGGCTTTCTTCACCTGGTTTTTTAGTTATGTAGCGAAGCCAGTTGAAGCCCTGTCTGATTGTCTGTTTCTCTCTATCCCTTTCCATTAGTTTACATTCTTAGCGGTCGAATATTTAGCGGCATTAGTAAGACCAGCATTGGACAGAGCCAGTGAATGTTGCTAGTAGTTGGTAGGCACAGTGGTGCATGAATGAGTCAGTTATACCGTGGCGTGTAATGCTGGACAGTCTGTGGCATCATCAGCAGCAGCAGCAGCAACTATTGGCACCAATTTGCAGCCAGTGTTGGCTAGTTTTCACGGCACCGAAATTGTTCAAGAGCAGACGGACCAGGTGATTAAAGCACGCCAGTTTTTTGTTCTCTTTTTTGTACCAGCACCTTTGAGTTAAACTTCGATGCTATTTGATTAATCTGCATTATTGCGATTTTAAATAATAAATAGTTTTACTCCAGTCAGAATCAAGTCGAATATTTAATGCTTATAAAAATGTCAGTTTTTCAAGTTAGCAGTCCGCAGTATGTTTAATACACGCTTCTGTGTCTACAAGACAAATATTTATCCAGTATTTTGTCTGCTTCGTTTTATTACGAGAATATAAACAGTCGTAAATAACGATCCTTATTTTTAACATATAATCAACATTTTAACTAAGAAACAGTATCAACTTCCAAATTAAAAATCTACTAATTTGTCTTCTTATTTTTCTAATTCTACGGAAAGCTGACTTAGTCTGGCTGCATAAAAGCTATTAGAGTTTGCCTAGCCGGGTTTCAGGTTATTCCAGTTCTCTGGGTTCATAAAGTTAAAATTATTGCAACTTCTAGAACAGGCATCGGCAAAATACGGCCCGCGGGCCACATGCGGCCTCGAAGCTCCTATGTCCTAACTCTCCCGTGTCTCGTCTCTCCCATGTCTCGACTCTTCCATGTCTCATCTCACATATGTCTCAACTCTCCCATGTCTTGTCTCTCCCATGTCTCATCTCTCCCCTGTCTCGTCTCTCCCGTGTCTCATCACTTCCGAGTCTCATCTCCACGTCACGTCTCCTGTCTCATCTTTTCTCATTTCTTGTATTTCTACAATCAAGGCGGCCCACTGTCGTCTTTAAGGTTCTCTCTTTGGCCCGCTAGCTATATGTTTGCTGACCGCTGTTTTTAGTAGACACTTTACAGCACGAATGCAGTACATACCTGATTTAAGGCAAGCAGAGAATTGTGAGCTAGACAAGACTTTATGCTTCATTCTCATGCTGTGAAAAGGGTTCCCCCTTAAGAATGGCCATTTTCATAACATCCCAGACGTGCTCGATGAAACACGATGTCTCAAATTTTGCATTGCGTTCTCCCTAAAAATGTGATTAAATTTGCCCCTGTTGTCCATGACTTTTGTTCACCGCACCGAACCTCTAATTGCAAAATGACCGCAGTCATCTAGCTATGACCAGAAGCTGCGCGACTTTCTGAGCAGCAGTGAGCAGGCCTGGTCGAGCCTGGCCAATCGGCGCGGCCGCGGAGCTCGGCCAAACTCGCGGCTCGGCCGGCTCCTTGGCGACGCGGACTCAGCCGAGAAGACGAAGGCCATAGCGCTGCGGCTGCTGCGCCAGTTCTGCCTGGTCTACGAGTGGCAGTTGGGCTCCCTGCACGGCCAGGAGGACGTCAGGCGGGTGGCCAGGTGGGACGCGGATCGCTGCTTTGCTTGGCCTGATTTGATTCCCTGTACTCGAACCTGTTCTCATCTCTCTTCCTCTGTTCTCATCTCTCTTCCTCTGTTCTCATCTCTCTTCCTCTGTTCTCATCTCTCTTCCTCTGTTCTCATCTCTCTTCCTCTGTTCTCATCTCTCTTCCTCTGTTCTCATCTCTCTCACTCTGTTCTCATCTCTCATCTCTCTTCCTCTGTTCTCATCTCTCTTCCTCTGTTCTCATCTCTCTCACTCTGTTCTCATCTCTCTTCCTCTGTTCTCATCTCTCTCACTCTGTTCTCATCTCTCTTCCTCTGTTCTCATCTCTCTTCCTCTGTTTTCATATCTCTTCCTCTGTTCTCATCTCTCTTCCTCTGTTCTCATCTCTCTCACTCTGTTCTCATCTCTCTTCCTCTGTTCTCATCTCTCTCACTCTGTTCTCATCTCGCTCACTCTGTTCTCATCTCTCTCAATCTGTTCTCATCTCTCTCACTCTGTTCTCATCTCTCTTCCTCTGTTCTCATCTCTCTCACTCTGTTCTCATCTCGCTCACTCTGTTCTCATCTCTCTCAATCTGTTCTCATCTCTCTCACTCTGTTCTCATCTCTCTTCCTCTGTTCTCATCTCTCTCACTCTGTTCTCATCTCTCTTCCTCTGTTCTCATCTTTCTCACTCTGTTCTCATCTCTCTTCCTCTGTTCTCATCTCTCTTCCTCTGTTTTCATATCTCTTCCTCTGTTCTCATCTCTCTTCCTCTGTTCTCATCTCTCTCACTCTGTTCTCATCTCTCTTCCTCTGTTCTCATCTCTCTCACTCTGTTCTCATCTCGCTCACTCTGTTCTCATCTCTCTCAATCTGTTCTCATCTCTCTCAATATGTTCTCATCTCTGTCAATCTGTTCTCATCTCTCTTCCTCTGTTCTCAACTCTCTCACTCTGTTCTCATCTCTCTCAATCTGTTCTCATCTCTCTTTCTTTGTTCTCATCTCTCTCACTCTGTTCTCATCTCTGTCAATCTGTTCTCATCTCTCTCAATCTGTTCTCATCTCTCTTCCTTTGTTCTCAACAGGTATCTCTGCCGGCTACTGCTCTGCGCTTTCGTGCGCTGTCAAAGCGACATCTCGGAGTTGGATCTGCAGGGTCTCGTTTTCACGCCGGACTACCACGGCGCGGGCGTGCTCAGCTGCTGCCCCTGCCGGCGCCGGGTTCTAGCCAGGGTGGCTGGCCGCACAGTCAGCTGGGACATGCGCGAGATTTTCCGCGCTCCAGCTCTGCTTTACCTGCACAGAGACGAGGCCAGCGGCCGCTCATTAGTCAAGAGGGTCCGACGAAAGCGAGCCAGAGCCTCCGGCAGGTGAGTAGAGCAACAAGGGACATGGGGCTAGGCATATGGCTGCGGGACAGCACTAGATTGAATGTGATAAAGTGGGATGCTTATTAAAGTATCAATTTTTTACTTTTCCTGTAAGTGAAATATTTTTAAGCTATGGGAACAATAGCTTATTTTCTTAAAGTTTTATACTTTTTGTCTCAGTGTCTCTCAAATTATGGTTCAAAGTTTCAACGTGTCTCTTAATTGCAGTTAACATGCTTGCTTATTTACAGCCTTTCATGACCTCACTGTTCATTTTCGCCATTATGCCCACTTCCCTTTAAGCGTGGTTGATTACCAATTTGGAGATGATAAGCACAATGAGATTAGAAAACAACATTCTGCATCAAGCGCTTAAGATTTTCTGCTCAAATTCATCAGATGCCGACCCGCACGCTACGGCTACCGGCACCCAATCATGGTACCGGCGACGGCCATGGCATCGGCGATTGCTTCAGCTGCCGCTGGAGTTGCAGCCTCAACAAGCGGCATTCAGATGGCACCACTGTCATCTTCGGGCGCCCGGCGTCTGCACGTGCCCTGCGAGATTGACAGCGCCGCGATCAGGCGCAATCGCGAGTGCAGCACGCCGGTGGAATACTCCTCTCGCCGCTTCCTCCTTCACGTTCGCGTCACCGGCTCCTTCGCTGTGCGCGACGTTGACACGGCCGGCGGCCCGGATGAATACAGCGTCGAGGCGCCGCCTGGAGAGAGTTTTCCGAGCTTCGTGCTGACGTGCATGACGGACTTTGCCAATCTGGACTTGGAGCGATACCTGGGCTCGTCCGCAGCTGTAGGGCCCGACGATGTCCGTGTAGAGCCTCCAGCAGACATGCCTCAATTATCACCGAGACCCAATGTGCGAAACTCCGCTAGGGTCTCGGTGTCAAGCCAGTCGCCAGCTGATCGGCCTAGCGACTGTGGCGAAGTGGAAGTGGTGCCCAGGTTTGTCAAGCGGCCAGCTGCTGCTCCGACATCTAGCTCACCTCGTAACGAAAATCCTGGTCCCGAGAATGGCGGCGGCAGTGGCGCCGGCGTCGTCAACAACGCTTTTGAAGCCGAAAATCAGTTTTTTTGAGATGGCTGTACGTGACTCGCGCGTGTTTCGCCTGCACGGTCGTCGGTGACCAAATTCGGCAATTCAATTGCTTGCCCCAACCCATTCTTCCTTTCCTTGCTGTCATTGCTTTCAGTGTTATTTTTTTCTTTGTTAAATTTTCATATTCAATCTTGTATTGCGTGTTCTGATGCTCCATTGTCTGTCTGCTCTGTGTGCAGTGTCTGGTCACACTCATAAATTAGTGTGCCCTTTAGGGCCAAGTCCCATCATCTATTGCAAATTAATCTGTGCTGTGTTTAAACAATTTGGTGGACTCCAAAGTCGATCTATTCTGCAATGCTTCTGTCTCCAAATAGTGCAAACTAACCGTTTGTGCCCATATGGAGCATCGAGGATTGTCTATCTAAGATGCTTGTACGAGCGTATAACTCAAGGCCAGCAACAAATCTTTATAATTGGCAGTAGACGTCGCGCATAACTGAACTGTCAATTGGATTACATCGGCCTGCTTTTGTCTTCTTTAGCTTCTTCTGATAGCTGAGCTTAATCTGAAATTCTCTGTTAATGCGCCGACTATTCGTATTTGATTTGTGTTATTGATTTTTGTCAGTCGATTATCAATCAGTCTGAATCACAGCCATTGTTTTATGAAATATCTATTTGCTGTAATAGCTGCAGTTTTTAACCTGATTAATAAAAAAAATGCTGCATGGCTCTAATTGTTAACGTGGCCAACCGTTGCAGGCTGTGATAGATATTGCTCTCGCACCTATAACAGTACCAGTTGCCTATTTACTGCGAGCATATAAGAATGTTTCGTTACAGATAGGCTTCGCTTGCCCTCTAGGCCACTGCTGGTTTTGATGAGCAATGTCCAGCATACATTTAGTTCCGTAATTTGCGAGTACCTAAAAGCTCATCTCTTACATTACGATTTGTGTATGCTTACATATTACAAATGTTTAAATAAAAAATTACTACACACAGACACACTAGCCTGTCAGAAATCCTTATATAGTCTCTGTTAAAGTAAATTGTTGTTGTTTTTCCTCTTTTTCCTATTTTTTAAAATTCGTGTTCACGTCATGGGATCTACTCGTGCGATGTTTTGCCCGTCGGCCAGTAGTCCGGTGACGTATGACAGACTTGGAATTGGCTAGAATGCTCGAGGCCTTAAAATGTCTATTTAGCTCATAAGAATACACTATATATTTAACTAATATTTTTACTATATCCCAGCACTTGGATGAGTTGAGTAGAAGTATAACCGAAAAGTACCGCCTATGAGCAGCAAGAATAATAGATTATGAAAATAGACAATGCTAGGACTTGAAACTTAGTGGGAACTTAGTGGAAGTATAGTGGGACTTGGAACTTTAGTTAAGACTTTAGACACATGTTCACGATACAGCATGCGAAAATCCATAGGATATATGAGTTCAAAATTCGTTGGAAGTAGCGCTACGCTAAAATAGACAGGATTTTAATGTTTACAAAAATGGACACCGAAGTCGGCAACTGTTTATTTCAATAGTCAGGCAGGCAGAGTGGTCTGTCTAACGGATAGCATAGTGGAGGCTTCAAAATCGATTGAATTGGCTGTCACACTGGTAGAAAACGATACAGAGTGGCAATTAATAGGGAGGGGCGCATACATATATTTTCACGCGAAGATAGAACACTCAGGATATTACATGACGCTAAAGGAGAATAAAACTTCCAGAAGCCAGAGTAAAGGGCATATACTACAGAAGTTCGTAAAAGTGAGTCCTGGAATTGTCACCATGACAGGGAAGCAGACTAAAAGTTTAGCACAAAGCAAAATCATATTTAAACATTCCGGGTCTTCGACAGAACGCGTTTTCACGCATTGATTTAAAATATCCGCTATTTACTCACGTGCTCGTGGCATTCAACTGCATCACTAGCGTCACAGCTTAACTGAAGTGGAGTCTTAAAAGGCGTTTCTTGAATTCTAGTTACGCGTATCCACTGCAACATTTCCTTTATCCTTTCATCAACTAATAGATTAGTGTGGTTTAAGTAGATTTTCGCTAAACGTTTGACGTCACTGAACATATTTTCTCATTAGCTAGGTAGTAGCTAGGCATATTATAAGTTTTTTTAATTCCTAACTTCAATACTGCCAACTATGGAGTTTAAACCTGACTCACACTCCGATAATAATATTTTTGATGATTTCGACTGTCCACGAAGGCTAGAAAGTATTGAACAAGCTCAGGTAGATGATTCTTGGTTTTTTCGTCAGTCAGATTCAACAGAGTCTACAATAAAAATGGGCTTTTCAAGCCACCAGCCAGCAAATGAAATTTTTTCAGACAAGCTTTCTGTAATAGAAGAGAGTACTTATTGTGGTGCAACAGCATCAGGGTCACTAAAGTCTTCAAAGAGCAGGGGTAAGTACCCTAATTGCTATGTATTTCAATATGAATATATGAATATGGTGTAGCAATATGGGCCTAATAAAACCTATATTGTAGGCCTACTTTTAGATTTCCTTGTCTGGAAACTAAAGAATAGTCTAAAGCCTGTATACAGTGGCATAGGCCATAGTCCGGATCATGCTGGACTTACGCCGGAGGAAAAATCCAACATTTTTTGGCACTTACGCCAGACTTACGCCAACCAAAAAAGGTCCCTCTGACTTACGCCACCCAAAAAAAGGTCCTTCACAATTCTTGTTAATCGGTGATTAATTAAATTCAGAAGTTGCAACTGTTTAAAAATCTCACAAGTTGCAAATTCTGAATCAAGTATCAAAGTAAGCATATTAAAGCTAAAAAAACTTTTGCTATCCTACAATAGATATTCTGCTATCTCATTTATACGAACTGCAATATTTTAATGAACTTTGTTTTAATGCTGCTCCTTAACATCATAATTAACGCAAATGTGTTATGTTCTATTGTGATACATTTGATTGTGAATGATCTCATTTGTGCTGACATTTACGCCACTTGATTTATGCCATGTACTTAGGCCAAGCACTTACGCCAAGGCACATTTTGGCCTATACTTACGCCAAGCACTTACGCCAGCCTCCGATCCCAAACCAGATTTACGCCGGAGATCTCCGGCGTAAACGACATGATCCGGACTATGGGGCATAGGCAAGTTTGCTCTGGGGTCCATGATACAGTTAATAGATAGAATGTCAAATAATAATTTATCAAATAGGCCAAGCCTAGCTTTTTTGCATAAAGCATTGTAGGCATTTGCATGGCAGGCATATACATATACAATGTGGTAGACTACTCTAGCAAGCTGTAGTACAGATAAGGTGGACATTTTTTATATGGATACATATATAATTCAGCACCATTCAGTGCCAATAAGCATTGCCACTTAAATATTTCTTTAGCTTTCACTTCTAGCAAAAGTGCTACACTAGTAGCAAATTTTAAACTAGATCCTATGGCTATACCTGCATACATGCGCAACACCCGGCCGACCCGGCCGAACTGGCCGGGTGAAACGAGGGCCAAGCAAGGTAAGTCACAAAAACCAATTGACCAAGCGCAAAAAAATCAAAGGGGGGACCAAGGGACAAAAAAGGAAGGCGTGAAGAAAAGGAAAAAGGGGAGAGAAAAAGAGAGCAAATGAGAGCAAACTAAGTCGTAAATAGAGCAATGAAATGAACTAAGTCGCAAATGAGAGCAAAAACTAAGTCGCACGGCCAGCTAAGATTTGGGAGGTTGCGCATGTATGTATACCTGTAGTTAAGATTTTTATTGTAGGTTGTATAGAAGAGTATATTATACAATTTTTTCTAAAAAATAAATAAGTATATTTGAAAAACTATCATTAATCAAATTCGACAGGAGGTTTATAGATTAGAAAAGGCCTAAAGCATTTTTGGTTTGCTTTATATATATGTATAATAGCTATAATCTACTTTACTATGTAAATAATACTATAAGCTCTTATTGAATATTGTTATTTTTATTATTTGTTCATATCTGCTCAATGCCATATTGTAGGTTAGGGTAATGTATGATCAACCAAACAAGAATGTGTATTTTTTTTAACTTCAAACCTAAGCTACAGATTTTCTATTTAAGATATGATGATAAATGAAAAGCCAAGTTATAGAAAACAGTTACATCTTTCTAAAAAGTATCTGCTTTTGCTATTTTATCAAATAGAAAAAAGTTATTCCTGCTTTTTATCTAAAACCGAACAATGATTTTCATGTATCTTCAAACCAAACAGAGAATTTGATGTTTGGTTGTAAAATTTGAGTGATTTGTTTAATCTTATTTTAAGGAGTGAACTATCATGAATTATGTAATTTGAAAGCATTTTTCATGCTCTATAAATAACTGCATTTATGGTCATTTAATTGGCAAGCAACCACATACAATCTTCGTCTAAAGTACATACTAAAAATGTTGTTAAAAAGTATGCTTTTGCAATAAAAAATTCTACTGAAACATCAATATCTCTCTTTCCTCTTAATGCTTCATTGCACATCATGCCTCAGCTTGTAGATAATTTCTTCAACTTTCAAATTAGTTGTTCTGTGAAACACAATAGCTTGTTTCTGTCTTGCACGAGACCAAGGAAGAAGTCAAAATTCTTGTTCGGTTTTGAAAATACACTGTTCGGTTGATGATACATTACCCTATAGTAGTTTCTTAGCAGCTATGAAATTCATTTAAAAAGTTTCTGCATTTTGCCTATGAGCCATAGAGTCATTCTTTGTTACATTTGCCATTAGCTTTATAAATTTTTAACTGTAACTTCTGAGGAAAACATGAGAACAGTACATTAAAATTACCAAGTAGATATGCATAAAATACTTTTGTAGTCTTTACTAATAACATATAATAGTTCATGCCCCGACTTTTCTTTAGACACCCAGGACAGTCCAGACAGTCAGCCGTTGCAGAGTTCTTCGCCAACCGATTCGCTGGGCCCCAGCAGCATTGATGGAGCGGCTTCAGCCTCGGCGGCACCCCGCCTAGCAACTGAGGGCCGCTGCCAGCTGCGCTCCAAATGGGAGCAGCTGCGCCAACAGCGGGAGCGGCACCACGAGCAGCTCCGCCAGCAGCGCAAGGAGAGCCTCTGCAGGCGGGAGCACGAGCAGCTCCTGCAGCTGCGGGCGGCCTCTGTGCCCAAAGCGCACCCGATTCGGCACTACAAGCCGATGCGAATCCAGCGAAGCGACAAGCCGCTGACTGTCGCCAAGTCGCCGGACTTTGCTCTGGCCCGCAGGCAGCGTCAGCGCAGTCAGCTGGAACCAGCAGACTGACTGACCCCTGAGTCCTCTAGTGAGTGAACGGAAGCTCTATTTTCCGTTTGTACAACGCCTATGGAGGCGTTTTCTGTGCTAGCTGTTTATCTTTGCTTACCTCGATGTTAATCTGTATTATCTCTACTTACAAAATGTATATTTGACTTCTGCAATTATTTTTCGATAATTTTGGCAATCGTCACAGTTGTTTGTCTTTTATGAAATATCTTGTAGTTTTATGAGTAGGGTTATGTACTCATAGTTTACTTACAACAGCTCATTTTCAGTTTCTTTTGGCTGGTTTTTCATACTTTTATTATTGTAGCAAGCAGCAAATAGATATTTATATATTTTTTATGATAAATGTTAAATTAAAAAATGCTTAGAAGATTTAAGAAAATGGTAAGTCCAAGGGAAATCCCGTCCCAAGGGAAATCACGTGTCCAAGGGAAATCCCGAATTCAAGGGAAATCCCGTTTCCAAGGGAAATCCAGTTTGCCTAGGAATCGTCCGGTATCCTAGAGGAAATCTCAATATATTATAGAGAAGCTTGTGCCCCTTCAAATTTACAAAAAGTCCCTTGTATGTATTCATGTGTGCCAGATAAATTTTACTATAGAATAATTTTATGAAACCTTTTAAGCTCTTCTAAAAGTTATATTTTTTGCTGGTCCTGCTGCTTCTTATTGGCATCCAGGCTTTAGCAGGATGTGTTCTTGTTTGCTAATTCAGGTTGAAAATTAAACGTTTTTACTCAAGTTTGTAAGCATAATTTGCAGGTGTTGTAAAGTGCAAACTGTTCTCAGTCCTAAGTATTTACTGCCCCAAATAATTTTTATTCTAAGAAATACAAGCAAACTGTACTTTTAAGAAATTTGTATTTTTAAATCTTTCACTACCACACGCACGAATGTAGTCATGCTACTGGTCGTATTAATTGGACTTGCTGTCTGCGTGTTTAAAATTTTTGTTATGAAATTCCGCTGATATCCTAGTTTATCCTAGCCACTGATTTTAAAACAACTTATTACTCCAGCAGCTCTGCCTACTTTTTTTCTTTCTCTAGTAGAGAACAAAATAATTTTCTAATCTGTAGTATAATATTATTAATAATAATAATGGATTGCCCCTTCCCCAATTGGGCCAGATGTGCAGCCGACAGCACAGCCGCAGCTATTGCGCAGCGCATCTGAAGGCTGCGTACAGCTGTTCAGTCCATGGACTGGGGGGACGCCACACCCACCTTCAATTACCCAGCTAATGCCGGTAGCCATTCAACAGCTGGGTGAACTGAAGCAATGCAGAGTTAAGTGTCTTGCTATAGGACACATTGTTCCAGTGGAGTCGGGAATCGAACCCCCTACCTTCAAGTGGTGAGTCTGATGCTCCAACCACTAGGTTACAACCTCCTGTAGTTTAGTTATTATTATTACAGGTCGCTTTTTGATGAATCAGTGCAGTCTACAAACCACTCTCACAAACATAACTATCAATTGGGAAGAAAAAAATGAATAATGAATATTACTGGCTTAAGTTCTTAAGTTATCAGTTATCTCAGCGACGTTGAAGTCAAAGTGTCTGCATATTTTTGCAAAAAAATATCAATTAAAGTACGGTAAAGAAGTTTTTGTTTCTTTGTTTTAAAACGGTGGTAACACAGCGCGTTAACAAAAGTCTGCAATTACTTAATACATTTATGATTTATGAAAACTAGAAATTAATTGAGTTAATAATTTAAATTTATATGAAACACAAGTGTGAGTTTTGTGCGGGAAAATACGCTAATATGATTTACAAAAGGCACAAGTGCAACAAAGGTATGCATACGAGATAAATATATAAGATAAGTGACAGCTTGGCTATATACTCGTAGTTTATTTAATTTTTAGGTCTTATACTCGAATATTAACTACAGACCATTTTTTGACTTACAAGTACACGTTAATTAACAGATTTCTCGCTTTATTATTGATGTTTAACTGTCAGATTGGTTCTCTTCACTGATTGGTTGATGTGCAGCTCAAATATTTCTAACCCACATCTGTTCACTGATTGGTTGATGTGCAGCTCAAATAGTTCTAACCCACATCTGTTCACTGGTTGGTTGATGTGCGGCTTAAGTTTTTTTTAGAGTCTACTAACTCATGCTTAATCATGCTAATGTGGAACTTGGCTACGATCGAGCGGTTCAATCGCCTCCTCGTCAACCTGCAGATCGAATTCGGCGCCAACATTAGCCCGGCCGCCAACTGAGAGTCCAAAGCCAAAACCAACGCCGCTGCCGCTTGCACCAGACTGCGAATCAGCCTCAACTTCGAATACGTCCAGTGTTCTGTCCAGCTCAGCGAGGTTCTGTTCCCGTCGCATCTGTTGCTCCTCCACCGAGGGCGATGGTGCCGGGATGTACTCCTCGCCGTGCCGGTCCACAGCCCGGATTGGCGGCTCCTTTACCCTAACAGCCTGATTCGGCAGTGTCTCCCAGCCAAAGTTGGCGTTTACATCTGCACTGACGTCAGCGCTGAGTTCTATGCTCAGCTGGGAATTAAGCTTTGTCGCTCTCTTGCGTGCCTGGTCTTCGGGCGTGTCTTCGTAGTCAGAGAAGTCGCTGTCGACTATTGTTATCTCGTTGTCGTCACTCTGGTAGATGCTCGTGCCATGCCGGTGCTCGTGCGACGGGCGTACATCGCCGACGCTTCGGACTGTCACCGTTTCCGGAGATGTCACCTTCGCCGACGCCACGACGGAAGTGGCTTTCAGAGGTGATGAGAGCAGCGGCAGCTTACGCTGCGGCTGTTCAATCTCCGTCTGCAGCACCACCTCCGTGCGGGGCAGTCGCATCGAGAATCGTGGCTCGGCTGTTTCAACCACCAACTCGGCTTCGACAGGGCCGGGAGCTGAACGGGCGATGGACGCGGACACTGCAGTGTTGAGGTCGGCCTCGATCTCCGGCATCGTTCTACCAGCCAGACGCAGTTCAGCATCTGAGGTCACCTCCACGCTGCCGGGCAGGCTCGGTAATGGCGGGAACTCGGCTCGCAGCTCCGAATTCGACGACTGCTGAAGCTGCACCGCCTCTAGGCTGGCCTCGTGGCTAGCCGCAACGTCCAGCGCGCTAACCCACGCCTGTTCCTTAACAACCACCGGAGGCTGCTCCGTTTGAGAAATGTACTGATTCTCTTTTTCAACCTGAATTTCCACAACGTGCGTTCCGCGTATCGTAGCCGTGACCGCCGACGAGGCATCGATGCTGTCGCCATGTAGTTCAATGTGCAGATTGCTGCCCGTGGACTTGCTTCCGGCAGTGGCTTTGGCACCCCAGCTGGACCGCTTCCGGCAGCAGCAGCAGCAGTACACAAGCACTGTGACAGCCACCACGATAAGTAACACGGCGCAGATTATCAGCACCGCAAACAGCGCCGCGTGGGTCTCAATCCACTGACGCGCCAGGGTGGCGGTGTCCTCCGTGCCCGAAGACATTCTCCTCGTTCTGACTGTCTACGAATTTAGAGTATCTCCTTCTCTGGTCGTCTGGGCGAATAAATTATTTTTGGGCGTGTCTGTTCTGTTCCAGTGTCAAACAATTTTTATTCTGTCTTTTTGCACTGCATTCTGGGCCGGGTTGGGTGGATGAGGTGGGCCGGCCTGTGCCAGAGATTCGGCTCGCAAATCTAATTCTTTCTATTGTCTTCTTTTCCAATAGCAAGCTCTGCTCGCACGCCTTCAATCTAGAGCCTCCAACAGCATTGCATTCCGCTCTCAGGTTTACTTTAAAGAGCTGAATTATAAGCAGAGAGAGCAAGAACAGACGATGCACGCCTTGCAAGAGTAGGATCTTGCAGCCAGGAATTCACGCTGAGAGACTGCAGCTAAAAACAAGCCCCATTCAACACTGAGTCCGACCTGTTTTGCCGAAAAATATTATCTCTAAAAATGCTTATTATATGGCGAACTTCAGATACTAAAGACTGCTCACACAAGCTCTAAATGTATACCTTTCCGTCCTTTTTTTTCTAAAGCTGTGGACAAAATATTTCGGGACTTGCGAGTCAGTGTGTTATATTTTCTTTATTCTTTGCTTTCTGAATTAATTACGAGTATACGATAGTAAAAATAATAATTGATTACACCTGCCCCAATTGGGCCAGATGTGCAGCCGACAGCACAGCCGCAGCTATTGCGCGGCGCATCTGTACAGCTGTTCAGTCCATGGACTGGTGGGACGCCACCACTCTTAATTACCCCAGCTAATGCTGGCACCCATTTAACAGCTGGGTGAACTGAAGCCATGCCAGTTAAGTGCCTTGCTAAAAGAACACATTGTTCCAGTGGAGTCGGGAATCGAACTCCCGACCTTCAAGTCGTGAGTCTGACGCCCTAGCCACTAGGCTACAACCTCTGTAGGCCATATATACTGAGTATATGGCACCGTCACTAAACACCCCTAAGACTTGCGTGAACGCGTCTGACACTGATCGCTATGGGTCCTACCCCGGTACCGGTAAGTTCGAATTCAAGGCCAGGCCGCAATTGCGGCCATAGAATACTTGGCGCTTATCGCGAGTTTAAATACAGAAAATTACTTTTTAAAGTTTGATTCTCGACTGTGAGACTTTGAGGTCGAATTTTGGTTTGAAGGTTTGACAATTTTTTTTCAAAAAAATCTAATGATCTGCGCATAGCTTTGACAGGCTAAAAATCCATTGTTTTTATTAAGGACAAGTAAGAAGTTAGTTTTTTGAAGAATATACAAAAGAGCGTAGATAAAGTATCAGTACTCTCTTATAGCTACACCATGTATTAAGGTGTGGCTGATTAAAAAGTTAAGCCAGAATTAACATATTTAGGGTCAGACGGTAGTCTTTGATACAAGTTTCGGCACATGGGATCAGTATATGCACCGACAATCAATCATCGCATTGAAGGCGCAGCAGCCCGAAGCTCATCTTAGCTTGCTGAGCCCGCGAACACTCAAGCTCGGCTGCTGACCGTCAGGCGGTGTCGGCCTATTCAGCTTGGCCTTAGCTGTCATCGGCGGCTGCCGTGGTGAACGTCGGCGAGGTGACGACGGCGACGCCACGCCACCAACCAACAGCAGGTAGAATATCTCCACAGCCGCCTGCCTGTCCGGTGCTGATGAATAAGACGACATCCTGGGAGACACTCCCGGCTGACGACCTCGACGGCTCTGCCAGTCGGACAACGCCAGCTCGACCGCCCGACGGTTGGGGAAATGGCCGCATACGTTGAACACTTTTGTCAGGTCGGCAACGCTGGCGGGGCAATTCTTTCGAATGGTCGTGTCGAAGGCGAGTTCGATGTCTGCCGAAGAGAAAGATAGTTGATAATCAGGAGGAAATAGGACTTTGGCACGGAGTCTCCAAATAGTGCATTCCGTCAATTCAGCGGCCCATTGCTGTTATTCTATTTTGAAATTTCACAACTTCGAGAGATTTTCTTATAGAATGTTGCGCAGCCTACTGCTCTCAGTAGACAATCCAGCACATAGTAAGTATTACATTAATTATTGAAAGAAAAATGTCGCCATGCAGAGGTTAGTGTGTTTATAATCAACTTTTGATAGCCTCAACAGCCGGGTAGGCACTGTTAAGCGGCTACTTCGCAACTCGGATATATTCTGCTACTGACTGGATTCACGAATTCAGGAGGTCTAGTTGGCTGGCTAGTTGGCAGCTCGACTGGATTACCTGCGTTCTCTCTAAGCTGCTGCTGACGCTATCCTACCTTTTTGCTAATCATCGTGTCAAGAGTTTCAATAAATCTACAGCTTCAGCTTTATGTAGAAAATCATTATTGATTTAGGCAATATCGTTTCGAACTTTTGCTTAAGTCATCAAAAAATTGTGCTGGTAAGTTTTTTTATTAAACTCATAAAACAAACGAAACTTAGTCCAATCTAAGGGCTAATGCATTATTGCCGATATGTATCGAAAAAGCTACTGTTGATTGAATGAAGCTACCATATTTAGGCCCTTTAACAAATTATCTATTTACGGTAGGAAATCAAACCATGCCTAGCAGCCGATGAATCTGTCAAGGGCACACTTACGCCTCTTATTCTCAAGGAAGTTGAGCATTTGCTGCTCATCTGGGCATTGAGAGCCGACAACCAGTGAGCAATAGTATCGCCGAAGCGCCTTCACCGACTCGAAGCCCTGCGCCCGGGCCAGTTGCTCCACGTGCGACAGCAGTCGCCTGGTGCTATAACCGCGGTAGCTGCTTTGAATGATCAGTGCCGCCTGCTCTGCTCCAGTCGGATACTTGTACTCTCTGAGTGTGCGTTCAGTCATTGTTTAACAATCAGAGCTAGCTTAGTGTCAATGGGTGGCCTATGGCAAGGGAGGGAAATGTTTGGAGGAGGATGTGTGGCCTATGGGAAGGGAGTGAAGTGATTGGAGGAGGATGGGTGGCCTATGGGCTGTGAGTGAAGTGATTGGAGGAGGATGGATGGCCTATGGCAAGGGAGGGAAGTGATTGGAGGAGGATGGGTGGCCTATGGGCTGTGAGTGAAGTGATTGGAGGAGGATGGGTGGCCTATGGGCTGTGAGTGAAGTGATTGGAGGAGGATGGGTGGCCTATGGCAAGGGAGGGAAGTGATTGGAGCAGGATAGGTGGCCTATGGGCTGTGAGTGAAGTGATTGGAGGAGGATGGGTGGCCTATGAGAAGGGAGGGAAGTGATTTGAGGAGGATGGAAGGTATTGCAAGGGAGTGAAGTGATTGGATGAGGATGGAAGGGTATTGCAAGGGAGTGAAGTGATTGGATGAGGATGGAAGGGTATTGCAAGGGAGTGAAGTGATTGGATGAGGATGGAAGGGTATTGCAAGGGAGTGAAGTGATTGGATGAGGATGGAAGGGTTTTGCAAGGGAGTGAAGTGGCTTAAATGAATGTCAGCAAATTTCGAGAAAATTTAAGAAAGCAACCCGACTAGGAAAACTATGTAAGGACCCAAGCCTGAAATTTTGTGCAGAGAGTTAAATGCATTATTTAAAGAGGCATTTGCCAACTCACCCCTGTTCGAAGGCCAATGTAGAAGTGCCATTAGGATATTTTGTTGTGTCATCATCACCGACAATGTCTGCATTATCGGACGCTTGTTCCCGTCCTGAAGAATTTCTAAAACAGTAAAATTAGGAGAAAGGATTGATTCGTGTTTTTTTTAGTCTAATAAAAACTAGCGTTAAAATATTACCCAGATCCGCTGTTAAATATGATCTGTGGGTTGTGAACTGGCCTGGCTGCGCTGCTGCAGCTGACAATGTGCTCCAGCTCAGCTAGTTCCTGGTCGACACAGTCAGACTGCAAAGTCAGCTGCTGCTTGAGCACTTTTGATTGGGGCGCTGTGGGATTGAGAAAGAGCTGATGTTCAATGCTATTGAACCAAATGATGAAATAATGATGGAGCTTTTAGAAAGTTTCAAAATAATCCATACGTTTGCTAAGTATCCTACTGAACGTAAGTAGAGGGCATGAAAGAAATACTTTTTTTGTAACAGTTTTTTACACTTTGAGCAAAAATATATGATGAGCACTGAGGCCCAATCAAGTTATTGCTACATTGCCGTAAAACTAAGTTTTTCCCCGATATGTATTGAAAATCATTTTGCAAGACTAGTGATTCCAAGACCATTTTCCAAGACCAAGAGTAACTATTTTAGTTTTCTCAGAGAATACCACGTTAGACCCTATTCTAACTTACCAATCTAAGAACTGAGCTAGCAAATTTTGGTTAAGCTATATGTTGGAAAAACGGAATAACGTTACTGTTACAATTTGCTATAGATTTAACAATCACTAAGAAATAATTAGATAATATGACGAGTCTTCATAAAAAATCGATATTCGAGCGTAAATTTACCAATCAAGGCTTCAGATCAAATCAAATCAAAAGGCAAAGCAATTCATTTTCTCACCTATTAGTTCGTTGCCATTGTACCTAAATCGGTTGCCTAGCAACTCAAGTTCAACGGGCTGCGAAAACGGCATCGTAGGCCAATCTCGCAGTCGTTGCCGCGAAGGCTGCCCCCGATGACTGACTCTGGCAGCGGAAGCCTTCATAGCCTCCTGTCCAGTAGAAATCGTTGTTGCCGCTGCCAACTGAGGACGCGGCGACATTGTCAGGTCGCTGAAGTCGCTAAAAGATCCGACGGCTGCTGACGGAGCCGACAGGCTAGGGCGCGGCCGGCCAATCAGCGGTCGTCCAGCTGTTCGATTCGAAGCTTCCGGGCCGGCGTTGGCGGTGGCTGGCCGGCTGGATGGCGAAGCTGGGGGCGGCAGAAAATGCGCGGTGGACCCCTGAGACAGCTGGGGGGCTCTGGACGGGCCAGGACGCAACAGGCTGACAAATTCGAGTCGATATTGATTGTCCCTCCGATTGCGCTTGTCGGGCAAGCTCTGTTTGGCGAAAAGGTAATTGGAGTATGATGCAGCCAGAATTACAGACAGACAGACAGACAGACAGACAGACAGACAGACAGACAGACAGACAGACAGACAGACAGACGGACAGACAGACAGACAGACAGACAGACAGACAGACAGACAGACAGACAGACAGACAGACAGACAGAGAGAAAGACAGACAGACAGACAGGCAGACAGGCAGACAGACAGGCAGACAGACAGGCAGACAGACAGATAGACAAACAGACAAACAGACAAACAGACAGACAGACAGACAGACAGACAGACAGACAGACAGACAGACAGACAGACAGACAGACAGACAGACAGACAGACAGACAGACAGACAGACAGACAGACAGAGAGAAAGACAGACAGACAGACAGGCAGACAGGCAGACAGACAGGCAGACAGACAGGCAGACAGACAGATAGACAAACAGACAAACAGACAAACAGACAGACAGACAGACAGACAGACAGACAGACAGACAGACGGACAGACAGACAGACAGACAGACAGACAGACAGACAGACAGACAGACAGACAGACAGACAGACAGAGAGAAAGACAGACAGACAGACAGGCAGACAGGCAGACAGACAGGCAGACAGACAGGCAGACAGACAGATAGACAAACAGACAAACAGACAAACAGACAGACAGACAGACAGACAGACAGACAGACAGACAGACAGACAGACAGACAGACAGACAGACAGACAGACAGACAGACAGACAGACAGACAGACAGACAATTAAGCCCCCAAGTAAACAGGTCGGCATTCATGCCAAAAGCGCACTTTTCTGATTGGATAAGGCCGCCTCGAAGCCGCCAGCCAATAGCGCCGCTCGTCAGAGCTGGCGCAGGACGAGCCGCCCAGATGTCGGATGTCGACGTCGGCCGCCACCTCAGCTTCGGACAGGTCGCGATAGTCGGCGCCTATGGACGCTGCCGAGGCTGGCCGAGCGGAGGACGCGCGCAGCGGCTGCAGCGTCGCTGACGGCTGCTGCGCCTTCGTCAAATGGCGGCCAGAGGATGAAGCTGCTGAGGCTGAGGCTGGGGCCAAGCGCTGCGGTGCTGGTGCGCTAGTGTGAATTCAAAGGTGCAATTTCAACGAGCTAAGAACTTGAAATCCTTGCGCGAAGGTCGGAGTTTTCCCGTAAGCGCTAGTGTATTTCATACACCGGCCCTATACACGAGTTAGCAATGCGCCTCAGTGCGGCATTGCCAGGCCTTAAAAATTTATCACCACTTCTCCCGAATGTGCCTGCATCATCTCCGTCTTCGGTGGTCACCCACCTTTATCTAGAACGATTTGCTGGACCTTTAAGGGCTACAACAGGTGGAAATAGGCCACTATGGACACCCTGACGCGAATTTCTCCAATTTCACTGATCAAGCCTAAATACTGGGCGCAGCTCAACCACATTACACCATCGTCTAGTCTGTCAACTAATCAGTCACCACCCAACGCTGTTAGCATTCAGGCGCTGCCAAAAATATTTTCAGGGGAATCCCCCCTTGGTATAAATACGGGCGGCAAAATGGCTTTGGCCAACAGTCCTACTGTTAATCAATCTAAATTAGTACACATTGATAGCCGACATGGTTACATGATTATATTTTTTGAGCAGAAAAACTATGCCTATTGGTGATTTGGTGATTGGAGACAGAAAAAATGGTGATTTTTCGAGCAGACACCCAACGAGAATTGCTGAATATGTAAATGATGCCGATGTTCTGTGATCTGGAAGTTGTTTCATCGGATAGAGCGGAAAATTTTAGCCCCGTGTTGTGCATTTTCATGGCGATCAGTTGAATATTTTGGGAGATACAGAAATAAGAACACTGGGTATTTCTACTCTTATAGTTAAGGCTACTTCAGCACTCAGCACTTGTAAGCATTGACGTCGAACTCACCATAGCGCATTGACTCTATTCTTCAGCCACTGGGTGCGCGAAGTTGGCTGTCCGCACCAGTCCACCGTGGAGTCCAGGATGCCGTGACCTGCCACCACATGCAGCTGCGGACCTCTGCGGGTATTTCCCTATTGAGAATATACTCATGCTCAGTGGGAAAGTTGGGACTCAAAAAAGGGCCTAGAATTTACAGACTCACAGAGTAGGTGGTGGAAGCGACCTCATGGAGGCCAAATGGGCGGGCTGCAGCAGCGGGTCATCAATATGCGGTGAGCTGGCTGACGAGCTATTGGCCTCCTGTGGACGGATCGGTTATCAGCGTTGGATAGGATCCGATTGGGGGAGTCATTGCTGCAGGGCTGTGTGCAATAGCACATAATTTGTTGACACAAGACCTGCGGCTAGCGACGAGGCGATTGAACCCATTCAGGTGTCTCCTAAACACAAGCACACAAATACTATACGCAAGCATACGCTCAGGTTCGTAAATTGCACGACAAGACCCCAAGCCTTCTCTCCGCGGCTGCGCCCCGAATGAATGTGGCCTCGCCATAGAATCGAGCTTATGGACCTTGGTACGAGAGGCAAACGCGTTAACGCTTTGCCACTCACCCCGTTTGGTGGAATGATGCTGCATAAGGACTACTAAAGTAGACAAGGTAGCTAGCTACTCTAGTGGTCCTTGTGCTAGATATCGGTATCTGCTTTAAAAGGTTTAAAAAACGTCCCCGTTACCTCCGATATTTCTGCCCAAATAAATTTTTTTTATAAGAATAAAAAAATTATACATTTGTAGAATCCATTTTAGCAGGCCGAAAAGCGATTACCATGTGCAGGAATTCGATTGCTGACACAAGACCATCGATGGAAACTCGTCCATGGGACTGCTGCGGACTCTCAATTTTTGTAACTGGTCTCTGTATGATGGCACTGGCTTGCTTCCCATCTGCCCGCCAATAATGCTGCTTTGACTTCTCCGCTGGTAAAAAGTACATTTGGTCCATTTGCTCACAAAAGCTGGACAGCTCCATCTTGGTTATTTTCTCTAAAAATAAGATATTACAATTCAAATGGTATCATCGGTAAATGTGAAAGTAGAGGAAATATTCCAAAAGTACTTGTTCAAAAACAGTTTCGGCTTCTATATCATTATAAAATTTTAATTAGACAATGTACACTACGAGAAGTACTTTTCATAGCACATTTTTGTTGCTTGCAATTTTAACCAGACATTTTAAATGGTTATATTAATTAATTGAATAATAATTGTAATTATTAAATATAAACAAATAAATTTAATATAAAATAAGTGATAATTTTTATTGAAGAATTGAATTGATTATGTGATCTGAAATAAATGTATTTTTCTTGCTAGATCAATTGACGATCTATTTTAATGTTATACATTTGATATTTAAAGTCAATATTTAAAGTAAAAAACGGTGCGCATTCTATAAAAATGTACGTAGTAACTAAAGAATTTTTATCAACCACCAGTGTTTCCATGTTAAGATATTAAAGTCTTAAATAGCACTTATGTAGGGCAAAGAACAAAATTTGCTAACCTGGGCTTAAGTCATTTAACGACATCTTCTTAATTAGCTAAATGATCTGTAATACAGAAGAAAACAGCAATGTCGAGACAGACATGAAGCTATAAGATTATACCATTACATGATTTCTAACATTTTTGCCTTGTTAGTACGAAGCTTATATGTTGCATTGTAAGGTTACGGAGGATAACAATAAGTCGCAAAAACAGAACAAGAAAAGAACGTTGAAAATTTAAGACTCTTAACACAAGCCTAGAACAACTCAATTAGCTCACATTTAGTAGTAAAAAAACTCAGAAATAAAATAAAATAAATAAAAGCAAGCCTAAAAACCTAAAGGCAAAAAAAATTCAAGTAGCTTTTGTTTAAACTGGAATAACTGAACTGTAAAAGCACGTGCGATCATAATAATATCATGAAAATATTCACCCTAGATATATTCCACAAAAAAGGAACCGAAAATATGAAGGCTTGGAAAAATGGAACCAGTAAAATATCTGCTCCTCTGTTTATTATTAATGCATAATGTTTCTTTTTTACAAAAGCAATGTTTGCCCCAACTTTGTCGTTGTCCAGTTATATTTTTACGTTCTTATTTATAAAAAAGTTGATATTATTTTTAGATTTTAACGAGACTAAGTTTGAAAACTGTTGCTTTACTTTACTAAAAACTATTATTATGATAACTTTGTTTTACGAAAAGGAATTTAAACCTCACGCTTTACCGTTCCCTTCGTCCCGGTGTGTTAACAAGAACAATAACACGATTATATAAATAGCTTATGTACTTTTTAAAATACAGCTAAATGGGCCCGTGGCATAGAATTCCTGCCACGGCTACAGTGTAGCTACAACTGTTGGATATTGGCTTGACCTACCTACATATACATTAAGCATTTCAGATTTCAGTAACTATAAAATAAATTATCTTGTTCTTAACGATTAGTACGAGATCATATTTAAAACTATTTTGTTAGGCCTAGCTATTCTATAGCAAAGTAACATGTAATAATGTGCTGATAATTTTTCATTTTTGCGTAGCCTAACTAAGCAAATCTGATGTCAAATCCAGAATTGATTATTATTATTTAATATGAGCTAGTAGGGCCTAACTAATAATAAGAATCAGATGAAATGCCTTAATCATAATACAAATTCAATAATGGAATGTCAATTTCTTTTGTGTTTCTACATTTTTGCTGTTCAGATGTGCTCAATTTTTAAATGAACTTAATTATGCAAATAAATTTGGTCGCCTCATTTGGGCTACTTCTTAGGCCTATATTATAAGTCATTAGTTTATATTTCATTTTGACTGTTGTTTCTGATAATCAACTTCCAGGACATAAGACTACTTCAAAGTGTGAGTATATTTTTGACCATAATATTTCTTATGGCCTAAATGCATGGGGCTAGTCCCCTTAGTTCTTAACTTCTCATAGCTAAACTGAAACATTTGACTAAAAACATTTAACTAAAAAACTAACTGCCGATTGCAATAGGTAGCTAGTAATAGTATAGTCTGTATTAAGGCTAATCAAATGATTTAGACAGAAGGGAGAAATCTAGTGTTACATTTTTGGAAGAGAATGGTTAAAGTCAGATTTTATTGATGATTTCAGTATTTGACTTTTATATGCATTCTTTCTAAACATCTGTTTTATTAAATTTTTTTTACTTAGGAACTAGACATGCTATTTTTTTTAAAGAGCTATATGTTTAATTATTCATATGTAGCAGCCGTTTCGGGTGTGCGGTATTATTTATCCTAGTTTCTATATTTGTCTATTTAGTATCACGTGAATGACGCGTTACTATGGTAGCTGACTGTGCCCGAGCGGTAAGGCACTCCCTAAAATCCTATTTCCAGTCTTCCGGGGCTTTACGCGGTGGACTGAAGTTGCCCGGTAATCACGATCAGGACTGACCTTACACTACGTATGATCTCACTCTATTTATTTGTCCAGGGTAACCCACCCTAAACAGTAAGACAGTACGTCTTATTTATATCAACAGTACGTTGATATATCCTAATTACTAAGACAATACGTCTTATTTAGATCAACAGTACGTTGATTTTAGCCTAAATAATAAGACAATACGTCTTATTATTATCAACAATACGTTGATTTTAACCTAAATAATAAGACAATACGTCTTATTATTATCAACAATACGTTGATTTTAACCTAAATAATAAGACAATACGTCTTATTTAGATCACTACGTTTACTCCCTGTTAATAATATAGAACTAATACAGCTCAATACTATTATACAGCGTAACTTTGACCAGAACTAATACAGTTCTAATCTTAAAGAATCAACACGAAGTCATGTAATTTTAGAGAACACTAGCTGAATTGGCTTTCTTGTTTGATCGCCAAAGACAAGCGGGGAGAGCGCGAGGTAAGGCGAGGTATATTTTTGAGACATACAATTTTACTTCTATTTATATGAAATTTTTGAGGTGGCGGGAAAAACTAAAACAAATGTTATAATTAATTTCTTTTTTAAAGGAAAATACTATTTACTATATGAAAAATAAAAGCACCTAATATAATAATAGAATACATTTTGTAATATAATTTGCTAACAAAATTTATTTACATCACAAAGTTTTAAAACGGTAATAATAAAATTCTATCTATCTCAACTGGCTTCCCTTAAGATGATTTTTGAAGGAAAAAGTGAAAAAATAATCAAACACTAAAAATAAACACAAAGAATAAGCACAAAGAATAAAACATAGGCGTAGGCATAAAAGGTAAAACATAGACAGAGATTATAGGCACGGGGATAGGTATACTAAAACGAAAGTCCAATTTACAAAAAAATTTTCACTCCATTGCAAATTCCTCTGGAAGTTGGTCCTTGAAGGGCCAGCCGACCTCCTGGCCGATCCAGCTTGCTTCGGTGCGCATCTTCGATACGTCAAATCCTTTGACGATTGAATCCAATGAATGTAAAGCATACTGTGTGGCTCGCCGCCATGCAGCCACTGCAAGTTCAGGCGAGAAATTGCGCTGGAGTTTATTGATTACTTGCGCAATCTCCTCTCGCTTCGGTGGTGATCGTTTATCCTCATATCGGCCAACTCTTAAGTAATATTGTTTCAATAGGGCGACTTGACGTTTTAATTGTTGTTGCTGAGTTTCTTCCAACGTGTGCAATAATGTCCCATAGTCTTCACCCATACTAATTGATGATGATTTTGATGTGTCGGCCTTAATTAGTTGTCTTAGGTCTTCTGGCTGTGGCAACTTTCTTGGATCACGAGGTGGTGAAGCGGACTTGCCTAGCGAAACAGAGTGCCCTGGTTTCTTTGAGTGCGCTTGTGGCGGCAATTCTAATGGTTGCGGCTTTTGCCACTTGCGGGTTGTCTTTGGAGGGGCCCGCCAGGTTGATTGAGTTAATAGAGTGCTGGTCTTAGCACCGTCAGGGTAACGATTTGTCAATTCTTTAGGCACTACTACAGGAGTATCCGCCTGTATGCGTAGTAACTTATGCTTGTCTATAGTGGGTCTGGTTACCACTGATGACAATCTCTTTCGCCCTTGTGGTGGCATAGCTGCAGGCTTCTGTGTGGGCGGCTTATTATTTACTTTTACCGCCTGAAGAACCGTGGGTAGCGGTTGTGATTTTTCCAAAGCTGTTGGTACGGTAGGCGCAGTACGCACCTCCGGCCCTTTTTGCTTGATTATCTTCTTTGTAACTCCTACAGGCTTAGGCCGGGTTGGCTGTTTCATGGGTGCTTCATTCTCTGCTTCTCGTTCCCATACTTGGGCGACATTGTCACTGTCACTTAGAAACAATTGGTCCACGAGGTCTGTTTCCTCATTCTCGCTATCGCTTAACATTAATTGCTGCGCGAGGTCCTCCTGTGATACAGTCCTGATCATTCTCAATACGAGATTGATGTGATTTGCTGGTCGCTTCAAAATTCAGTACGAATTGAGGAGCTTTAAGAATTCTCAATACGAGAAAACAATTAACTTCTTTACGCCACAGGGGCTCTGTTTATATAGAGTTCTGGAGAGGGGGTTACGTAATAGTTTCCTTCCTTTCATAGCCTCCGGGCCTTCCATTGGTTGCACCAACCCCTTCTCTTTCTCTCCCTTGTGTACATAGACCCCTTCTTTCTTTGTTTAGCTTAAATTTTAATGCTCCCTAGGAAGGTGAGAGTGGACAACAACCTCTTTAGGTGACACCCACACTGTGCCGTACCCCTTGGTTGTTGTCGTAAATTATATCGTGGAGTGGGGTGGGCGGCCTCTCTTTCTTGTTCTGTGTGTGCTGGCTCCTTATCGATCATTCCACCCTCTCTTTCAATCTCGGCATTGTCTGACTCAGCCTCTGCAATCACTGCCGGCTCAATTTCATTAGATAATTCTTCTCCTACTTCTATTTCAGCTCCAACTTCGATGTTTTCTTCGTTAATAAGCTCTTCTTCATTGTCCGTCTCTTCAGATTCTTCTTCAATCGCGGATTCTTCTGTTTCTTCATTTATTTCTTCTGTGGCTTCGCTGCGGATATCGCAATGCCAATTAATTTCATCCTCCGATGATGATTCTTCCGATTCAATGTAAATTATTTGTTTCTGTGCTCTGGGGTGGCTTCCCTTAATTTTCTGTCCTTTCTTGCTGGCTGAGGGGCCCTCCTGGCTTCCCTTATTTGTTACTTCTGCAGTTGAGTTAGGAATGGGCATTAAGTTGTCTCGGTGGACCAACATTACGTTGCCACTGCGAATTCCATTCTCTTCTTTCTGCACTCGGAAAACTACCTCTGAAATCTTGTTGAGCACTCGAAAGGCGGATCTTTTCTTCCGATAAAACTTGTGTGATTCTTCACTGTTCAGTTGTGGGTTATTAATTAATACTAGGCATCCGATGGGAACTTCTTTCGGTGGTTTATTAATTTCTGCTGCTATCTGTCTTTTGCTGACTACTCCTTCTAGTTTTCTCTTTACAATCTCCTGAGCTTCGACTAATCTTTCAGCATGTTTGGCGATGTATGATGGATAATCGGCATGTTCGACTGCTTCTTTGATTTGGCTGTCTAACGGCATTACAGCTTCTCTGCCAAACAACAGGAAGTGGGGTGTAAAACCAGTTGTTTTGTTGACACTAGTGCGGACAGCAACTAGGGCGGCAGGAATCATCAAATCCCAGTTACTGTGATCTTTCTCGATCAAACAAGTAATAATGGACTTGATCTGCTTATTAAACCTTTCCACAAGACCATTGCTCTGCGCATGATACGGCGTGGTGCATGTGTGTTTCAAGTTGTAAAGGTTGCAGAATGCCTTGAATTGTTTGCTGGTAAAAGTCTTTCCGTTATCAGTATGTATCCAATGGCATTGGCCATACTCGGAGAATATTCGTTCTTGCAATATTTTGATTACGGTGTCCGATTTCTGATTCCTGATCGGAAAAGCAAAGGGGTAACGTGTTGTACTGTCTACCACAGTCAGTACATACTTATGTCCTCTTTTACTTTCTTTTGACAAAGGACCGATAATGTCTATATGGCAGCGATAGAAGGGCTCGCTGATGGGAAAGGATTGAATCGGTGCCTGGATGTAGTTGCTGGTTTTGCTTTCCAGACACGGAATGCATTCGGCGATGTACTTTTCGACAGCAGTACTTAAGCCTGGTCTCCAGAATCTTTCACGGACTCTCTGGGTTGTCTTATCTCTTCCGAGATGTCCGGCTAACGGGCTGCTGTGTAGATCACTTAGTACTTGCTTATCCAGCGATGATGGCAATACTACTTTCCACTTTTCATCTTCCTCGATGAGCAATATATCACGGTCAATCTTCATGGCGTCGAATTTCTTACTCATTTTCTTTAACTCGGGGGACACATTACGTGTGATGGGGAGGTGTGTCAGACCTTCAGTCTTCCACTCAATCAGCTTTGAGATTACTGGGTCAGCTCCTTGGGCTTCTAGAATCTGTTCTCGCTTTAAGGGGACGGGTAGAAAATCGGTCAGTAGGGCTTCACATTTGAAATTCTCTGAGTTAGGTGTGGCTGATTTGTGATTTGATTGATCGTTTGGCAGACTCGGCTGTAGTACACATGAGTCGTTCGAGGCCTCCTGATCGCTCATTTCACCTTCATCACCGGAGACAATTGACTCGATCCTTGCAATGGGATGCGGAGCCTGGGTCTCTCCATCTTTGTTAGGCTGTTCCACACTTTCACTCTTGACAGCTAGGGCCGGGTTCTCTTTCTCGACTGTCGGTGGGGTTGTAGCTGGGGTCTCTCCTTGACTTTCCTCTTGACCTACTTCCACAGTTTCAGCTGGTCTTCTGGACAGACTGTCCGCGTTAGAGTGCTTTGCGCCGCTTCTATGTTCAAGATCGAACTGGAATTCACTTAGGCGCTCCACCCAACGACCAAGAATCCCTGTTGCTTCCGTCTGTTTCAATAGCCAAAGGATCGCTTTATGATCTGTTCGGGCCAAAAATCGTTTTCCAATCAGGTAAAACCTGAAGTGCTTCATTGCATCGACAAGGGCCAATAGTTCTTTCCGGGTAATGGGGTAACGTTTCTCTGACTCTTTCATCGCACGACTAAAATAAGCAATTGGTCTTTCTATGCCGTCTGATTGGATTTGGCCAAGGCAGGCTCCAATGCGTCCATCGCTGGCATCAGTGTCTAAGACCATTCTCACTTTTTCATTGTCGACAAATTCAGGGTATGCTAGGACTTCTGTGGACATCATTCGTTGTTTCAGAGACTCAAACGCTTGGTCATGCACTTCATTCCATTTAGACTGGAATTGCTGGACACCTTTTCGGGTCAGCTGGAAAAGTGGATGAGCTGCTTCAGCGTAATTCTTTACAAAGCGACAATAGTAGTTGCATAGGCCAAGAAAGCTACGCAGTTCTTTCACATCTTTGGGCTTCGGCCATGTTCTAATTGCTTCTATCTTGGCCTCATCAGTACGAAGGCCATCTCTTCCGATAACGTGCCCTAAGTACTTTAACTCGTGGTGAAATAAGTTGCACTTCTTTGCCCTCAGTTTCAATCCTGCTGTAATTAATCTTTTAAATACTTCTTTCAGATGTTCTAGGTGTTCTTCGAACTGTTTGGAATAGGTTACTATGTCGTCTATATAAGACATGGCGAACTTATGTTGAATTCCTAATAGTACTAAATTCATTAGTCTTTGAAATGTCCCTGGGGCATTCGATAGTCCTTGCGCCATTACTTCATACTCAAATTGTCCTCTGTTTAGCGTTGAAAATGCCGTCATGTATTTATGTTCTTCTTTGATTGGTACCTGCCAATATCCTGAGTTTAGATCCAGGCTGCTGAAATACTCGCTGCCTGTCAGATGTGAAAATGTTTCCTGAATATTTGGCAATGGGTATGGCACATAGTTGACTCGAGAATTGAGCACTCGGAAGTCGCTCACGATTCTAATTGTCCCATCTTTCTTTGGTACAATCACTAAAGGTGTTGAATATGGCGAATAACACGGCCTAATTAAGTTTTTAGCTAACATGTCATCCAGTTGCGCGTCTACTTGCTTTTGCAGATGAGGCGGAATCCGGCGAGTTGGGATTCTTACTGGCGTCTTATCATTAAGTAAAATCTCATGGGTAACAAGATTAGTCAAACCCATGTCCAATTCATCCTGTGAAAATGCTTCTCTGTGTTCTTTTATTAATTCGATCACAGCTTTCCGCTGTTCTTCATCCAATTCGGGGCCAATGTTTATTTCATTGATCCACTCGTCCTCTGTGGTTAGAGTCTGATTCACACGTCCGGTAGGTTGACTTTCTGGTTCTATAGACTGCTGCCAATAAGTAAGTTCTTGCACTTTCATGGGTTTCGCCAATCCTACTAGTGCTGACTTCGACAGGGTGACATCAACTGCATGTTGATTTACGATCTCAACGATCCCAACTCCTTCTTGCATCGTGACCAGAGTCGGTGCCATTTCCAGAGTTACTTCTTTAGTTCTCACTCCATCTCCAATAGTCTCGATGGTCATAGGAGTGCCATAGTTGGCTTCACTGTTTCTGGCGAGCTTCACTGGAATTCTGAGTGCACTATTAGCCGGAATTACAACTCTCTCTTGGGTATATACCCGGCAAACTCGAACTGGCAGACGAGTGTACTTCATAGGAACACAGGTACCTTTCTTTAGTACCAACATGCCCTTAGCAAGGTGGATACTTTCACAGTGACTAAGAAAGAACTCCATTCCCAAAATGTCGTCACAGTCATGCTGACAAAGCAAGAACTCTACTTCCAGCTCGATGTCGCCACATCTCATTTTAGTTGTTACTTCTCCTTCTAGTTGTACCTGAGTACCATCAAATGTGGACACTCTCTTGTTTGTCTCTTGAATTTGGTCTGGTTTGAAAATTATTGACCATGTCGATTTGCTGAGGAAATTATTCCTAGCTCCAGTGTCTAGTAGGAAGTCTACGGACTGATTCTTGACACTTCCAGTGATAACTGCTTCATAGCCATTCAGCTTGGTCAGTTCCACTTTGGCTGTGAGGGCAGGCTTCTTGGTTGTTGCCGCCATCTTTGCTTTGCGGGGCTCTTTCTTATTCTTGGGAAAAACACATTCATTGGGGGCTGAAGAAATGGGTGCTGACGCATTGGGTGCTGACGCATTGGGTGCTGACGCATTGGGTGCTGACGCATTGGGTGCTGACGCATTGGGTGCTGACGCATTGGGTGCTGACGCATTGGGTGTTGACGCATTGGGTGCTGACGCATTGGGTGCTGACGCATTGGGTGTTGACGCATTGGGTGCTAGTAACGCAAACGCATTTGGTGATGTTGGAATCACATGATGTGTGATCGCATTGTTTTTACACGCCTTCCAGACAGGTACCGTTTTGCGAGGATAGCAAAACTTGTACTGGGACGGAATTCGGAACTGGGAGGCCTGAACGTTCGCTGGGACTTGACTGGAGGGGCGTGGCCTCATCCGCACCTCGGCACTCAGTTTCCCGAGGCCGGGTTCCGGTGGGACTGGGGTGGACGGCTCACACTGTACTGATGTCCAGCTCTCATTGGTCCGGGCTGACCACAACCTCTGCCCCTGCTGTTGGCATAGTTATGCGGTCCCTGCATGGGTCGGTACTGTGAGTTTCCAGGATATCTGGGCTGAAATTGCTGACTCATCAGCGGTTGTGGCTGTGACTGCTGTTCCTCAATCCGCTGTTTCAGCTCTTGAATGACCTGCTTTTGTCTCTCAATCTCGATTTGTTGTTCTCTCATGATGAGATCAAATTTATCAAGCTGGCGATCCTCCTCATTCTTAATAGCTCGGACACCGCTTGACTTGTGAGACATATGCCAGGCTGCTTCGATCCTGCGCAACATACGACGAGCTTCCTGGAGGTTGGCGGGCTGGGCAAATATCAGCTTTTCACGGGTGTCCGCTGGAATTCTGACTCCCTTGATAAATTGCTCCACTACCTCCTCTTCTCTCTGTTCACCATTCATATTCGGAAAGGCTCGGGTTGCAAGTTCAATCAGGACGTCGGCAAACGCGTCGGTAGGTTCATTACGACCTTGCATCCGACCTCTGAACTCTTCCCTGAATTCGCTGGAGTTTCCCAATCTTCCAAATCTTTCAATTAGACTTTCCTTAAACTCGACATAAGTGAGTTCTTCCGGTAGGTTCAATCTTTGGACGGCGGCGAAAGCAGTTGATAGGTCTAGATTGGCCAGTAACTCTTGCTTTCGGTGGTCCTCATCGATTCCTTCCGTGTCGCACCTTTGGTCGAAAGCTGTCAGCCAGATTCTTATGTCTTGGCTGGGTGTGAATTTCTGTATTTTTACATGTCTTAATGGTCCTAATTCCAATCTGTTTCGCAGTTCTTCGGCTAATAGACCGATGGCGTCGTTGATTCCAGCCATTTTGATTTGTTACCAGTCTGATCGTGCGTTTTACCGGATTTCAATCCCACCGCTGCCACCAAGTTGTAGCAGCCGTTTCGGGTGTGCGGTATTATTTATCCTAGTTTCTATATTTGTCTATTTAGTATCACGTGAATGACGCGTTACTATGGTAGCTGACTGTGCCCGAGCGGTAAGGCACTCCCTAAAATCCTATTTCCAGTCTTCCGGGGCTTTACGCGGTGGACTGAAGTTGCCCGGTAATCACGATCAGGACTGACCTTACACTACGTATGATCTCACTCTATTTATTTGTCCAGGGTAACCCACCCTAAACAGTAAGACAGTACGTCTTATTTATATCAACAGTACGTTGATATATCCTAATTACTAAGACAATACGTCTTATTTAGATCAACAGTACGTTGATTTTAGCCTAAATAATAAGACAATACGTCTTATTATTATCAACAATACGTTGATTTTAACCTAAATAATAAGACAATACGTCTTATTATTATCAACAATACGTTGATTTTAACCTAAATAATAAGACAATACGTCTTATTTAGATCACTACGTTTACTCCCTGTTAATAATATAGAACTAATACAGCTCAATACTATTATACAGCGTAACTTTGACCAGAACTAATACAGTTCTAATCTTAAAGAATCAACACGAAGTCATGTAATTTTAGAGAACACTAGCTGAATTGGCTTTCTTGTTTGATCGCCAAAGACAAGCGGGGAGAGCGCGAGGTAAGGCGAGGTATATTTTTGAGACATACAATTTTACTTCTATTTATATGAAATTTTTGAGGTGGCGGGAAAAACTAAAACAAATGTTATAATTAATTTCTTTTTTAAAGGAAAATACTATTTACTATATGAAAAATAAAAGCACCTAATATAATAATAGAATACATTTTGTAATATAATTTGCTAACAAAATTTATTTACATCACAAAGTTTTAAAACGGTAATAATAAAATTCTATCTATCTCACATACAAGTTGAATGTTTAATTGACATTTACATTTACAGTTTACATTTAATAGAATAGATATGTACAGAGAGTAGAATTGTAGCTAACTTGGACATTCTATTCTTGTACAACCATAATATAGAACTGTCTGTAATACCCCTCGTACATATTATATGCTATTTGTTATGGTAACTCTAACAATAAATAACAAGTTTTCTTTTGCTTGTCTCAGTTCAAATTATATTTATGTGTACCTTTATCAGTTTTGAAAATCTTGTCAATGAAAAGCTTGCAAAATAAGTCAAATAATTTTTTTAATAAGCAACATAGACATGTAGTAACTAGACAGACATAGACATATGCTTACAAGTAGTAACCAATATTCAAATGCATAAACTAATTTTAAGAACAGTAGTCTAATCATTTTTTGTTTTATCAATTCACTATATCACAATATATAATTAATGTCTATTACTAAGAAGTCTAGGGAAGTGAAAAATACTGTTAAAATATATTATCTCTACTTCTCCGAAAACCAAAACTCTAGAAGCAGAACATAGTTTGTTACTAGGGCTAACCTTATGTAAATATTTTATTGACAAAAATGACTTGTGTTACAAGGCCTATCACTATATATTTCTCTCTCTGTTAAAGAGTATCACTCAAAACACACAGTTTTTTTTAAGGGCCTTTAGTCCACTCATAGTAACACATTTCAAACTCATTGCTTAACTATAATGTTATTGGTTTTCATTCCACTCTGGCATGCTGTTTTGTTTATATATATACAAAAAGGTTTCTTATAATAAGTAAAATAGGTACAAACTAAACTTTTAAAAAGATTGATAATTTTAAAAAAGTTCTTCACTTTTTATTGCATTCTTTCTACACTTGTAAGAGATCTGGAATACTAAGAAAATTTGTTACTTTTATAATGAAATCTAGTAGTAATAGGCGGTAGGCCTACTGAAAGTTTTTATAAATGCAATATTGGAGCTAAATTAATTTGTTTAAAAGCATAACTGCTACATATGTAAATGATATATTGTATAAATATGTAGCTATGTATAAAATTTTCATCAGCAGTTGGTCCTCTCTTGTCTTTCTTGTCAAGATTTTTTGTCTTGACTATGTAATATCTAAGATTTAAAAAAGTAAAAGTATTATTATAATATTAATAAAACTAGTTTCTTTCTTTAATTCTCTATACTGAAGTCCATGACCTTCAGAATAATTAGGTTATACAATGTGCTTGTCTATACTTCTTCAAAAAACATGGTACCTTATCCAAATGCTTGATACTTAATGTCTGCTAACTTATTTTTTATATCTAAACTCATGTAATATTGTATTTTTTTGTTCTTATTCATGGATCTTTTTTGTCTATGTTAGTACCCAAGTATTCATTTTTTCTACAGTGTGATATTTTTCATTAGTAACATTTGTATTTGTCTTTTTGCCAACATTTTTTACTAGTTAGAGATAAAGCTATTGTTAACACTTAACTTTTACAGTATTTACCTTATTACTTCATGCTTTATTTTTTCTACTTTGCTTGGTAACAAATGACATTGTTATGACCCTGAAATCTTCATCATTTCTGTGACTAAATGTATTTTAAGGTCATTTGAATCTTGATATTCTGTTAAAGAAAGGTAAATTTTAGAAGAAACAAAACTACATCTATTTTAATCATGCTTATATTTGTACATTTGGCTCATGATTCAGTTACTTTTATTAAGTTGTCTTATGAATTCTATATCTGAGTCAAAATTTTCAATATAATGCCTGATTGATTTTAGATGGAGTGTACAACCATAGCCAAATATCACAGGGTTCCGAAATGAATGGAGCTAAGCAGTTGAACTAAATACTTTTCCATGCATTTGTGTTTAGCATTTAACTGTTTGTAAGCCTAAGGGAAGGCGATTAGCTAGACGAAACCTGAACGAAATTTCCAGCAAAAGAAATTTGGGAACCAATCTGGCTTCAATTGGTCGTGACTAAGGCCAAGCACACTAGAGGGTTAAGTGAACACATAGTAACGTGCGTCACTAGAAGTTGCCATATTTAGAATTTCAACTCAGGAGCACGTTGCTCTGACGTGACGGTTCTGTACAATGGCAGAAAAGTACTACGCGCTTTTTTCTAAGCTTCGACTGTACATTGCATGTCGTGGAAATCCATTCTCTTCTAAAACTGTCTACTCTCCGTAACTCTCGGCTTGTGTGCGCGTGTAGTTTTTTCGTTCACTGGAACTTCTATTTTTAGACTCCAGCGAGAACCGGCTGCCGAGCCCCGCCCCTTTTCCTTGGCGACGGCGACTTCTTCCACAGTAGACCTACTTGGCACGCCTGCTGTACACTGCCTGGTCAGACTGCATGTCTCTCCCTGCCCTACAGCTAGCCAGCCACCCGCTCCGCTGTCTAATCTCTCACTCACCAGCCAATGCCTAGCTCTTTCCTCCCTATCTACAAGCGTGTGCCCTCTCTCCTCGTGTTGTCGGCCTTTGCAACGGCTTTATGAAAGCAATCTGAAAGTAGTAGACAGAATAACACTTTATTGTAGATTTTAGAGCCTCGTTCTAAAACTGCTACTAGTTTAGCACACTCCGCAAAATCCTATTTTTCGATTTGCAGCCAATTCTTTTTTGGAACTCAAATTCAAACAATTTCAATAATTTCGAAAAAAGATACAAGAAATATAGAAATTAAAGCTGACAAACATGGCCACTGAGAATGAAGCGAACTATTCAACTCAAGCGTCTCAAGGAGAAGATTCCACCAAGGCTTTAAAAGACGCCAAATCTCTGGGCGATTCGGACGAGGCCTCGCCCGCTGTCGACATTAACGGCGGTGGTGGAAGTGAGACAGCTCAGATGCCGGATAAGCATCCGCTACACAACCGGTAAGACCAATTTATTTGTGTCGGCTTAGGGTTCGTGTATCGTAATGTTGTACTTATTTCCCATGAAATTAGCATAATTTCCAGACAAACAAAACGTGTTATGAAAATATTAGGAGGTTAGAAGTACATCTTTAATGTATATTACTATTCACGACAGTTTTTTATTGTTTTGTTTTTTAGACTCTACTAGAGATTTGCATTCCGTCTGCACATATTGCACGTCATTTGTTACTTACTCCCTCTCTCTACCTGTCTTTGCTAGTCTGCCTGTGTGCTTGTTCGTGCTACCTTCTTGAAATTCCATTGTTCTACTTCGCAAACAAGTCTGAAGTCTACTTTCTAACCTCTGTAACTGATCGGGTGGTATGTGCTGCTTAATTTAAAGTTTAATAACAACACAATTCTTCGTTTAAATATGGCAGATCTAAACCAGGGGTCGGCAACCTTATATACCCCGCGGGCTATAGAGAGAATCTTGAAGATGACGGCGGGCCGCATGAAGAAAGGGGAGAGATGAGACACAGGAGAGATCAGACAGGTGAGAGATGAAACAGATGAGAGATGAGACGGGGGAGATAAGACGCAAGAGAGATGAGACAGGGGAGAGATGAAAAAGGGGAGAGATGAGATAGGGTGTACTGTAGAGGGTGTTAGGAGGAGCTAAGGGCCGGATTTGGAAGCTTCGAGGGCCGCATCTGGCCTGCGGGCCGGAGATTGCCGACCCCTCATCTAAACGAAGGTCGTGACTCTTTTCAGCCTGTCTTCTACCATGCTAGCTTCCCGTTATATTGGGAGAACAGTCTGATTTCTATCTTTTTAAAGAAACAATTTTTTCTGGCTATCGTACAAACTGTATGACTTCATGATGGCATTATGAATATCAATCACAAATGTAACTAGTGCAATCCACCTATACTAAATGCTTTTCTATATTGTAAAGGTTTTTTGTACACCAAATTTGCGCGCATACTAGTGCTTCTGGCTGTCAAACAGGCTCAAATTCAGAAAACTGTTTTGTACAGTGTATCTTATCGATTTTCCATGGAAGCCTTTGGCTTGCCAACTAGCCTCTAACAGCTATCGGTATAAGGAAAATAAATTTACTGGCCAAATGCATTTCAACTGTCGCGTGAAAACCGCTGTACAAGAAAGGACAGCCCCGCCTACGCGGAAAATATTCCACTAGCTCGCTCACCCATGCAACCAAATGGCTTCTTCTCTTCTGCTATAATGTAGCTAAAATGGCTTAAGAATTATTAAAAGTGCGCCGTCCAATTGACGTCACCTCCTTGTAATGACTTTCTAGCGAATGTTACTTTTTAGTTCTGGGGACTAGGGAAACTATTTATCCACCCTATTAAGCCAGAGAAAAAATTTCCAATGGCTTGAATTGTCCAGCTTTAAAATGGTGTCAGCTAGGAGAATAATTTTAACTACTTTACTCAGGCTTTAGATACGCGGCGCAGTGAATGATTTCGCGGATCGCGAATTTGCTCTTCGGCTGGGTCATTGCCGGTTGTACAACTAGCCTATATGGATCAAGTGTCATTTCTATCTTTATCTTCTATTAATGGCCTACTAAAATCTCCCGTTGCATTTTAGCTGGACTCTTTGGTTCTTCAAGAACGACCGGCACAAGACCTGGAACGAGAACCAGAAGCAGGTGACCAGCTTCGGCTTTGTGGAAGACTTCTGGGCCCTGTTTAATCACATCCAGCCGGCCAGCAAGCTGCCAGTTGGCTGCGACTACTCGTTGTTCAAGGAGGGCATCAACCCGATGTGGGAGGACCCGAACAATCTGAAGGGCGGTCGTTGGCTAATCACTCTGGACAAGACCAAGCGCAACCTAAGCATGGACAGCTTCTGGATTGAGACACTATTGTTGCTCATTGGCGAAGGCTTCGACGACGATTCCGATGAAGTTTGCGGCGCAATAGTACAGATCCGCGCCAAGCAGGACAAACTGTCTGTGTGGACTCGCACCGCAGTCAATAGGGACGCCTGCACTAATATCGGACGCCGGCTGAAACAAGCCCTGCAGATACCCGACAACATCCAGATTGCCTACCAGACTCACGTCGATCAGGAGCAGAAGAGCTCCAGCATGGCCAAGTCTACCTACGTCGTGTAGAGTGCGTCCGCCCTCCCTCCAGGTCCTGGCCCTTTGTGTCCTTCGTCTGTCTTTTCAATTCTCCTAACTAGCTTTAATGTTTCATTAGCTCAGTCAACATAGGGTCTTTTGATTTTGATTCTGTTCCACAAAATAGTTTTTGCTCGAAGTCTTATTCGATTTGCCACCATAGCGGGTAACTGTTTTATGAAATCGGTTGATTATAGCAGGATAAGAAGCGACATTAATTATTACTAATAATTTCTTTCTTACTTACTCGCCCTTACTGAAGAGCCTTCCTCCACGCTACCTGAAGAGTCTACATCCACCCTACCTGAAGAGTCTACATCCACCCTACCTGAAGAGTCTACATCCACCCTACCTGAAGAGTCTACATCCACCCTACCTGACCAGTCTACATCCACCCTACCTGACCAGTCTACATCCACCCTACGAGAAAGCTCTTCGTCTACCTACCTGAAGACTCTTCCTCCACCCTACCTTACGGGTCTAATTCACTAATTAAAAAATGCTTTCAGATCCAACTTTGACTAGCCATGAAAAGTGTTGAGGCTGCTATCCCAGTCCCTTATCCATAATTCACTAGTATTCCAGCTTATTGAGTCCTAGAAACGCGAATTCTCTGTACCCCCAGTAACGTCATTAACGCCATTGTAACAATTAGTCCTACTGTAAGGTAAGCCGTGAACTTGTTCTTCAACTTGCTCCTTGTCTCCCTGTCTCTACACAATGCTTGCCCATTTTGAGGCCTCTTAAAATGTGCTCAAAGCATTATACTATAAGATAATTGATTCTTTCATGAGCAGAATGGACGTTTAAAACGAGCGCGCAAGCGCAAAAGGGCGCATTTTGGTTTTTTTTCTTTGCGTTTCCCTGCTGCTTTGCGTTTATGCGCCCCTCGGACCGACACTGTTGCGAGTCCGCATGAAAAGCTTTCCCTGCGAGCCCCGTTTTGCTTCTTCATTCAACTTTTAATTGTTTTCTGTGTTTTTCCTGCTTCTCCTCACTCACTGCTCGCAGATTCAATTTACGCCCTTTAACCAGAAGACGATGATTTCCAAGCGACGACCCCAACCCTTTAGTTACCGCTTCACATTTTTGTTTCACTTCAACATCTATTCGGCGCCATTCCTCACTTAAATGCAAGACCCAACCTGCGCTATATTGTCTTGTCGCATTCATTTTCTACTCGCTCATAGAGATCATAAATTTCGCAAGGAAGTCCGCAACTAGCTATGATCATATTATTTTGTAATAATTTGTACCTGTTATTTTCAGTTTTATTTTGCTCTTGTGACAATGCCCTGCGCTAGCAAGCGGATTGAAGCATAGAAAAACCACCCGGCTAATTTGACCAGGACAGATCTATCAATTATCTCTGTCTCCCTACACAACTTTTTTAGACAAATCAACAATAACTTCTCAATTAGTTTCATTTCTTATTCTGTAAACGTCTGGTTAGTTATTTATCTTGTATTATAACTCATTTCATTAATATGCTACAGTCGCTACTAATCATTCTATACATAATACTATTACTACTGTGGCGCGCGATACAGTAATGCACGAAAGCTCACCAAAATGTCATTATTGCTTTCTGTTCACTCATTCCCATTTTGTTTGATAAGGGATTGCTATCAACCAGGCGCTCAGTTAAAACAGTCCCCATCTGAGAAATGCAAAGCGGATTATTAATTGCCTATTTTCTAAAAATACTTTCTTTTTATTTTCTTTGAAACCTTGCGTCTCTGTCTGTTCCTTTGTCAAGTACTTGGCCCATTACTTTTAACTGTTTTCCCTATGCCGCACAGTAAGTGATGAACATGCAAGCTCTTTATATGATTCAACCACCAATTAATTAGATACTATATTATACAGGTTTCTGCAACCCCGCCGTAGGTCCTAGTTTTTTGGGTTGCCATATAATATCTCATCAAATGTCTTTTAACAGTAGAAATTCTAAGAATGTCACCGAGTATTTAGTTTTTTGTCATTAACTGCTCATCCAAAATAACTCACGCATGCGACAAGTTTTTTACGGTATCCGCTTGACCAACCAAGCTAGAACAGGCACTTCTTGTTCTTATTTTGATTTTCTCTCTTAATTAGTTCATTCAATCCACCTATAGTAGTAACACTTCTCCGTAACTTTTTCTGCTATTTTTTGTTTTGTTTGTTTGTCCCCAATTTGCTTGCTTTGATTTCGATTTAATTCGCAAAAAATACTAAAAGCGGCTTGGCGTGGTTAAAAAATATATTAAAAAGCAAGTACAAAAGTCAATACTATTGTGGAGTTAAATATTTCTGTCTCGGCTCTTTGTGATTTTCTACTCTGCAGAAAGCATCCGTTAAAAAAACGAAAATATTCCATCTGATTTCCACCCAAACGAATGCTGGCACCCGTTATAAAGCTAAATCAGCTCAATGAACAGGTATCTATAAGTGCCTAGCTTAACATCTGAGATTCAAACTCCCGACCTCTCTTCGTCAACAATTCTGAAGCACTCACTGAACTCACTGGGCTACAAATCCATAGGTGAGCAGATCTATGTAGGGTTAATGATCGAGTAGTATTATTTATCCACTAGTGAATACGGAGCAATTTTAAGTTTTAGATTGGCTAATTACAAGCAGATAGGTAGCATTGTTTTCACGTTGCATTACAATTGCATTCTTAAAATGAGCAAAATAATTTGTTTGCCATCAACAGCAGCTGAATCGTCTAGCAACAGCGGTGATGCTGCCCTCAGTGGCTGTAAGGCGCAGCATCAGCAGCTCCAGCAGCGGCGCCACTAGAACCTGGTCCGCCGGCCTGGTCCGCTGGGCTTTGGGCTCCGGCGTCATCCTTGCTGGCGCTGCCGCAGTCCAGCAATTCGGCCGATGTTGCAGCTTCAGCTTGCGGCCGAGCATCGACGCCGACGAGGCGGCAATTCGACGCGCATTCCGATCGCGCCTACTGGGCGGCGACTCCGCCGAAGTCAGGGTGAGCCTGGTGTCCTATTCGCGCCTGCAACAGCTAGTGGCCACAGACCAGATTAACGAGGTTCACGTCTGTCCGGCCGACAATGCTCTATACGCATTTGAGCCTGCGCGCAATAGCAACACCTATCGATGCTACGCTGTTAGAGCCGACTGTAATTGTCGCCGCTGCCGGCGCTGCTCGGGGCTGACGAGCAGCACTGACTGCGGCCAGGCGGAGCGACTAGCCGAGCAGTTGGCAAAATTTCGACAACGCTTAACCGTAGCCGACAAGCAGCGCGGCCTCTCAAAGCAGTCGACGCCGCTTCGCATCGCCTGGTGCTCCGGTCCAGTGCTAGGCGACTTGTCCGCAACGCCGGTGATGCAGTTTTCATTGGCAACACTGCTAACTCCGGCCAGCGTTGCCTGCATTGCCGCCTGGGGCGGCGTCTGTCTGCGCTGGCGCGTGTTCTATCTAGCTCTACCATTGGCCACACTGTACACACTGCCAGTGCTGATTCTGCGGGAACAAAAGTAGCTGCAAGCAATTCGATTCCCACCAAATTCTTAGTTGTCTCACAAAACAGTTCATTATCTTCTCTAAACAAAGAGAGCCAGTTTAATAATTGAGCTGTCAGAGCCTCTGGTTTTTTCAAGATTATCAATTTCACATTTAGCCGAGCTCAAAGTCTAAGTTTTTCGAAGTTAATGAACATTAGTTTAAAATGTGTTAATAAAAGGCGATTCGCCTTTTAGATTCGTTATCTCATTTTATATTTGCTTTACTACGTCTTGTTTAAAAATACATACTTGACCTTATTGTAATTGTAAAAGTAAGTTAAGTTGTATAGCTGAATGTTCGATTGCTTTTCTCATATACTCGTACACCATGGATGAATATATAATATAACTGGATCGCCAGAAGCTCGATTTTTTGGTCCTAGCCATAGACAAGCACCAGCATCACAAGAAGCTCAGAATGCTGTACTTTCACACATAGATAAATAGCCGCTGCAGAAGCTGCAAACCTTTATTTATAAGTATATAGGATAAGTACACCTTTTCCCGTTCAATTTCAACAAATCGGCGCTGCAATTTAGACAACTTGATCGACATTCATTTTCGACACTATTTTTATACCTTCAGTTGGACGTTCAAATTAGACAAAGCTGACTTCAATTTAAACAGCAGATATTCGATTTAGACAGTGGATATTCAATTTAAACACTTCCTCATTGAGAGCGATTTGTCTATGGTAAAAATTCTAGTTCTGAGGCAAAGCATATATTCAATTTAGACACCCATCATTCAATTTAGACACTCAGTTTCAGACCCTTGCTTTCCTGTCGCCTCTGCTTCTGACTTTGGGAGAGAGAATTGGAGAGACTAATGTACATTGTACCATGACTACATGTACGTGGCTATCGGGCGGGCTGATATTCGATTATTGCCATAGACGATGTCATTTTGGCCCGAAAAGTTGGGCCGATAATGGATTATTTTTGTGATTTCAACAAAATAAACAAAACATCAAACAAAGCAGTTAGAGTCCAGAGCCAAAGTCTAATTTCGCAAAGCGACCTTTTTGCACTCACATAAACGTAACATTTAGCCATTTCTCCAAGACGATCGTCGGGCCGGATTTATCAGGCTGGCCAATAGTTGTGAAGGCAGTTGGAACGCTGGATGACTTTTCGCAGAGTGCTTGTGCTTGATGACTGACCACGCTCGACGTAGAGGCATGTAGACTATCTGTGATAGCCGAAGACAATGCGCGCTTCTGGGCCACCGTTGTCCGCTTTGTATAACGGACAACACTATCCACCTTTTTGTGCCCAGAGACGGTTTGAATCGCTTCGGCACTGAATCCAGCAGAGGACAGGTTTATTATGGTTGTTGCGCGGATCGAATGGTTGGTGTAGTCCCGCGAGAGCCTGGCCGCTTTTGAGATCGTCTTCATCATACTGGCCAATGTGTTCTTGCCCAATACATCCTTTGGGCAATACCATGCTCCATTCTGCCACTTGACGGCAGGCCTGGGAAACAGAGCCGTTCTTAGATGGAAGCTTCGAAAGATACAGTTTGATCCCTTCAACTGGGCACACAGATTTGTCTTGCACAGGAAAAATCCCAATCTCCCGATTGGACCGAGGGGCATCGGCGGACACACACTTTTCTTTCTGCAAGTCAACGCACGTCATACCTCCGGTGGATTCCCGCAGAATGACATCTTTTTTCTCAAAAAGATGAGAAATGAGAAAGATGATCGCTCGAATCCATTCACGTCCACGAAAGGCAAAGTGCGAGCTCAGGACAAAGAAGAATTCCTGTTGCAGTTTCTGTGGCGAGCTCCAGTCAAAGTATGCATGCAACAACGCCAAATCTTCAGGCTCCAATGCTCGATACCCACCGTCACCATCCATCACCGAAACAGGTTTCTTCAGTGAGTACGTAAGAGCAGCTTTGAAAGTCTTCTCAAAAGCGCTAAATTCAACATTGCCGATGATATCCAAACCTCGTAAATTCTTCAAATACCGGTAGATTCCTGCGTGCATGCATACCTGCGAACTGCAACTGTACGCCGTTCGATCATTCTTTTTAACCAGGCGCAGATAGTGACAAATATCGAGTCAGTATTGTCTCAAGTTGCGATGGCAGTGCTCGATCGTCAAGAAATTTTCGGAAACGAGCGGCGTACGTAGCTGTTGCCTTCTCAGTAGACCAGACTTTGCCTAAGTCCTCCATCTTGGCAATTTCATTCAGGTCTTCGTCAGTCAAAGCCTTACATGTGGACACTTCAGCCAGAAAACTCTCAATCATTTCCGCTTCAAGTACTGGCAGTCCCGTGGACTGATATACAGCTTCTTCCTCGCGCCGTCCATCACTAAGCATGGTCACGAATTGAAGTTGGTCCGATGAGAGACCAGAAATTTCTTTCTCGAAAATTGCTTTGTAGTTCAGCATGGTCGATCTAGCATATGACGGTGAAGAATAAAGAAGTCTAGCTTCTTTCTCTAGTTTTTAGCTTATCTTTGCTTCATTATTCTTTCTTTTATAATTGAACTGTATAGTTTGTCATTAAATCATTTTGTCTATGGTTGATATGGTTTGTCTTGTTACTCAGCCACATAGTCTATGGTACAATCACAGTATTACCCAGGATTTAAGGGCGATAATATATTATGGGCCGGCCTCACATCCTCAAATCCGCTGTCCTAACTTTCAAAAACTGCACATGAACACAGCGTAACAGAAAAGATAGCAACAGCATGCAAAAACTGGAACAGTCTGGGGGCAGTTCGTAAGTTTTGTCTGCTTCGCCAGCTCGGGAATTCGACTCAGTTCAGTCGCCGTGGATTGGCACACGTGCCAAGCATCTTGGCACGAAGGAGAAGCAGTGCGTGTACCATTCTTGGCATTTTCCCTGCGTCACAACGCCCACGGTGATGTCTGCCATGCGCGCGAGTTCGTCTCGCCGATACTGCACTGCAGTGTTCGGCCAGCGCGGGCCTCCGCGGTTGGGTTGATGAAGACGTCGCGATCTTCGCCAAGTTCTCGTTTAATTGCCGCCTTCCCAGCCGAGATGGCACTTTCAACTGCAGGCGTTAGGAAAGGACTGTAGCGAGGGAGCCGCCGAAATTCAGCAATGCCAACAGCCTCATTCAGCTCAGCGTCGTTATGGCTGCTCACGTTGTCAAAGACCAGATAGACCACTTGCCCTGGCCAAGCTGCCTGCACGTTTCCAGTCGTGATTTGCAAAAACTGCAAAACGATCCTTGGTCATGCCGCTGGTATAGACCTGATAGTGCACAACACCAAGTTGAGGAGACATAGCCAGACAGATGGTGATGCGTGGGCCCTTCTGGCTTGCGACTCGTCGATACGCTCTTTGACCTTGAACAGCCCGTCCCTGCTGCCGCCGCATCCAACTGTCAAAACCAAACTCATCAATGTACACCTTCGGCGCATTGACGACTTCGGGAGAGCACCACCAGTGGCAATAAGCCTCTCTCTCCGCCAGAACAGCCGGTGAGTGTCTCTCGGCCGGAGCATCACGAACTAGCTTCACGGAATACAAGAGACCTTCAAGATACCGACCTAATGTTGACAAACCAACATTTGGCTTGTTGGGAAACGGTGCTTGCACACGAGCATTGATGTCCTCCAGTGTCAGAAGGCAGTTATCTTCCAGCAACTCACAGCAGAACTGTCCCATTTCACCATCAAACTTCGTATATGTCCTACCGCCTCTCCGAATCTTCTCACGCCGGCCTGTTCGAATGATTCAGTATGCCGTCGTCCTTTTGATGTTCATCAGTGCCGCCAAATGCAGGAAGTCCTCGCCGTTGTTATGAGCATCCAGCAGGCGCGCTCGATCCTGATTCGTGATTCGCACGTACGGGCCGCGGCCATCGACGTCGCTTCCGGTCGCTTCTGACTCCGACTCCGACTCTGACTCCGGTCCGTTCACCTCTTCCTCCATGTTCGTGCGTTAGATCAGTATAGACAGATATTCTTCACGAAAGAAGCAATTCTCAGAAGTATCCTTCCCTCTTGTTCAACGACCACCGTTTTATCTGTGCTAAATTCAATGCCACAAGGTCAGAAATCATTTTCCTTTACAGTCTCAATCTCGGTTTTCATAATCTTACCATAGACAATAAACTGAGTACATGTATCTTACAGAATGTACATTATAGTCTCTCCAATTCTCTCTCCCAAAGTCAGAAGCAGAGGCGACAGGAAAGCAAGGGTCTGAAGCTGAGTGTGTCTAAATTGAATGATGGGTGTCTAAATTGAATATGTGCTTTGCCTCAGAACTAGAATTTTTACCATAGACAAATCGCTCTCAATGAGGAAGTGTTTAAATTGAATATCCACTGTCTAAATCGAATATCTGCTGTTTAAGTTGAATACTTAAAATGATACTTAAAATCGTATTTATGTATGATTATATTGCAAAGGGTGGAGATGTGAGAAAAGGAAGAAAAAATTATAAAAAATTAAGTACACAAAGACATTGCACCCTTGAAAAACTCGAAAGTATTTTAGAATTTCTATCTTATTAAATTTTCGAATAAACAAATATGTCCAGTAGCTAGCTTTCTGGATATGCAAGACAAATAAATCACGATCTTGTCATTCTTCTCAAGAAAACATTCTCAGGCGTCTAGGTAATAAGTAGTATTAGTAGTAAAATGAACTGAGCATGAAGCAGTTTGAGTTGTATTAAAGTGACTAATTATTTCAGTTCAGGCAGCTGCAATAAATTCGAATCCATGTCGGCACGACTTAAGTGGGTAATCGTCATTACCAACACGAGAATTTTATTAAAAAGAATTCGACGTTTAACAATATTGTCGATATCCATAGTGAACGAAATGCATTGGCATTAAGAAACCCGTGGATATGTAATGCTCTTGTGTGTGTACTAACAGCTTTGTTATATTTGGTGCTCGGTTAAAAAAAAGAATAAATCTCTACGTATTAATTTCCCGATTGACATTCACATTCACATTCACATTCAAACAAGAGTATTGTAACTTAAAAAATAACCATTCAATTACAGCGAAACTTACAAGATCTTCTGATGCAACTAAGATAACGTTCCAAAATAAATATAATTTATTTTTGTCAATGCATAAAAGAATTACACAGCTTTGAAGTTTGTTCCTATCTCCGCAGTGTATATTCTTGTACTTTCAAAAAGTAACTTCTACTGCATCAATCGCAATGAAAATTTACAAAACCTCTGATGCAATCGAGTTGCTTGGATGTGTAAAATTTCAGCCTGATTCATGAAAGCGTCTGCGGGTTATTTAATGTTAAAGTGTGTTCGTATCTCCGTAGTGTATTTTTGGGAGCCAGCTTGACATTCGCAGGCAGACACTTCTACTGCATCAATCGCAATGAAAATTTACAAAACCTCTGATGCAATCGAGTTGATTGGATGTGTAAAATTTCAGGCTGATTCATGAAAGCGTCTGCGGGTTATTCAATGTTAAAGTGTGTTCGTATCTCCGTAGTGTATTTTTGGGAGCCAGCTTGAAATTCGCAGGCAGAGACTTCTACTGCATCAATCGCAATGAAAATTTACAAAACCTCTGATGCAATCGAGTTGATTGGATGTGTAAAATTTCAGGCTGATTCATGAAGGCGTCTGCGGGTTATTCAATGTTAAAGTGTGTTTCGTATCTCCGTAGTGTATTTTTGGGAGCCAGCTTGACATTCGCAGGCAGACACTTCTACTGCCTCAATCGCAATGCAAATTTACAAAACCTCTGATGCAATCGAGTTGATTGGATGTGTAAAATTTCAGACTGATTCATGAAAGCGTCTTCGGGTTATTCAATGTTAAAGTGTGTTTCGTATCTCCGAAGTGTATTTTTGGGAGCCAGTGCAGCTTGACATCAGCTCGCAATGAATTCAAGGCAATTGATCTTCGCGGGCTTATAAATCAGCCTGTGTAGTTTTTTACAGTAAAAGAGGGGCTGTGTGATTTAATGAGAATTTTTTAGTGTTGAGTTGTTTAAGTGTCTTATTGTAGTATTTTTGAACGAATAAATCAGTTTTCGCCCTGCTGAAGTTTCCCAACCGACAATTCTTGGCCAGATGACCTGGCTGGTTGCACGCGTAGCAACGCCTTGGACCAACAGTCATCGCTGCTGTGCTCGGTGGCGGTTGCTGCATCCTTCCGACGCGACTAGGACACTCACGCGCTAGGTGGCCGACGTCTCCGCACTGAAAGCAAGCACCATGCTGCCTCTGCTGTTGCTCTGCTAGACGACTAGGGGTCGCGGCGTACGCGCAGGCCCCCCTGTCTCCTAGCAACCCGGGCCCCGGGCCGCGCGGACGCGCAGACCCAGCAGGCGACGGTGCAGCAGACTGTCGAGGAGGCGGCGTCTGGCTCAGCCGCTTCAGTTGGTCTTCCAGCTCACGGATCCGCTGCTGAAGCGCTCCAAAACCTTCTGAACTGGCGGCTCTGGTGTCCACGGCAGCCACACCTGATGTCGTCTTCCTGGAGATCTGGTCCGAGCCTGACGTCTTGGCGGCTAGAGTAGCTGCCTCCTTTCGTCGAACGCAACGCACAGCCTCAGCGAGAGTAGCAGGCTGTTGAAGGATCACGTACTCCTTGACGCTCTCAGTAGCCTTAATGCCCTTCTTGAATCTGTCCCTTGCAAAACTGTTGACAATCTCAGCGGGCAGCTCGTCTTCAGGGTAGGCATTCCTCGCCAGCTCCAGCAGTGCATCGGCGTATGCCTCGTAGGTCTCGCCCTCCTTCTGCACTCGTGACTCCAGCTCCATCCGGTAATCTTCAGTCGTGCGGTGCTGCTGAAACCTTTCCAACAGAGCGTCCGTAAACTCCTGATATTCCAGATCCTCACCCAGCTGTAGATTCTCCACCGCTGCAAATGCTGTATTCAAATCCAAGAAGCTAAGCAGGTGCGGCCTTCGAGCGGCCTCCGCAATCTGCGCAGCATCACAATAAGCGTTGAACTTCTGCAACCACAGGCGAAAGTTGTCTCCACTAGAATACTTCGGCGGCTTCGCTGGCCTCTGGACATTCTGCGCTGCATTTATCTCCTGCTGCAAGGTCCGACGCACCGAAGCAGTCATCAGCTCCACGAGGCGATTCACTCCTTCGTCTCCCATGACGACAACAAAATCCTCGAATCACAAGATAAAAAATCTCACGGCAACAACAAAGCACTGACAAAAGTCCTAGAAAACACCCCTCCTGAACAGAATCCCTAAGCTAATTAACACATGGGGTCGAGGATCCTAACAGGCACGAACTATCCTGGTCACGACACCAATGTTGTGTCCCGAGACGGGCCAGCCGGCTTCGCCTCTCGCTCAGGACGAGCAGGGAGGTTCAGCACTTCCGTCCTACTATGTGTCGGCCTACTGTCGCACTAGACGCACAGGCAGTAAGCCGGCAACCAAGGTCGCAACGAATGCACAGGCCCTGGCGACAAAGTCCTAGTGACTGAACCCGAAAAGACAGAGGCAGACGACACTTACGTAGGCTTGCAGTGCGGGTTTGCGCTCGGGAGAGCTGGCTGAGTTGATGTATTTTGTCTGGTAGGCGGTGGTTGGGGTGCTCAACAAAACAAAACAGTCACGTCCGAGGGGGACGAGCGCGCGCACGCCAATAAATAAGACCTGCTCACCCAGGGTGAGCAGGGTAATACCCGATCACGGCTAAGCTGCAGGGTAGAGAGAGAAAGTAAGAGACAGTAAGAGAGAGAACCAGTCGCAGCCTCACCAATCACGCAGGGTCAATAAGACAACTGGGCGAGCCGCGAACCAATGAGAGGGCATGAACGGAAGATGACAATAACCGGGGGTACCCAACGTCTTAGCTCAACCAATCAGACGCCAGGGGTGGGAGAAATTGATAGGCAGGCAGGCGCAGAGCAAGAAAGGGGCAGGGGGGCGACTCAAAGTGCAACGCGACTGTGAAAGTGCACCGAAAAATACAGTACATAGAAACTATTAAATACAGTACATAGAAACTATTAAATCACAACACATTGAATAACCCACAGACGCTTTTCATGAATCAGTCTGAAATTTTACACATCCAATCAACTCGATTGCATCAGAGGTTTTGTAAATTTTCATTGCGATTGAGGCAGTAGAAGTGTCTGCCTGCGAATGTCAAGCTGGCTCCCAAAAATACACTACGGAGATACGAACACACTTTAACATTGAATAACCCGCAGACGCTTTCATGAATCAGCCTGAAATTTAACACATCCAATCAACTCGATTGCATCAGAGGTTTTGTAAATTTTCATTGCGATTGAGGCAGTAGAAGTCTCTGCCTGCGAATGTCAAGCTGGCTCCCAAAAATACACTACGGAGATACGAAACACACTTTAACATTGAATAACCCGCAGACGCTTTCATGAATCAGCATGAAATTTTACACATCCAATCAACTCGATTGCATCAGAGGTTTTGTAAATTTTCATTGCGATTGATGCAGTAGAAGTGTCTGCCTGCGAATGTCAAGCTGGCTCCCAAAAATACACTACGGAGATACGAAACACACTTTAACATTGAATAACCCGCAGACGCTTTCATGAATCAGCCTGAAATTTTACACATCCAATCAACTCGATTGCATCAGAGGTTTTGTAAATTTTCATTGCGATTGATGCAGTAGAAGTGTCTGCCTGCGAATGTCAAGCTGGCTCCCAAAAATACACTACGGAGATACGAAACACACTTTAACATTGAATAACCCGCAGACGCTTTCATGAATCAGCCTGAAATTTTACACATCCAATCAACTCGATTGCATCAGAGGTTTTGTAAATTTTCATTGCGATTGATGCAGTAGAAGTGTCTGCCTGCGAATGTCAAGCTGGCTCCCAAAAATACACTACGGAGATACGAAACACACTTTAACATTGAATAACCCGCAGACGCTTTCATGAATCAGCCTGAAATTTTACACATCCAATCAACTCGATTGCATCAGAGGTTTTGTAAATTTTCATTGCGATTGATGCAGTAGAAGTGTCTGCCTGCGAATGTCAAGCTGGCTCCCAAAAATACACTACGGAGATACGAACACACTTTAACATTGAATAACCCGCAGACGCTTTCATGAATCAGCCTGAAATTTAACACATCCAAACAACTCGATTGCATCAGAGGTTTTGTAAATTTTCACTGCGATTGATGCAGTAGAAGTTACTTTTTGAAAGTACAAGAATATACACTGCGGAGATAGGAACAAACTTCAAAGCTGTGTAATTCTTTTATGCATTGACAAAAATAAATTATATTTATTTTGGAACGTTATCTTAATTGCATCAGAAGATCTTGTAAGTTTCGCTGTAATTGAATGGTTATTTTTTAAGTTACAATACTCTTGTTTGAATGTGAATGTGAATGTGAATGTCAATCGGGAAATTAATACGTATAAATCTCTATACTTATTATTGCGCATTTGGCCTCATTGTTCGTAGGCATTGTATCGCGCAAACGAACATATAGATTATACATTTCTTTGTGCATATACTTCGCGTTGTTAAGAGTATCACAAGAGAAAAGCTTTTAAACGTTTTGTTGTTTCGCCTTAGGTAAATTTATTATATTGTATCAGTTGCTTGCAGTAATCATAAAAAACCATTGGTCAAGAATGATTTTCGTCCAATAATAGAAATAGTAGTGCAATACATTGATTTTGTAAATTTATAATGAGTGGTTATTTTGGCTTTCCATCTGGAGCAGCTTACAGGTGAGAGATACCAGCTTAATATTGCATTCTTCAAGCTTACGTAAAAAATATCCATCTCAAGTAGGGCCTATAGGCCTCACAATTGTTTTACCCAAACCTAGGGCCTATTCGCTGTTTGTGGCCCATCTATTGTTCATGCATTTGTATATAGATTAAAAGCTATTTATACTCATATTAGTTAGGTTTATAGTCTTCTGGATCAGTTTTTTCGTCCATAACTTGGGTGCGATTTCGCACCCTATCGCACCCTGTGCTAGATTTCAGGGTGCAATTTTTAAGACCAGGATGCACTGCACTGCTGCAGATAAAAACTGGTCTAACACCAGTGTTGGGCACAGGTCCAATACTACGATACTATCAACAATACAATTTGGGTATTGGAGTATTGGACCTTGATACTTTTTTGATGGTATGAAGTCAAAAGTTGACAAACAAAATTTGTTTATTTAAAATGTTTGCATATCCAGTTTGCTCATCTTATATATCTCTTTCAGTTTGCTATCACCAAAGGAAGTGCTTATTCCCACGGTCCCGTGCCGATAATTTCAATTTTATCCACACGGATCCGTGCTGATAATTTTCTGCTTATCCACACGGCAGCTTGTATGAATAGGCCTAGGTCTACTTTTAAGTCCCTACCTGTTCTTCTTTGAGCATAAGGCTTTAAGAGTTGTAGAATAAAGAGTTGTAGACCTATTCATACAAGCTGCCATGTGGATAAGCAGAAAATTATCGGCACGGATCTGTGTGGATAAAATTGAAATTATCGGCACGGGACCATGGGAATAAGCTCTGCCATCACCAAAGCCTACTTTTCCCATTGAAATGATTATAGACTGAAGCTGGCTATAAAAACATTAATATGAACTTCTGTTATTTTTACTTACTTTATTGCAGGGGGCCTGGGGCACTTGACACACAAGCACAGAAATGGCATGCCCACAGACCGGCAAACTAGGCAGGTGAACTAGGTGGTGCTGCCCTCACTTCAGTTCACAATTATGTTTCTAATTCCACATTTTACATTTGTCTATAAACTCCTAAATAGTAAAATCATAAATCATTTATGCCATACCCCCTTACCTTGATCACTTCTATACATGCACTCAATTGAAATGATTGCAAACCAAAGCTGGTAATATTTTGGCAAACTTTTGCCTTGCTTTGGTTGATATTAAAAAACTACTAAAAAGATATCATAAACTAGAGCTGATATTTATAAGCATGTCTAACAAAAAGCATAGCTGTTTACAAATATAAAAAAATTAGAAAAGTTGTAATTAATGAGTACAAAAACATAACTAAGTAGATATGGCAATAAGTTAAGTTGGATATATGAAAAATAGGCAATAAAGAGTTTTACAAGTAATACAAGTAATGATTAATAAGTTGGGAAATTATCAAGTATAATAAAAGCATACAAATTCCATGTTCCACCATACCTCACAATATTCTGATCCATTGCCCCACCTGACCCTTTACTGTGCTGTACAGAGCCATGCAAACCTGAAGTTTAAAAATGTCCACAAAAGGTATTTTTTCCTGTAGGGATAGCTAGCTAGGTATTGTGATATTATAGATCTACTTAGTTATACTTCTAACATAAACAGCCATAAATTGTGTTTTTGGGCCAAAAACTGAATTAATTACACCTGATTCTATTAGGCCAGATGTGCAGCCAACAGAACAATGCAGATATTTTCAGCCAACATGCTGCATATATGGCTGTTCAGTCTATGGACTCAAGGGGATGCCAAACCCCACTCTTAATTACCCCAGCTAATGCTGCTACCCATTTAACAAGCTGGATGAACTTAAAGCAAATGCAGAGTTAAGTCTTGCTAAAGGACACCAATTGTTCCAGTGGAGTCGGTATTCGAACCCCGACTTTCAAGTCGTGAGTCCGACCCTCTAACCACTAGACTACAACCCCTACATTTGAAGCCTATTGCTTGGTGCCATACATGAGCAAATGTTTGAACTATTTGATATTTTTTAGATGTTGCAAAGTATTTTACACATTGTCTCGAATTAAACCGACGTCTCGGCAGTAAGAAAGTCTGCAAGTTGCTTTTATCCCACCTGTCTATTCGCAGTGCTCCCCAGACAGCCTATCAGGCCACAGCAAGCGCCGCACCTCCGGCCTCTTTTGTTCCGCCCACTGCGGCGCCGCAAGTGGCATTCTCGGCCGCCGCTGCTAGCGTTGCGGCCGCGCCGTACAGTTATACTGCGGCCCCGACCGCTTACCCAGCTGCTGCTGCCGCTGCTGCTGCCGCTGTCGCTGCTGCCTCTGCCTATCAGGTGCCGCCTAGGCCTCCGGCAGCGGCTGTGCCGCCAACCGCCAGCGGCCAGGTGTTTCCACAATCTTGGACCACAACTGCGCCGTCTTATACGTCATTTACAGCTAATACGGCTACACCGGCTGTGGCCAAAGTACAGCAGGCTCCGCCGCCACCTCAGCCGCAAGCGCCGCCGCCGATGCCGCCGCCTAAATTGACCTATCTGTCGCAGCAGGCTGGCGGTAAACAAACTCTAAGCTATGGCCAGCACAGCTACCAGCCTGGCGGCTTCGCTGGCGGCGCTGGTCATGGACAACACAGCCAGCAGCAGTCAGCTGGACCCCGGCCTCCGCATCACCACCAGTATCAGCATCAGCAATTTTCGGGACCTGCCGGCTATCAGCAGCAGCAGCGTAGGCCGCCTTATCAAGCCGGCGGCCCGCGTCGGCCCTACAACCAAAACTATCAGCAGCACCAGCGCCAAGGCGGGCCACAGCATCAGCCCCAGCATCAAGCTGCTGCGTTGCACTATTGCGAAGTATGCAAAATTAGCTGCGCAGGGCCGCAGACATTCAAAGAGCATCTAGATGGTCAGAAGCATAAGAAGCGCGAAGCCGCTGCTAAGCGTCAGCAGGAGGAGGCGCCAAAGCCCGGTCAGAAGCAGCTGCGCTGCGAACTGTGCGACGTCACCTGCACCGGCGCTGACGCTTACGCCTCACATATTCGCGGCACCAAGCATTTGAAAACTGCTAAGCTGCACACTAGACTGGGCAAGATGATTCCCAGCACTGATCCGATTCTCGTGAGGGCTAGGCAGCCCTCGGACCAGGCTGCGTCTGTTGGCGCTGACGATAAACAACAGCAGCCTTCTCAGCAGCAGCCGGCAGTCAAACGAGTCTACGGAGCAACTAAGGTGGGCTTCGTGCCCGGCTCGGCACTGAAGTCTGTTGGCTCCGAGGAGGCCGCGACCGGTGATGCCACGACTTTCGCGGCGACATCGTCCACTGCGCCGTCTGCGGAGAAGTCTGCAAGTAAAACAGCAGCAGCAGCGGCAGCTACAGTGGAGCAGCACGTGGACCTATCCGAGCTGCAGGAGCGAGAATACGTGGCTCCGGTTGGGTCCGAGTATATCGACGAGACGCCTAGCGAGCAGGGCAAAGCTGTACAGTATCATTGCAAGCTGTGCGATTGCAAGTTCAACGATCCGCATGCCAAAGAGATGCATTTGAAAGGCCGTCGGCATAGGCTGCAGTATAAGCGAAAGGTGGGATTTTTATAATTCTCAGCTTTGACTAGAGAGAAGCGAGTTTGTGAAGGAAAAATAATATAACGTAATAAACTCTCAATTTGTCCAGGTGGATCCCAGTCTTGAGGTAGAAACCAAGCCTTCAATGCGTAGCGGAGCAGCCTCAGCGGCAGCTGCCGCTGCTAGGCAGCAGTTTGGCTGGGGGCACCGTCAACAGATGGATGCCGCCATTATGATGATGCCCGATTGGCAGCAGCAGCAGCAGCAAGTGTTCGGCCGGTTAGGAAATCAGCGCGGCTTTGAAATTGGCGAAGATCGTCACCTGGCAGCTAAGCTGGCCTCCCTAACCCAGAGCTCCGCCGATTGGCAGGCTTTGAACGCTTTGGCCACCAGATGCGAGCAGGCACTGCGACAGGTTAACGACGAGCTGTCCGCCGAATCTGGCACCGAAGGTCAACAACTCAAGGGTGTGATGCGTGTTGGCGCGCTGGCGAATGACCTGACCCTATTCTTTGACCGGCAGTGCGAACTGGTGCTGCTGTGCACCGCCTGGCCTAGCCGGGCCCTAGTTAACCGCCTGCTGGAACTGCTGCCACCTCGGCTGTGTCCTCCGGCCGACTCCGGCCAGGCTCTGCTAACTGTCCAGGCGGACCCGGCCGATTCTAGCTTAGCCTCCGCGCTCCTTGTTGCCTGCGGCGACGGCAGCCTCAGATGCCGAATTAGCCTGACTTCGCCCGTGGTGCGCGACTGCGAGGCCGGTAAGTCCCCAGCTCTGCTTCTCACACTCCCTTAACAGTTAGAAGGACCTAACTAATTTCCTCCTTGGGGGAAAGACCACAGTGGTATTTCAAATGCCCACTGCCTACTACTTCACGATCCCAAACAGAATGACCGATTTTCGTCAAGATATTCAGCGATTCTTGTCGAAGACCCTGGTGACAAGGACAAGTGGCATTGCTCTGAATTGACCTCTATGGCGAATCCCTATTGGTTTCATAATTAAAATCATCAACAATAAAATCAACGTCATAGCCGACGTGGTTACATAATGAAATTTATGAGCAGAAAAATGCTCACAAAAAAATTTGTGCTTTTTGCCAGACGATGCCAATGTTTTGCGATTCTGAAAATTTTGTTATCGGATAGACCGGAAAATTTTTGGAAGTATTTTTGGAGATACAAGAAATGTGGGTATTTGAAATTGCCCCGTTCTATTTCTATTGTTGTTAATATTCTCATTTTCTTCCTTCTCTTCTATGACTTGCATCGAATCGTTTAAATTGCAAAGGCATTTTGTGATTTTTTCCCGTGTTTCCCTCTGCGCGAAATCATATTGCACTAGCCAGTTGCGTGTGTTTGTCTAAAATATGAAAGGCAGGAGGAAAGGTTTTAAAATGATGCAGCCGACTATAGCCGTCGTCGATTCACTCCAGTCGACTCGAGTGACAATTGCAGTTTAAAGTTTTGGGATACTTGACCATCTCTTTAACAAATAAGTAGTCTAGTTTTGCCAATTTAATCTGAATATTTAACTACCATTGTGTTTTATTTAATTAGTTTTCTGTTGCCCTCACAGTCTTTGTCCATCATTACCAGGCTTATCCAGTTTGTTATGGACAGTTACCACTGAAAAAGTCCAATTTAATAATTCTTGATTTTTCATCTAATCGAAGATTATCGGATCTTGTCTGAGATTATCGGATCTTGTCTGAGATTATCGGATCTTGTCGGAGATTATCGGATCTTGCCGGAGATTATCGGATCTTGTCGGAGATTATCGGATCTTGTCTGTGATTATCGGATCTTGATTGGCTTTTTTTGAAGACTGGGAATATTTTACAAAATGAATCGAGTATATTGTCATTCGTCTCCTTCAATCTCCAGTTCTCATACCTTTCGTATTGTTTAGTATTTCTTTGGTTGGTTTAGTATAGTTACTACGTTTGCTTTATTCGTAGTTTCCATGGTAATTAAGCTATTATAGATAAAAAAAGTGCGTGCAGATACAAAGCGCATGCAATGGTCAACTATCCGCATAACTTTATGCTACCTATTGTTATTGTGAATATTTTTAGCCGATAATCAAGTCCAGAGCGACCTGTTGGATAAGGAGAAATGCTTGGACGCTCTAGCCAATCTGCGTCGTGCTAAATGGTTCCAGGTAGAGTTTTTTCCGTTTTTCATTCACTTTGCTGTAAAAACTTGCATAATTATCTTTGGTTCGATACTGGGGTCTATTGTGAACTCCTAGATCAAGTTCGCCTTGTTGTCAATGAAACTAACACTGTAGCTCGTACAGTGCCTGGTTTAAGCTAGGTAAGCAGCATGAGCATCGTGCATTCCCTGATTGTTATTGATTAACGCCAACCCGCAGGCCAAAGCCTTTGATCTGCCAACCTGTGTGTCCACCGTGAAAATTCTGCGCGACTTGAGGCGCCGGCTTCCAGCCTGGGCCGCCCTGTCCGACTGGGTAAGAGACTCAGATAGGGCAGACACTCTCCCAGATCCTCAGATAGGGCAGCCACTCTCCCAGATCCTCAGATAGGGCAGCCACTCTCCCAGATCCTCAGATAGGGCAGTCACTCTCCCAGATCCTCAGATAGGGCAGCCACTCTCCCAGATCCTCAGATAGGGCAGTCACTCTCCCAGATCCTCAGATAGGGCAGACACTCTCCCAGATCCTCAGATAGGGCAGTCACTCTCCCAGATCCTCAGATAGGGCAGCCACTCTCCCAGATCCTCAGATAGGGCAGTCACTCTCCCAGATCCTCAGATAGGGCAGTCACTCTCCCAGATCCTCAGATAGGGCAGTCACTCTCCCAGATCCTCAGATAGGGCAGTCACTCTCCCAGATCCTCAGATAGGGCAGTCACTCTCCCAGATCCTCAGATAGGGCAGCCACTCTCCCAGATCCTCAGATAGGGCAGACACTCTCCCAGATCCTCAGATAGGGCAGACACTCTCCCAGATCCTCAGATAGGGCAGCCACTCTCCCAGTTCCTCAGATTGTTCAGCCACTCTCCCAGATCCCCAAAATCAATTAGTCACCCCGATCCTCAGCTTTCTGAGCCTCATCTTTCTGAACCTGTCAAACCCGAAGGCCGCTGAGCTGCTTGTTGAACGATGCATCAGCTCGAACTGCGGCGCGCCCACGTCTGTTACTGACACGCTCCGTCGGGTGCTTGAGAGCCTGGCCTCCGGCCTGCTGCTACCTACCGGGCCGGGCCTTCTAGACCCGTGCGAGAAGACCCTCACGGACGCGGCCGGTCGGCTCACCAGTCAGGAGCGCGAAGATCTAACTGCGGCAGCTCAGCGAGCCCTTCGCCAGCTGGCCTACAGGCAGCTCCATCGGCTGTTGGATACCCCTCAGTTGAGCGGCTCCGGCGCCAGCGGCAAGGGGCGCCAGCGAAGCCGCGCCGGTGTCAAACGCTCCGCCGCCGCAGCCGCCGCCGCTGGCACAGCCAACAGTGAAGATGCCAATAACGGCGCTAGCGAGAACGATGAGGCCGCGGTAGATGATGACGAAGGCGTTAGCGCCAGCAAGTTGGCGCGTGGCGACCAGCAAGACAACGAAGAGTTGGACAACTTTGAGGATCAAGAAGATGCAAATGAGCAAGAGTTGCAACAGGAGGAAGGGTACGATGACAACTACGAAGAGTGTGATCATAATTAACAATGCGGTGTGAAAGTTCTTATCGCCCTTCATTTCTGTTGTACTATTCGTGTTTTGTGTTAAAGTTTCGAACTTGACTAGCAAGTTCCACAGTTATAGAAAATTCTGACCCTGTTCCAGTTCTGTGGGGAAAAAACGAACTTTAGTAAAATTGTGATTACCCAGTTTCTCTGATCCCAAAGTGACACTCATCAGGATGACCCAGTTTCTCTGATCCCAAAGTGACACTCATCAGGATAACCCAGTTTCTCTGATCCCAAAGTGACACTCATCAGGATGACCCAGTTTCTCTGATCCCAAAGTGACACTCATCAGGATAACCCAGTTTCTCTGATCCCAAAGTGACACTCATCAGGATAACCCAGTTTCTCTGATCCCAAAGTGACACTCATCAGGATGACCCAGTTTCTCTGATCCCAAAGTGACACTCATCAGGATAACCCAGTTTCTCTGATCCCAAAGTGACACTCATCAGGATAACCCAGTTTCTCTGATCCCAAAGTGACACTCATCAGGATGACCCAGTTTCTCTGATCCCAAAGTGACACTCATCAGGATGACCCAGTTTCTCTGATCCCAAAGTGACACTCACCAGGATGACCCAGTTTCTCTGATCCCAAAGTGACACTCATCAGGATAACCCAGTTTCTCTGATCCCAAAGTGACACTCACCAGGATGACCCAGTTTCTCTGATCCCAAAGTGACACTCACCAGGATGACCCAGTTTCTCTGATCCCAAAGTGACACTCATCAGGATGACCCAGTTTCTCTGATCCCAAAGTGACACTCACCAGGATAACCCAGTTTCTCTGATCCCAAAGTGACACTCACCAGGATAACCCAGTTTCTCTGATCCCAAAGTGACACTCACCAGGGTGACCCAGTTTCTCTGATCCCAAAGTGACACTCACCAGGGTGACCCAGTTTCTCTGATCCCAAAGTGACACTCACCAGGATGACCCAGTTTCTCTGATCCCAAAGTGACACTCACCAGAATGACCCAGTTTCTCTGATCCCAAAGTGACACTCACCAGAATGACCCAGTTTCTCTGATCCCAAAGTGACACTCACCAGAATGACCCAGTTTCTCTGATCCCAAAGTGACACTCACCAGAATGACCCAGTTTCTCTGATCCCAAAGTGACACTCACCAGGATAACCCAGTTTCTCTGATCCCAAAGTGACACTCACCAGGATGACCCAGTTTCTCTGATCCCAAAGTGACACTCACCAGAATGACCCAGTTTCTCTGATCCCAAAGTGACACTCACCAGAATGACCCAGTTTCTCTGATCCCAAAGTGACACTCACCAGGATAACCCAGTTTCTCTGATCCCAAAGTGACACTCACCAGAATGACCCAGTTTCTCTGATCCCAAAGTGACACTCACCAGAATGACCCAGTTTCTCTGATCCCAAAGTGACACTCACCAGGATGACCCAGTTTCTCTGATCCCAAAGTGACACTCACCAGAATGACCCAGTTTCTCTGATCCCAAAGTGACACTCATCAGGATAACCCAGTTTCTCTGATCCCAAAGTGACACTCACCAGGATGACCCAGTTTCTCTGATCCCAAAGTGACACTCACCAGAATGACCCAGTTTCTCTGATCCCAAAGTGACACTCACCAGGATGACCCAGTTTCTCTGATCCCAAAGTGACACTCACCAGAATGACCCAGTTTCTCTGATCCCAAAGTGACACTCACCAGGATGACCCAGTTTCTCTGATCCCAAAGTGACACTCACCAGGATGACCCAGTTTCTCTGATCCCAAAGTGACACTCACCAGAATGACCCAGTTTCTCTGATCCCAAAGTGACACTCACCAGAATGACCCAGTTTCTCTGATCCCAAAGTGACACTCATCAGGATGACCCAGTTTCTCTGATCCCAAAGTGACACTCACCAGGATGACCCAGTTTCTCTGATCCCAAAGTGACACTCATCAGGATGACCCAGTTTCTCTGATCCCAAAGTGACACTCATCAGGATGACCCAGTTTCTCTGATCCCAAAGTGACACTCACCAGGATGAACCAGTTTCTCTGATCCCAAAGTGACACTCATCAGGATGACCCAGTTTCTCTGATCCCAAAGTGACACTCACCAGAATGACCCAGTTTCTCTGATCCCAAAGTGACACTCACCAGAATGACCCAGTTTCTCTGATCCCAAAGTGACACTCACCAGAATGACCCAGTTTCTCTGATCCCAAAGTGACACTCACCAGAATGACCCAGTTTCTCTGATCCCAAAGTGACACTCACCAGGATGACCCAGTTTCTCTGATCCCAAAGTGACACTCACCAGGGATGACCCAGTTTCTCTGATCCCAAAGTGACACTCACCAGGAATGACCCAGTTTCTCTGATCCCAAAGTGACACTCACCAGGAATGACCCAGTTTCTCTGATCCCAAAGTGACACTCACCAGAATGACCCAGTTTCTCTGATCCCAAAGTGACACTCACCAGGAATGACCCAGTTTCTCTGATCCCAAAGTGACACTCACCAGAATGACCCAGTTTCTCTGATCCCAAAGTGACACTCACCAGGAATGAACCCAGTTTCTCTGATCCCAAAGTGACACTCACCAGGATGACCCAGTTTCTCTGATCCCAAAGTGACACTCACCAGAATGACCCAGTTTCTCTGATCCCAAAGTGACACTCACCAGAATGACCCAGTTTCTCTGATCCCAAAGTGACACTCACCAGGATGACCCAGTTTCTCTGATCCCAAAGTGACACTCACCAGAATGACCCAGTTTCTCTGATCCCAAAGTGACACTCACCAGGGTGACCCAGTTTCTCTGATCCCAAAGTGACACTCACCAGGATGACCCAGTTTCTCTGATCCCAAAGTGACACTCACCAGGATGACCCAGTTTCTCTGATCCCAAAGTGACACTCACCAGGGTGACCCAGTTTCTCTGATCCCAAAGTGACACTCACCAGGATGACCCAGTTTCTCTGATCCCAAAGTGACACTCACCAGGATGACCCAGTTTCTCTGATCCCAAAGTGACACTCACCGGGATGACCCAGTTTCTCTGATCCCAAAGTGACACTCACCAGAATGACCCAGTTTCTCTGATCCCAAAGTGACACTCACCAGGATGACCCAGTTTCTCTGATCCCAAAGTGAGATCATTTATTTCATTGTCAGGTAGGATATTTCCAAGTTAAACATGAAAGTTTTCTCTCTATTTGTTTTAATGCATAGTTTATACTTAGCGGTTTATAAAGCAAGAATCCTAATGCTCTGTTGTTCTCCAGTCTGCATTGCTATCTCATCTGATTTTGCTTTTTTGCTTGAAATTCTCATCCCAGTGTTAATTAACCGATTTTATTGCAGCTAAGAGCAAAGCCTCTTTGTTCCTTAACTGGCTGTTTTTTCAGTTCATGTTGTTCCTCTATAAGTAAATTAAAAGTTAGTCCACAGTCACAATACGTGTCGCAATTTATTACTTACAGTAGCATTCTACGCAAAATATCATCTGCTTAATCTAGACTAGCTCTCGCTTTAACACCTCATTTTTTTTAATCATAAGTCCATTTAGTCGAATAATTCTTTTCAAGTACAGTCGAACAGTTGTTTGTACTTCGTCACTACTTACAGTAGCTTTGAGCGGTCTTATAGCAATCTTTGCTTTCCTTGAAGTATAAGCAAGTACGGTAGACTTCGGGTCAACCCACTTGCATATTACTAAATAATTAAGCGTTAACTGCCGGAGTAAATATTTGAAGACATCCTGTTTGTCGATATCTTCTTGGCGGGCTTGCAAAATACAACTTTGAAACCATAATCTAAAAAGTGCGCACAGGAACTTTACGTTTCTTGTCGCGTTTCTGTTCATCAAATATAGTTCTTTCATTTCTTTTAACTGAGTTTTTTTTCTTTTTTAATCTATATCTAATGCTACACCAAAATCTACGTCAATAGCACCTCAGGATCTGACTCAAAAACAACTCAGGATCTGACTCGATAGCATCTCAGGATCTGAGTCAATAACACCTCAGGATTTGAGTCAATAACACCTCAGGATCTGAGTCAAAAACACCTCAGGATCTGAGTCAATAACACCTCAGGATCTGAGTCAATAACACCTCAGGATCTGAGTCAATAACACCTCAGGATCTGAGTCAATAGCACCTCAGGATCTGACTCGATAACACATCAGGATCTGACTCGATAGCACCTCAGGATCTGACTCAATAACAACTCAGGATCTGACTCAATAGCACCTCAGGATCTGACTCAATAACAACTCAGGATCTGACTCAATAGCACCTCAGGATCTGACTCAATAACAACTCAGGATCTGACTCAATAGCACCTCAGGATCTGACTCAATAACAACTCAGGATCTGACTCAATAGCACCTCAGGATCTGACTCAATAACAACTCAGGATCTGACTCAATAGCACCTCAGGATCTGACTCAATAACACCCCAGGATCTGACTCAATAACACCTCAGGATCTGAGTCATTAACACCTCAGGATCTGAGTCAATAACACCTCAGGATCTGAGTCAATAACACCTCAGGATCTGAGTCAATAGCACCTCAGGATCTGACTCAAAAACAACTCAGGATCTGACTCGATAGCATCTCAGGATCTGAGTCAATAACACCTCAGGATTTGAGTCAATAACACCTCAGGATCTGAGTCAATAACACCTCAGGATCTGAGTCAATAACACCTCAGGATCTGAGTCAATAACACCTCAGGATCTGAGTCAATAACACCTCAGGATCTGAGTCAATAGCACCTCAGGATCTGACTCGATAACACATCAGGATCTGACTCGATAGCACCTCAGGATCTGACTCAATAACAACTCAGGATCTGACTCAATAGCACCTCAGGATCTGACTCAATAACAACTCAGGATCTGACTCAATAGCACCTCAGGATCTGACTCAATAACACCCCAGGATCTGACTCAATAACACCCCAGGATCTGACTCAATAACACCTCAGGATCTGAGTCAATAGCACCTCAGGATCTGACTCGATAACACATCAGGATCTGACTCGATAGCACCTCAGGATCTGACTCAATAACAACTCAGGATCTGACTCAATAGCACCTCAGGATCTGACTCAATAACAACTCAGGATCTGACTCAATAGCACCTCAGGATCTGACTCAATAACAACTCAGGATCTGACTCAATAACACCTCAGGATCTGAGTCAATAACACCTCAGGATCTGACTCAATAGCACCCCAGGATCTGACTCAATAACAACTCAGGATCAGCTGACTCAATAACACCTCAGGATCTGAGTCAATAACAACTCAGGACATGAGTCAATAACACCTCAGGATCTGACTCAATACCACCTCAGGATCTGACTCAATAACACCTCAGGATCTGAGTCAATAACACCTCAGGATCTGAGTCAATAACACATCAGGATCTGACTCAATAGCACCTCAGGATCTGACTCGATAACACATCAGGATCTGACTCTAACACCTCAGGATCTGAGTCAATTCTACATTAAGATCTACGTCAATACTTTGTAATACTTGTTACAAAAATTTATATTTTTGTTTATTTGTCACCGCGGTAGCAGGACAAGGTCAGGCCAGCGCGGCACTAAGATAAGCGTGGCTGGTGTTTTTGATTGACAGCTGACACTGAGGGTGCGGCTGGCAGGGCGTTTAATTGCAATTTAATTCTTCCCCTCTTGGGAGTTTTGCCAGTTCGGGCTGACAGCATTTCAGTTGAGAGCAAATTAGATTAAGTCTGCCTATGCGAGTTACCAATGTACGAGTATATAAGTCTAAATTTAATTTGCCCCTTGAATATTCGTGGTAGCATGGAATGCCACTTAATATTTAGGTACTGAAGACTTTTAACTAAATCCTTGTGTTTTAGATGTTTTTTAGATGTCTCACATATTTCCAGCTACATTTTTCTGATTCGATTCCAGCTATTGTCTTCCGATTCCAGCTATTGTCTTCTGATTCCAGCTATTGTCTTCCGATTCCAGCTATTGTTTTCCGATTCCATCTATTGTTTTCTGATTCCAGCTATGGTTTTCTGATTCCAGCTATTGTTTTCTGATTCCAGCTATTGTTTTCTGATTCCAGCTATTGTTTTCCGATTCCAGCTATTGTCTTCTGATTCCAGCTATTGTCTTCTGATTCCAGCTATTGTCTTCTGATTCCAGATATTGTTTTCTGATTCCAGCTATTGTCTTCTGATTCCAGCTATTGTCTTCTGATTCCAGCTATTGTTTTCTGATTCCAGCTATTGTTTTCTGATTCCAGCTATTGTTTTCCGATTCCAGCTATTGTTTTCTGATTCCAGCTATTGTCTTCTGATTCCAGCTATTGTTTTCTGATTCCAGCTATTGTTTTCTGATTCCAGCTATTGTCTTCTGATTCCAGCTATTGTTTTCTGATTCCAGCTATTGTTTTCCAATTCCAGCTATTGTTTTCTGATTCCAGCTATTGTTTTCTGATTCCAGCTATTGTTTTCTGATTCCAGATATTGTTTTCCGTTTCCAGATATTGTTTTCTGATTCCAGATATTGTTTTCCGTTTCCAGATATTGTTTTCTGATTCCTGCTATTGTTTTCCAATTCCAGCTATTGTTTTCCGATTCCAGCTATTGTCTTCTGATTCCAGATATTGTTTTCCGACTCGATTCCATCCACATTTTCTATTTCAATGCTAGTTTTAAAGTCAGGGACGAAATCCTTTGCTTAACCCAAGCTGTTTCAATTCTACCTGCTAAACCCAGTCTTGCATGGTCAGTATAGTTTGCTGAGTATAGTTTCCCATTTCAGATTCTGAGCAGTAAAATGCTATTTAGAAGTCAATTTTTCTAGAAAAAATACTGCTATCATGTGACTGCTGTTAATTTGCTTTGAAACTGACATCTGTGTAACAAGTGGCATTCTAATTAGGAGTTTTTTAGCCCACTAAAATGGCTTACCTGAGCTTGGATAAGACTGTTTAAACCGCGGCCCAACGCAACTGGTAGATAAAAATGTATTAATCCACTGGTTGCCATTGGCGACGATTCTGGGGTGGTTGTTCCTAGCGTCACCTGTCTCTGCGGCCTCCTAGCATCCATTTGAGTGTGCTAGCCATCAATATAAATGAGAAGCTGGCAGGGCAAATGATCTGCACAGGTGGATCATATCTTAATTGGCAGCTCCCGGTATTAATTTTGCGCTATCATTTGTGAATGTCTCGCGTTTGCATCAACAAATCGTCGATTTCGCCGTCCGAAATGTTGAAAACAAAATCGGCGATCGAAACATCGCTGGACAGCTTCGCTCTGCGGCCCATGGGCTGCGGAGACGGCGGCGATGAAGGCGGCTGCAGCAGCAGCAACAGCCTGGTGTTGGGCCCCGATACCGATGCTGTGCTCCGCGGAATGCAGTCCTGGGAGTTGCTGCAGCATGTAAGCACTACTCATGCGATTCATTGAGCTGGGTGTGACATTGTCAAGGGGTGACGTAGTAAGTTTATGACGTTTGACAAGGGTGACATCGCCCCGGGAGGTGAGGGGCAGAGCGGTTAACGCTTTCGAATCTCGCACCAAGGTCCCTAAGCTCGATTCCACGACGAGGCCACATTCATTTGGGGCGCAGCCGCGGAGAGAAGGCTTGGGGGCTTGTCGTGCAATTTACGCCCTTGAGGGCCAACCTCGAAGGCAATGTACACTGCCTGACGATGAGAAAGTCAGGGTAGATGTACACACCTGTGAAACCGTATGCCTGCGTACGGTATCTGTGTGCGTGTGTGCTCAGGAGTGAGCAAAATGGGCAGAATTGCTTCCTCGCTGGCAGCAGGTCAAGCGTCACCAGCAATTATTTCTAGTATTATTACATCGCTTAGAGGTGACTTAGTCAAAGAAATACATTTTAAGTGTTGAGATGGTAAGAATTTAGAAAGTTTTATAGCGCTCACATTCTTTCAGTTTTAAGTTTTGAATTTCGGCCAAAATTGAATTTTTTCCTGAAAAGATCTCTTTGACTGTCGATTTCAGCATCAATTAACGCCCGTATAAGCATCCATGCAGTGTTTCTGAAGTAGAAATTCCCATTATCTAAAATAAAATATTAATTATCAACTAATATTTTATTAGTTGATAATAAAATACGTGACGGGTGCAGTGAAAACAACTCACTGCACCCGTCACGTGACCCGCGCCGTCGCAGTTCCACCACGCAGTTCGCGAGGGCGACCTCGGCTTCGTCCGGGCGGCCCTGAAGGCGAAGCCGTCCCTGGTGGACAGTCGGGACGAGCGGCTGATGTGCGCGGTGAATTACGCAATCAAGTACCAGCGAATCGACGTGCTGCGTCACCTGCTGGACAGCGGCGCCTCGCCCAATCAGCGCGGCCAGGAGGGCGTCCGACCGGTCCACGTGGCCGCCACGTGCAACGCGGCCGGGGCGCTGCAGCTGCTGATTGCGCAGAAGCACGTCAGGCTGGACGCCACCGACGACAAGGGCCAGACGGCGCTGCACGTGGCCTGCAGGCGCGGACACACCGACATTGCGAAGGTAGGCACAATGAGACACTGGGACAATGAGACACTGGGACAATGAGACACTGGGACAATGAGACACTGGGACAATGAGACACTGAGACAATGAGACACTGGGACAATGAGACACTGGGACAATGAGACACTGGGACAATGAGACACTGGGACAATGAGACACTGGGACAATGAGACACTGGGACAATGAGACACTGGGACAATGAGACACTGGGACAATGAGACACTGAGACAATGAGACACTGGGACAATGAGACACTGGGACAATGAGACACTGGGACAATGAGACACTGGGACAATGAGACACTGGGACAATGAGACACTGGGACAATGAGACACTGGGACAATGAGACACTGGGACAATGAGACACTGGGACAATGAGACACTGGGACAATGAGACACTGGGACAATGAGACACTGGGACAATGAGACACTGAGACAATGAGACACTGGGACAATGAGACACTGGGACAATGAGACACTGGGACAATGAGACACTGGGACAATGAGACACTGGGACAATGAGACACTGGGACAATGAGACACTGGGACAATGAGACACTGGGACAATGAGACACTGGGACAATGAGACACTGGGACAATGAGACACTGGGACAATGAGACACTGGTATTTTCTGTCCTTCCAGCTTCTAATCGCCAGCGGGGCCGACATCCGCAAGCAGGAGATGGACGGCAACTCGGTGCTTCACCAACCAGGACGCAATGGCAGCTTGGAGCTATGCGAGCTGCTGGTAGGTGTTTCTTGTTTCCTTAGTAACCGTTGCCTCGTATCTCACTCTAAGAGCTACTACATAAAGAGCTTGTACAACACCTGGGCTCCTGGATTCCAGCTGAACAACGATGCGAATCCGTCTGTGGCCGATAACAACGGCATCACACCGATGATGGTGGCCTGCATTGAAGGTCGGGTGGTCATTCTGCAGGCCCTGGCGAAGCACGTCGAAAGTGAGCTAGTTTATTCATTTTTATTTTTTCTCATAGGCTTCCTGAGACTCAGGGGGGCTTGTACAACAATGTGTCAATAATTAGTTGCCATGAGCTTTAGCTGCTCTAAGGAATGTGATTCTGTAGGACTGATCCTGCTGTGTTCTGCATGGCATTTGTTGCAGCCAATCAGTCAGCGGATGTGCTGAGGCTGGCGCTCAATGCTCAGGACAATGACGGAGCGGCTCCGCTGCACCACGCCACGCAGAACCACAGGGCAGAGGTGAGTAGCATGTTGCTGTGTCCACTGACTTCTAACTATTCACCGTTTCAAAAACTTTATACCATTTTTAGGTTGTGAAGATGCTACTCGAAGCTGGAGTGAATGTCAATGTCAAACGGGTGAGTCTACTTGCATTGATCACAGGTGCAACAACTTCGAGAAGATTTTCTAAGAAATTCTCTGGTGTTACACGCAGAACGACGGCAACTCGAGCCTGCACATCGCGGCCTCCCTCGGCCACGGAGATCTGGTGGCTCTGCTGCTGCAGCACGGAGCGGATCCTGCGGCTCTGGACAGGAGGAGACGGACTCCGCTGCACGAGTGAGTGCTGGGACAGTCACCGAGTAACCAGGAAACTCGCACTCAGAGTTACTGCTGCAAACCACTTATGTAATTCACCATTGCAGATGCGGCCTCTCGAACCAATCTAACATTGCTCAGCTGCTGATTGAACAGGTGTGTGGGCTCAGTAGACATTTGTTTGAATTTTACTGCACCTTCTGATGAAATCATCAGATCACTGGACGCCCTGCTCCTGATCTCCGATACCCCACAGGCTGCAAACGTGAACGCCGCCGACGACCAGTTCATGACGCCGCTACACTGGGCGGCACGCCGGGGCCACCTCGCCGTGGCGGACATCCTGCTAGCCGCCGCTGCGCGGCACGACTGCCGCGACGTCTGCATGCGGACTCCGCTGCACTGGGCCGTCATCGAGGACCGTGACTCCATGGTAGAGCGACTGCTGCGAGAGCCGGGCATCGAGGCAGTCTTCGACAAGCAGGACATGCACGAGAAGTCTCCGCTGCACTACGCGGCAGAGAGCGGCTGCGTTGAAGTGAGTCTGTGCTGAGTCTATGCTAAGTGTGATTGTGCCTACAATGCTACCGAGCAGCTATGAAGACCGGGACTCGTCATTTGAGTATCATCAATGTGCTAAAAATTTTCAGCTCACCCAGCAGCTGGTGAAACGTGGCGCGAATGTCTGCCTGGTCGACGCTGACGAGCGCCGGCCTGCCCACGTCGCGGCCAAGCGGGGCCACCTGGGCTGCCTGCGCCTGCTGATTGCCGCCACCGGCCACGTCGACCGGTCGATGGGACAGCGCGACCTGGACGAGAGCACCACATTGCTGCTGGCTGTCGAGGATGGCCGGGTTGAAGTTTTTCGCTTCCTGATCGACAACGGAGCCGACTTCAATGCCAAGTGGGTGCCGAACGCGCTTTTTACTCGTGCCTTAATGTGCAAGTTGACGAGAATTTCTCGCTCATCTTGTTCAAGATAGGTTGACGACAAACTTATCTTTCTTTCGATTCTTTTCTCTCAGGGACGAGATCGGTCGCAACGCCCTGATGCTGGCGGTGTCGAAGTCGCACTTCGACATCGCCCAATTGCTGCTAGACAAGGACATTGATGTGAACGCCACGGATGTCAGTAAGGTTAGTTGGTTGCAGCATACTTGGAGACTCTAAAATTCTGTCAAGGATACTTACTATCTGTGTCAATATTAGGTGTCGATTCTATTTCTATCTTTCATTAAGCAAATATTTGTTATATTTCAATTCCAGAACACGGCACTGCACTACGCGGCGAAGGAGACAAACGCGGGCGAGTGCGTGAAGCTGCTGCTGGACTACTCGGCCCTTATCACCGAAAACAGCAACCTGGAGACGCCGGTAGATTTCGCTATTCGCGTGCAAAGCAAGCAGGCTCTCGACGTGTTCTTTGGAAGCGATTGGTTCGTTGACACAATTTTTGGGTTATCTATGTGTTTCTGGGAGACATCGGTTGGTTGACGCATTACGTACATTTACGTAATGTACGACGCAATCATATGATGAAAATATTAACGATAATCTGGAAAAGTTATAAATGAAACCGCAAAGCTTATTTTCATTCGGCTTGGGATTTGAAATTAAGCCACATGAAATTTGAGGCTCTCTACGTGTTCCGTAAGATTGTGAAACTTCTCACAACACATGGAGTTCTATCACATTAGGTAGCGCACAGTTTGGGGCTCTCGATGTTCTCTTTTAAAACTTAGCGTACAGCATCTACTAACACTGTTTAAATAAAATTTAAAAAATGGATTTTCTGAAAACAAATTACAGCTGGTCTTGGACAATGGCCTACAGACGCAGTGACGGTCGCACTCACATGGACCGCCTAATTGAATCAGCACCGGATTATGCTACTGTTAGTAGTTCGCAAAAAAGGCATTTATTTTCAATACTATATTTTATGCACAATATTAACCTTGCTATTTACAGAAGATTCTAGACTACTGCATTGGAAACACAGTTCGTGATCCATTCGACAAGAACTTTATGGTGAGAAATAGTAGAATGCTATGCGAGTAGAAATTCTCTGCTGTCCTAAACACTGAAAAACTGCTCACAACTCCATCCAGGTGATGTACAATTTCGCGCTGCTGGATCCGGGACCAGATGACGTGGCCTCGCAGCCCAATAGATATTTCGCTCTGCGCACAATGGCAAAATCGGCAAGACTGGGCCTGCTGCATCATCCGCTGACGTCTGCCATGCTGCAGCACAGATGGTTTGCTTTGCTTTTTGCTTTTTTCCTCCGTCTTTAAGTTAGAGGACATTGTTCCAATGCTTGTTACTCAGTCGGGGTGAAGAATGGAGCACAAAGAGTTCCAAATTCTTGCATTTCGCGCAGGAACATTGTTCGCTACTTCATGTGGATTGATCTGTTGTGCTATTTCTGCTTCGTGTCCTGCCTGACCCTGTTCATCATGCACAATGGTCCATTGTCATCGACTGCCATGGACACGACCACCGGCTGCAGAAATGACAGTACTGGCATAGTGAGTGACCTCTGGATGTAGAGCCTGGAGCACATCACGCCAAACCCCCAGTTTTCTTCAAGCTTCTGACCGAGAGGTCAGGAGATCGAATCTCAGGTCAAAGGAAAAAAATGCCCTTGAGAAAGACACTAAACTTGATACCGTATATACGAGTAGCTGTATGCTGGTCCTGAAAAGGCGATTTATCAGGGATTTGTCTCTATCCAGTGGTCTATGGTTCTACCCACTCATTCAAACATAGCTCCACTCGATAAGGCTAGTGTACAGTTTTTTATAGAATCATGTCTAGATTTATTTTACTGTTTGCACCCATGCAGCGCCCAAAGCTGACCGATCATCGAATCGTGGCCGAGAAGAGCTTCATCCTGGCCTTCCTTGTCATTCGCCTCTTCGTCGAAGGTGTCAAAGTTCTGCACAAGGTGAAGAGATTTTTTTGGTGTTGCAGCCTCCCCAGTCCATGGACTGAACAGCTGAACGCAGTAGCTGCGACTGTGCCACTGGCTTTACATCTGGCCCAATCGAGCTAGGTCTAATTCTTATCTAGCTGATATCAAACTTCTATACTCTATCGCTACATTTCAGAGGCAATACTACTTTCGAAACACGGAGGTGTACTGCTACCTGATCCTCTACGGTGTCACCTTGGCGTTCATCTGGCCGCCGGACTCCGAGCCGTGCATGTGGAACTGGGTCTGCGGCCTAATCTCCATCCTCATGGCCTGGTCGCTAATCCTGTTCCAGATTGAGTAGTGAGTGCCTGGGTGCTCAGCGGAATGATGCGGTCACTGGCGCATCATTTACTGACAGTCGATCAAGCAGTTAGTCAGCGGGATTGAATGGCAGAGCGGTCTAACTCGTCTGCCACCATCAAAAACAATACTTTGAGATGGTGGAACAACTTAAACCCTTGAAGCTAGCCGCCAAGTCAGGGTAGATGTACAACTGTGACTTGTGTGCCTGTGTGCTCAGGGATCAGCCGGCTGGGGAAGAGTTGTCTCTTCTTAGAGATCCTCCTCTTAGATCACACACTTAGAGATTTCAGGCAGGGAACTCTAACGCAGATAACACTTTACGAAACGTAACGGATCGAAGAGTTGATTTTCAAGAAGAGAAGAACAACCAGTGAGGAGGAGCGGGGAAGTGGTGCTTATTTTATAGTTATCGAGGGCTTAGTGCTAAGTTAGAAAGCACGTCAAGGAATCACGTGGTTTCTAAAAATAGCAACTGACGTCAATGGCGAGTGCAGTAAACATGTTTATGACTCATCCTGATGGGGGGAGAGAAAGCACACTCAAAGTACGCGCGCGGCCGGGGGTGCGGGTGGGGCAGAGAGGAAACAGACCAGACGGCGCCTGACGCTGGCGGGCTGGGCAGTCACTCGGTGCCTTCGCTTACAGTGAAACAGGTACCTAAGCTACCTGGCAGGTGGGGTAGCTGACAGCAAGTGAGACACCAATAGGCTCCTAAGCAGTGGCTCACTACACTATTTTTATTTGGACTCGGACCAATTTTTTTTATCTAGCCTGTTATCTTCAGATACAAAGACCTTGAACATTTATCCTCGAAACCTTGCAGTATCCCGCACGTGGGCATTCACTCGCTGATGTTCCAGAAAGTGTTGGTCTCACTGCTGAAAGTGTTGCACGTGTTCAGCTTTCTCATCATGGCCTTTGCGCTCACCTTCTACTCGGTGATGAAGGACTCTGTGAGGCCGACACTATTTTAGTCCATGCTGCAGGACATTTAGTCAGCAATTGTGAAAATCAGAGCTTTGACTACCACCAACTAAACCAAACATTTTTTTCAGGATCCATTCAGCACGCTGCCACTGGCCATACTGAAAACCTTCGACATGACAGTGGGCGAGTTGGAACTTGTGACCTACTTTGTCAGCGCCGACTACGGACTGTTCCAGGGCGCTGTGCAAGTTCTATTCGCCATTTTTGTCATTGTGATGCCGATTGCTTTGGTCAACCTTCTGGTGAGCCGCTTCTCACCTGTCACTCTGAGAGCTTCTTTAATTCTCTGTTTGCAATCTCCGGCCCACGAGCTAGATACGGCGCGCATAAATTCCTGAATCAGGCTGCCTGGTCCATTCAAACAATTACTCTCCCCTTTCTCATCTTTCTCTCCCCTGTCTCTTCTCTCTAATGTTTCATCTCTCCCCTGTCTCATCTCTCCCCTGTCTCGTCTCTCCCCTGTCTCATCTCTCCCCTGTCTCGTCTCTCCCCTGTCTCGTCCCTCCCCTGTCTCTTCTCTCCCCCGTCTCACCTCTTCCCTGTCTCTTCTCTCCCCCGTCTCACCTCTCCCCTGTCTCACCTCTCCCCTGTCTCTTCTCTCCCCCGTCTCTTCTCTCCCCCGTCTCACCTCTCCCCTGTCTCTTCTCTCCCCCGTCTCACCTCTCCCCTGTCTCTTCTCTCCCCCGTCTCACCTCTCCCCTGTCTCACCTCTCCCCTGTCTCTTCTCTCCCCCGTCTCACCTCTCCCCTGTCTTATCTCTCCCCAGTCTCACCTTTATCCAGTTTTACCTTTCATTGTCTCAATGTACGCCTTACAGGACATTTCATTTCCTGATTGTCTTAATGTTATTATCTCGAGAGTCTTACCTGTCATTCTTACCTATCATTGAACCGCTGACCCGCTCCAGATTGGTATCGCTGTTGGCGACATCGACGGGATCACCCGAGGCGCCGAACTCAAACTGATCGCCATCAGGGTGAGTGTGATTTTTCTTAGATGTCCTCATTCGTCAGAGATTGCCACTGTCGATCAGTGGACCTACAGACCCAATGCTACGCTCTTAGTTTTCAAAAACAATTTTTCAAATAAATTTTCTTAGAAATGATTTCCAAGACGTCAGCATGCAACAGCAGGCTTACAAACTAATTATTTTCTTCACCCCGACAGATCAACCTTATCTACGAGCTGGAAACCAACCTGCCGCGCTTCATTCAACGCCGCTGGTACAAGTCCCACCGGGAGATTTATCCCAACAGGCAGATTAGCCCATTTCGCAGAGCTCTGATTGGAAATTTTGAGGAAGAGTACACAGAGTACAAACTGGCCGAGAAGATGGCCGAGCAACAAGGCGCTGAGCAGACTCAACTGCTCAATCAGCAGGCTGACAGGTTTGAGCAGTCTGTATGCTTTGGAAGGCACTGGAGTGCTGGGATCAAGTTGAAGAATGTGGGATCCAGTAGGGGAAGAGTTTGAGATCAAGCAGTCCCTGGGATCCCTGGGATAAAAGGGAGAATGTGGAATCAAAGAGAAGAATTTGGGATCCAAGAGAAGAATTTGGGATCAAAGGGAAGAATGTGGGATCAAAGAGAAGAATGTGGGATCAAAGAGAAGAATTTGTGATCAAAGGGAACAATGTGGGATCAAAGGGAAGAATTTTGGATCAAAGGGAAGGATGTCGAAACAAAGGGAAGAATTTGGGATCAAAGGGAAGAATGTGGGATCAAAGGGAAGAATGTGGAATCAAAGGGAAGAATGTGGGATCAAAGGGAAGAATTTGGGATCAAAGGGAAGAATCTGGGATCAAAGGGAAGAATTTGGGATCAAAGGGAAGAATGTGGGATCAAAGAGAAGAATTTGGGATCAAAGGGAAGAATGTGGGATCAAAGAGAAGAATTTGGGATCAAAGGGAAGAATGTGGGATCAAAGGGAAGAATGTGGGATCAAAGAGAAGAATTTGGGATCAAAGGGAAGGATGTGGAATCAAAGGGAAGAATGTGGGATCAAAGGGAAGAATTTTGGATCAAAGGGAAGGATGTGGAAACAAAGGGAAGAATTTGGGATCAAAGGGAAGAATGTGGGATCAAAGGGAATGTGGAATCAAAGAGAAGAATGTGGGATCAAAGGGAAGAATGTGGAATCTTCTTGAAGGGATAATGTTTTTGATGTATTTGGTTCGGTTTGCTGAACGCAGTTAGCTAATTTTCATTCAGTTTCATCTTTAACTTTTTGTTTAAATGCAATGGCAGAATTTCAAAACTGGAAGAGAGTCTGGAATCCATCAAGGCCAACCTGGATCGGCTCGTTCAGGGCCTGAAGCAAGAATGAAGGCCTGAGAATTCTGTTCCGAGCTAGACTCTGAATAAAAAAGCAGCAAAACTACTTCTTTATAGACAGTTATTTGTAAATCACTTTACGCGACTTTTTTCTCTTTCTTAAATTTCTGAATCATCTCGTACAAAATGATAAAATCTCGCTTTACAATCTCTCAATGCACATTGACTGCTTATCGAATTTTAACTGCGGAAGGATTATTGTGCACCACTTTGCTGAAATATTTATTATGTTATGGTCGCTTTCTTATAACCTAGGGGTTGTAGCTTAGTGGTCAGAGCGTCGGACTCATGACTTGAAGGTCGGGGGTTCGAATCCAGACTCCACTAGAATAATTTGTATCCTTTAGCAAGATGAGTTGACCCAGCTGTTAAATGGCGTCCCCCCAGTCCATGGACTGAACAGCCGTACTCAGCCTTCAGATGCGCCACGCAATAGCTGCGGCTGTGCTGTCGGCTGGACATCTAACCCAATTTTGGAGTACAGTTTTTTAGTTTTAGGAGTTTTCAATAAACGTTTTCCACTACGGCTCTATAAAAAAGCTGAGAACTGAATTGGAAAAAGTGGTTGTCTCGTTACATTTCATTAATAATTTGTAGGTTTTAGACCGGATTTGATCAAAATCTGATCCAACTCAAACAGCAATATCCAACGAGAAAGCCAACTTAGCCATCTAAATAGTCAGTAGAGTTAGTATCTGTACTCATTTTAGTTCTTATTATTTTTATCTTACAATTTGTTTGAGCTAGCTTAATAAATTAGCTAAAAATGCCTATATTTCGCACTTTTACGAGGGGCGATCAAAAAGTTCTGCAAGCTGTGTTATTATAAAGTCCAGAGAAAACTGGAGCACACATTCAGTGTCGCATTCCCTCAAAGTACTTCCCCTCAGCTTCAATGCACCGTTGCATTCGCATCCGCCAGGCCTGGAAGCAGCTGAGGTACTCTGATGTTGGTAGTCTCTCGAGTTCTGATTTGACTGCTCGTGCCAGGTCCTGAATGCGAGAAAAGACCATGTTGGACTGCTTGTCCTTCATCATGAAGAAGGAAATCCAACATTCGTCTCCTGTCACGACGTCAGACAGCCTTCTTGAACCATTTGGTTCGAACAGCTCCAGCCACAGGCGGCAGATTCGCACGCGCTCAGCGCACTGTTCCATTGTGAGCAGGTGCGGCACCCAGCGGGCGCAGGTCTTGGAGCGGCCCAGCTGCTCATGCATGATGGTGTGGGCGCTTCCATAGCTGACACCGAACTCGTAGGCAAGGAATCTCAGTGTCACACCGCAATCCTCGCGCACAATTGTGTCCGCGCGGGCCACTGATGCCTCGGTCACGGATGTCCGGGGTCGTCCAGACTGACTCTCGTCATTGGAGCTCGTTCGTCCATCGGTAAAGTGGCGCATCCAGCGTGCGACAGTGTCAAATGACGGCGCAGCTTCAGCCAACACTAAAACTAAGTCGCTGTGAATTTCCACATCTTTTTACCCAGATGCATGCGCATATAGATGTAGAAGCGAATGTCGTCTTTTGACGATTCCATGTACAGGCTAAAAATGAAACTGATTCTCGAAATCAACTAAAACTCTACAAGGAAGGAGAAAACAAAATTCTGAACAACTCCAGCAAATTTCACTTTATTTGGTGCAGCAGAAGTGGCTACAGGACAGTTGGTTGCAGAACTTTTTGATCGCCCCTCGTAGAGTGTAAGATCTCAGATGAATGCAAAACTTCGCTAGGCAGCTCTGTGAGCAGAGAAAAAATATATTTAGAAAAATATTTCGAGCTCATTGTGTAGCCATCTGAGTCTGCTGCGGCCCCCAACTCGTTCTCTTTTATTGCAGTGCAGCCAGGCTTAACTATTCGCCCTGGCCAGGTGAGCCGGCGTCAACTCGGCCGGTGACACCGGTGGCACGTGCGCTCCCAGCTGCCGACTCTGCAGGCCATTGGAGAGGGCCAGAGGGCTAGATAAGAGAATTGGCAGAGCAATACTCTTAACATTAAGTCTCATTGTTCTCTTTCTATACGAAAGAAGCCATTTCAATATGAAATATTTAACAGGTGAACTCACGTGCCAAAGTGATACACGACAACAGCTCAGTCGAGACCCCTAGTCTGCTGACCCAGATGCACCTTGGCTAGTTGACCGTTTCGAAATTAGAATGAAGCAAGGCCTGCTCAAGCCGCAGCGGGACTCCGTCAGCGGTCTTTCCGAAGCCGAGGAGCGCAAGGCTGTCAAGCGCATCAAAGGCGGCGCAACCGTCACGACAGCTAACTTGGATGTTTCGACCTCCGGGTACGGCGTGCTCCTGCGGCAGTTGTTCCAATGGCGAGCCAGCATCTACCGACTGATTTGGATCGATCTGGTCATATGGCTGGCCATCTATTATACGCTCAACCTAGTGTACCGATTCGCTCTCAATTCAACTGGCAAGTGGTACTTTGAGAACCTGGTCGAGCAGGTCGGTGAGTGGAGCGGCAAAATTCCTGTGACATTTCTGCTGGGCTTCTTTGTCAGTAACGTGGCGTCCAGATGGTGGAACATCTACATGGTGAGTTTCTGTTGGCCTTTCAACATGGAAATCGATTACTACCATAGCATCTGTCACCATTCAATTTTTGCAAATGCATTTTGCCTGTTGGTTCGTAGAACATCCCCCGCATGTCCGGCCCCTCGGCCGTGCTAGTCGGCTCTATTCAAAGCGGCGCCAATCCTGGCGAGGCGGCCAAGGTCCGCATCACCATTGTTCGCTACCTGAACCTAGCCTGGGTGCTGGCACTGTGGAACATCTGCGGCGCGCTGCAGGAACGCTTCGAGTTTGTCAGAAGATTGACCGCGCGATTTCAAAGCGACTTTGAGGTGACGGAGGACGGCAAGATCAAGCCACTGCCGGAGTCAGGCGACACCTATTTCGACGCCTTGATGCGCTTGTCCGAGGAGCCGGTGACGGACCCGGTCAGGCGGTCCCTGGAGCGGCTGGTCGTGCTCAACCGCGACCCGATGGTTCGGAAGCAGTTTGGCCGCATAGTTACCAGGTCGGAGATGGCCGTTTTCCTGCAGCGCTCGCAGAAGGCCAACGGCAAGTACGAGCCCGAGTGGTACCTGCCGTTCTATTGGGCGCTGGCCACAGCCGAGGAGGCTCTGGAGAAAGGCTTCATCCGGGACAACCGGGCCCTGCTCAAGGTCCAGGAAGAGATTTACGCCTGGTCTGGCAAGATTCGCGTGCTCATCAACTTTGCCAGGCGCGGCCTGCCTCTGGTCTATACCCAGGTGGTGATCATCGCCGTGTACACCGTGTTCCTGTCCGACACGCTCAGCCGCCAGCTGCTGGATCCGAAGGAGGCGATTGTTCGCAAGGCCAAGGGCTATTATGTGGACTACTGGCTACCAGTGCTAGCCATTGTGCACATGGTGTTCATGGTGGGCTGGTTCAAGGTGGCCCTAGTGCTCATGGACCCGTTCGGCGTTGACGAAGAGGACTTTCCGTTTTCCAGCATTTTCAACAGCAACTTGCGCCTGTCCCGCGAGCAGTGCGGCCGCAACGTGTCCTGGTACCCCAAGAAGCTGCGCTCGACCTTCGAGGCGCTGAGACAGAAGAAGGGCAGGACGGAGGGCGACAGCGACGGCCCGGCGTCGGACGACGAGATTTTCAAGCCGCTCGTGAACATGAGCGGCTCGGAGGCGGAGCGGAAGAACCAGATGTACGGAACGTTCACTCTGGAGGACAGTGGCGACCAATGAGTATCTGTGATTCAGCGATATGGCTGCGGGAGCCTAACTGAAATCGCTGCATGACAATGCGATTGTTTTATGCTACTTATCATCCAAGTTACATTGGGCAATTTACTTTAGGTAAATTACGAAAACAACCCCAATGGTCTTACCACAGTTTTTAGACTGTTGTTAGTTACTAATGCGCTTGTTTATTTAATGTAACTCGTAGATTAACATTTTTGATTCTCATATCAGTACGAGTATATTTAAAAGCACAATTTATCAGATTTACATCAATTATGTACGAAATTCGTAATTGCTTTATACATATTTTATTAGGTAAAAATCGTATAATAAAAATACGATGCAACATAAAAGTAAGCCTCTGTGGTTGCCATGCTCACCTTATAAGAGGCTTCCTTGCTACCTATTTGAAAATTATTTATATAGAGCAGCATTTCTCGAAGCACGCACAGTCTGACATAAAGTATGGTGCCAAGTTTCATTGACCCAGTAAATAACGAGAAATGACAAAAAATATTTTGCGTCCCAACGCAAGCAAAAAAGAGTGCATTAATTTCCCTCGACGGAGTTTTCGAAACAACGCATCGACAATATCACACATTAGCCCAAGTATAGCACTAACCGAGTCAGTACTGGAATTTCGACAGCCAGTGGTGTCTTCCATCAGGTTCGGCGGTGTCGGCCCAGTGTCCATGATGAATACGGTCAGCAGAATTAGGAACAGGGCGTAGAAGCCCAGGTCGAGCCACAGAGCGTAGCGAGCGAAATTCTTCCTGGAGGATGTGGAAAATATTGTGATGCAGCTTAGATGCTTATTCGCGACTTTCAACTCCTTCTGCCCCTTCCCTTTTGTTTTTTATTTATCTGCACTTTACTCTACGAGTATTGGATTATATTTTCTTAGCCTCTCCCCGCTCAGTGATTGGTCAGTCCATTATTGTTCAGTCTCTCATGTCCAATCGTGTTTTTCGCCTTTTCATCTCTTGCCCTCTGGCTCGTCCTCACTTCTCTTACCCTCCAACCGCCTTCTTATCTCCTGTTATTTAGCAGCTGGGCTACCAAGCCATTTTACCACCAGTTTTTTACCAAAATATGAAACAAGAAAATTTTTTGTCAGCGCCTGAATGTTAATAGCGTTGGGTGGTGACTGATTGGTTGACAGACTAGGCGATGGTGTACTGTGGTTTTTGCGCCTAGTATTTTGGCTTGATCAGTGAAATTGGAGAACTTCGCGTCAGGATGTCCATAGTGGCCTATTTCCACCTGTTGTAGCCCTTAAAGGTCCAGCAAATCCGTCTAGATAAAGGTAGGTGACCACCGAAGACAGAGATGATGCAGCCACATTCGGGTGACATGCTGATAAATTTTGAAGGCCTGGCAAGGCCGCACTGAGGCGCAGTGCTAATTCGTGTATAGGGGTGTATGAAATACACTAGCGCTTATGGAAAAAAATCTGACCTTCGGCCAGAGCCATTGAATATCTCGACGGTCTGAAGAGCTGGCGACTTGATTCTTGTTTGAGAAGATGCGCAACAAAAATTTTGCCCGTGTTCTTGAGTTGTGTGTGCTGGTGTTGCTCCGTTTGGGTGCAGCAAAAAGTTTCAGGGGAATTCCCTTATTGGTAGTTATAGTTTTTAATAGACTGATCTTGCGCTCGCTCGCTTTCATTGATTATGCTTAATTTGCTCTCACCATTTCTCTTGCAGCAGAGCTGAAGACAGCGGATGATGCAGCAGCTCCAGCCTCTTGTGCTTGGCCATGCTGAGCAGAGCCAGGTATCTATTCTGTTGGCAGGCTCGGTCGTCTGGTCCAGGATCAAGTAGTGAGTAGTTGTAGACCACCTGTCATTAGATATAACAATATTATTTACTGACGCAGGGACTGTAAGTCATATCCAGTTAGAGAACTCACCCTAAAATTCTCATCCAGAGGGTCCCGAACAGTCGTCTCCATGCAGTTGTCCAGCACCTTCTAGAAGGTCGCCGGCTATGTGATCAATTTTGAGCTCAGAAAATGTGACAAAATGCGATATTTTAATTGACACGCGGTTTAACACAAGCACCTCATAAAGTTCCTACTGATTTGGACTTACCGGCACAAATTCAGGAGCAGACTCGATCAGCAGGTCCAGATGCGATCGACCGTCGTGACGTCGAAAGCTCATAGTCCACGAGCAGCTGAGAAATGTTTGCATTTTGACTTATAAGGACCACCTATTCTGTTAGTGTTATCATGCATTCTGGTATTCTATGAAGTTGCCGAGTGGCTTGGCAGCACGACAGCAGCACTTGGCTCCACTCACTAGGTACCGCTAAGAACACTTCTAACGCGGCAGAGTTATTGCTCCTAACGGCAAAGTCCACCGCGGTCTCCTTGCTGCTATTCTCAGACAGCAGGGCAGAGTGCTCAAGCAGCAGGCCCACGCAATTGGCCGCGGTCGGCTCCTTAGCAGCATAGTGCAGGGTCGTGTTCTGTGTTGGTAATTAGTGCATTGCGTTGACATCGAAGTCGCTTTCTAGAAGATGTTTAGCAATGCAGTAGTGTGATTTGGACACTGCCAGCATCAGAGCGTTGCGACCCATGTCGTCTCTAAAAGTCCAGGTATATATATAGATTTTATATTTTTAGATTAATAGGATATTAATCAATTTAACTGCTTCTAAAACTTAACTCCCACATTCGAAGCAACGATTTTCTGTTCTAAGAATAGTTACGCCAACAGATACTCAGAAAAATTCAGGAATTCACGCTCGATTCCCGCGCACACTTTAACCGACAGACACAATGTTCCCGTGCAGACTTCTGCCAACAGGCACATTGTTCCCATGCAGACTTCTACCAACAGGCACAATGTTCCCGTGCAGACTTCTACCAACAGGCACATTGTTCCCATGCAGACTTCTACCAACAGGCACTTTGTTCCCATGCAGACTTCTACCAACAGGCACTTTGTTCCCGTGCAGACTTCTACCAACAGGCACATTGTTCCCATGCAGACTTCTACCAACAGGCACATTGTTCCCATGCAGACTTCTACCAACAGGCACATTGTTCCCATGCAGACTTCTACCAACAGGCACAATGTTCCCGTGCAGACTTCTACCAACAGGCACATTGTTCCCATGCAGACTTCTACCAACAGGCACATTGTTCCCATGCAGACTTCTACCAACAGGCACATTGTTCCCATGCAGACTTCTACCAACAGGCACATTGTTCCCGTGCAGACTTCTACCAACAGGCACATTGTTCCCATGCAGACTTCTACCAACAAGCACTTTGTTCCCATGCAGACTTCTACCAACAGGCACATTGTTCCCGTGCAGACTTCTACCAACAGGCACTTTGTTCCCATGCAGACTTCTACCAACAGGCACATTGTTCCCATGCAGACTTCTACCAAACAGATGCATACTTCAGAGAATTTTACCGATGCTGTATTCTCAGAAAAAACGGCGAATGGGATTTTTGTAAATGGCATTCAACCCTGTAGGGGATAGGGACAGCCAAGATTTCATCGCTCCTCACTTGGCACAAACGTCAGCGCCGCATTCGCAGAGGAACTGAAATACATCAAACCGACCGGCCTCAGCTGCCAGCAGCATGGAGGTGCTCTCGTCGGCGTCCCTTTGATCAACGCTGGTCTGGCCAGACGAGGCAGAGATCAGCACGCGGAGGCAGTCCAGGTGTCCTCTGCGAGCGGCCACGTGCTCCGGGCGGCGCTCGTCCACGTCAACAAGGCTGCAGTCCGCGCCTCGGATCACCAGCTTCTGCGTCAGCTGAAGTCAGTGTGACATTTGCAGGTATTCAGTATTTTATGTTACGGTTGCTTTCAAACCAGAAGTCCTACTCGTCCTATTCCTAACGAAATGATTTTAAAACTCCTACCTCCACGCAGCCACGCTCTGCAGCGTAGTGCAGCGGAGACTTCTCGTGCATGTCCTGCTTGTCGAAGACTGCCTCGATGCCCGGCTCTCGCAGCAGTCGCTCTACCATGGAGTCGCGGTCCCTCGATGACGGCCCAGTGGAGCGGAGTCCGCATGCAGACGTCGCGGCAGTCGAGCCGCGCAGCGGCGGCCAGCAGGATGTCCGCCACGGCGAGGTGCAGGCCCCGGCGTGCCGCCCAGTGCAGCGGCGTCATGAACTGGTCGTCGGCGGCGTTCACGTTTGCAGCCTGTGGGGTATCGGAGATCAGGAGCAGGGCGTCCAGTGATCTGATGATTTCATCAGAAGGTGCAGTAAAATTCAAACAAATGTCTACTGAGCCCACACACCTGTTCAATGAGCACCTGAGCAATGTTAGATTGGTTCGAGAGGCCGCATCTGCAATGGTGAATTACACAAGCGGTTTGCAGCAGTAACTCTGAGTGCGAGTTTCCTGGTTACTCGGTGACTGTCCCAGCACTCACTTGTGCAGCGGAGTCCGTCTCCTTCTGTCCAGAGCCGCAGGATCCGCTCCGTGCTGCAGCAGCAGAGCCACCAGATCTCCGTGGCCGAGGGAGGCCGCGATGTGCAGGCTCGAGTTGCCGTCGTTCTGCGTGTAACACCAGAGAATTTCTTAGAAAATCTTCTCGAAGTTGCTGCACCTGTGATCAATGCAAGTAGACTCACCCGTTTGACATGACGATTATTGATGACCGAATGCTGTGTTTCTATTTTTAGCAAATCGCACCTTTCTTTAGAGTATAAGAGATTTGCGTGTCCCATAGATTTGTATTGCTGCCATTTGAATACACACAAGCCACAGATTGTATACTCTTAAGAAAGGTGCAAATTCTCTAAGTCAGTAAACTCTAGTTGATATTGAATTATAGATGTCAGAGGCCTATTTGCTATGGATGTCGATTCGCGAACTGACTTGGTTGTGAATAGACTCAAATGCTGAGTGAATGGCTGTGTGCGAAACATGCTATGTGCAAACGTACTTTCGCGAATGTACTGACTGATATGACTGGAGGTAATATACTGCTAAGCAAGCTATTAATCACATGCGAAACGGATATTTTCTCAGTCGAATGTAAGGGTTATATTTTTGCGAAAATACATAAAGTAGTGCTGATGATTATTTCTAATGTTTTTTTGCTAAAAGACATGTGTTCGCAAACAATGGCAAATAAGTGACGGCAACATACCTTTTTTGGGACAGGAGCAGTGGCGTCTGATTGCCTATATATGAGTTATTACTATCTGCGAAAGTAATAACTGTGTAACTGTTTCGTTATACTTTTTCGAAAGAACGAACGTAACTCTGTTAGTAAGTCTATGTAAACTCGGTGCATTCGCGAAAGCACAATTATGAAAGCGGTTCAGAATGCACAAAGTAATATATAGTACTTTCGCAAATACAACTACGTATGCTCCGCAGTGCCCAAGTGAAAAAAGACATGAGCTTAGCTGTTCTATTTTTAGAAATACACTGAGGAGATCAAAAAAGGTCTTTTAGCCTTTGGCGCGACAGATGCGCTATGGCCTGACCTTTTTACCGACTATTTATTACCGGGTTTTTTACACCAGGAACCCGACCATTTTTGCAAGTGCAACGACCTTTTTTACCGACTATTTATAACCGGGTTTTTTGCATCAGGAACCCGACATTTTTTGCCACTTTTCCGTGTGTGGCCTAGTGACCTTTAGACTGGATTTCCCTTTGTACATAAACGAGGGGAATTTCTTAGCCACCCTTGTAAAAAAGAACCGGGACTCTGTTGTCGAGGGTAAAATATGGTCGATGCATATTTTGTTGATTAATTGTACTTAAAACACACCTAATTATCCAAATCAATTTTGCATCTTCTGCTTTTTGGGAACAGAATATGATGAAATTTCCGGGTTTGTTTCATTTTCCAGGTCAATTACGATATGAATTACTTAAAATCGCAGACTTTAGTACTTTTGACCCACACTACTTATTACCCCTCGCAAATCCTTCGAGTTAAATCTGAGTTTGGTGTCAGATTCTGGCATACTCTACTGGCTCAAGAATTTGTATTTTTGTTCTAATTTTCGTTTGAACTGAAAAATGTCAGTCCGTCAGGCAGCAGGGCTAATCAGCGATCTAGGCGCTAGCATTGTTAATTTGCAAATTAGTTCTCGTTGTCGAAGTTGAAGTTTAGAATTGAAAAAAAGCAAAGCTAAGTAGGCCTACTAAATATTTAGTATTACTTAGTGCTTTCTAAGTACTTGCTATAAACGTGAATTGCCTGTTTAAGTAAAGCCTTACTTAAACAAGGCTTAAGTAGTATCTAGTAATTCTACCTTCTGTTATAATTATAACAATTATTACAAATTATGACAAAAAAATTAACTTTGAGTTTAAGTTGAAAATTTTGCAGTGGCTAAAAAGTAATGTCATGTTTTTACTTAGAAATTGGCACTTTCATTAGGAGATATTGTTGGCATGGTCATTGACATTAGCTAGGCTAGGCGGCTAGGCCCTATTTCACTTTAATATAATATTATTGTTATCTAATCATAAATAATAGATTACACTTTTATAGGCAGCCCCTAGTTTTATGTTTATAGATAGGGCCCTTTGCTAATGCTAGATTAGGCCTAATGCTGCTAGGCCTAGTTCTTTCATTATTTTCCCTTTTAATTTTGTGACAATTTAAAAACCTGTTTTAAGTCATTCCTATTTCTATGTGGGTCATAAAAATAAAATTAGTTAACATTTTTTAAGATTACAAACAGGACAAATTTATTTTTGTTTTAATTGTATCTATTTTTTATGTAAAATCATATCAGATATCACATTATTAGGTGACACTAGACCCATAGCCAGTGAAGTAGTAATCCTGGCAATTCTGCCCATTTTGCTGATTCTTGGGTACACATGCACATATATACTATACATAGGCATGTATTCTGCCATGTGTGTATATCTGCCTGAACTTCCTTATAGTCAGGCAGTCTACATTTCACAGTGCCTTATAGGTTGACTTACTTGACTTAGCAGTAGGGGGCATCCTTTGGATATAGTAGGGAGGCATTGCAACCCATTCCGCTAGCCCCTGGTCACCTCAGGCAACTAAAGCTGCGGTGTCGCACAGGGGGATCTGGTGATGCCTGCGTCCGTAGCGCGGTTCTCCTCCTGAGAGTCCGGGAGGTAGGTCACGCGCCCAGTGGCCCTTAGGTAATAGACAAGCTGGCAGATATTCTCAGGCATGAAAACGTCAGAGAGATCCGGGTTTGGGCCATGATAGGTGAGCCTGTCCTGAGTGAAGATGGGGCAGTTGCAAATAAAATGCTCTACATCCTCAACATTGGACATTGGAGAGGCAGAAAGGGCACTCCTCACTGCGGATTTTGCCTTGCAGGAAGCAGTGCCTGGCAAAACAGCCATGGCCAGAAAGGGCCATGGTAACTATACCTGATGTCCCTGCGGTTAAGTCTAAGCAAGGCTTTGCAAAGGGCAGTGGAGGGACAAGGAACTGCAGTGCAAGACTGCCTAACAATCAGGTAGTATTGATCCATCTGTCCTTGTGCTTTGAGGTCACCCACTGGTTAATCCGAGTGTTGACAATGGCGGTAGGGGTGGAGACTGCATGGCACAGGGCCTTTGTATTGTTCAGTGTGTATATCTGCCCTGAATTCCTTATAGTCAGGTAGTCTACATTTCACAGTGCCTTATAGGTTGGTCATAAAGGGTATAAACAGCATAACAAGCCAAGCCAAGACTTCTGTCTGCTGCTACACCCCTATTTAATGTGGCCTGACTATAGAATTAAACTCAGGGACATTAGTCCTGTCCCCTGAGCAAGGCCAGGGCTCTGTATATTAATATTAGGCATATACAAGCTAAAGAAGGTATGCCATTTCTTATACATTTTTTCATCAGCTCTACTGATTTGCCACCACTTTGCCATGTTCATAGCCAAGCCCCTACTTGGCCATGGCTATGAGCATGGAAAATGCATTTTCTAGCTAGCTATGCTTACTAAAAGCTCACCCTTACTCTCATGACAGTCTTAATACTAGGTTATTATAATGATTTGATTTTCATATTCCCTTGGGTTATTTTTTGTCTAAGGAATGAATTAGCCTTTTTGTTTTAGTTTTCAGTTTTAAATTAAAAATTATTTAAGTTATGCAGTTATAGGAAGTTCTTTATTTTTAGCTGTCTTAACTTTAACTATTTTATTATATATAATCCCACTTCTAAATCTGAAATCCCACTACTGAATCTAAAATCCCACTTCTGAATCTGAAATCCCACTTCTGAATCTAAAATCCCAATAAACCAAAAATATGAAACATTTATAAGCAAGAATTATAGCAGTAACAGTTTCTATAAATTTATATTTTGAATAGATTTAGACTTCCAGAGACAATGAAGTGAGTCATCATATTAACAAATAAGCTGCAACACTATCAGTTGATTTTTCTTTGAATGAGATCCAATGTTTGGTGTGTCAAGCCAGTATTGTAAAAAAACATCTAGCTTTTTGTTTTATCTAATAGGCCAGTGTTACCATAAAATTTTCTAAGCTATAATGATGATGAACAATTTGCATCTTATTTTATTAGCTACTAAAACTTTACACAGTGCTATGAGGTTCTCCATCACATACATATGCCAGGGTCAAATTGACCCTCCTGAAAATTAAGCCCACAGCACTGTCATGTCGACATCTAGTCAGAACATAGTTTGGGTTGACCTGGAAATGACTGGCTTAGATTTGGATCGCGACCAAATCATGGAGATGGCCTGCTTGGTTACTGACAAAGACTTAAATGTGCTTGCCTGAAGCACCAACAGTTGTGCTGCACATTGAGGACGCCCTCTTAAATAGCATGGACGAATGGTGCACTGAGCAACATGGCAAGTCTGGCCTAACTAAGCGATGCGAGGAGAGCCGCACTAGCCTGCAAGAGGCAGAAAGAATAATGCTTGAATTTGTTCAACAATATACTGTGAAGGGGGCCTGCCCCCTGGCCGGCAATTCAGTGCATGTTGATGCTGCTTTTCTCAGAAAGTACATGCCAAATTTCATGTCAGTGCTGCACTACCGCATCATCGATGTCAGCACTGTGAAGGAGCTCTGTTCGCGTTGGTATCCATATTTGCGACATCCACCAAAGATGGCCTCGCATAGGGCACTGGAAGACATACGTGAGAGTATCCAGGAGTTGCTGTTCTATAGGCAGCGAGTGTTTCAGTCGCCTGACGCTGTTGCCACCGCCTCCGTACTGCAAGCTGGTGAACTTCTGTAGCCATCTATACTCTGCTTATTAATCCATTAAAGTGCTAAAATATTAATATAGGGCCTAGACTTCAATGATTTAAAGAATTACGAGTAGATATCTTCATAAATTTTTTACGCAAGTAATTGATTATTTTTATCTCTACAGTCAGAATTATTATCAACAAACACACTTAAGTCCCTGTTTATTTTCGTGCTTTAAAAACGGACTATTACGGCTTCTGTAAGCTCTGCCGATGATCATTGAAAAAGTACCATTTTAAATGGTCATTTTTAAAGAATCACAATTTTAATAAACAATTTTAAATAATCATTTAGCTTTATTAATTAATTTTATTGTCTTTTTGTAGCTTTGAATATTCTGGGTATTAGATGCGTAGATTCTACTCGTGTTGAAGCCTTTTGTGTGCGTCTTACGCCATGCAGTTAGGACAAAATACTCGTAGCAGTTCAAAATTGTCTAAGCTACACTACTTAGAATAGTACTACATGCACATGCACACAAACAAAGAAAGTTGCAGCCATGTCAGCCAGCGACCCGGTGGCCGCAGCGAAATCGGTTGAGCAGGCCGAGGAGGATAAGCTGCGTCAGAAGTACCCCAACCTGGGGCGCAAAGGCATCGGTACCTCCGTGCTGCAGAAGCGCTTAAACAAGGGTCACAAGTATTTCGACAGCGGAGACTACAACATGGCCAAGGCGCGGGTGTCCCACCAGAAGGCTCCACTGCCGGCCACGCAGGAGAAGGAGATGCTGCAGGAGAGCACGGGTGACACTATTCCGACACCGGACAATGTGCCAGCTGTGCGCAAGAAGTCCTCAGTTAATAACTGTCCGACTGACCAGCATCAGGTGGGTAATGAGAAATAATATAAAGTCCATGGACTAAACAGCCATATGCCTCGACTGCACATCTGACCCAATTTGGGCAGGTGTAAATCAATTATGTTACATTATTATTATTGACTCACAGCCGGTGAGAAAGAAAATAAGCGCATTTCACTGATTCCTGATTTTCCAGGTTACTCATCCTGACCAGCCCATTGTGGCCCAGCATCTTCTGCACCAACAGCAGCAACAGCAGCAGCTGCTGCAGCACGAAGAAGAAGCCGATAAGCAGGGGAAGAAAAACGCGGACGAGACGGAGTTGTTGCAATCCGGCCAGTGATTGACAAAACTAATGAAGATTATCAGCCCCATGTCTGACTAATGTACTATCATAAATCATAAGCAAAGCATTAAGCCGAAATTTACATGTCCAAAACCCCTAACTGTCAGATTACATCACCAATGACAGTGCGCCGCCTCGCGTTATAATTATTTTTCTTTCTTTTTTTACTTTAATAACTAATTTTCTTTGCTTCTCAGCTAGTGCATTATGTACCAGTAATCTATTCAGAAATATGCTGCGTTGTGAATTTATTGTAAACTCCCGTATTAGGAAATCGTTTATTTATTTTTCTTTCATTTCGATTTCTGCTGCTTTAGCTTTTAATTTTTCTTTTAAATATTTATTAACTGGAACTGCAACATACTGATAGTTTTTCTGTTAATTCCACACTAACGTATAAATGCTCAATTCAAAACCCGACTGCAGAAGCATTACCTACTGTCAGTAGTTTGTAATGAGCCTACCTACTGTCAGTAGTTTGTAATGAGCCTACCTACTGTCAGTAGTTTGTAATGAGCCTACCTACTGACAGTAGTCTGTAATGAGCCTACCTACTGTCAGTAGTTTGTAATGAGCCTACCTACTGTCAGTAGTATATAACAATTCTACATACTGTCAGTAGTATATAATGAGCCTACCTACTGTCAGTAGTATATAACAATTCTACATACTGTCAGTAGTATATAATGAGCCTACCTACTGTCAGTAGTATATAACAATTCTACATACTGTCAGTAGTATATAATGAGCCTACCTACTGTCAGTAGTATATAACAATTCTACATTCTGTCAGTAGTATATAATGAGCCTATCTACTGTCAGTAGTATATAACAATTCTACATACTGTCAGTAGTATATAATGAGCCTACCTACTGTCAGTAGTATATAACAATTCTACATACTGTCAGTAGTATATAACAATTCTACATTTGTTTTTAATTGAAAGCTAAATGAATGCGAAGCAATCCTAAATGGCCTTAACTATGCCAGCAGTTAGTATCGACTTCTTTCTTCTATTTAACAGCATGCCAGTCTTAATTTTCTATTGTTGCTATGTTATGCTACTTAATAAGTCCTCTTCTTTGGACCAAAAAGCAGGTGCTAAGTCAAGTAAGTATGGGATATGCGTACAATATTTAAAGTTATCTATTATAAATTGGAATATAGAAAAGTTAAAATGCAATTTTCTAGAGAGCTTGGCTTTAATTAACGATTTGATTCGAGTTTCGCTCTTTAATCTAGTTATTTTTAATTGGGTCTCTGATCTCTTACGGTATCAAGCAGTGCTTAAAAATCTTTTTGAAATACTATCTTACTATGTACTTTCTATGTGTCCAACATGCAACTTCTCAGCAGGGCAGTTCATGTGATTATTCTTAAAATGAATTTGCTTTTTACTAAATTATTAATTCCTATTATATTTTCTGTTAACTGCTTACGATGTGCGATCAGAAACAGGTTTTAATTATTCAAATTTCGCAAATGTCTGCCAGCTTTGCATAATCTAATTCTTGACTCCCTTAATAACCAATTCAGAAAGTGAATTTGCTAATAAAGTTTTCTCTGGCATTGTCTGCTTCCCACATATTCAAATCACACGTTAACCTTCACTGTGTCATTGCTTTTCTCTTAATGGACTTATTATTTTATATTATTATAATTATTTTGACACAACTCTAGTTTTAGTTCTAGTTGTAGTGTCTACTGCTACTCTAGTTGTAGTATCTACTGCTACTCTAGTTGTAGTATCTACTGAGATTCTAGTTGTAGTATCTACTGCTACTCTAGTTGTAGTATCTACTGAGATTCTAGTTGTAGTATCTACTGATACTCTAGTTGTAGTATCTACTGATACTCTAGTTGTAGTATCTACTGAGATTCTAGTTGTAGTATCTACTGCTACTCTAGTTGTAGTATCTACCGAGATTCTAGTTGTAGTATCTACTGCTACTCTAGTTGTAGTATCTACCGAGATTCTAGTTGTAGTATCTACTGCTACTCTAGTTGTAGTATCTACTGAGATTCTAGTTGTAGTATCTACTGCTACTCTAGTTGTAGTATCTACCGAGATTCTAGTTGTAGTATCTACTGCTACTCTAGTTGTAGTATCTACTGAGATTCTAGTTGTAGTATCTACTGATACTCTAGTTGTAGTATCTACTGAGATTCTAGTTGTAGTATCTACTGAGATTCTAGTTGTAGTATCTACTGATACTCTAGTTGTAGTATCTACTGAGATTCTAGTTGTAGTATCTACTGCTACTCTAGTTGTAGTATCTACCGAGATTCTAGTTGTAGTATCTACTGCTACTCTAGTTGTAGTATCTACTGATATTCTAGTTGTAGTATCTACTGATACTCTAGTTGTAGTATCTACTGCTACTCTAGTTGTAGTATCTACTGAGATTCTAGTTGTAGTATCTACTGCTACTCTAGTTGTAGTATCTACTGAGATTCTAGTTGTAGTATCTACTGCTACTCTAGTTGTAGTATCTACTGAGATTCTAGTTGTAGTATCTACTGAGATTCTAGTTGTAGTATCTACCGATACTCTAGTTGTAGTATCTACTGATACTCTAGTTGTAGTATCTACTGAGATTCTAGTTGTAGTATCTACTGAGATTCTAGTTGTAGTATCTACTGAGATTCTAGTTGTAGTATCTACTGAGATTCTAGTTGTAGTATCTACTGAGATTCTAGTTGTAGTATCTACTGAGATTCTAGTTGTAGTATCTACTGATACTCTAGTTGTAGTATCTACTGAGATTCTAGTTGTAGTATCTACTGAGATTCTAGTTGTAGTATCTACTGAGATTCTAGTTGTAGTATCTACTGAGATTCTAGTTGTAGTATCTACCGATACTCTAGTTGTAGTATCTACTGATACTCTAGTTGTAGTATCTACTGAGATTCTAGTTGTAGTATCTACTGAGATTCTAGTTGTAGTATCTACTGAGATTCTAGTTGTAGTATCTACTGATACTCTAGTTGTAGTATCTACTGAGATTCTAGTTGTAGTATCTACTGAGATTCTAGTTGTAGTATCTACTGAGATTCTAGTTGTAGTATCTACTGAGATTCTAGTTGTAGTATCTACCGATACTCTAGTTGTAGTATCTACTGATACTCTAGTTGTAGTATCTACTGAGATTCTAGTTGTAGTATCTACTGAGATTCTAGTTGTAGTATCTACTGAGATTCTAGTTGTAGTATCTACTGAGATTCTAGTTGTAGTATCTACTGAGATTCTAGTTGTAGTATCTACTGAGATTCTAGTTGTAGTATCTACCGATACTCTAGTTGTAGTATCTACTGATACTCAGTTGTAGTATCTACTGAGATTCTAGTTGTAGTATCTACTGATACTCTAGTTGTAGTATCTACTGAGATTCCAGTTGTAGTCGCTGCTACGATTCCAGTTGTAGTGTCTGCTACGATTCCAGTTGTAGTCTCTGCTACGATTCCAGTTGTAGTCTCTGCTACGATTCCAGTTGTAGTCGCTGCTACGATTCCAGTTGTAGTCTCTTCTACGATTCCAGTTGTAGTCTCTGCTACGATTCCAGTTGTAGTCGCTGCTACGATTCCAGTTGTAGTCGCTGCTACGATTCCAGTTGTAGTCTCTTCTACGATTCCAGTTGTAGTCTCTGCTACGATTCCAGTTGTAGTCTCTGCTACGATTCCAGTTGTAGTCGCTGCTACGATTCCAGTTGTAGTGTCTGCTACGATTCCAGTTGTAGTCTCTGCTACGATTCCAGTTGTAGTCGCTGCTACGATTCCAGTTGTAGTGTCTGCTACGATTCCAGTTGTAGTGTCTGCTACGATTCCAGTTGTAGTCGCTGCTACGATTCCAGTTGTAGTGTCTGCTACGATTCCAGTTGTAGTGTCTGCTACGATTCCAGTTGTAGTCGCTGCTACGATTCCAGTTGTAGTCTCTTCTACGATTCCAGTTGTAGTCTCTGCTACGATTCCAGTTGTAGTCTCTGCTACGATTCCAGTTGTAGTCGCTGCTACGATTCCAGTTGTAGTGTCTGCTACGATTCCAGTTGTAGTCTCTGCTACGATTCCAGTTGTAGTCGCTGCTACGATTCCAGTTGTAGTGTCTGCTACGATTCCAGTTGTAGTCGCTGCTACGATTCCAGTTGTAGTGTCTGCTACGATTCCAGTTGTAGTGTCTGCTACGATTCCAGTTGTAGTCTCTGCTACGATTCCATTTTACTCGCATTTTTCTATGCAGCATTTTTTGTCAAATTTTGTGAAAAATCGCATTTATTTGCTAAGATGAATGTTTACGAGTAAATACCATTAGACCAAGCAAAGAGCAGTGTCATAAATCAATCAACGGGGCAACTAGAATCAATCAATATTCGATACATGTCAATTTTATTTCTTCGTTACAATGTAGTTACAAATTAGACAGGCACATTTGTCAAAAAGGAAGTGAAACCGTTTTGTGTAATGTGCAAATTTCAGTGATTTTGAAAATCAGTCGGTTGCGATTTGATTGGAAGATTAACATACACAAAGAAAGACGCATGCCTTAAAAATTCATAGAAGACAGTGTCATTCTGTAATGATGTTGGAGTGTCATTCTGTAATGATGCTGGGTGTCATTCTGTACTGATGCTGGGGTGTCATTCTGTAATGATGTTGGAGGGTCATTCTGTAATGATGTTGGGGTGTCATTCTGTACTGATGTTGGGGTGTCATTCTGTAATGATGTTGGAGTGTCATTCTGTAATGATGTTGGAGTGTCATTCTGTACTGATGTTGGGGTGTCATTCTGTAATGATGTTGGAGTGTCATTCTGTAATGATGTTGGAGTGTCATTCTGTACTGATGTTGGGGTGTCATTCTGTAATGATGTTGGAGTGTCATTCTGTAATGATGTTGGAGGGTCATTCTGTAATGATGTTGGGGTGTCATTCTGTAATGATGTTGCAGTGTCATTCTGTACTGATGTTGGAGGGTCATTCTGTAATGATGCTGGGGTGTCATTCTGTAATGATGTTGCAGTGTCATTCTGTACTGATGTTGGAGGGTCATTCTGTAATGATGCTGGGGTGTCATTCTGTAATGATGTTGCAGTGTCATTCTGTAATGATGCTGGGGTGTCATTCTGTAATGATGTTGCAGTGTCATTCTGTAATGATGTTGGGGTGTCATTCTGTAATGATGTTGCAGTGTCATTCTGTAATGATGCTGGGGTGTCATTCTGTAATGATGTTGGAGTGTCATTCTGTACTGATGTTGGAGTGTCATTCTGTACTGATGTTGGAGTGTCATTCTGTAATGATGTTGGAGGGTCATTCTGTAATGATGTTGGGGTGTCATTCTATACTGATGTTGGAGTGTCATTCTGTACTGATGTTGGAGTGTCATTCTGTACTGATGTTGGAGTGTCATTCTGTAATGATGTTGGAGGGTCATTCTGTAATGATGTTGGGGTGTCATTCTGTACTGATGTTGGAGTGTCATTCTGTACTGATGTTGGAGTGTCATTCTGTACTGATGTTGGGGTGTCATTCTGTACTGATGTTGGAGTGTCATTCTGTACTGATGTTGGAGTGTCATTCTGTACTGATGTTGGAGTGTCATTCTGTACTGATGTTGGAGTGCTATCCCGTAGTTAAATGCCGATAAATTTTAAGCCGCAACTCGCTTCCTGGAGCGGCGCCTTTGCCTTTTTTTAAACACGGATGGCAGCTGATTGCTCAGTAGGGCGTCTCGGAGGTGTTCAAAAAATCCGCCCGGCCGTCTGAAGTAATTGACGCCGTCTCGGAACAGGTCGTCCGACTTCTCGTCCTCGCGGGTGGTGAGGCCCTTGATCATGATCTCCGTGTGATACTGCAGCAGGTTGGTGGCAAAGGCCAAGCCGCCAAAGGATAGCAGAGTGCAGATTACACTGGGCAGCAGGTTGCTCAACGAACTGGCCACGAAGACACTCTGACTTCCGAAGTACAGCACCTGGGGAATTGTCGGTGAGGTGTTTTAAAGCGTTTTATTCTGGGGTACTTTGCGGCCATTTAGTAGCTCATAAGCTTGTTCTCACCTGCTTGACCACGCTGAAACAGGTGCTCAGGATACAGTGCAGACTAAGGTAGATAAGAAAGGCCAGGTATTGCCGATAATTCCCCAAACCGACGCAGTTGCCAAGCCAGGGGCAATGGTGGTCGAACTTGGCCACGCAGTTGTTGCAGGTGCCGCAGTGTGACGAGCGCGGCGGACGCCAGATAAAACAGGTGTGACAGAACTTCTGCTCAATCTCGTGGCCGTAAAATTTCACGCGGCGCTTGTAGGTTTTTAGAAGTTTGCGCAGGTTCCGCTGCACTCGAGCCCTGAGTGGGTGAAATTTTAACGATTTTTTCATTAGTTCTTAAAACACCATTATTCCCAAAAACCCCAGTGTCTTCCCATCAACTTACTGTGTCTTCCCAACAACTAGACAACTTCCCAACCCCAGTATTTGCCCAACAACACAAAAGAATTGACAACTAATTTTGATTCAGGTAAGCCGGACAAACAGCCAGTCCGATCAGACCTAGCTCACCTGGTTGAGTTGGCCACAATCTCCTGCACATTGGCGGCAGCCTCGTCTAAGGTAGCCTTGGGAATAATCCCAGGATCGCGACATGCCGACTGGCAGAACGAGGCCACAGTCAGTGTGAGCAAACCAGCTGAAATCAGCATGAACACAGCTGAGAAATGCCTGGCCAGGTACAGGAGGTCCGTGCACATCAACAGGCCGGATGAGGCAACAATGACCAGCAGTACATAGTACGCCACGCCCCAGGCTGGCCCCGTGACGCAGCCAGGTCGACTGGCGCGGCCAAAACAGGCGACACTGTCGGCTGACCGGAGCTGACGGCTCAGGGGCCGACTGCGGGTCAGCACCACTGTCTGGCTGGAGTTGTTGTGGTTACTCCACGGGTACTGAGATTGACGAAAGAGAGGCGAGGGTCAAGAATCAGCTTACTAATTCTCCAGCAATCTTAGTCTTAACTGTGTCTTATAGAAGCCCATGTGTTACCCTAGCAACCCTAGCACTATTGTTACCGGTACCATAGCAACCCTAGTGTCCACCCTAGCAACCATAGTGTCACCCTAGCAACCCTATTGTCACCATAGCAACCCTAGTGTCATCGGTACCATAGCAACCCTAGTGTCACCTTAGTAACCCTAGTGTCACCCTTGCAGTCCTAATGTCACCCTAGCAACCCTATAGTGTCACCCTAGTGTCACTCTAGCAATCCTAATGTCACCCTAGCAACCCTAGTGTCACCCTAGCAACCCTAGTGTCACTCTAGCAACCCCTGTGTCCATCCTAGCAACCCTAGTGTCACTCTAGCAACCCCAGTGTCCACCCTAGCAACTTTATAGTGTCACCATAGCAACCCCAGTGTCCACCCTAGCAACTTTATAGTGTCACCATAGCAACCCTAGTGTCACCCTAGCAACCCTAGTATTACCCTAACAACCCCAGTATCACGCTAGCAACCCTAGTATTACCCTAGCAACCCTAGTATTACCCTAGCAACCCTAGTATCACCCTAGCAACCCTAGCAACACGAGTGGCACCCTGCAGATCTCCTTAACAACACTATAACAACTTGCATCTCACTAGCAACGTGCGGTACTGAGCAAGAATATTGAGTTATATAATGACTAGAAAGACTTCTTTAAAGCCTACACGGCTACAGTACGAATGCAGCAAAAATAGTGACAGTCCCACCTTCACCTGCTGCCCTCTCGACAGCCGATTCATCCGCCGGAAGCGTTGATGCGTAACTCGCCGTTCAGTGGCAAATAGCAGCCTCTGCTGCGGCTGACGCTGCGGCGGTGGCTCTGCTGTCGTCTGTGTTGGCAAGTGGCTCAAATCGAATTGTACATTTGAGTTTTCGCTGGCCATCCTTTTTACGTTTAATGATTGTCGGTTTAAATTATTTTTCCTGACATCTTTAAAAAGATAGAATTAGAAGCATGAAAAGTAACTTCAATAATGCTTATATTTGACTACTATAGTTATATTACCGCAGTCAAAACCTTGAAACCTCGGAAGCTTTGGCCCATAGAATAGTTCATTTACTTCGCTGCTACTTTTAAACGCTTTAAGTCAAGGCGGCCGGCGAACGAAAAGTACACATTGCTAAATCTATTCGCGATATCTAAATTGAATTTTTCACCTCTTTTATGACATTAGGTGCAATTATCCTAAATCTATGATTACCTATTGGCAATTGCCCATTTTTTCAGACATTGTAATAAATCCAGTTATAATAACTTTACACTAGAAATAAAAGCACTTGCTCGAACCATCATCAATCCAAGATTTTAGAATTTGTCTTTTAGAATGCACCAGCTGCTATCAACAGTATACCTGAAGAACGTTTTCACATGATAGACCAAATACTCATCTGAGTACAAGCTCAGAGTCTTGAAACAGAAGCCTATGTGTTACCCTAGCAACCTTTAGCACTATTGTTACCGGTACCATAGCAACCCTAGTGTCCACCCTAGCAACCCTAGCACTATTGTTACCGGTACCATAGCAACCCTAGTGTCCACCCTAGCAACCACACAAAGGGGAATCCCAGCTCAACTAGATATACAACAGAGGAAAATCCCACATCGATGATTCACAAATAGGTACATCCTAGCTGAATAATATACAACAGAGGGAAATCCCAGGGGTGTCGGTGGCGCGCTTGCCTCTCGCACCACGGTCCCAAAGTTCGATTCCTCCACGGCGAGGCCACATTTATTTGGGGCGCCGCCGCGGAGAGAAGACTTTGGGGGCTTGTCGTGCAATTCACGCCCTTGAGGGCCAACCTCCAAGGCACAGTGAAAGTGTTCACTGCCTCATATGAGAAAGTCAGGGCAGATGTACACACCTGTGTGAGCGTGTGCCTGCGTACAGTATCGGTGTGCGTGTGTGCTCAGGAGTGAGCAAAATGGGCAGAATTGCCTCCTCGCTGGCTGCGGGTCTAGTGTCACTAAATGATGTGCCATTGCCCGCAGCCCTCCTGCAATTATTATTATCATTATTAACGAGCGAAATCCCACATCCATGATTCTCGAAATCGAGGATTTAAATATTCACACAATCGACGTATGCAGCAAGCAAGGAAACCAGTTGTTTAAATTAAAATCTCACTAAGAGTAACATAGCATTTGAATTATTGTCCGATTTCGTATGGCAAAAAAATAGCCCAGTAAGTTGCTAGTTCAAGGCAAGCTTGATAAACAAACATGATTGTGAATTGTAAACAGATGTGTATATTTGAATGCTAAAATTTGACACATTAATAATGTACGAGCAAGCACCGAGAATTGTCTAGCAACTGTCTGCTATTGATACAACAAATCGGTAGACATTACAAAAATAATCATTTCTAATATCGAAACAACAGTAGAGATTCGTCTGAACAGCTATAAAACAAAATAATTTTATTGACACAAAAGTATTCACTGAGTAAATAGCTTGACTGGGATGATTTGATGCAAGGAAACTTGAATCACAAACTGTCAAATAATTTAGCATTATCTATCTAGCTTACTGCTTAAATAAATAGATCCTAGTTGGGTTTGGGGCAGCGGGCTTTCAATTTGGACACAATCCCTATAATTTAGCATTATCTATCTAGCTTACTGCTTAAATAAATAGATCCTAGTTGGGTTTGGGGCAGCGGGCTTTCAATTTGGACACAATCCCTATACCATCCTATCGAGAAAAACGATAGGATTTCAACGTTTATTTTGAAATGTTAACAAAGCTGCACAACAAATGTACGATACCAATTCATGCCAAGACCAATTGAAAGCCAACTGCCCCAAAAATAAAGCAAAAAGCTATAAATAGAAGCAATAAAAAATCTAGCAATTAAACAATTATTGAAACTCTATCTGAATAAGTGAATTTTTCTAATCATGCAGAAAATTACACAGTTAATGCAAAAAAATCGAATAGCAGCAGCAGCAGCAGCAGCAGCAGCAGCAGCAGCAGCGACGGCAGCAGCAGCAGTGACGGCAGCAGCAGCATCAGCAGCAGCAGCAGCAGTGACGGCAGCAGCAGCATCAGCAGCAGCAGCAGCAGTGACGGCAGCAGCAGCAGTGACGGCAGCAGCAGCAGCAGCATCAGCAGCAGCAGCAGCAGTGACGGCAGCAGCAGCAGTGACGGCAGCAGCAGCATCAGCAGCAGCAGCAGCAGTGACGGCAGCAGCACCAGCAGCACATACAGCTAACCACAGCTGCTGGCTACATCGCCGCCGGAGAGTTTCCTATAGCACAAGTCGCAGACGCGCTGTGGCTTTTTGTCCTGCTTCGGCAGCAGCCACCGACGCTCGGAGCAGGAGCCGCACACCAGGATGCCACAGTGTCGGCAGTGGTGCTGCCAGAAGACGGGGGAATCGAGACATGTCCGTGAAGATTAAAAATGAATTCTTTATCCCAGACTAACCCAATCACGAAAATCATAGTTATACAGGCACAAAACTAAGATGCCTTTTGTAGAATGCAGGACCCAAGATGAGCCAAGATGACCTTGAATGTACACAATGCCTTGACCTTCGATACCTAAATCATCGATTGACCTTCAATGACCAAATCAGTCACTGACCCTCGATGACCAAATCATTCCCTGACCCTCGATGACCAAATCATTCATCGACCCTCTTTTGATTGTTATGATGATAACTCCAGCGACCTACCCGACGGAATAAGGCGCTGAAAGCAAAACCGCAGAGCACGCAGTCGCTGCTGCTACTGTCCGGCATCCACACTGGTGACACTGATGACGACCAGGCATTTTCGCTGTCATTAACTACAGCCCCAGCAGCGCATTCTTGAATGTCTCGGATCCACTTATCTGCCTCTTCAGCAGAATTGGCGTGCAGAGTAAACGACTTGATGGGCGATATCACCTGCAGCGGGATAGGGAATATGTAAATCACTCAATAAAAGGAAGAATGACACACAACGTACACAATAACGACACAAATAGCAATGCCACTATCTAATGACACTAATGTAATTCTCTAATGACGCTAATGTCACTCTCAAATGACACTTCTTCAGTGCAACACTTAAGGACACCTATCGCGCACACCTAGAATTCCTAAAAAGGCCCATCGGCTTCCAAAAGCCTCAGCTAAGCAGGCACCTGAAATGCAGCGCCGCCAAAGTCAGCCAGCTGACGAGCCTGAACCTCGGCCAGCTGCAACACCCGCTGCTGAACCAGTAGGCCGGTGTCGCTGGCTAGAGGGCTGCCGTAAACCAGCAGGTCGTTAAACAGGAACACTCGGCGCCTCTGATTCCTCTTTCGGCAGACCTTCGTCAGGGTGCCCTGCGCCACCAGAAACCGCCCGGTCTGTAGCAATGGGACGCCGCCGCTGATGAAGCACTGTTCAACACGACGGATGCGCTCGATGTTCCGCTCAGATGCGGCTGTCGGTGGGTGAGCCGAGCGGGTGACAGTGGGTCAGAGGGATTGGTTGGACAGTGGGTCAGAGTGATTGGTTGGGCAGTGGGTCGGGGGGATTGGCTGGACAGTGGGTCGAGGGGATTGGCTGGACAGTGGGTCGGGGGGATTGGTTGGACAGTGGGTCGGGGGGATTGGTTGGACAGTGGGTCGGGTTGATTGGCTGGACAGTGGGTCGGGTTGATTGGCTGGACAGTGGGTCGGGTTGATTGGCTGGACAGTGGGTCGGGGGGATTGGTTGGACAGTGGGTCGGGGGGATTGGTTGGACAGTGGGTCGGGTTGATTGGCTGGACAGTGGGTCGGGTTGATTGGCTGGACAGTGGGTCGGGTTGATTGGCTGGACAGTGGGTCGGGGGGATTGGTTGGACAGTGGGTCGGGGGGATTGGTTGGACAGTGGGTCGGGGGGATTGGCTGGACAGTGGGTCGGGGGGATTGGCTGGACAGTGGGTCGGGGGGGATTGGCTGGACAGTGGGTCGGGGGGATTGGCTGGACAGTGGGGGTCAGGGGGTTGGTAGATACGCATGCATGCACACTCACACAGGTGTGTACATCTGTCATGTATTTCTTATTGTCAGGCAGTGAACACTCATTGGCTCAAAATGTGCCAAAACACTAAAGCTTACTATCAGAGGCTTTGCCCCAAATAAATGTGGCCTCGCCATAGATAGATTCGAGCTCAGGAACCTTGTTGCGTAACCTTGCGGAACCTTCTAATCATAATAAACTTACACATTAGAAAATGACTGCGTCCTGACATTGCTTCTGTGCCGCCAGAATGACTCCAATGTACCACGATGAGAACTGAAAGAAGGAATACAGAAAAGTTTTTTTAACTTGACTTCTTGCTTGCAAATTGCAATATGCTTATGGGCTGTCTAAGTTATAAATTGACCTAATTTAGCTGATTATTGACATAATCATTAATGAATTCGGACGATCAAAAGATAAAGGAACAAACTGCGTATGTTAATCAATCAGTCTTTTCGGATTATAATTATATCACAAATTGACAAATTAACAAGTATAGCCTTGCAATATTGTCTAACGCGAAAATAAACTATTTTGCATTTAAAACAAGCCATTGTGGCTTGAAAATATTTTCTTGTATAAAACACTGCTGAAGGTAATGAAAAATCATGTCTTACATAAGTGCACATTACCAAAGCCAAATTAGAGAGAATATTCTAGAAAATGCCATGCATCCGCTGATTAATCGCAACATTTTATAAATATTGGAAATGGAAATGGATCAAACATAAAAATTGTATAATCTGCTGCAGAAGAAAAACAAAAAGTACACTGTTGGGAGTTACCAAACAGAATTAATCTAAAGCACCAATCGATTTACATCTAAACAGTTGAAAAGTGGTACGGTCTATCCGGCGTTGCTTATTGGCTAGCCGTGACCGGAGGTGGGTGTCTGTTTGGCTGTCTTATTATTTGACAACACCTACCCCAAATAAACCAGCCAATCAGCGAATCCCTGCAGACCCTAGAACTTTTCTACTACAAAAATTATAATACTTTTTATTTCTCTCAGTAGAACAATAAAACGAGATATTGTCTAAGCAGTAAAAATCGACAAACAAAAATGTCTTGCTTTTTTTAAAGACAAACAAGCAAAACTTAGAAGAGAAACGAAAAGCATTCGCTCCGAATATACAAAAAATTACATTTCTGGATAGCAAATCATTTACTGAAGATTCATCAGTTGAGCATTCAATTCAATTAAATTCAAAGTTTACTGGCCGGTAAAATATTTTCACTTCACTGACTGTTTTGTTTAAACAAGAGTGAGAAATTGTCTACGGCTTTTTATGAATTAATTTTAGTGTTTTAAATTGTGATATTGTTAAAACATCTGCGTGCTAGACATACAAGTGGCTACGCTCGACAAGTGGCTGAACCTCACTCATAGAATGGGTTACATAAAAGCTTACACTCAAAGCTAAATCGTAAAACCTTATTTTAAAACGATCAAAAATATTTTTTTTTGTGAAATTGTGTAATAAAAACTCTACTTTTTAAGGACGCACTCTAAACTCCACTTTTAAAAAGGCCCACTGTAAACTCCACTTTCAAAATGGCCCACTCTAAACTCCACTTTCAAAATGGCTCACTCTAAACTCCACTTTCAAAATGGCCCACTCTAAACTCCACTTTCAAAATGGCCCACTCTAAACTCCACTTTCAAAATGGCCCACTCTAAACTCCACTTTCAAAATGGCCCACTCTAAACTCCACTTTTAAAAAGGCCCACTGTAAACTCCACTTTTAAAAAGGCCCACTGTAAACTCCACTTTCAAAATGGCCCACTCTAAACTCCACTTTCAAAATGGCCCACTCTAAACTCCACTTTCAAAATGGCCCACTCTAAACTCCACTTTCAAAATGGCCCACTCTAAACTCCACTTTCAAAAGGCCCACTCTAAACTCCACTTTCAAAATGGCCCACTCTAAACTCCACTTTCAAAATGGCCCACTCTAAACTCCACTTTCAAAATGGCCCACTCTAAACTCCACTTTCAAAATGGCCCACTCTAAACTCCACTTTCAAAATGGCCCACTCTAAACTCCACTTTCAAAATGGCCCACTCTAAACTCCACTTTCAAAATGGCCCACTCTAAACTCCACTTTCAAAATGGCCCACTCTAAACTCCACTTTCAAAAAGGCCCACTCTAAACTCCACTTTCAAAATGGCCCACTCTAAACTCCACTTTCAAAATGGCTCACTCTAAACTCCACTTTCAAAATGGCCCACTCTAAACTCCACTTTCAAAATGGCCCACTCTAAACTCCACTTTCAAAATGGCCCACTCTAAACTCCACTTTCAAAATGGCCCACTCTAAACTCCACTTTTAAAATGGCCCACTCTAAACTCCACTTTCAAAATGGCCCACTCTAAACTCCACTTTCAAAATGGCCCACTCTAAACTCCACTTTCAAAATGGCCCACTCTAAACTCCACTTTCAAAATGGCCCACTCTAAACTCCACTTTCAAAAAGGCCCACTCTAAACTCCACTTTCAAAATGGCCCACTCTAAACTCCACTTTCAAAATGGCTCACTCTAAACTCCACTTTCAAAATGGCCCACTCTAAACTCCACTTTCAAAATGGCCCACTCTAAACTCCACTTTCAAAATGGCCCACTCTAAACTCCACTTTCAAAATGGCCCACTCTAAACTCCACTTTTAAAATGGCCCACTCTAAACTCCACTTTCAAAATGGCCCACTCTAAACTCCACTTTCAAAATGGCCCACTCTAAACTCCACTTTCAAAATGGTCCACTCTAAACTCCACTTTCAAAATGGCCCACTCTAAACTCCACTTTCAAAATGGCCCACTCTAAACTCCACTTTCAAAATGGCCCACTCTAAACTCCACTTTCAAAATGGCCCACTCTAAACTCCACTTTCAACATGGCCAACTTTAAACTGGACTGGCACACTGGCAAACCAAAAAACACACTCTGAAAATGGTAGGGCCACGATTATCAATGGTTACAGAAGCCAGACACAAAACTGTGCGGCCATCAGTCGCCGCCATCAGCTGGCCCGCCAGCTGAAGCCGAGTGGCTGCTCAGCTTATTGTAGCAGGTTAGGCAGACACGCTGCGGAGTAGCGCTAATGCTAGGAAATAGCCAGGTACGATTTGAGCACGTGGAACAGACGACATCTCCGCAGCGTCGGCAGTGATGTCGGCGATTAACCACGCCAAACTGTGTAGTCTTGCAGTGCATGCACACCGTGGCGGCGCTATCCTGCACCCAGATTGGCGAAGTCTCCATCGCCTTTGACTGCTCCGTTGATAGGCCTAGGCGGCGGCGGCAGTCCTCTGAGCATAGGCGAATTCTTTGAGTCCACTGCTCAGCCTCGGCGGCCGTGTTGCACACCACCCGGAAGCTCTTCTGCGGCGAGTGCAAATCGAGAGAGCGCGGCTGGCCGGGCACTGGCTGGACAGTCAGGCTGATGAGCTCCAGCACCCGCTGCTTGGTGTAGGAGCCGGCTCTGAACTGCGGCATGCCGTAGATTAAAATGTCATTGAATAGAAAGAATTGGCGCGGCTGTTCACTCTTGCGGCAAACCTTGGACAGGGTGCCTTCGCCTAGCAGCAGCCGGCCGGGCTTCAGCAATGGGGCACCGGACGAGCCAAAGGATTCTTCAACTCGCTTGATTAGAGCCTGATTCTGCGGCTCCGCGGCTGCCGACAGCGAAGGGCAAAGTTGGGAATAACTGGCGTGAGCTGTTGTTATTCTAATTAAAATACTTTACTTTTTGTTAGAAAACTACATACTGCTAATTATACATGAAAATGTATGCAGGCCAACAATCACTCAATGGGGGGTAATATGTCCTCACTTTCTAAATGTCATTAATAGGGGGTCGGTGGCAGAGCGGTTAACGCGTTTGCCTCCCGCGCCAAGGTCCATAAGTTCGATTCCATGGCGAGGCCACATTTATTTGAGGCGCAGCCGCGGAGAGAATGCTTGGTGGCTTGTCGTGCAATTTACGCCCTTGAGGGCCAACCTCCAAGGTACAGTGAATGTGTACACTGTCTGAAGATGAGAAATTCAGGGCAGTTGTATACACCTGTGTGAGCGTGCCTACTTACAGTATCTGTGTGCGTGTGTGCTCAGGAACCAGCGAAATGGGCAGAATTGCCTCCTCGCTGTCTGCGGGTCACCAAATGATGAGCCATAGGCTGCAGCGCTTCTGCAATTATTGTTACTATTAATAATTTTATTAATTAATCATGTTGAAATAATATCAGTATTTTGTGATTAATAGACTGATACAAAGTTGCCAGTGTCAATTGGAATTACAATTTTTCAATGGAATCTTTAGCTATAAGCAAGGCAAGCAAGAACAAATGAGAACAAGGGATGAAAAACAACTAGAAAAGAAAAACGACCTTATTTTTTTCACTGCCCAATATGCAGAAGCGGTTTTAATATTTTTTAGCTTTCTAGCAATTAGAAATTTTCTACAGAAACATGAGTTATGAATAAAGCAGTAAGCTTTTAAAGCAAGCATAACTTACCAAGACTTTCAAGGTGATTCATTGCAAAAAAGTCTAGCCAGCTATGTATGCTGAAAATAAAAAGAAAGAATTGTTTTATCAGATTCATACTTTTTTGTGTTTTAAATTTTGTATTGATTACTAAATAGCCTTACATTGATAAAAATATGTATGCTGATTACATAGTCAGTGCCAAGTTAAAGTAGACAGACTATGTTTGCACACTCATTTAGAAGTAGTAACTAAGTATGTAGGAAAAATGCCTCATTATTTCTTTATAAAATTAAAATACAAAGTTTTATTGCAAAGGCATCTAGATATATGATTGGGTCAATAGCAAATTAAAATATATTTTACCCAACAAATAAAAAAGAATAAGTCTAACTATTATGTTGTAGGGCTAATTTAATCCCACCACTGTCGTCAAAGTTGTCCTAGGGTTATTTTATAATATTTTAATATTCTACTGAATACCACCAAAGTTGTTCTGGCGCTAATTATTATTCTAATTTTTACTCTCACAAGGTTGTTGTATTCTTTACTGTTAATGTTTCTTAGAATTAATTTCTGAGAATGTATTCTATATATCCAAAAGAATTTCTGATAGCATATTTAGTTATCCTTGAATATCGTCTTTAATTAGTCTAAGGTAGCGTATTTAGTTATTCTGGTCAATTAATTTATCGCATGTATGTATTTCTGATTATAGGCTTTCCGAAGAGCGTTACCAATGATCTCAAGTATACAGCAATACTTCCTACTTCTCTCTCTTGAGTCTTTCTTAGTATTTGTCTCCATATATTTTATAAAGAATGAAAGAACACGATTCTGAGTATTGTATACGAACTTTGATTCAAACTGCATTGAACAAGGTTAATTTCTCTCACTTTTGCTCCTGTATTTATACTAATTTTCGCATCGTTTTAAACAAATATTTATAGTGTATTCAAACAACTATTTTTGCGTTAAAACAAATATACGTAATTTAAACAAAAAAAGGAAAATTCGCACATTTTAAAATGTACTAGGGTAATGTATCATCAACCGAACAGTGTATCTTCAAAACCTAATTAGAATTTTGACTCCTTCCTTGGTCTTGTGCAAGACAGAAACAAGCTATTGTGTTTCACAGAACAACTATTTTGAATGTTAATGAAATTATTTACAAGCTAAGGCATGACATGCAATGAAGCATTAAAAGGAAAGAAAGATATGGATGTTTCAGTAGAAATTTTTATCACAAAAGCATACTTTTTAACAGCATTTTTTCAGCATGTACTTTAGACTAAGATTGTATGTGCTTGCTTTCCAATTAAATTACCATAAATGTAGTTATTTATAGAGCATGAAAAATTCTTTCAAATGACATAATTTATGATAGATCACTCCTTAAAATAAGATTAAACCACTCACTCAAATTTTGAAACTGAGCATCAAATTCTCTGTTTGGTTTGAAGATACATGAAAATCATTGTTTGGTTTTAGATAAAAAACATGAATAACTTTTTTCTATTTGACAAAATAGCAAAAGCAGATACTATTTAGAAAGACAAAACAGTTTTCTATAACTTGGCTTTTGATTTATCATGATATCTTAAATAGAAAATCTGTAGCTTAGGTTTGAAGTTAAAAAAATGCATATTCTTGTTCGGTTGATGATACATTACCCTAGCTTTCGGTCTACATCAATTATAATGGGTGAATTTTTGAACATCTCAAGTTGAGTGTTTCTAGTCAGAAAAAAAATAAATTCCAAATTAATAAAATTCCTCACTTTATTTTTACTTGACAAGACACATTGTGAGCTATGAATTTATTGATAAGCCAGGGAACACAGTGTGTATAGGAGTAGTAACAGGTGCCTACAATTATTCTTCATGTTCTATTCATTAGTCATTAGAATTAGGACAATAGAAGTTGCAAATGGCAGATGCTCTAAACTATATTGTTTAGATAGGCCTATTTTACCCTGTTATATAAAACCTCAATGAAGATCATTTGTCACACTGAGAACTTAATAGCAGCCAACACAACACAATGAAAACAAGCTTTAAAATGTCATGTTCTAATTGAAAAATTATTCCTAATCCATATGGGACTATTTTTAGGGGTTACAGTTACAGGTGAGGTAACTGCATGTGCTCATGCCTGGGCCAGAGCACTATGCACTATGCCTGGGCCAAAGTCAAAGTGAATCAACATCAAGTTGGGTCAGGTGTCTGCTTATGTAGGCGTGCATTGGTGCATTTGTATATGTTTGAGGGAATTAGTTGTATTGATCTGACATATCTGACTTAGTTTGAATATTTGGGTGAAGCTGTATACTATGATAAGCAATAATAACATTTCTGTCTACAATCTTACACAAACTGGCAGCAAACGCAGGCCACATGATCCAGTCAAGAGCTATTATCCCAAGGCTTTACAGGACCCAGGATATACTACGGGCCTGTTTATTTGGATAAAATGGGGTATTGTTTTTTTTCTTAGAAAATAAAGTATTTAAATTATAGTGATTAATAATATAATACGATAAAACTGCCATTTTTTTACTTTGTACACATAATAATATACTTTTTACTACAAAGAAATGTTTTTATTTTTTTAATTTAAAGAATTTTGAGCAACACTGTTCTATTTTGCTGTTCAATTGTGGTCAACTATAATCTCGTTTAGTTTAAGTGCCTACGGTAAACGTAATTTTATAAATTTTGTACATTTTAACGTACGGCTCGTAGTTTATAAATTATGAACTAAGTGCAATTGTCTGTCTCAGTTACTTGAAACAGCTTTCCTAATCGATTGAAAAAGCGTCTACCAAAGGTGCTGCTTGCTTTAAACTGTTAGATCGTTTAGGACGCCCAGTCGAAGCAAAAAAAGTATAATACACTTTTAAATAAATCAGCTATTCGTGCAACCGACTACAAAGAAGCACCACAGCCAAAGCAATACAAAAAATCCAAAGAAAAAATACCATAATTCAGTGTCTACAGGTCTGTTACGGATGCCTTGCTAGATAGATAGAAGATAATGACCACTGGATGATGTATTTATAAACCGGAATAAACTGGACACAAAGTATATAGCTAATTTTTCTGCTTGTTGCACTGAGATACAAGCATAGATATTTCTCAGAAGAGTTAACTTGTTTTAATAGGAATCCTTTTGAATACAAGGTATAGAATATTGGATACGTGTTGCACATAAATAATTATAAAGCAAATGTGCCAATAGTAAATAGAATCTTGCAACAGCATTCACTATGGCCATCCGCTACAGTTAGTTCTAGTAGACCGACCAATGACAAGTGTCAAAGAACCCATTCACAATTTATGAAGCGTTTAATCGGTTAGAAAGAAAATCTATAGTGAGTTCACTGGGTTAAATAAATGACGAGTTAAGCTGGAGTAATTTCAAAGAATGATTAATACAGTAGTACGATACTTTAAGAGGCAGTATATAATCAAGGCGCCGGCAACTGTTAGCTACTAAGGTGTTGAAAAAACGGTGGCAGCATATCTCATTCACATTCAAATACTCGTATGTTTTAAGCAAAGTAAATTACAATACAAAAGCTACGAAGTAATCAAGGTTTTTCGTCTGGTTACCGCTAGAAAAGGTTAGATGGCATTTCGAGACAGCATTATATAAATAATAAAGCGTTTGTGATGTTTAGAATGCCGCTGGACATGAGGGACATGTGGGGGAACAAAGATCAAATACACGGGCCCTCTGTGTTCGCCAAGGCGCGCTCAGGTGCGAACCGAGTTAAACAGTTGGCTCGGCATAATCACCCTCACTCTTGTCCTCCGACTGGCCTTTAGCCTCGTCAGCGTCATCGCCCTCGCCAGCTTCTTCGACCGCGCCTTCGCCATCTAGCAACTTCTGTGAGGAAGCGTCAGGAACCCACATACCGCTGTCAACGCACCGCTTCATGTGATAGCGCGCCTCAGCCTCTGGCATCTCAGCTAAAGTCCTTTGCAGCAGGGTAATGTCCTTGGACTCAAAGCAGGCTTTCAGCTGATCTGGCAGGCTTTCAAACACTTCAACGGGATCCAGGCCACCAGGACCCAGACGAGCCTGACGCTGTTCCTCTTCGTACTCGCGCATGGCCTCCTCTAGGCGAGCTTTGGCGCGGTCCTGGACTCGAGTTCTTTCGAGGCAGAATAGTGGTTGCGAAAATTACAGATACGCTAGGTCAATGACAAATAGGCACCTATAACTGAGGACCAAACTACTCGAGAGTAGATAACTGAGGACCAAACGACTTGAGGGTAGATAACTGAGGACCAAACGACTTGAGGGTAGATAACTGAGGACCAAACTACTCGAGGGTAGATAACTGAGGACCAAACTACTCGAGGGTAGATAACTGAGGACCAAACGACTTGAGGGTAGATAACTGAGGACCAAACTACTCGAGGGTAGATAACTGAGGACCAAACTACTCGAGGGTAGATAACTGAGGACCAAACTACTCGAGGGTAGATAACTGAGGACCAAACTACTCGAGGGTAGATAACTGAGGACCAAACTACTCGAGGGTAGATAACTGAGGACCAAACTACTCGATTGTAGATAACTGAGGACCAAACTACTCGAGGGTAGATAACTGAAACTGAGGACCAAACTACTCGAGGGTAGATAACTGAGGACCAAACTACTCGAGGGTAGATAACTGAGGACCAAACTACTCGAGGGTAGATAACTGAGGACCAAACTACTCGAGGGTAGATAACTGAGGACCAAACTACTCGAGGGTAGATAACTGAGGACCAAACTACTCGAGGGTAGATAACTGAAACTGAGGACCAAACTACTCGAGGGTAGATAACTGAGGACCAAACGACTTGAGGGTAGATAACTGTGGACCAAACGACTTGAGGGTAGATAACTGTGGACCAAACGACTTGAGGGTAGATAACTGAGGACCAAACGACTTGAGGGTAGATAACTGTGGACCAAACTACTCGATTGTAGTCTGTAGATAACTGAGGCCCAAACTACTCGATTGTAGATAACTGAGGACCAAACGACTTGAGGGTAGATAACTGAGGACCAAACGACTTGAGGGTAGATAACTGAGGACCAAACGACTCGAGGGTAGATAACTGTGGACCAAACGATTGCAGGGTAGATAACTGTAGACCAAACGATTGCAGGGTAGATGACTCAAGCATGCTTCAAGAACAAACCTAAGCTAATGAGATCGACTTGAAACAAGCGACTTACCTGAAGGCCGCCAGCTCCTCCTCGAAGGCGCGCATATATTCTGGCTGAGGATCGCGGAGCCTGGCATAGAACTGGCGCAGACAGTTGCGCGGATCCGTGCCCAACTCGGCGCCAAGCTTCAGCAGGAATTGCAGGCAGATGCACTGCCTAGTGACGAATTCCAGCAGGCTTTTCTTATCTTCAACAGCCAGATCTACGCACCAAAGCACGAGCCTGTCGCAGGCGGCCTCGCACACAAGGTGCGGATGCTCCTCAAGGAAGCGCTGGGCGTCGTCTAATTTAGAGAACATGCCAAACTTTTTAATATCCTTATCATATTTCTGTTTGAATTCTTCTAGATTTTTCCAGGTCTCCTCGTCTGAGCGAGGCTTCGGCGGATGGGTGGCTGCCTTGTTGATAATAGTCCTTGTCTTGCCCTCCTTGCAGATAGTGTCAATGTTCAAAGGCTGAGATTTCTCCTTCTTTGATAGTTCAGTGCGGCGGATTTCCAGTTTGGCTAATCGCTCTTTGAGTTGAACTACGCGCTCCCCAGCTGCAGAGTCGCCCGAGTCGGCAAGACGCTGCACATCGTCCACCTGGCTAGTGACCTGCTTCCATTCGGACTCCAAGTCCGATTTCTCTTTCGATATCTCTTCCATGCGCTTGACCCGAGCCTCGTGGCGCCAGCGGAACAAAGAAGGAGTGTCAATGTTTGGATGAGTATCATCCTCATCATCAGAGACCTCAATGTGGTCCCATTTGCTGTAGTTTATCCTAGACATTTCAGTGGGCTGCAAAGGTTTTTGTGCTTCTAAAAGTTACTGAAAAATCTGACACAAATCATTTCCTATTCAAATAAGTAGCACTGAAATGAACAGCATCTGACATGTTGATATGGCTTTAAGAGCTATTCAAGATGTCAAGGTGATCTTATGTAATCTTGGGGGTGAAAAAATTGCAAACTATGTGTTGCATTACAATTTAATTGGTGAAATATGTGCAAGTTTAGGTTTTATTTTTTCTTTTTTAAAAACAAAACTAGTAAAAAACATTAGGAAAAAAATATTTTATACTGAGATGATCAAATTACTGGTGTCTAATAACCACCATAGAATTTAATGTCAGCAAAAAGTAAACTAAATTAAAATATGCTTAGAAAATGAAAAAAAATGGATTACAATAAAACTACAGCTTGTTGCTATTTGTTAGCAATTTATTTCATTCTTTCAAAAGTGTAGAATTTGTTAAAAACTTTTAAAATATTCAATTGCGTAAATTTTAATGAATTATCAACTAGACTTTGGCAGCTCTTAATGCTATATTAATATCGAATATATTAAAAAACTATTGCTTTGGCACTACTATAGTTCATTGCAGTCCATTTCGGTGTAGGCCTATATATAGACCTACTTTAGTGTACTTGCATGCCTATCCTAACATTATCCACTGATCTACCCTGTGCACTATACAGTTAAAGTAGTTTTTTTCTTTAAAATTTTTTGTATGCAAGAATATATTTGATAGACCCTGATGATAGCCCATGACAGACTGAAACACATTGGAATTTACTATTAGCGAAACAAACAATATATGTTTAATAGTTCATTTATTTTCATGTCTATTAAATAATTTTTTATTTCTTAATGTTAGAAGCATCTAAAAACCAAGTGAACAAATTGGCTACCTGCTTGACATGTCAGGGACTAGCTAGGCCTTATAAGCTATTAAGTAGTCCCTGGTCAGTGGCCACCCTAGTGATAGGCTTTATATTATTACCATTTGGGCTATCATTATGCTAATATTGACAATATTACTGTGCCTTATGCTAACACTATCTACGTCAAGGTTCAGTTTTTTTCAATTTTTAAGTGCTAAAATGGTTAAAACAAAACAAGTGCTAAAACAACGATAATTAAAACTGCTTAACGCCGAAAATAGTCGACAGATTACACATGCAAGATTAGCACGATCAGACATCAGTAGTACAAGTGGTCTAGTATTATTAGTTAGATGTTTTTTAAATAGAATGCGCCTTAATGATGCACGAAATGTACTTACTTTCTGGTTCATAGCAAGCTGGGCTTAATACATATTTATTTTTTTCTACTATGGTGGCTGTATTCTAGAAAGTTCTATGTTAAACGCATATGTAGAGCAGAGCACACTACAAAAAATTCGGAAAGAAATGCTGCTCTGATTATTTTTACACCAATAAATTGTCTTTCTTTTATTTTAGAGTCTACAAAATTAATTTTACTTTGTCTTACCTGCTCATGCATCGTTAAAAATCTCCGGTAGTTTCTTTCAATAACTTCATAGATCATTACAAATTAGCTAAGATGCTAGCCATAAGTCGTGACTTAATTTTGAAATACAATAATAAAAATAACTGAATACGAAAAGTGATCCGTAACTAACTGAGGATGGTAAATAAAGTTATCTGACGAATATGCTATTGTCGAAAGTCAACCCATTCAATTATTGAAAATGTGCCAGTCCATATTTCACGAATTTCAGAACTTCATAATAATTGTTTTCTACCGAGATTTAACCCACGCGTCTGCATAGATTGTAAAATGTTTTTTCTCGTCTTCTGATCTTTAAATTAATAAATCAATATATCAATGACATCTAGAATACTATTATTCCATTCTATTCTATTCTATCCTATATTTTAGTATATACTCGTACTATTACTAAAATACTATTACAAAAGAATCAGTTCTAGATTTCCTGGCAATACGAGTATTTGCGTCTTGCTGTCTTGCATCTCTTATGCCCCCCTTTGAAACTATACCCCAGCTATTGTCATATAAAATATTGTCAAGCGCAGTTATTACACACACTGTAAAAAATATATATTTCTCTTTTAACCCCACTATGCATTTACCAAAATACTGAATGCTAAATTCAAAATGCCAATGTTCTGACCATTTTTAACACCATGGCTCAGTGCCCAAATATTCATTGCCTAGTTACCTGATTTACCTATCGCAAAATTTCACTCGATCTATTTCTTTTATTTTTATTGAACCAAAACTTCGGACCTTCTAAAAATTTTAAAATTCTAAATTTCTATTTTTTACTTTTATATTTATATTTTAATAAAAATGTTTTAATACAAGAAAATATATACAGCAGTAGAGCCCCCACAAGGGCTGACCTGCAGTCCAGATTGGACAATGCCGTTTAACAACAACAACAATAAAAGTATTGAAAGTTTTGATTATACGAGCGTACATATAAGGCCTGCATTTTAGCCATGATTCGCAATCGGCGGGAATTGTGAAGCCATGAAGCCATGCATGGCCAGTGGTTAAACCGATTTTTGGTGGGTTTGCTACAATATATTACGCTTGACCCGGGTATCTAAGCTTAATTAAATCAATCAATGAACTAATAATTAGTCAATCAAATCCGCAAATCAATTGCACAAAGATGCAGCATATCACACTCGGATTCGGATCGCCAGTTGCGATGCACCCAATTCACGGCATTTCTATTTTTGAAGAGGCATTAATTCACAATACCCTTTATAGAAAAACTGGTCATAGTAGAAAGATAAGATGATAAAGCGCAAACATTTTTTGACAGGTTTGATATAAATTTGCTGATTGCATCTCTCAGTTGAGACACAGATATAACGCCCGGATTTCTCCTGTCACACACGTAGGCGTTGACATTATGTGTATTAGGGCGACAGTGCGCAACACTCGCACCTCATAACATGGGGCGGCAGTGTGCCAAACACTTCACAGTCGTCAAAACTGTCAGTACGGATGGGGGCCATGCAGGTAGTTTACTCGTAAGTTTTGCGTAACGCGTTGCCCTTTAGTCTATAAATACGGCCGTGTTGGGTAACACACGCACCCATATCCTTTGCTTAGCAGTTTTTAATTACCTTTCAGCTGTCTCTATCAATTAAGCCATATTATTGTAAGGTGTAATAAATTTCGCAGTTAAATCAAGCAAAGACATGACACCGCCGCCACTGAGCAACTGTACGGACAGCCAGCTGAAGATCCTGAAGGACATGTACGGCAGCGCTTGCCTTGAAGGCGGCTATTGTCAGGTATATAAAGCGATCTAGTGACCGATAATAGCAAAGATCTTCGAATTTGCCTAGAGCTTGTAGCCTAGTGGTTAGGGCGTCGGACTCACGACTTGAAGGTCGGCATTGCTTCAGTTCACCCAGCTGTTAAATGGGTACCAGAATTAGCTGGGATAATTGAAGGTGGGTGTGGCGTCCCCTCAGTCCATGGACTGAAAAGCTGTGCGCAGCCTTCAGATGCGCCGCGTAATTGATGCGGCTGTGCTGTCGGCTGCACATTATTATACAAAATTAGGCAGGTGTAATTAATTTTTTTTTTTTTGCGCTGCAGGTTCTGCCCCCTGCCGGTCGAGTGTTCTGCCAGTGCCCAATGGGTTGGACTGGTGATGTCTGCGACGAGCCAGACTTTGTCGTGATGGCCGCCAGCACCGAAGCTGCGAGTCGGTACAGCTGGCAGGTTTGGTTCGCCTTTGCCACTGCCATTGTGCTGCTGCTCCTGCTAACCCTGATGTCAGCAGCGTTGGTTTCCATAGCAACCAGGCTGCGCCAGCGGCGCATATCGCTAATTATCAATTCACTGGAGTCTGGTCAAAGTGCCAGCTTGTTAAATCCGATCAGCCAAACACCTGCAGGTGACGAGTTGCATAATAACAATGCACCGCAGACTGCGGCTGCGTGATTTTGGCTCTACTGTGAAAAAACACATTCGCTCTGCTTGGAGCTAGACATTTTTCTGCCATTATTGCGGACCTAATAGTAGCTTAATGGAAGCATAACTTCACTTGGGCTTTAGAAATAATTTAAGGAATGAAGTTAATTAAATAAAAACGGGACGAAAATTGTATTTAGAAATTGAAAACATATTTTTGGCAAAATTGCACAACCATTGCGGGCGTGTCTATGCTGCGCTCGTATAGCTTATTAGTGCAATTGCTTTGGCCGGGCACGTAGAAAGTTGTGTTCAGGCAAGCAACACATTAGCGACGTGACGAGGATGTTGCACAAGCGACCGGTGAAAAAATAAACTGCCCGTCACTGTCACTACCTACTGTAACAATTGTTACGCTTGCAACTGCTTCAATAAATCAGTACTAAATTAAAATAATATTCGTGCCACTACTAGATGGAGATGACAGCTATGATATACAGCTAATGGTACAGTCGTACAGATGGGGCCGCCACACCCACCTAAATTTGTACTACTACTACTACTACTACTACTACTACTACTACTACTACTACTACTACTAATACTACTACTACCACTACTACTACTACTACTACTACTACTACTACTACTACTACTACTACTACTACTACTTCTACTACTACTACTACTACTACTACTTCTACTACTACTACTACTACTACTACTACTACTACTACTACTACTACTACTACTACTACTACTTCTACTACTACTACTACTACTACTACTACTACTACTTCTACTACTACTACTACTACTACTACTACTACTACTACTACTACTACTACTACTACTACTTCTACTACTACTACTACTACTACTACTACTACTACTACTACTACTACTACTACTACTACTACTACTACTACTACTACCTATTCTTTTTCACTCGTCTCCGCTTCTTACTAGCAAAACAATTCTGTCCACACTTCAGGTGTCCGCTCATTCAGCTAGTTTTCGTGTTGACAAAAAACGGCTTGCAAATTAAAACTGTTGAAATGAAATGAAATTTCGTACTGTAAGAATTTCTAGGCGTTTAGGGTAGTGCGTATGTGTGCCCCTATCTAGAAATAGAATATATGGAGTTTCATTATAAGCCATGTAGTTAAAAATAATAGTGGGTCTATTTTTATAGTGGTAAAAGTATATACTACTAAATTTGGAATAAATTTGACAATCTTCTGCTTAAGCCATAAATGGAAAACAAGCTACAATTTAAATTAAAGAGAAACTAAACAATGTTGAAGTGAGTCAGAAAACTGTCTAAAGAAAAAAAATCTTTTTTAAGTCGCAACTCTTGTTTCACTTGCATAAATGAAAGTAAAAACAGATTACACCTGCCCCAATTCGTATAACAATGTGCAGCCGACAGCACAGCCGCAGCTATTACGCGGCGCATCTGAAGGCTGCGTACGACTGTTCAGTCCATGGACTGGGGGGACGCCACACCCACCCTCAATTACTTCAGCTAATTCTAGTACCCATTTACCAGCTGGGTGAACTGAAGCAATGCAGAGTTTAGTGTCTTGCTAAACTTGCTCCGGTGGAGTCGGGAATCGAACCCACGAACTCTAAGTCGCGAGTCAGAGGCTCTAACCACTAGGCTACAACACAGAGTTCATGTGTAAAACTGTGCACGAAATGTTCAGTAACTTTTTTATAAACTAATGAGTAATTCAGTAACCCGTGGCCTGCAGCTCCCGAATGGAGTCACCCAATGCAAGCTAGGGAAACAATGGCATGAGCTGACACCGGTATAACATCCGCGCAATGCCCATAGAGAGCATGTTGGGGACACAAGTATTTGATTATTCAGCGGCGGTCCGTCGCTCTTGCTTGGCGGCTTGCCAAAAGTTCATTGTTTCCCCAATTGATGGCAGCCAACGCACACTGATGAAGCAGGCGACAAGCATGCAACTTTATTGATTGTGCTCAACTGTACTCTTGTACGTGTGTGAATGAGCCTAATGCAGTAGCCAAAGGAGCCAATTGTATATGATCCTTAGTTGTAGTTTCATTTTTTAAGAAAACTGTACATTTTACTAAAGCACTCTCAGTGTCGCCAATCTAAACAGGAGCAGCTATTATACTGTTTATACTCAACTACTTGAATGGGCGACAGTGTTTGCATACAAGAACAGGCACTTGTATCTTCTAATATTCTGCAAATGGCTCCTCGTCTCTTACCCTCTTACCCCAGGTGTTGTTCAACCACCCCCGCACTGTACACATAAAAGCAGTGCACCTGTCAATGCGACAATTGCAGAACTGCTGCTGCTGCTGGCTACCCGCTTGATTAAACCGCAGTTGCTCCTGCCAGTGTCTGTCTGCTATTATCGTCTCATTCACATGCCGCTTCACTTGCACTGCTGGTTAACATGCTTGTTTTAGTTTAGGTAAATTAAAAAACAATTATACACCTCTTATCAAGCAGAAACTAATACTCGGATTAACACAAGTCCGCAAGTCCTGGCTTCAAAGATGACTCCACCCCCGCTGTTTAACTGTACAGACAGACAACTGCTCATACTCAAGGAGCTACATGGCAGCTTCTGCTTGGAAGGCGGACTATGCAAGGTGATTCTAACGAAAAACTTTCATTGGATTTGCTTTGATACGTTAAAGAACAGAAGAACCAACACGAGAGTATAGTGAAGCACTGAAGAACCAACACGAGAGTATAGTGAAGCACTGAAGAACCAACACGAGAGTAGAGTGAAGCACTGAAGAACCAACACGAGAGTAGAGTGAAGCACTGAAGAACCAACACGAGAGTATAGTGAAGCACTAAAGAACCAACACGAGAGTAGAGTGAAGCACTGAAGAACCAACACGAGAGTATAGTGAAGCACTAAAGAACCAACACGAGAGTAGAGTGAAGCACTGAAGAACCAACACGAGAGTATAGTGAAGCACTAAAGAACCAACACGAGAGTAGAGTGAAGCACTGAAGAACCAACACGAGAGTAGAGTGAAGCATTAAAGAACAAACACGAGAGTAGAGTGAAGCACTGAAGAACCAACACGAGAGTAGAGTGAAGCACTGAAGAACCAACACGAGAGTAGAGTGAAGCATTAAAGAACAAACACGAGAGTAGAGTGAAGCACTGAAGAACCAACACGAGAGTAGAGTGAAGCATTAAAGAACCAACACGAGAGTAGAGTGAAGCACTGAAGAACCAACACGAGAGTATAGTGAAGCACTGAAGAGCCAGTACTATGATAGTAGAGGTGAACTGAAGAGCCAGTACTATGATAGTAGAGGTGAACTGAAGAGCCAGTACTATGGTAGTAGAGGTGAACTGAAGAGCCAGTACTATGATAGTAGAGGTGAACTAAAGAGCCAGTACTATGATAGTAGAGGTGAACTGAAGAGCCAGTACTATGGTAGTAGAGGTGAACTGAAGAGCCAGTACTATGATAGTAGAGGTGAACTGAAGAGCCAGTACTATGATAGTAGAGGTGAACTGAAGAGCCAGTACTATGATAGTAGAGGTGAACTGAAGAGCCAGTACTATGATAGTAGAGGTGAACTGAAGAGCCAGTACTGTGATAGTAGAGGTGAACTGAAGAACATCCCTGTTTCTGCAAGAGCTGCCCGACTCCGCAGGTAATCCCGCCTGAGCGAGTGTTCTGCCAGTGTCCAACAGGTTGGACTGGGGACGTGTGTGACGAGCCGGACTTTGTGCCAATGGCCAGCTTCGGCAGCGGCTTCGGTCGCATCGCGGGACCCATTGCGTTGATTGCACTGCTGGTCCTAGTCCTTGCAGGCCTGCTCACACTCTTTATCTGCCTGTCGTTGCGTCGGCGTAGGCGCCATCGGAGTCGGCGCCAGGCGGCCAACGGAGCCACCGATGAAACCGCCTCTGTTCTGAACTCCAAAGATGCCCCTGTGCAGCGAAATGAAACTGTCTGACCAGCCAACTGACTTGCAATGCGATTGCTTTTTGAAAACGGAAGGGATTTTATGAAAACTTTGACGCATTTTATTGATTTTGCTTATTGAATTATTGGATTGAGTTTTGTTTCTGGGTCAGGGGTCAAGCTGCGATTAAAGTTCGTATAAGTTTTCCTCAGTAAGGCATCAGTTATATTTTTTATCCTGCACCAAACCTGCATGACGTAATCTGTAATTTATATATTAAACAAAAGCACACCTTTAAGCCTGAAACCTTCTATGAAACAGTTGGTGCACCAAGCAACTACAGGGCAGCACTTCTTTACATGTTTTATAAATGAACCAGTTGTGTTTTTTTGAATTAGATTTACTCGACATAAGATTCCGCCATTTTTTAGATGGATCACGTCCCCCCATATTCTTTTTATTTGTTACACGCTCGTAGAGGTGTCTAGCTTTTGAAAAGCTTCATCTTTGTTCGTTTGTATGATATGACATGTGCTCTTATTACTAGTATGTCTATTCACCATATACTACTTAAGTACATAGTTAAGTATGATATGTTACTTAAAACCGTCCTTGGTGTACTCTAACGAAAAAGTTTTTTAGTTTTAGTTTTACCAAGCTAACAAATATTCAACCCCTCGCGAAAAGCTTTATTTATCTAAGGTATTTTGCTATCAAGAGAATAGCACGATTTTTAAGGGGCATAGCATTATATATTAAGGATGGCATGGAATATCAAGGAGATACCAAAGGTGTCAGAGGCATTGTTTGATCCTTTTTCTCCCCACTCAAATCATAATAACAATGGCAAATCATTTTGTGACACTAGACTCCACAGCCAGCGAGGAGGCAATTCTGCCCATTCCGCTGACTCCTGGGCTCACACGCGCACAGGCAGACTTTCTCATCGTCAGGCAGTCTCACTGCTCACTCTCACTGCGCCTTGGAGATTGGCCTTCAATGGTGTAAATTGCACTACATTTTACTTAGCTTTCTAAGCTTAGGTACCTTGGCGCGAAAGGCAGACGGATAATCCTTAAAAATAATTATGGTTTGATTATAATATTAGAACAATCCGATAAGTGCTATTTCAACTTTTACTTTGAGAGAAATGAATCAGGGATATTTCATTTGTAGGCAATTATTTTACATGTCACTTCTCCCTTGTCAATTCTCCTTCCATTTCTTTTTTTTGGAAGTCACAGAAGTACAATATGTGATCGCATTATATTTTCTTTTTTAAAGATAAGAAACTTAAATTGAACACGTCTAATCATTGCTCGACACATTGATATCCACGAGCCTATTAGTAATGAGTGACTCACGTTTCACCAATATTAGTAATGTGCGTTATCTGCATGGCTAATCATTCTTGTGAAATATCCTTTTCCGCGTGGCTCAACATATTGCTGTACTGTAAGTAGAGTCCGGAAAAACGCTTCTTTTTTTCACGAAATTTTGATGAAATTAAAAATGTTGCCGAAATTCACGCAACTTCTGCATTAATTAATCTTTTCTGAAACATACTTGTAATATAAGTTAAAGTGGTATAAAAATAGTTAACGTGATCAAAATGTAACGAGTCGTATTTAAGTGAATTATTTTGAAATTCGCATTTGTAATACTCGTATATGTCTCTCCCTTATTTTTATCACCTTCCATTTTGCAAATATCCATACAATTTCGTGATCCATCAGTTCACATGTATTTTTGTTGATGAAAGTCTATAGAACTACTGGCTGGCTTAGAATACGCTCGTAGTGCGTTTGCACTAGATTCTATGCGAAATTTGCATTTATAACCGTCCCTAGTCACCCCTGACCCAGCTTGTGTGAACTTTCACTAGATCTAATACAATTCCTCAATAGGTTTGTTTGCGGCCCGAACATGGATAGTAAGGACGGCTAAAATTGGTTGGGGGTAGCGTAAATTGTGAAACACACTTGCTGTCTGGAACCGCGTGACTTTGTGTACTCGTTCTATAGAATCACTCCAATTATGCTACAGACATTAGTTCTAAAGTTCAATTGGACTATATTGGATCATATTTCATTTAGTTTTATCCAAATATGGGGTGCAGAGATGCGCCACAATTTTTTTAATTTATTCGATCGAATTAAGAGTTCTTTCCGGTATGAATCAACTTTAGCAATTGAATTCCCTACACTTTCTCGTATTTCTGTGCGTTTGTTTTCCGGGTTCTTTCTGTGTTTACGAATACTGAGCTACTATAGTAGCCGATATAGCCGAAGAAGGTATTTACTTTCGTAGAAGGTATTCTACATTCGTATGATTCTATCAACGTCTGATATTGGAATCTTATCACTGTTAGTGGGTTCATACAGATTAATATGAAATTTCAGGTGTACTACGAGACAATATATTCACGTACATGATGTCAGCAAAACAAAAAAAGTAAGACAAAATTCGATGGAATGATTTGAAAGTATCACAGGCTTTTAGAAGTAGCATACGAATGCTAATTGACTTGCATCAGTATATTTTTTCCGGAATGCTTTCATATCATAAATTGTTGCTAGCTTCTTTTTATTCATCGCTCGACTCGACGTGTACAAGCGAGAGTTAATGAACATGCAGAAAATAGCTTATCTTGGGACTAGCCAATAAAATAGTGCATGTAATCCACTATCGTTTGGATATATTATTTTATCAAGCAACGGTTGAATGCCATCAGGTAGATATATAATACACAATTGCAACGAAACAGTGAACTTAAGTAAGAATTTCAGATCAAAGAGTATGGTTAGGTTGTGGGACATTATTTACAAATTAGGATAGAAAAAGCTACTATAGCACTGTATAAGGTTTGAGCAGCCGTGGGAACATAATAATAGATAGAACATTATAATAGAACATTATAGGATCGGGCGATCGGATGATTGTCATGCGCAGGTAAGCATGCAAGCGCCAAGGCTGGGTTCGTTTAACGGCGCCCACGAGATAAAGGGCTGAGGCTCCTGCTGCTGCTGCTGCTGCTGATGCTGTATACCATTTACACTAAGGCTCAGAGACACCACAGTTTGGCTTCTGGCAAGGTGAGCAGCTTCAGCTGGTGACAGTGGGATGATGGAGATTCCCATAATCTGGGGCTCTACAAGGATTTGCTGCTGCTGCTGCTGCTGCTGCTGCTGCTGCTGCTGCTGCTGCTGCCGCTGCTGCTGCTGCTGCTGTCGCTGCTGCTGCTGCTGCTGCTGCTTCTTACGCTGCTGTCGCTGCTGCTGCTGCTGCTGCTGCTGCTGCTGCTGCTGCTGCTGCTGCTGCTGCTGCTGCTGCTGCTGCTTATGCTTTTGAATCTGCTGTTGACACTGAAGTTGGTCCTGACGGTACTGCTGCTGCTGACGCTGCATAGCTTCGGTCTCCTGAACTGCGGCGACCAGCGGCACGGAAGTAGAAACTGTGGCGTCATCCAGGCAAGGTCTCTTTACAGCTGTCACAGTTTCCGAGCTGTCAGTTTCATCGTCTGGCACTGCGATTGAAGCCGATCGCTTCAGAGTGTGCCTTCGCTGCTGCTGCTGCTGCTCCAGCTCCTTCTTCTCCGAGTTCTGCTGCTGCTGCTGTTTGGCCCGCGCAGCCAGTAGGCAGCCACGCGCCTTGCAAAGCATGTTGGCTAGCAGCAGATTCTGGCGCAGGTCAATGCCGCCTTTGCGCTTCCTAGACTCGCCAATTTTAGTTACGGACCATTGTAGAATCTGATAAGCGAATTCAGGCTCCTGTTCCTGCTGCTGCATGGCTTTGCTCATCTGCTGGACCCGGTCGCAAAAGCGCAACAGCTTAGAAGGCTTTTGCCAGTTCCCTGTATTAAGGCGCGTCCTTTATACGTGTTCTGACGCACTCCCATGGCCTTATACTAAGACAGGCTGCTGCTAAATTTAGATTTAACAGAACTTGGCGCAATGGAACTGAGTCATCGACCTCGCCTTGTCCGCGGATTGCACGTTGCTGGGGCTGTACGTGCGTCCGACTCTCTGCCCCCGCCTGAGCCCCACCCCAGCAAGCCCTCCGCCTGGCTGGCTCATCCGAAGCCACGCGTCGGTTGTCCTGCCCTCATTTTCACCCTATAAGGGAATCCGAGGCTCGGTACCAGGGTAATGCTAAAAATACACTCGCCCAGCCCTTACGCCCAGATCTGAATCAGCCTGATGAAACCGGTTCTTTCAGCTGCTTGACTGGCCCGGTAAACAGGTCTGGATCGAGTGACTGCGGGTGGCTGGACTGTACTCTCTGAGCCAAAAAGCTGCCAAAAAGCGCAACCCACCTCCGTCTCCCTTGGCAACCAGCCCTGCCTAGGCCGTCGACTTCCATTCCCCTCGACCGCCCCTGCAGCTAAAGTACTCGCTCTCTACACGGCTCCCATAGAAAAATATGACGCACTAAGGGCGAGCCGAGTATGTGAAATGAATGGGATTTCTGTGTACTCAAATGTGCGTGGGCGTTGCTAACTAAACTAGTGTCTAAATGGCTCAAACATTAGCCTGTGAGCACTGTACAGCATAATCTCGTCCATGCTAGCTGCTTGTCCTAAAACACTGTACAAGCAAGACAGTCGCAGTGCAGGCAAGTCGCTCTTCCACCTCGTGAGCCACGGACAAGATGCAGATCTTTCGTGTACCTTGAGCAAATTTCGTCACTAAATTTCTCAGAATAGTCATTGCCGCCATTGTTGCAAAACTGAATGAAAATTAATTTTTTAACAGTAGGAAGACCACGCTATTTTTCCGCCTGGGGAAGGACCACGAGGCTATTTCAGATACCCAATGCCTGTCCATGGACTGAACAGCCGTAAGCAGCCTTCAATGCACCGCGCAATAGCTGCGGCTGCACATGGCCGGCTGCACTAGTGAAAAAAACTAGTTAATCAATCTAAAATAGTCAACAATCATAGCCGACATGGTTCGATAAGTGACAATCGATGAAATGAATGACACTGTTTAGCATACCTAGGTTAACAATTGTGCAAGTCTATTATGCGTATCAATCTTTTAAAACGCAGTTTTTCTTAAATTAAACACAAATGCCGCCATAATTTACCATCATAGACAGCCTCTGAATAAACTTGTTTACTAAGGCTAAAAACTGCGAAAAATCTGAAAAATAAGGTAAAAATAATCCTAACAAAAATCCTTTGACTGTTGCCACTGTCTTTTGATATTCTTCAATTTAACACAGATTTCCTTAACTAGAATACAAAAAACTGCAAGCTATAAAAATATAACTAATTTGTTGCACCTGCCCCGATCGGGTAAACTAGATGTGCAGCCAGCAGCACAGCCGCAGCTATTGCGCGGTGCATTGAAGGCTGCTTAGGACTGTTCAGTCCATGGACAGCGGGGACGCCACACTCACCCTCAATTACCCAGCTAATACTGGTAGCCATTTAACAGCTGGGTGAGCTGTATCAAAGCAGAGTTAAGTGTCTTGCTAAAATACTGAAGTTTTTCGAACTTAAATCGAACCCCTGACCTTCGAGTCGTGAGTCTGACCATCTAACGACTAGGCTACAACCCCTTAATAAAAAGCAAGCTACTAATTAAAGTAGAAATGTTTGAATTAAGGCTTACAAAAATAATGCGCTACTCTAGCCAAGGAGTGTATCAAATAATAGATTCATTGTGGCGGGCAGTGGCGGGGCCATCGCGCAGATTGAAGAGTCTGTTAGGACAGGAAGGGAAAGTTAAGAAAAACTGTTTCGCAGGAATTTCTTTGTGAAGCTTCTGCATTGAGGTTATTATTTATTTTTAGCGAGAAAAAAATAGCGGAAAATTGTCGACTAAGGCTCCTTTATTGCCCACTTGGCCAGCCGTGTTTCCTGCCAGGACCCACGCCTGAAAGGAAGTGGCTTTTGTTCGCCATTCGAGTCCCCGCATCCCGCCTGATGGAGCAGCTGCGACTGCGCCGCCGCCGTTGAAAGCCTCCGCCGAGGAAAGCAACTGAAAGAAGAATGAATGCTGCGAACGCTGAGGAAAGACATTCGCCATTTGGAGCCATTCTCCCGTGCGCTCTCCTCCCGTGACTGGGCGATCATCGACAAACACTTAAAAAATCCTAGCACAAATATAAAGCACGCTGGCCAGAGGAAAAAAAAAGATTTGATGCATCGAGCAGCGAGTCCTGTGGCGATTTCTTGCGCTTTTTGGCATGCAGACACAGGAGGCAGACAACAATACGACTGCTGATCAGACAAGACTTGAATCTGTTGGCATTGTGCCACCTGTGCTGGTTGGCTATGTACAAGGTAAGGTTTGCCCGACTGCTCTATTTGATATTGCAATATTTGATGCAATATTTCTGGTTCTGTGTGAGTTTGTTTTTTGTCCGATCCTGGTCATCTGTAAGGCTGTCATAATCTAGTCCTGGTCGTTTATTAGGCTGTCATATTCCGGTCCTGATCGTTTATTAGGCTGTCATATTCTGGTCCTGGTCGTTTATTAGGCTGTCATATTCTGGTCCTGATCGTTTATTAGGCTGTCATATTCTGGTCCTGATCGTTTATTAGGCTGTCATATTCTGGTCCTGATCGTTTATTAGGCTGTCATATTCTGGTCCTGGTTGTCTGTCAGATTCTAGTCCTGGTCATCCTTGCTGCTGTGATACTCTGCTCCTGGTCGTCTGTGATACTCTGCTCCTGGTCGTCTGTGATACTCTGCTCCTGGTCGTCTGTGATACTCTGCTCCTGGTCGTCTGTGATATTCTGCTCCTGGTTGTCTGTGATATTCTGCTCCTGGTCGTCTGTGATACTCTGCTCCTGGTCGTCTGTGATACTCTGCTCCTGGTCGTCTGTGATATTCTGCTCCTGGTCGTCTGTGATATTCTGCTCCTGGTCGTCTGTGATATTCTGCTCCTGGTCGTCTGTGATATTCTGCTCCTGGTCGTCCTTGAGGCTGTCATATTCAGTTTCAGATTAATTTTGAGATGGCTTTATATGCATGTACTTTACTGTCATATTCCGCCCGGTCAGACAGCACCAACCGCAGTCAGTCTTGGCAAGGACATGGCGCAGGCGCAGGTAGCCTTGGTGCCCGAATGTGCCAGCTAGCACTCGTGGCCGGCAGCACAGCTCTGATTGTTCTCACCTTCCCGCTGTCGGTGTGGTTCTGTGTTCGAGTTGTGCAGCAGTACGAGCGGGCTGTGATCTATCGATTCGGACGCGTGCGCGGAGCCAGAGGTGACGCGAGCACACTTCGAGAAGTTTTAATTGTCATTTCTTTGCAAGCTTATCCTACAATACCACTCTCGGCTCTAATCCTGAAGGTCCTGGCCTCTACTTCGTCCACGCCCTGATTGACAATGTCCACGTGATGGACCTTCGCACCGTGACCTTCAACATACCGCCTCAGGAGATCCTTACCAGAGACTCCGTCACAATCTCGGTTGACGCTGTCGTCTATTATCGAATCTTCGACCCCGTCAAGTCTAGTGTTGAGGTTTGCGACGTTCACCGAGCCACGCGTCTGATGGCGCAGACGACTCTGCGCAACACTCTGGGCACCAAGTCGCTGCAGGAGATTCTCTCCGAGAAGAGTGCCATCGCCATGTCGATGCAGGGCAGTCTGGATGCTGCCACCGACCCATGGGGCGTCAAGGCAAGTGGAAGTTGGTGCCTGTCTGTGCCGCAATAACAAGTACCCACAAATTTTCAAATTTAGGAATGACTCGAGAAAATTTAAATGAGATCGTGAGAAACCCAACCGGACCATTCGAACACCGACTGGACCTATTCAGATACTGATCTTCTGCAGTCGCTACTTTAAGTAGCCAGTCAAGAATTTTTTAATTTGCGAATAACAATAACAGTAGCAATAAAAATATTAACGTATACGAAACCTATGAAATTATTGCCGTTAGGTGGAGCGAGTTGAAGTTCGCGACGCCCGCCTCCCGGTGCTGATGCAGCGCGCCATGGCTGTCGAGGCCGAAGCTCAGCGAGAAGCCAACGCCAGCGTCATCGCCGCGGAGGGCGAGCTGATGGCCGCCCTGACGCTGCGGGAGGCAGCGAGCGTCATTGGCCGAACTCCTCTGGGCGCCCGGCTGCGCTACATGCAGACTCTGAGCGCCATCGCGGTTGAGAAGGACTCCACCGTGCTGTTCCCGATGCCAATGCAGCTGATGCCGGCCAACAAGTCGGCGGCTTTGCTGGCGTCAGCTGTGAAACCTGGCGCGGAGCTGGTCGAGCCAGATCATGGATTGTGAACTGAAGATCAAACAATACTTACGTAACTGTCTCTATTCACAGTTCACAATGGCCTCTTCCAGTTTACCATGAACTTATCCAGTTCTCAATGACCTCATCAAGTTAACCATGACCTCATCCAGTTCTCAATGACCTCATCCAGTTCACCATGACCTCATCCAGTTCTCTATGACCTCATCCAGTTAATCATGACCTCATCCAGTTCTCAATGACCTCATCCAGTTCACCATGACCTCATCCAGTTCACCATGACCTCATCCAGTTCACCATGACCTCATCCAGTTCACCATGACCTCATCCAGTTCTCTATGACCTCATCCAGTTCTCTATGACCTCATCCAGTTCTCTATGACTTTATCCATTTCTCTATGACCTCATCCAGTTCTCTATGACCTCATCCAGTTCTCTATGACCTCATTGCATAACCCTTGTTACTTTCTACCACCATACAAGCCCTGAACTGTTCATTAGATTCGTTTGTTTAGTCAATAAGCCTCGGTGAAACAAAAAGTTTGCACTTTGACCCGTCTAAGAGATTGAATTTAATTATGATAAGGACGTCAGTAATAATTGAAACCAGCTTATTATTATTATTAACAAGTCGAAACAACACATTTGCTGAATAAAACAAGGAATTTTTATTGTAAACAACAGTAATATGAAGCATATACGTTTACTAATTTATAAGTAAAATGAACTCTACCATCGATTGGACCTTGCAGCCTAGTTGTTAGAGCATCATAGTTCTGACCGAGGGGTGGTCAGTTTGATTCTCATTCAAGGCAAACCAGTCATGTCCTTGAGCAAAAAACTGAACTTCCCGACTAAGACTATAAATTTACGTGAGTAACGGCTGCCCCCCAGTCCATGGACAGACTTTAGAAGCTTTGTACAATAGCTGCGGCTGCAATTGGCTGTAGGCCGGGCCCAAAACAATACCAACGGGTGTCAATTCCATTTATTCTCTCGATTAACACAGTAGAAACACCTCGGGAGTATTTCAAATCCCTACTGCCTACTTCACGACAGCTCCCAAACCGAATGACCGGTTTTCGTGAAAGTCCACCATCTGAATCTAAATTTTCTGCCATTTAAGATGAAATAACCTTCAAAGCCCTTCGTGCCAGCATGGTCGAGATATTCAGCGGAGACCCTGGTGACATCGACAAGTATAAGCCTCTGTATAAGCCTTTATGGCGAATCCATATTGGTTCAAAATTAATTCTGGAAGTTGTTTCATCGGATAGAGCGCAAAATTTTAGCCCGTCTTCTGGATTTTCATGGTGATTGGCTGAGCATTTTGGGAGATTCAGAAAAATGAAAAATGAGTGTCGTCGAAATACCCCGTGGTGTTTCTACTGTTAACAACTATTAAAATGTTAATCGTGTGTTTGAAATGTTAGCTAAGAACAAATGAATAGAATGATTTAGCGCGAAAGCAGCGATCAGGAACAGAAGAAAGGTAAAGTAGGATATACGTGACATTCAACATTGAGGTCTCACCCATCTCCAAATATCAGCTTTGGCAAAGCGAGTGAAGAAAATAATTATGCTAGTCACGCGATGCCGTATTATTCAATGAAATCCATTGAAAATTCACCCCTGAGGCCTTGACTCTGCATCCGTACAGTCGGTCTTAACAATCTCCTATTTATTTCGCTGTGTATGCTCAGTTACCTGGTTGCTTTGCCGCTGGAAAGTGTCGGGAAATCAGGCCCGGAGATTAACCCGAGAGACTTGTCTGGGCATTCAAGACCTTCTAATTAGGCAGGGAGAAGGCGGCCGCTGATTGGCCCCTGTAATTGAGTTCAGTCTAGTTTTGCTCAATGTCACAATTTTCTCAATTGCTAGCTAATCCAGGGGATGCCGGGGTTGATCCCATCAATACGGAGCCTCGCATTGGAGAGTAATAATAATGGTCAGAGGATAGAGAAATAAGCATCATAGAAACGTAAGTTGAATCGCATCAGGCTAAACAAGAATGTCCTTCAGCACAACGTCTCTCCAGAAGTCTCCCTTCGCAATTCACTCATCTTCGCTCTCGTTGCTCAGCAGGGCCTCCTGAGCGCGCGGCTCGTCGTCGTCCTTCTCGGCTTCGGCCGGCTCCTCGTAGATGGTGGCTTCAACCAGAGCCTCCGTGGCGATGGCAGCCGGAACGGCGGCTGGCGCGGCTTTGACTCGGTCGGCATCATCCGGTGAGCCCGGCTCCCTGAAGTGCAGCGAGGCTGGGTGGGTGCGCGAGTGCAGCGAGTACATCTGGGCCCGCTCCGACCTGGCCCGAGTAGACTGCTCATCGGCAGAGCAGCGCAAGGTGACAATCAGGCGAAAGTAGGCCTTGAACTTGGAGCTGACCAGCACCAGGCAGATGGGATTGATGGCGCTATTAGCGAAGCCAAGCAGCGTGGCCAGCGGCAGCAGGGCCGTCACCAGCAAGCCGTCGCCATCGTTGATGGCACCGGCGGCGGCCGCGGCAGGCGGCGCAGTACCGTTGGATTTGCCATCAATTAGGTCCGGCTGCTTTCCCGGATAGCGCAGGTCGATCAGCAGGTTCACAATGTGGTAGGGCAGCCAGCAAATGGCGAAGGCCAGCAGCAGGGCCACCATCATGCGGCTGGCCCGCAAACGGCTCTGCCTGGCCGCCCGGGCGCTGCGCTGATTAGTGGCCGCGGCGGCACTGCCTTCAGCCAGGCGGGCGGTGGACACCACCAGGGACCGGCCCAGCTTGCAGTAGAACACGGTCATGGCGCTCAGCGGGATGATGTACAGTGCGAATAGGAGGAACAGCGTGTAGCCCGTCCGCCGACTCTGCGAGGCCTGCCAGTCCTCCACGCAGGAATGCACGGTGAACAGCCAGAAGACTTTTTGCTCCTTCTGGACGTAGGCCATCGGGGTGGGACTGCAGAGCAGCATGGAGAGCAGCCAGATGCCTGCTAGCCACAGGCACATTGTGCGGTTCGTGAGGGCGCCCTTAGCCGTCATCGGGAAGCGAATCAGCACGTACCGCTTGATGGACATGGAGGCCAAGGAGCAGATGGACACTGAGATTGACACGCCCTGAACAAATGGGGCCAGTTTGCAGAGGACGGCGCCGAATATCCAGCGCGAGTTGACGATGTTGTAGGCCGTCAGCGGCAGGCAGACCACAAAGACTAACACATCGCTGATGGCCAGATTCAGTAGGAATAGATTCGTCCGAGAGCGCATCGCGGGGAAGAGGGCCACGCTGAGGATGACCAGGCTGTTGCCGACAAAGCCGACGGTGAATAGGAGGCAGAACAGCAGCACGAGCGGCACTTTGACGTGCAGGCTCCGGCCCAGCATGCCTTTCTCGAGAAAGTCTCGGCAGAACTCCATGTTCTTCTGGGCGAGTTCCTCGGTGAGAGTGCACTGGTAGATACGGAGCAGGTCTTCTCCCACTGGACCAGTGAGATTCAGGTTAACCAGTGTAGCATTGCTGCTGCTGCTGCTGCTGGCCATGAAGCTAATAGTCTGCAGGAATTTATTATCGTTCTGTTGCAACCGGTAGTACCAACCGAAAAAGGCGACGCAGCACGACTCTACCTGCAATTTGGTTGGGTGGGTTGACGAGAAACTTTTAACCTTGTCACGTGATAACGTGATGCCGCAATGGTTTGAAGGTCATGGAATCTTGTGATGATCACGTGATGCCGCAATGGTTTAAAGGTCATGGAATCTTGTGATGATCACGTGATACCGCAATGGTTTAAAGGTCATGGAATCTTGTGATAATCACTTGATCCCGCAATGGTTTGAATGTCATGGAATCTTGTGATGATCACGTGATACCGCAATGGTTTGAATGTCATGGAATCTTGTGATGATCACGTGATACCGCAATAGTTTGAAGGTCATGGAATCTTGTGATGATCACGTGATACCGCAATAGTTTGAAGGTCATGGAATCTTGTGATGATCACGTGATACCGCAATAGTTTGAAGTTCATGGAATCTTGTGATGATCACGTGATGCCGCAATGGTTTGAAGTTCATGGAATCTTGTGATGATCACGTGATGCCGCAATGGTTTGAAGGTCATGGAATATTGTGATGATCACGTGTGATTTCGAAATTATTTACCGAGCCACTGAAAAATGTCTTAAGTTCAACATCAAAGTCGCGTTATCGCTACGGAAACATTCGTGGTAGTATAAGGCGACAACATCATTTATTTTACTTCTTAAGTGCTATTTTGCAATTTGCTACAAAAACAAGTAAGATAATCCCTTAAAAGTGTGTTTAGGTTGCTGATACCTCACGTTCCCCCTAGCTTCTGGAAGAAAAATGATAACAAAAACAGCTTCAAAATAGTTATTCCAGCTTCTAACAGCTTGGCTAGCAGACAATGTAAACAGACTGTACCCCCCTGTCTGGCAAAGTCACACACTTGAATTGCTGGACAAGGATCTGCTGTGGAGGACCCGCGTGCTCAAGTGCCCTGCTCATCGTCTGCTCTCCGGTTCTGTCCGGTATTTCCTGCTCACAGAAGTCGGCGCCTGCTTTGGAGTTCCCTCGATTCTTCCGTCAATCTTGAGAGCTGCCTCGACTCACGTGCGGGAAGGTGCCGACATACCTGCGGCATCAACTCAGAGGGATTCAGTAAATACGGGGTCAGACAGCTCAGACACAGTAGGGAATGACAGCTCACACACAGTAGGGAATGACACCTCACACACAGTAGGGAATGACAGCTCACACACAGTAAGGAATGACACCTCACACACAGTAGGGAATGACAGCTCACACGCAGTAGGGAATGACAGCTCACACACAGTAAGGAATGACACCTCACACACAGTAGGGAATGACAGCTCACACACAGTAGGGAATGACAGCTCACACACAGTAGGGAATGACAGCTCACACACAGTAGGGAATGACAGCTCACACACAGTAGGGAATGACAGCTCACACACAGTAGGGAATGACAGCTCACACACAGCAGGGATGGCGGTCATAGGACTGAAACAACAAGCCTCTCTAAAAATACTGAGAAATGTCTTGAAAATTACATCGCTAAATCCTTTTGTCACCCTTCACCTCCTGAAGCTGAGCTCTGAATTGTATTTCCTTCTGAGCCTCCCCACCCTCTCCCTCCTTCTCCCTTCGCCATGACGATGAGAAACAATCTGCAAGGCTGGCCATTCTCACAGCTCACAGTTGAGTTAATGAAGACTAACAAGGAGTGCTCACGTCTCAGCTCAAGTCCAGCCTCAAATCCTCAATTCCGGATCGATACTGAGCGGAGTCCCCATGAGCAGCAATGCTCCAGTTTCTTAGAATCCCATTGCTGTGGGTAATGAAAAATTTTCTCCCACTAAAAGCAGAACGAGTGAAAGGATAAAAGAAAATGGAAAGGGAAAGTGTGGCGGGCGGTCATATTTAGCTGCTCAAAGAGACAAAAGCTCCGAAGTGAAGAAAAGCCGCGCGGCGCCGGCTGATTCTTGGCGGACAAATTTCCTGTCAAAGCAGTTTTTTTTGTCTAAAAAGTCTGGCCCAAAGCAATCTGTGGGTTGTTGTTTGCCCCACTGGCCAAGTGTACTCAATCGCTTATGCTTTGCGCGGCCCTAACCACTGCGGAATTGGCCTAAGAAAAGTCAACAAATTTATTTGCCACTTCTGGGCGGCAGTTTTTTTGTTTCGGCGCAGGAAAATTTGAGTTTCTTTTAGAATACGCTCGTAGTAGCGTCTGCGTCTTGGGGGGGGGCAGGGCAGATGGCAAGTAAAAAAATCCCCACAGCAATGTCCCCTCTCTCTCTCCTTCTCCATATCGCAAGTGCATCCGAGCTCACATTTTATGAACTTCTTGCGTGAATTTAGGTAATTTCTAGCTCTTGTTGCTGTCTGCGATTTTCTGTTGCTGATTTTTCCTCTATTCAGTCAGGAAAAATCCCAAGGCAACTGTGCCTTCTTGTTTTGCCGGATTTCTAATGAAGCACTATTGAAAAATATTCCACCGGGTTTTAAATAGCTGACAAATCAAATTTGTGAAATTTTATTTTATAAGTACTTACAGATAGCAAACATGGGTAGGACTACGTAATTCATAATTTAGTATTTATAAATATCCTCATACGAGCGTAGATCCTATATTTCGATTTTGACTTCATAGATCTTACATATGAGATACAAACTCTGTATAACCTTTTGACAAAGTCAAATCCATGCCATAAGCTAATATCTTGTTGACTAATAAAAAATCTCAGTGATTAGTGAAACATCTCAGTCATTAGTGAAACATCTCAGTCATTAGTCCAACATCTCAGTCATTAGTCCAACATCTCAGTCATTAGTCCAACATCTCAGTCATTAGTCCAACATCTCAGTCATTAGTCCAACATCTCAGTCATTAGTCAAACATCTCAGTCATAGGCTAGACAGACTTCAGGCAAAGTGCTTTTTGCTATTGATTAAACGAATTTCAATTTCAAGCTGGATGGAGACCAGATTCTCTGATTGATCGATTAACTGACAATGTCTTCCAGCCGATAAATGTCTGGCGCTGATCTATCTCGTTGATCTGGCGCGAGAGCATGAGTCGACAGATCAAAAAGACAAAAAAGTTTTGAGTCAGTAAAATTTTCCGGTCACAAAACTCACCAAATCAGTTATTGAACAAAGGAGAGACTGGCTAAGATGGAGAGCAGTCTGAAGTTTGGATCAGTTTGGCAAACTGTGACAAATAGCCAAACTATCCGGCCTAGAAGTAGCCGCCAGAGAGTAACAGGGGAGAAGAGATTAAGAGTGACGGACTCAGGAGCCAATTGTGAGTCGTCTAGAAACTTGCTCCCAGGTCTGAGAGTCTCAAATCCCAAATCCCTTTCCCGCTGGGCTAGCTTTATCTATCGTTGAGCAGGTCGACTACATCCTATAGGCGCCTCCCCCTGGGATTTGGCTGTTGGTTGGAGACAAAGTTTTTGTGTGCGGCGGGAGGGGAATCGAGGGTTGTGTTGCGGATACTGGCGAATCTCCTAAGACTTTTGGGAAGTCAAAAGATAGAGAAAAAATACATTGCTATGCATTGCTAAGTAAAATTTGAAAAGTCTAATTTTTATATTACAGAAAGCCATTTAAAAAATGAAAATTTTATTCCTGATAAGCTGATACAGAGACAGGGGGTAATCAAAAGGAGAATGAGAAATAGCAATAATGAGACAGCTGGTAAGATAAGGAGACAGGTGAAGAGATAAGGAGACAGGTGGAGAGATAAAGAGACAGGTGGATAGATAAGGAGATAGGTAGATGGATATGGAGACAGGTGGAGAGATAATGAAACAGGCGGAGAGAAAAGGAGATAGGTGGAGAGATGATGAGACAGGTGGAGAGATTATGAGACAGGTGGAGAGATAAGGAGACAGGCGGAGAGATAAGGAGACAGGCGGAGAGATAAGGAGACAGGCGGAGAGATAAGGAGACAGGCGGAGAGATAAGGAGACAGGCGGAGAGATAAGGAGACAGGCGGAGAGATAAGGATACAGGTGAAGAGATAATGAGACAGGCGGAGAGATAAGGATACAGGTGAAGAGATAATGAGACAGGCGGAGAGATAAGGATACAGGTGGAGAGACAAAGAGACAGGTGGAGAGATAAGGGGACTGGTAGAGAGATAAGGAGACAGGTAGAGAGATAAGGAGACAGGCGGAGAGACAAAGAGACAGGTGGATAGATAAGGGGGCAGAAGGAGAGATAAGGAGACAAGGATCGGGATAGTGATATAGACAGAAAGGGAGACAACGAGACAGGGGAGAGACGGTTAGAGCGACATTGTCTCAATGCATCAACATAATCACTCACGATCGCAAAGCCAGTTAGCGCAAGTGCTGTTACTTAGCAGAACGATCTGCTTACTTTAATCTCTTATTGGAGTTAATTTCAGTGCCCTCTGTGGTGGCGTCTAAAAATGGTTGCTTCCTGAATAAGCGAAATACATTGTCAACTACAACTCAGTGTGGGAGAACGGGAATGGGTCGGGAAAGATGGGAAGGTAGGGTTGCGTAGAGATGAATTAGTTTCTGTTCTGCAGGGGCGAGAAAAAGTGGGAAGGAATGGGAAACGCAGATGGGAATCTTAGCTTGCTACTCACCTACGAGAAGAGCCGAATTGACCTGGGCTGTGATGTTCTTTATGGCATTGAGCAAACATACATATACGAGAAATCATGCCGTCAAACAGGATAAACAGAACTTGGACAGACAGACACCCAGGACAGACAGACACCCAGGACAGACAGACACCCAGGACAGACAGACACACAGGACAGACAGACACCCAGGACAGACAGACACCCAGGACAGACAGACACCCAGGACAGACAGGCACACAGGACAGACAGGCACCCAGGACAGACAGACACCCAGGACAGACAGAAACCCAGGACAGACAGGCACCCAAGGCAGACAGACACCCAGGACAGACAGAAACCCAGGACAGACAGACACCCAGGACAGACAGGCACCCAAGGCAGACAGACACCCAGGACAGACAGAAACCCAGGACAGACAGACACCCAGGACAGACAGGCACCCAAGGCAGACAGACACCCAGGACAGACAGAAACCCAGGACAGACAGACACCCAGGACAGACAGGCACCCAAGACAGACAGACACCCAGGACAGACAGGCACCCAGGACAGACAGACACCCAGGACAGACAGGCACCCAGGACAGACAGGCACCCAGGACAGACAGACACCCAGGACAGACAGGCACCCAGGACAGACAGACACCCAGGACAGACAGGCACCCAGGACAGACAGACACCCAGGACAGACAGACACCCAGGACAGACAGACACCCAGGACAGACAGGCACCCAGGACAGACAGACACCCAGGACAGACAGACACCCAGGACAGACAGGCACCCAGGACAGACAGACACCCAGGACAGACAGGCACCCAAGACAGACAGACACCCAGGACAGACAGAAACCCAGGACAGACGGGCACCCAAGAAAGACAGGCACCCAAGTGCCTGTGCTTTGAAGTGCTTTGAAAATAATAAATAGCTCGTACTTCAGCTGAATATTATTGTAATAGGAAAAATGTTTACGTAGAGAACTCGCAGGCCATAAACAAGAAGCCTTTTAGAGGGGAGCTATTGTAAAGACCAAACGGCCTGAGCTCATGCCACCGCTTATTGAATCAGAGCTACTCAGCCACCGGAACCAACGGCCAGATCCCGGATCGAATTCAGTGCCCCGGTAAAAAGCCGGTAGAAGTGGAAAATTCGCGTGTTCGCCAGAAGCAGGTGGGGCAAAAGGCTGGGAAGCCACTTGGTAATTGCTGCGATTCAGCAGATTGCGTTCTAGGAGCTGAGCCACATAGGTTGAGGGGGCCATAGTGACAGATAGGGAGACGGCGAACTGATCTTCCCATGCAGCCCACTGTGCTTTTCTTGGCTGGGCCGATTAAATTGTTAGTGTGAGCATGCCATAGAAGAAATACTGTACGAAATTGGCATAGGCATGGATTTAGGATTGGAAAATTGTAGACAAGCCAGGCAGTTTGTATTGGTGTACAAAATTCAGATGCATTACAGTTTGTACTAGTGTACACAGTTCAGGAGTGTGACAGAGAGTACTGGTGTACACAGTTCAGGAGTGTGACAGAGAGTACTGGTGTACACAATTCAGGAGTGTGACAGAGAGTACTGGTGTACACAATTCAGGAGTGTGACAGAGAGTACTGGTGTACACAATTCAGGAGTGTGACAGAGAGTACTGGTGTACACAATTCAGGAGTGTGACAGAGAGTACTGGTGTACACAGTTCAGGGTGTGACAGAGAGTACTGGTGTACACAATTCAGGAGTGTGACAGAGAGTACTGGTGTACACAGTTTCAGGTGTGTGACAGAGAGTACTGGTGTACACAGTTCAGGAGTGTGACAGAGAGTACTGGTGTACACAGTTCAGGGTGTGACAGAGAGTACTGGTGTACACAGTTCAGGGTGTGACAGAGAGTACTGGTGTACACAGTTCAGGGTGTGACAGAGAGTACTGGTGTACACAGTTCAGGAGTGTGACAGAGAGTACTGGTGTACACAGTTCAGGTGTGTGACAGAGAGTACTGGTGTACACAGTTCAGGAGTGTGACAGAGAGTACTGGTGTACACAGTTCAGGAGTGTGACAGAGAGTACTGGTGTACACAGTTCAGGAGTGTGACAGAGAGTACTGGTGTACACAGTTCAGGAGTGTGACAGAGAGTACTGGTGTACACAGTTCAGGAGTGTGACAGAGAGTACTATTGTACACAGTTCAGGAGTGTGACAGAGAGTACTGGTGTACACAATTCAGGAGTGTGACAGAGAGTACTGGTGTACACAGTTCAGGAGTGTGACAGAGAGTACTGGTGTACACAGTTCAGGGTGTGACAGAGAGTACTGGTGTACACAGTTCAGGAGTGTGACAGAGAGTACTGGTGTACACAGTTCAGGAGTGTGACAGAGAGTACTAGTGTACACAGTTCAGGAGTGTGACAGAGAGTACTGGTGTACACAGTTCAGGAGTGTGACAGAGAGTACTGGTGTACACAGTTCAGGAGTGTGACAGAGAGTACTAGTGTACACAGTTCAGGGTGTGACAGAGAGTACTGGTGTACACAGTTCAGGAGTGTGACAGAGAGTACTGGTGTACACAGTTCAGGAGTGTGACAGAGAGTACTGGTGTACACAGTTCAGGAGTGTGACAGAGAGTACTGGTGTACACAGTTCAGGAGTGTGACAGAGAGTACTGGTGTACACAGTTCAGGAGTGTGACAGAGAGTACTAGTGTACACAGTTCAGGGTGTGACAGAGAGTACTGGTGTACACAGTTCAGGAGTGTGACAGAGAGTACTGGTGTACACAGTTCAGGAGTGTGACAGAGAGTACTGGTGTACACAGTTCAGGAGTGTGACAGAGAGTACTGGTGTACACAGTTCAGGAGTGTGACAGAGAGTACTGGTGTACACAATTCAGGTGTGTGAAGTTTGTATTGGTGTACACAATTCAGGTGTGTGAAGTTTGTACTGGTGTACACAATTCAGGTGTGTGAAGTTTGTATTGGTGTACACAATTCCGGTGTGTGAAGTCTGTACTGGTGTACACAATTCGTGGGGTGTGAAATTTGTATTGGTGTACACAATTCAGTTGTATTACAGTTTGTACTGGTGTACACAATTCAGTTGTATTACAGTCTGTACTGGTGTACACAGCTCAGGTGTAATACAGTCTGTACTGGTGTAATTAATTACCTATTCTGAAAGAATCTATCATTTACAATCTGTTGAATGTTTAGATTCTTTTTCGCAAAGTAAAAAGTTTTACGACTTCACACCCCTAACATACTACTGATTTTCAACACAACATACCGCTCAATTTGTGCGCGAAAGAAAACATAACCCTTCAAAGGCGTAATTACAAAAAAATTGTAGATCAACTTTGAAACTTACCATACTTAACTTTGGCGCCGTTGAATTCATGACAGACGAAAGTCCGTTGGCTGAGTAAAATGGAAAATTTCGGGTTCATAAAATGTATTAGGAAGGGCTGATAAAATGGATTAGGAGAGGCTGATAAAATGGATTAGGAGAGGCTGATAAAATGAATTAAGAGAGGGTGATAAAATGGATTAGGACAGGGCTGATAAAATGGATTAGGAGAGGCTGATAAAATGGATTAGGAGAGGCTGATAAAATGGATTAGGAGAGGCTGATAAAATGGATTAGGAGAGGCTGATAAAATGAATTAGGAGAGGCTGATAAAATTGATTAGGAGAGGCTGATAAAATGGATTAGGAGAGGCTGATAAAATGGATTAGGAGAGGCTGATAAAATGGATTAGGAGAGGCTGATAAAATGGATTAGGAGAGGCTGATAAAATGGATTAGGAGAGGCTGATAAAATGGATTAGGAGAGGCTGATAAAATGGATTAGGAGAGGCTGATAAAATTGATTAGGAGAGGCTGATAAAATGGATTAGGAGAGGCTGATAAATTGATTAGGAGAGGCTGATAAAATGGATTTGGAGAGGCTGATAAAATTGATTAGGAGAGGCTGATAAAATGAATTAGGAGAGGGTGATAAAATGGATTAGGAGAGGCTGATAAAATGGATTAGGAGAGGGTAATAAATTTGTTTTAGGACAGGGCTGATAAAATGGATTAGGAGAGGCTGATAAAATGGATTAGGAGAGGGTGATAAAATGGATTAGGAGAGGCTGATAAAATGGATTAGGAGAGGGTAATAAATTTGTTTTAGGACAGGGCTGATAAAATGGATTAGGAGAGGCTGATAAAATGGATTAGGAGAGGCTGATAAAATTGATTAGGAGAGGCTGATAAAATGGATTAGGAGAGGCTGATAAAATGGATTAGGAGAGGCTGATAAAATGGATTAGGAGAGGCTGATAAAATGGATTAGGAGAGGCTGATAAAATGGATTAGGAGAGGCTGATAAAATTGATTAGGAGAGGCTGATAAAATGGATTAGGAGAGGCTGATAAAATTGATTAGGAGAGGCTGATAAAATGGATTAGGAGAGGCTGATAAAATGGATTAGGAGAGGCTGATAAAATTGATTAGGAGAGGCTGATAAAATTGATTAGGAGAGGCTGATAAAATGGATTAGGAGAGGCTGATAAAATGGATTAGGAGAGGCTGATAGAATGGGTTAGGAGAGGCTGATAAAATTGATTAGGAGAGGCTGATAAAATGGATTAGGAGAGGCTGATAAAATTGATTAGGAGAGGGTAATAAATTTGTTTTAGGACAGGGCTGATAAAATGGATTAGGAGAGGCTGATAAAATGGATTAGGAGAGGCTGATAAAATGGATTAGGAGAGGCTGATAAAATGGATTAGGAGAGGCTGATAAAATGGATTAGGAGAGGCTGATAAAATGGATTAGGAGAGGCTGATAAAATGAATTAGGAGAGGCTGATAAAATTGATTAGGAGAGGCTGATAAAATGGATTAGGAGAGGCTGATAAAATGGATTAGGAGAGGCTGATAAAATGGATTAGGAGAGGCTGATAAAATTGATTAGGAGAGGCTGATAAAATGAATTAGGAGAGGCTGATAAAATGATTAGGAGAGGCTGATAAAATGGATTAGGAGAGGCTGATAAAATGGATTAGGAGAGGCTGATAAAATTGATTAGGAGAGGCTGATAAAATGGATTAGGAGAGGCTGATAAAATGGATTAGGAGAGGCTGATAAAATGGATTAGGAGAGGCTGATAAAATGGATTAGGAGAGGCTGATAAAATTGATTAGGAGAGGCTGATAAAATGAATTAGGAGAGGGTGATAAAATGGATTAGGAGAGGCTGATAAAATGGATTAGGAGAGGGGTCAAGAGGGGGATAGGAGAGTTATTTCTAAAGGAATTATTAGTAAAAAGTGCGAGATATAGTCGTTCATTCCTGTCTATTTGCGCACTCACCGATCACTCAATGAACTCACCGATCAGCGCTATAAATAGTATAACTTCCTTTTAGCAACAATAGCAGAATAGAACTGACCATGCGTTTTCAGCAATGTTTAAAAAGCTTCTGGCATTAAACTGCTGCAGAAAGGCAGCTAATGTATACACTGGAGAGATAGGGGGTGAAGACACAGCATTTCGGGGTTGCCGCCATTTCAACTTCCTACGAGGACACTGACAGTTTTCACTTGCACAGTTGAATCTTGTGATTTCTCTGTTACGCGTTCGATCAATGACAGATCGATGACCAGGGCATGCGCTCTGCACTTCTGGCCCCAGTGCGAGGACGACATTTTGAGTTCTTTGCGTGTTTCACTGCTCGACGAGCTCAGTTGGGGTGTTTGTTCTTTTAGTAAATATCCGAAATTGACGACTTCCCGAGTAACGGTTGAAATGTGCCTGCTCTCGCCCGTCTCGGCTCTGATGAGCAGGGCATTTTTCGTCAGAGCTACTGTCATCAGTTTACTGCAAGTCAATAATTTATTTCAGCAACTCGACTGCCTAGTAGCTGGTCAAAGCGCAATGATAAACTTGAGAGCCGAAACATTAAAGCTGATATTGGTGTGCATCGCTGTCCTTGCAATTGCTGCCTAATTTAAGAAAATAATGTGCAACGAGATGTCTTATTGACCTACTTATGTCAGTAGTTAGCTGCCATAAAATAATGCAGACTGTTGACTCATTAAGAACTCAAACAAGTTTTTTCAAAGATTGGGCTCTCAATCACTGGGTAATAATAAGAATAATTGCGGGAGGGCTGCGGGCAATGGCACATCATTTGGTGACACTAGACCCGCAGCCAGCGAGGAGGCAATTCTGCCCATTTCGCTGATTCCTGTGCACACACGCACACAGATACTGTACGCAGGCACGCGCTCACACAGGTGTGTACATCTGCCCTGACTTTCTCAGATGAAGCAGTGAACACTTTCCCTGTGCCTTGGAGGCTGGCCCTCAAGGGTGTAAATTGCACGACAAGCCCCCAAGCCTTCTCTCCGCGGCTGCGCCCCAGACTCGATCACTGACAATGAGAATGGACTCACGGGTCAGAGACTCGATCACTGACTATGAGAATAGACTCACGGGTCAGAGACTCGATCACTGGAATATGAGAATGGACTCACGAGTCAGAGACTCGATCACTGACTATGAGAATGGACTCACGGGTCAGAGACTCGATCACTGGAATATGAGAATGGACTCACGGGTCAGAGACTCGATCACTGACAATGAGAATGGACTCACAGGTCAGAGACTCGATCACTGACAATGAGAATGGACTCACAGGTCAGAGACTCGATCACTGACAATGAGAATGGACTCACGGGTCAGAGACTCGATCACTGACTATGAGAATGGACTCACGGGTCAGAGACTCGATCACTGGAATATGAGAATGGACTCACGAGTCAGAGACTCAATCACTGACTATGAGAATGGACTCACGAGTCAGAGACTCGATCACTGACTATGAGAATGGACTCACGGGTCAGAGACTCGATCACTGGAATATGAGAATGGACTCACGGGTCAGAGACTCGATCACTGACTATGAGAATGGACTCACGGGTCAGAGACTCAATCACTGATGTATGAGAATGGACTCACGGGTCAGAGACTCGATCACTGACTATGAGAATGGACTCACGGGTCAGAGACTCGATCACTGGTGTATGAGAATGGACTCACGGGTCAGAGACTCGATCACTGACTATGAGAATGGACTCACGGGTCAGAGACTCGATCACTGACAATGAGAATGGACTCACAGGTCAGAGACTCGATCACTGACTATGAGAATGGACTCACGGGTCAGAGACTCGATCACTGGTGTATGAGAATGGACTCACGGGTCAGAGACTCGATCACTGGTGTATGAGAATGGACTCACGGGTCAGAGACTCGATCACTGACTATGAGAATGGACTCACGGGTCAGAGACTCGATCACTGGAATATGAGAATGGACTCACGGGTCAGAGACTCGATCACTGGAATATGAGAATGGACTCAGGAGTCAGAGACTCGATCACTGACTATGAGAATGGACTCACGGGTCAGAGACTCGATCACTGACTATGAGAATGGACTCACGGGTCAGAGACTCGATCACTGGAATATGAGAATGGACTCACGAGTCAGAGACTCGATCACTGACTATGAGAATGGACTCACGGGTCAGAGACTCGATCACTGGAATATGAGAATGGACTCACGGGTCAGAGACTCGATCACTGACAATGAGAATGGACTCACAGGTCAGAGACTCGATCACTGACAATGAGAATGGACTCACAGGTCAGAGACTCGATCACTGACAATGAGAATGGACTCACGGGTCAGAGACTCGATCACTGACTATGAGAATGGACTCACGGGTCAGAGACTCGATCACTGGAATATGAGAATGGACTCACGAGTCAGAGACTCAATCACTGACTATGAGAATGGACTCACGAGTCAGAGACTCGATCACTGACTATGAGAATGGACTCACGGGTCAGAGACTCGATCACTGGAATATGAGAATGGACTCACGGGTCAGAGACTCGATCACTGACTATGAGAATGGACTCACGAGTCAGAGACTCGATCACTGACTATGAGAATGGACTCACGGGTCAGAGACTCGATCACTGGAATATGAGAATGGACTCACGGGTCAGAGACTCAATCACTGATGTATGAGAATGGACTCACGGGTCAGAGACTCGATCACTGACTATGAGAATGGACTCACGGGTCAGAGACTCAATCACTGATGTATGAGAATGGACTCACGGGTCAGAGACTCGATCACTGACTATGAGAATGGACTCACGGGTCAGAGACTCGATCACTGGTGTATGAGAATGGACTCACGGGTCAGAGACTCGATCACTGACTATGAGAATGGACTCACGGGTCAGAGACTCGATCACTGACTATGAGAATGGACTCACGGGTCAGAGACTCGATCACTGGTGTATGAGAATAGACTCACGGGTCAGAGACTCGATCACTGATTATAGGAATGGACTCACGGGTCAGAGACTCAATCACTAGAATATGAGAATGGACTCATGAGTCAGAGACTCAATCACTGGAATATGAGAATGGACTCACGGGTCAGAGACTCGATCACTGACTATGAAAATGGACTCACGGGTCAGAGACTCAATCACTGGAATATGAGAATGGACTCACGAGTCAGAGACTCAATTACTGACTATGAGAATGGACTCACGGGTCAGTGACCCTGTCTCCAGAATGAGTGAAGTGACCCATCAAACAGAGACTCACAGGGTCTCAAGGAATCGAATAGTTGATCAAAGCGAGCCTCGCCCTTAACAGTCCTCCGTCCAATGCAAACATAAAAGGCACAGCCGCTTGGACTGCATGGCTGCGCTTCAATGTTTAAATGGCAGTTTGGCAGGAAAACTGTTAAAGATGATGGCTTTGTCGCTTGTGCGTCAGTTTTCACAAAGTAAATCGATAAAGGTATCTCACATACCAGAATGTGTTCTAGCGCCAGATTGTATGTCATATTTAAGCGGACCATTTGTGCAAAAAATTGCATACATCCAGCTATTTTATAAGGCTAGTTGACTACACCAATTTGTGTCATCCAATAAGATTACAGGGCTAATAGAATAGTCGAGAGAGACACAGAGACATTGGTAGGGGGTGCAGCGACATGCGATTACTCAGTTCACAAAGTTTCTGATTCACATTTTCTGGTATTTCGTTGTTTTGCAGATTCGCTAAGGAGGCTTCGTATGGGAGGATCTTGACTCGGGGAATAACTAGAGCTAGTACTAGCTGCGGTAATATGTCTGAATGCGGGGCTTCCCACCCTGAAGACCCAGCCCCACCCATTGCCTCTCCCCCCAAGCCCTGGATTCGAGCAGCCAACCCATGGCCAGACGATCTCACACTGTTTCGCCTTGCCTATTTTTCTTATCCCATTGGGAGGGGTTTGGGCAATGCGATCGGGGAGGTGGGGTGGGTTGGTGAGTTGGCGTAAGATTAGCATTTTTCCGATCCCACTAGTTTGCAATGAGTCTAGCTTTGGTGCAGTTACCCCCCACACGCTCCAATGGCAATAAAGCTCTCGGACTGCTCAGGGAGTTTGAGCATTCGTATCCTAAAAAACGAGAGCAGAGTTGGGCACGTCTTCGCTATACAGTCCACTGGAAGTCACTTCCGGACAGCTTCCGGTTTTCATTTTCTCATCTGACTAGTGGATGCGGCAAATATAATGTAGTTTCTTATCTTCCTTGTGCTTTATGCCATTGCTGTTGTAGTAGGAAGGCCTATTGAAATCAGTTCTAGGATAAAAGAAGGAGCAGGGAGAGAAGGAAGGCCAGTGTGAGGGAGAGAAGGAAGGCCAGTGAGGGAGAAGGAAGGCCAGTGTGAGGGAGAGAAGGAAGGCCAGTGAGGGAGAGAAGGAAGGCCAGTGAGGGAGAGAAGGAAGGCCAGTGTGAGGGAGAGAAGGAAGGCCAGTGTGAGGGAGAGAAGGAAGGCCAGTGAGGGAGAGAAGGAAGGCCAGTGAGGGAGAGAAGGAAGGCCAGTGTGAGGGAGAGAAGGAAGGCCAGTGAGGGAGAGAAGGAAGGCCAGTGTGAGGGAGAGAAGGAAGGCCAGTGAGGGAGAGAAGGAAGGCCAGTGTGAGGGAGAGAAGGAAGGCCAGTGTGAGGGAGAGAAGGAAGGCCAGTGTGAGGGAGAGAAGGAAGGCCTGTGAGGGAGAGAAGGAAGGCCAGTGAGGGAGAGAAGGAAGGCCAGTGAGGGAGAGAAGGAAGGCCAGTGAGGGAGAGAAGGAAGGTCAGTGTGAGGGAGAGAAGGAAGGCCAGTGAGGGAGAGAAGGAAGGCCAGTGTGAGGGAGAGAAGGAAGGCCAGTGAGGGAGAGAAGGAAGGCCAGTGTGAGGGAGAGAAGGAAGGCCAGTGAGGGAGAGAAGGAAGGCCAGTGAGGGAGAGAAGGAAGGCCAGTGAGGGAGAGAAGGAAGGCCAGTGAGGGAGAAGGAAGGCCAGTGTGAGGGAGAGAAGAAAGGCCAGTGAGGGAGAAGGAAGGCCAGTGTGAGGGAGAGAAGGAAGGCCAGTGTGAGGGAGAGAAGGAAGGCCAGTGTGAGGGAGAGAAGGAAGGCCAGTGTGAGGGAGAGAAGGAAGGCCAGTGTGAGGGAGAGAAGGAAGGTCAGTGTGAGGGAGAGAAGGAAGGCCAGTGTGAGGGAGAGAAGGAAGGCCAGTGAGGGAGAGAAGGAAGGCCAGTGAGGGAGAAGGAAGGCCAGTGTGAGGGAGAGAAGGAAGGCCAGTGTGAGGGAGAGAAGGAAGGCCAGTGTGAGGGAGAGAAGGAAGGCCAGTGTGAGGGAGAGAAGGAAGGCCAGTGTGAGGGAGAGAAGGAAGGCCAGTTAGGGAGAGAAGGAAAGCAAGAAGGGGCAGGATGCAGGAGAGCTCTAATGTGCCTGAGAAATGCTAGCAGACATGAGCAAACACAAAGGGGCATACAAGGCAAATAGACATGTATCTATAAAATGTAGATAAGCCAGTGAGTGGGCCGGTAATTTGGTGTAACTCAACTCTCAGCATTGGGCTTTATGGATAGTTATGGACATTGGGAGGTTGGGGTTGGTGTCTGCGATGAGTTAGCGATGCGCCCCAGACCAAGTTGTAATGGGATACCAGACACAAACTGACTGCATGGAGGAGACCTCGCCGACAGATTAGATTTCCTGCAGCCCTACCACTGAGACCGCCTCCCAATTAATTATCGGCGATCAAGCGCCACACCCCTGTCTATTAACATGAATTCATTCCCACCTAATTCGCTTGCACAAGTGTATATAATGATATCTGTATCACTTTCTCTCACCTGTAAGGCATTCAGTGATACCGCGGCTTTGAGGCGAGGAGGTTGGCGTGTTCGCTGGTGTCACCTGACACAACACTGTGTCAGGTGTCTATTAGGCGACCAAGGGGGGTGGTTGGACTGTGGGAAAAGCCTACACAAAGATGATGATTGTTGCGTGCTCACCTGGATAGTCATTTAGCTGGGTAAATTGCGTTTAATTCTGATTCTGACATGAGTTTCTCATGCTATGTGCTGTGGAGAGAAAACTGGCCAATATGCTATTGATCACATCGAAGGCGTGACAATGCATTTTTATGCTCTTACTCGACTAACAAACTGTAGGTAATAAAAAATATAATTGTTATAGTTACAATACTCTTTTGCAACAGCTGCATTAACGACACTGAAAGCTTGTGACGAAACAATATTGAGCTGTACAGAGGACTAGCTACGAACAGTTCTCAAGGAATGCTAATGGAAGGAATGTAGCTGGAAGGAATGTAGCTGGAAGGAATGTAGCTGGAAGGAATGTAGCTGGAAGGAATGTAGCTGGAAGGAATGTAGCTGGAAGAAATGTAGCTGGAAGAAATGTAGCTGCAAGGAATGTAGCTGGAAGGAATGTAGCTGGAAGGAATGTAGCTGGAAGGAAAGTAGCTGGAAGGAAAGTAGCTGGAAGGAATGTAGCTGGAGGGAATGTTGCTGCAAGGAATGTAGCTGGAAGGAATGTAGCTGGAAGGAATGTAGCTGGAAGGAAAGTAGCTGGAAGGAAAGTAGCTGGAAGGAAAGTAGCTGGAAGGAAAGTAGCTGGAAGGAATGGAGCTTGAAGGAATGTAGCTGGAAGGAAAGTAGCTGGAAGGAAAGTAGCTGGAAGGACAGAAGCTTGAAGGAAAGTAGCTGGAAGGAATGGAGCTGGAAGGAATGTTGCTGCAAGGAATGTAGCTGGAAGGAATGTAGCTGGAAGGAATGTAGCTGGAAGGAATGTAGCTGGAAGGAATGTAGCTGCAAGGAATGTAGCTGGAAGGAATGGAGCTTGAAGGAATGTAGCTGGAAGGAAAGTAGCTGGAAGGAAAGTAGCTGGAAGGACAGTAGCTTGAAGGAAAGTAGCTGGAAGGAATGAAGCTGGAAGGAATGTTGCTGCAAGGAATGTAGCTGGAAGGAATGTAGCTGGAAGGAATGTAGCTGGAAGGAATGTAGCTGGAAGGAATGTAGCTGCAAGGAATGTAGCTGGAAGGAATGTAGCTGGAAGGAATGTAGCTGGAAGGAATGTAGCTGGAAGAAATGTAGCTGGAAGGAATGTAGCTGGAAGGAATGTAGCTGGAAGGAAAGTAGCTGGAAGGAATGTAGCTGCAAGGAATGTAGCTGGAAGGAAAGTAGCTGGAAGGAATGTAGCTGGAAGGAATGTAGCTGGAAGGAATGTAGCTGGAAGGAATGTAGCTGGAAGGAATGTAGCTGGAAGGAATGTAGCTGGAAGAAATGTAGCTGGAAGAAATGTAGCTGGAAGGAATGTAGCTGGAAGGAAAGTAGCTGAAAGGAATGTAGCTGGAAGGAATGTAGCTGGAAGGAATGTAGCTGGAAGAAATGTAGCTGGAAGAAATGTAGCTGGAAGGAATGTAGCTGGAAGGAAAGTAGCTGGAAGGAATGTAGCTGGAAGAAATGTAGCTGGAAGGAATGTAGCTGGAAGGAAAGTAGCTGGAAGGAATGTAGCTGGAAGGAATGTAGCTGCAAGGAATGTAGCTGGAAGGAATGTAGCTGGAAGGAATGTAGCTGGAAGGAATGTAGCTGGAAGAAATGTAGCTGGAAGAAATGTAGCTGGAAGGAAATTAGCTGGAAGGAATGTTGCTGGAAGGAATGTAGCTGGAAGGAATGTAGCTGGAAGGAATGTAGCTGGAAGGAAAGTAGCTGGAAGGAATGTAGCTGCAAGGAATGTAGCTGGAAGGAAAGTAGCTGGAAGGAATGTAGCTGGAAGGAATGTAGCTGCAAGGAATGTAGCTGGAAGAAATGTAGCTGGAAGGAATGTAGCTGGAAGGAATGTAGCTGGAAGGAATGTAGCTGGAAGGAATGTAGCTGGAAGGAATGTAGCTGGAAGGAATGTAGCTGCAAGGAATGTAGCTGGAAGGAAAGTAGCTGGAAGGAATGTAGCTGGAAGGAATGTAGCTGGAAGAAATGTAGCTGGAAGGAAAGTAGCTGGAAGGAATGTAGCTGGAAGGAATGTAGCTGGAAGGAAAGTAGCTGGAAGGAATGGAGCTGGAAAGAATGTAGCTGGAAGGAAAGTAGCTGGAAGGAATGTAGCTGGAAGGAATGTAGCTGAAAGGAATGTAGCTGGAAGGAATGTAGCTGGAAGGAATGTAGCTGGAAGGAATGTAGCTGGAAGGAATGTAGCTGGAAGGAATGTAGCTGGAAGAAATGTAGCTGGAAGGAATGTAGCTGGAAGGAATGTAGCTGGAAGGAAAGTAGCTGGAAGGAATGTAGCTGCAAGGAATGTAGCTGGAAGGAAAGTAGCTGGAAGGAATGTAGCTGGAAGGAATGTAGCTGGAAGGAATGTAGCTGGAAGGAATGTGGCTGGAAGAAATGTAGCTGGAAGAAATGTAGCTGGAAGGAATGTAGCTGGAAGGAAAGTAGCTGGAAGGAATGTAGCTGGAAGAAATGTAGCTGGAAGGAATGTAGCTGGAAGGAAAGTAGCTGGAAGGAATGTAGCTGGAAGGAATGTAGCTGGAAGGAATGTAGCTGGAAGGAATGTAGCTGGAAGGAATGTAGCTGGAAGAAATGTAGCTGGAAGGAATGTAGCTGAAAGGAATGTAGCTGGAAGGAATGTTGCTGGAAGGAATGTAGCTGGAAGGAATGTAGCTGGAAGGAATGTAGCTGGAAGGAAAGTAGCTGGAAGGAATGTAGCTGGAAGGAATGTAGCTGGAAGGAATGTAGCTGGAAGGAATGTAGCTGGAAGGAATGTAGCTGGAAGGAATGTAGCTGGAAGAAATGTAGCTGGAAGAAATGTAGCTGGAAGGAATGTAGCTGGAAGGAATGTAGCTGGAAGGAAAGTAGCTGGAAGGAATGTAGCTGGAAGAAATGTAGCTGGAAGGAATGTAGCTGGAAGGAAAGTAGCTGGAAGGAATGTAGCTGGAAGGAATGTAGCTGGAAGGAATGTAGCTGGAAGGACAGTAGCTGGAAGGAAAGTAGCTGGAAGGAATGGAGCTGGAAGGAATGTTGCTGCAAGGAATGTAGCTGGAAGGAAAGTAGCTGGAAGGAATGTAGCTGGAAGGAAAGTAGCTGGAAGGAAAGTAGCTGGAAGGAAAGTAGCTGGAAGGAAAGTAGCTGGAAGGAAAGTAGCTGGAAGGAATGGAACTTGAAGGAATGTAGCTGGAAGGAAAGTAGCTGGAAGGAAAGTAGCTGGAAGGACAGTAGCTTGAAGGAAAGTAGCTGGAAGGAATGGAGCTGGAAGGAATGTTGCTGCAAGGAATGTAGCTGGAAGGAATGTAGCTGGAAGGAATGTAGCTGGAAGGAATGTAGCTGGAAGGAATGTAGCTGCAAGGAATGTAGCTGGAAGGAATGTAGCTGGAAGGAATGTAGCTGGAAGGAATGTAGCTGGAAGAAATGTAGCTGGAAGGAATGTAGCTGGAAGGAATGTAGCTGGAAGAAATGTAGCTGAAAGGAAATTAGCTGGAAGGAATGTTGCTGGAAGGAATGTAGCTGGAAGGAATGTAGCTGGAAGGAATGTAGCTGGAAGGAAAGTAGCTGGAAGGAATGTAGCTGCAAGGAATGTAGCTGGAAGGAATGTAGCTGGAAGAAATGTAGCTGGAAGAAATGTAGCTGGAAGGAATGTAGCTGGAAGGAAAGTAGCTGGAAGGAATGTAGCTGGAAGAAATGTAGCTGGAAGGAATGTAGCTGGAAGGAAAGTAGCTGGAAGGAATGTAGCTGGAAGGAATGTAGCTGCAAGGAATGTAGCTGGAAGGAATGTAGCTGGAAGGAATGTAGCTGGAAGGAATGTAGCTGGAAGAAATGTAGCTGGAAGAAATGTAGCTGGAAGGAAATTAGCTGGAAGGAATGTTGCTGGAAGGAATGTAGCTGGAAGGAATGTAGCTGGAAGGAATGTAGCTGGAAGGAAAGTAGCTGGAAGGAATGTAGCTGCAAGGAATGTAGCTGGAAGGAAAGTAGCTGGAAGGAATGTAGCTGGAAGGAATGTAGCTGCAAGGAATGTAGCTGGAAGAAATGTAGCTGGAAGGAATGTAGCTGGAAGGAATGTAGCTGGAAGGAATGTAGCTGGAAGGAATGTAGCTGGAAGGAATGTAGCTGGAAGGAATGTAGCTGCAAGGAATGTAGCTGGAAGGAAAGTAGCTGGAAGGAATGTAGCTGGAAGGAATGTAGCTGGAAGAAATGTAGCTGGAAGGAAAGTAGCTGGAAGGAATGTAGCTGGAAGGAATGTAGCTGGAAGGAAAGTAGCTGGAAGGAATGGAGCTGGAAAGAATGTAGCTGGAAGGAAAGTAGCTGGAAGGAATGTAGCTGGAAGGAATGTAGCTGAAAGGAATGTAGCTGGAAGGAATGTAGCTGGAAGGAATGTAGCTGGAAGGAATGTAGCTGGAAGGAATGTAGCTGGAAGGAATGTAGCTGGAAGAAATGTAGCTGGAAGGAATGTAGCTGGAAGGAATGTAGCTGGAAGGAATGTAGCTGGAAGGAATGTAGCTGCAAGGAATGTAGCTGGAAGGAAAGTAGCTGGAAGGAATGTAGCTGGAAGGAATGTAGCTGGAAGGAATGTAGCTGGAAGGAATGTGGCTGGAAGAAATGTAGCTGGAAGAAATGTAGCTGGAAGGAATGTAGCTGGAAGGAAAGTAGCTGGAAGGAATGTAGCTGGAAGAAATGTAGCTGGAAGGAATGTAGCTGGAAGGAAAGTAGCTGGAAGGAATGTAGCTGGAAGGAATGTAGCTGCAAGGAATGTAGCTGGAAGGAATGTAGCTGGAAGGAATGTAGCTGGAAGGAATGTAGCTGGAAGAAATGTAGCTGGAAGAAATGTAGCTGGAAGGAAATTAGCTGGAAGGAATGTTGCTGGAAGGAATGTAGCTGGAAGGAATGTAGCTGGAAGGAATGTAGCTGGAAGGAAAGTAGCTGGAAGGAATGTAGCTGCAAGGAATGTAGCTGGAAGGAAAGTAGCTGGAAGGAATGTAGCTGGAAGGAATGTAGCTGCAAGGAATGTAGCTGGAAGAAATGTAGCTGGAAGGAATGTAGCTGGAAGGAATGTAGCTGGAAGGAATGTAGCTGGAAGGAATGTAGCTGGAAGGAATGTAGCTGGAAGGAATGTAGCTGCAAGGAATGTAGCTGGAAGGAAAGTAGCTGGAAGGAATGTAGCTGGAAGGAATGTAGCTGGAAGAAATGTAGCTGGAAGGAAAGTAGCTGGAAGGAATGTAGCTGGAAGGAATGTAGCTGGAAGGAAAGTAGCTGGAAGGAATGGAGCTGGAAAGAATGTAGCTGGAAGGAAAGTAGCTGGAAGGAATGTAGCTGGAAGGAATGTAGCTGAAAGGAATGTAGCTGGAAGGAATGTAGCTGGAAGGAATGTAGCTGGAAGGAATGTAGCTGGAAGGAATGTAGCTGGAAGGAATGTAGCTGGAAGAAATGTAGCTGGAAGGAATGTAGCTGGAAGGAATGTAGCTGGAAGGAAAGTAGCTGGAAGGAATGTAGCTGCAAGGAATGTAGCTGGAAGGAAAGTAGCTGGAAGGAATGTAGCTGGAAGGAATGTAGCTGGAAGGAATGTAGCTGGAAGGAATGTGGCTGGAAGAAATGTAGCTGGAAGAAATGTAGCTGGAAGGAATGTAGCTGGAAGGAAAGTAGCTGGAAGGAATGTAGCTGGAAGAAATGTAGCTGGAAGGAATGTAGCTGGAAGGAAAGTAGCTGGAAGGAATGTAGCTGGAAGGAATGTAGCTGGAAGGAATGTAGCTGGAAGGAATGTAGCTGGAAGGAATGTAGCTGGAAGAAATGTAGCTGGAAGGAATGTAGCTGAAAGGAATGTAGCTGGAAGGAATGTTGCTGGAAGGAATGTAGCTGGAAGGAATGTAGCTGGAAGGAATGTAGCTGGAAGGAAAGTAGCTGGAAGGAATGTAGCTGGAAGGAATGTAGCTGGAAGGAATGTAGCTGGAAGGAATGTAGCTGGAAGGAATGTAGCTGGAAGGAATGTAGCTGGAAGAAATGTAGCTGGAAGAAATGTAGCTGGAAGGAATGTAGCTGGAAGGAATGTAGCTGGAAGGAAAGTAGCTGGAAGGAATGTAGCTGGAAGAAATGTAGCTGGAAGGAATGTAGCTGGAAGGAAAGTAGCTGGAAGGAATGTAGCTGGAAGGAATGTAGCTGGAAGGAATGTAGCTGGAAGGACAGTAGCTGGAAGGAAAGTAGCTGGAAGGAATGGAGCTGGAAGGAATGTTGCTGCAAGGAATGTAGCTGGAAGGAAAGTAGCTGGAAGGAATGTAGCTGGAAGGAAAGTAGCTGGAAGGAAAGTAGCTGGAAGGAAAGTAGCTGGAAGGAAAGTAGCTGGAAGGAAAGTAGCTGGAAGGAATGGAACTTGAAGGAATGTAGCTGGAAGGAAAGTAGCTGGAAGGAAAGTAGCTGGAAGGACAGTAGCTTGAAGGAAAGTAGCTGGAAGGAATGGAGCTGGAAGGAATGTTGCTGCAAGGAATGTAGCTGGAAGGAATGTAGCTGGAAGGAATGTAGCTGGAAGGAATGTAGCTGGAAGGAATGTAGCTGCAAGGAATGTAGCTGGAAGGAATGTAGCTGGAAGGAATGTAGCTGGAAGGAATGTAGCTGGAAGAAATGTAGCTGGAAGGAATGTAGCTGGAAGGAATGTAGCTGGAAGAAATGTAGCTGAAAGGAAATTAGCTGGAAGGAATGTTGCTGGAAGGAATGTAGCTGGAAGGAATGTAGCTGGAAGGAATGTAGCTGGAAGGAAAGTAGCTGGAAGGAATGTAGCTGCAAGGAATGTAGCTGGAAGGAATGTAGCTGGAAGGAATGTAGCTGGAAGGAATGTAGCTGCAAGGAATGTAGCTGGAAGGAAAGTAGCTGGAAGGAATGTAGCTGGAAGGAATGTAGCTGGAAGGAATGTAGCTGGAAGGAATGTAGCTGGAAGGAATGTAGCTGGAAGGAATGTAGCTGGAAGAAATGTAGCTGGAAGGAATGTAGCTGGAAGGAAAGTAGCTGGAAGGAATGTAGCTGGAAGAAATGTAGCTGGAAGGAAAGTAGCTGGAAGGAATGTAGCTGGAAGGAATGTAGCTGGAAGGAAAGTAGCTGGAAGGAATGGAGCTGGAAAGAATGTAGCTGGAAGGAAAGTAGCTGGAAGGAATGTAGCTGGAAGGAATGTAGCTGAAAGGAATGTAGCTGGAAGGAATGTAGCTGGAAGGAATGTAGCTGTAAGGAATGTAGCTGGAAGGAATGTAGCTGGAAGAAATGTAGCTAGAAGGAATGTAGCTGGAAGGAATGTAGCTGGAAGGAAAGTAGCTGGAAGGAATGTAGCTGCAAGGAATGTAGCTGGAAGGAAAGTAGCTGGAAGGAATGTAGCTGGAAGGAATGTAGCTGGAAGGAAAGTAGCTGGAAGGAATGTAGCTGGAAGGAATGTAGCTGGAAGGAAAGTAGCTGGAAGGAATGTAGCTGGAAGGAATGTAGCTGGAAGGAATGTAGCTGGAAGGAATGTAGCTGGAAGGAATGTAGCTGGAAGGAATGTAGCTGGAAGGAATGTAGCTGGAAGGAATGTAGCTGGAAGAAATGTAGCTGGAAGAAATGTAGCTGGAAGGAATGTAGCTGGAAGGAAAGTAGCTGGAAGGAAAGTAGCTGGAAGGACAGTAGCTTGAAGGAAAGTAGCTGGAAGGAATGGAGCTGGAAGGAATGTTGCTGCAAGGAATGTAGCTGGAAGGAATGTAGCTGGAAGGAATGTAGCTGGAAGGAATGTAGCTGGAAGGAATGTAGCTGCAAGGAATGTAGCTGGAAGGAATGGAGCTTGAAGGAATGTAGCTGGAAGGAATGTAGCTGGAAGGAAAGTAGCTGGAAGGACAGTAGCTTGAAGGAAAGTAGCTGGAAGGAATGAAGCTGGAAGGAATGTTGCTGCAAGGAATGTAGCTGGAAGGAATGTAGCTGGAAGGAATGTAGCTGGAAGGAATGTAGCTGGAAGGAATGTAGCTGCAAGGAATGTAGCTGGAAGGAATGTAGCTGGAAGGAATGTAGCTGGAAGGAATGTAGCTGGAAGAAATGTAGCTGGAAGGAATGTAGCTGGAAGGAATGTAGCTGGAAGGAAAGTAGCTGGAAGGAATGTAGCTGCAAGGAATGTAGCTGGAAGGAAAGTAGCTGGAAGGAATGTAGCTGGAAGGAATGTAGCTGGAAGGAATGTAGCTGGAAGGAATGTAGCTGGAAGGAATGTAGCTGGAAGGAATGTAGCTGGAAGAAATGTAGCTGGAAGAAATGTAGCTGGAAGGAATGTAGCTGGAAGGAAAGTAGCTGGAAGGAATGTAGCTGGAAGGAATGTAGCTGGAAGGAATGTAGCTGGAAGAAATGTAGCTGGAAGAAATGTAGCTGGAAGGAATGTAGCTGGAAGGAAAGTAGCTGGAAGGAATGTTGCTGGAAGAAATGTAGCTGGAAGGAATGTAGCTGGAAGGAAAGTAGCTGGAAGGAATGTAGCTGGAAGGAATGTAGCTGCAAGGAATGTAGCTGGAAGGAATGTAGCTGGAAGGAATGTAGCTGGAAGGAATGTAGCTGGAAGAAATGTAGCTGGAAGAAATGTAGCTGGAAGGAAATTAGCTGGAAGGAATGTTGCTGGAAGGAATGTAGCTGGAAGGAATGTAGCTGGAAGGAATGTAGCTGGAAGGAAAGTAGCTGGAAGGAATGTAGCTGCAAGGAATGTAGCTGGAAGGAAAGTAGCTGGAAGGAATGTAGCTGGAAGGAATGTAGCTGCAAGGAATGTAGCTGGAAGAAATGTAGCTGGAAGGAATGTAGCTGGAAGGAATGTAGCTGGAAGGAATGTAGCTGGAAGGAATGTAGCTGGAAGGAATGTAGCTGGAAGGAATGTAGCTGCAAGGAATGTAGCTGGAAGGAAAGTAGCTGGAAGGAATGTAGCTGGAAGGAATGTAGCTGGAAGAAATGTAGCTGGAAGGAAAGTAGCTGGAAGGAATGTAGCTGGAAGGAATGTAGCTGGAAGGAAAGTAGCTGGAAGGAATGGAGCTGGAAAGAATGTAGCTGGAAGGAAAGTAGCTGGAAGGAATGTAGCTGGAAGGAATGTAGCTGAAAGGAATGTAGCTGGAAGGAATGTAGCTGGAAGGAATGTAGCTGGAAGGAATGTAGCTGGAAGGAATGTAGCTGGAAGGAATGTAGCTGGAAGAAATGTAGCTGGAAGGAATGTAGCTGGAAGGAATGTAGCTGGAAGGAAAGTAGCTGGAAGGAATGTAGCTGCAAGGAATGTAGCTGGAAGGAAAGTAGCTGGAAGGAATGTAGCTGGAAGGAATGTAGCTGGAAGGAATGTAGCTGGAAGGAATGTAGCTGGAAGAAATGTAGCTGGAAGAAATGTAGCTGGAAGGAATGTAGCTGGAAGGAAAGTAGCTGGAAGGAATGTAGCTGGAAGAAATGTAGCTGGAAGGAATGTAGCTGGAAGGAAAGTAGCTGGAAGGAATGTAGCTGGAAGGAATGTAGCTGGAAGGAATGTAGCTGGAAGGAATGTAGCTGGAAGGAATGTAGCTGGAAGAAATGTAGCTGGAAGGAATGTAGCTGAAAGGAATGTAGCTGGAAGGAATGTTGCTGGAAGGAATGTAGCTGGAAGGAATGTAGCTGGAAGGAATGTAGCTGGAAGGAAAGTAGCTGGAAGGAATGTAGCTGGAAGGAATGTAGCTGGAAGGAATGTAGCTGGAAGGAATGTAGCTGGAAGGAATGTAGCTGGAAGGAATGTAGCTGGAAGAAATGTAGCTGGAAGAAATGTAGCTGGAAGGAATGTAGCTGGAAGGAATGTAGCTGGAAGGAAAGTAGCTGGAAGGAATGTAGCTGGAAGAAATGTAGCTGGAAGGAATGTAGCTGGAAGGAAAGTAGCTGGAAGGAATGTAGCTGGAAGGAATGTAGCTGGAAGGAATGTAGCTGGAAGGACAGTAGCTGGAAGGAAAGTAGCTGGAAGGAATGGAGCTGGAAGGAATGTTGCTGCAAGGAATGTAGCTGGAAGGAAAGTAGCTGGAAGGAATGTAGCTGGAAGGAAAGTAGCTGGAAGGAAAGTAGCTGGAAGGAAAGTAGCTGGAAGGAAAGTAGCTGGAAGGAAAGTAGCTGGAAGGAATGGAACTTGAAGGAATGTAGCTGGAAGGAAAGTAGCTGGAAGGAAAGTAGCTGGAAGGAATGTAGCTGGAAGGAAAGTAGCTTGAAGGAAAGTAGCTGGAAGGAATGGAGCTGGAAGGAATGTTGCTGCAAGGAATGTAGCTGGAAGGAATGTAGCTGGAAGGAAAGTAGCTGGAAGGAATGTAGCTGCAAGGAATGTAGCTGCAAGGAATGTAGCTGGAAGGAATGTAGCTGGAAGGAATGTAGCTGGAAGGAATGTAGCTGGAAGAAATGTAGCTGGAAGGAATGTAGCTGGAAGGAATGTAGCTGGAAGAAATGTAGCTGGAAGAAATGTAGCTGGAAGGAAATTAGCTGGAAGGAATGTTGCTGGAAGGAATGTAGCTGGAAGGAATGTAGCTGGAAGGAATGTAGCTGGAAGGAAAGTAGCTGGAAGGAATGTAGCTGCAAGGAATGTAGCTGGAAGGAAAGTAGCTGGAAGGAATGTAGCTGGAAGGAATGTAGCTGCAAGGAATGTAGCTGGAAGGAAAGTAGCTGGAAGGAATGTAGCTGGAAGGAATGTAGCTGGAAGGAATGTAGCTGGAAGGAATGTAGCTGGAAGGAATGTAGCTGGAAGGAATGTAGCTGGAAGAAATGTAGCTGGAAGGAATGTAGCTGGAAGGAAAGTAGCTGGAAGGAATGTAGCTGGAAGAAATGTAGCTGGAAGGAAAGTAGCTGGAAGGAATGTAGCTGGAAGGAATGTAGCTGGAAGGAAAGTAGCTGGAAGGAATGGAGCTGGAAAGAATGTAGCTGGAAGGAAAGTAGCTGGAAGGAATGTAGCTGGAAGGAATGTAGCTGAAAGGAATGTAGCTGGAAGGAATGTAGCTGGAAGGAATGTAGCTGGAAGGAATGTAGCTGGAAGGAATGTAGCTGGAAGAAATGTAGCTAGAAGGAATGTAGCTGGAAGGAATGTAGCTGGAAGGAAAGTAGCTGGAAGGAATGTAGCTGCAAGGAATGTAGCTGGAAGGAAAGTAGCTGGAAGGAATGTAGCTGGAAGGAATGTAGCTGGAAGGAAAGTAGCTGGAAGGAATGTAGCTGGAAGGAATGTAGCTGGAAGGAATGTAGCTGGAAGGAATGTAGCTGGAAGGAAAGTAGCTGGAAGGAAAGTAGCTGGAAGGAATGTAGCTGGAAGGAAAGTAGCTGGAAGGAATGTAGCTGGAAGGAATGTAGCTGGAAGGAAAGTAGCTGGAAGGAATGTAGCTGGAAGGAATGTAGCTGCAAGGAATGTAGCTGGAAGGAATGTAGCTGGAAGGAATGTAGCTGGAAGGAATGTAGCTGGAAGAAATGTAGCTGGAAGGAATGTAGCTGGAAGGAATGTAGCTGGAAGGAATGTAGCTGGAAGGAATGTAGCTGCAAGGAATGTAGCTGGAAGGAAAGTAGCTGGAAGGAATGTAGCTGGAAGGAATGTAGCTGGAAGGAATGTAGCTGGAAGGAATGTAGCTGGAAGGAATGTAGCTGGAAGGAATGTAGCTGGAAGAAATGTAGCTGGAAGAAATGTAGCTGGAAGGAATGTAGCTGGAAGGAAAGTAGCTGGAAGGAAAGTAGCTGGCAGGAATGTAGCTGGAAGGAATGTAGCTGCAAGGAATGTAGCTGGAAGGAATGTAGCTGGAAGGAATGTAGCTGGAAGGAATGTAGCTGGAAGAAATGTAGCTGGAAGGAATGTAGCTGGAAGGAAAGTAGCTGGAAGGAATGTAGCTGGAAGGAATGTAGCTGGAAGGAATGTAGCTGGAAGGAAAGTAGCTGGAAGGAATGTAGCTGCAAGGAATGTAGCTGGAAGGAAAGTAGCTGGAAGGAATGTAGCTGGAAGGAATGTAGCTGCAAGGAATGTAGCTGGAAGGAAAGTAGCTGGAAGGAATGTAGCTGGAAGGAATGTTGCTGGAAGGAATGTAGCTGGAAGGAATGTAGCTGGAAGGAATGTAGCTGGAAGGAATGTAGCTGGAAGGAATGTAGCTGGAAGGAATGTAGCTGGAAGGAAAGTAGCTGGAAGGAATGTAGCTGGAAGGAATGTAGCTGGAAGGAAAGTAGCTGGAAGGAATGTAGCTGGAAGGAATGTAGCTGCAAGGAATGTAGCTGGAAGGAAAGTAGCTGGAAGGAATGTAGCTGGAAGGAATGTAGCTGGAAGGAAAGTAGCTGGAAGGAATGTAGCTGGAAGGAATGTAGCTGCAAGGAATGTAGCTGGAAGGAAAGTAGCTGGAAGGAATGTAGCTGGAAGGAATGTAGCTGGAAGAAATGTAGCTGGAAGAAATGTAGCTGGAAGGAATGTAGCTGGAAGGAGAGTAGCTGGAAGGAATGTAGCTGGAAGGAATGTAGCTGGAAGGAATGTAGCTGGAAGGAAAGTAGCTGGAAGGAATGTAGCTGCAAGGAATGTAGCTGGAAGGAAAGTAGCTGGAAGGAATGTAGCTGGAAGGAATGTAGCTGCAAGGAATGTAGCTAGAAGGAAAGTAGCTGGAAGGAATGTAGCTGGAAGGAATGTAGCTGGAAGGAATGTAGCTGGTAGGAATGTAGCTGGAAGGAATGTAGCTGGAAGGAATGTAGCTGGAAGGAATGTAGCTGCAAGGAATGTAGCTGGAAGGAAAGTAGCTGGAAGGAATGTAGCTGGAAGGAATGTAGCTGGAAGGAAAGTAGCTGGAAGGAATGTAGCTGGAAGGAATGTAGCTGCAAGGAATGTAGCTGGAAGGAAAGTAGCTGGAAGGAATGTAGCTGGAAGGAATGTAGCTGGAAGGAATGTAGCTGGAAGGAATGTAGCTGCAAGGAATGTAGCTGGAAGGAAAGTAGCTGGAAGGAATGTAGCTGCAAGGAATGTAGCTGGAAGGAAAGTAGCTGGAAGGAATGTAGCTGGAAGGAATGTAGCTGCAAGGAATGTAGCTGGAAGGAAAGTAGCTGGAAGGAATGTAGCTGGAAGGAATGTAGCTGGAAGAAATGTAGCTGGAAGAAATGTAGCTGGAAGGAATGTAGCTGGAAGGAGAGTAGCTGGAAGGAATGTAGCTGGAAGGAATGTAGCTGGAAGGAATGTAGCTGGAAGGAAAGTAGCTGGAAGGAATGTAGCTGCAAGGAATGTAGCTGGAAGGAAAGTAGCTGGAAGGAATGTAGCTGGAAGGAATGTAGCTGGAAGAAATGTAGCTGGAAGGAATGTAGCTGGAAGGAATGTAGCTGGAAGGAATGTAGCTGGAAGAAATGTAGCTGGAAGAAATGTAGCTGGAAGGAATGTAGCTGGAAGGAAAGTAGCTGGAAGGAATGTAGCTGGAAGGAATGTAGCTGGAAGGAATGTAGCTGGAAGGAATGTAGCTGGAAGGAATGTAGCTGGAAGGAATGTAGCTGGAAGAAATGTAGCTGGAAGAAATGTAGCTGGAAGGAATGTAGCTGGAAGGAAAGTAGCTGGAAGGAATGTAGCTGGAAGGAATGTAGCTGGAAGGAATGTAGCTGGAAGGAATGTAGCTGGAAGGAATGTAGCTCGAAGATCAGTTCACGAAGCTTTGTTTTCGAATTCCAACCAGAATTTCTTCCGCCTTTCAGTTCATCGAAAGAGATCATTTGTTTAATTGTCAAGCAACAGTCGGCTTCATCACCTGGTTGAGTCCAAACCGGCTTAATTAATTACTTGGCTACAGTTTTGTATCAGGAAATTCAAAGTGACTTAAGGCTTCAGAGATTCAACCCAGATAAAAGGGTCGTGTTGACCCTCTGATCACACAAGTTCTTACCTAAAAAGGACCTGCCCTACGTTAAAAACTGATACTTTCAAAATCCAAGAAACAGATGCCAGGAAATTAGTTCCCTCACACCTAATTTACAGAAGGTGAGAAGGGGACCGAAAAAACTGCTGAGCTACAGACATAAGAGAAGGGGACAGACTTATCTGAGTATTTGGGGAAATGGGAGAAGGGGACAGACTTATCTGAGGATTTGGGGAAATGGTAGAAGGGGACAGACTTATCTGAGGATTTGGGGAAATGGGAGAAGGGGACAGACTTATCTGAGTATTTGGGGAAATGGGAGAAGGGGACAGACTTATCTGAGGATTTGGGGAAATGGGAGAAGGGGACAGACTTATCTGAGGATTTGGGGAAATGGGAGAAGGGGACAGACTTATCTGAGGATTTGGGGAAATGGGAAAAGGGGACAGACCAAACCAATCTTAGGATTTGAGAAAAAACAAAGTTAAAACTTAAAATTTAGAAAAGCTAGCAACTTAGCAAGCTTACTTTGGATTGAATTTAACCTGTAAATCGAAAGCCATTTGATTTCATGACCTAAGAATTCATGCGAGCCGTCAGCATATTTCATGCTTTTGAAACAGTTTAAATTCATTTCATTAATTCGTTGAGTTCATTCCTCACAGGAAATCCTATAGGAGTGGCAGCCAGATCAGGCTGCAAAAATGAAACTGTACATAATCTGACAGCGGTCAGAGAACAGGTTTGCTTGTGCTCGGAGCGGCGGAGATACGCTGCAAACATTTTCTCCAGACCAATTTGCATGCGAAATGTAGCTGCAGTTCAAGAAGCGGCCATTTAGACTGTCCAGTGCCAATTCAGTCCGAAAATGCATCCAAGGGTGACAAAACTGCCAGCGAGAAATTTGAGAGGGCCAAAGTTACGAAAATATGCTACCACCAAAATATTGTCCACCGAGTTCGTTTGATGGTAGGAAACAGGGTCCATACTCATGGGCCCACTGAAGGACCCAGGGCGTGTGACGTCACCATGAACCCCAGATTAACGCACTTCGAAGGACCTCAGCATCTCCTGAAGGACTTGAGACAGCATCTCCTGAAGGACTTGAGACAGCATCTCCTGAAAGACTTGAGACAGCATCTCCTGAAAGACTTGAGACAGTATCTCCTGAAGGACTTGAGACAGCATCTCCTGAAGGACTTGAGACAGCATCTCCTGAAGGACTTGAGACAGCATCTCCTGAAGGACTTGAGACAGCATCTCCTGAAGGACTTGAGACAGCATCTCCTGAAAGACTTGAGACAGCATCTCCTGAAAGACTTGAGACAGCATCTCCTGAAAGACTTGAGACAGTATCTCCTGAAGGACTTGAGACAGTATCTCCTGAAAGACTTGAGACAGCATCTCCTGAAGGACTTGAGACAGTATCTCCTGAAAGACTTGAGACAGCATCTCCTGAAGGACTTGAGACAGCATCTCCTGAAGGACTTGAGACAGCATCTCCTGAAGGACTTGAGACAGCATCTCCTGAAGGACTTGAGACAGCATCTCCTGAAAGACTTGAGACAGCATCTCCTGAAAGACTTGAGACAGTATCTCCTAAAGGACTTGAGACAGCATCTCCTGAAGGACTTGAGACAGCATCTCCTGAAGGACTTGAGACAGCATCTCCTGAAAGACTTGAGACAGCATCTCCTGAAGGACTTGAGACAGCATCTCCTGAAGGACTTGAGACAGCATCTCCTGAAGGACTTGAGACAGCATCTCCTGAAAGACTTGAGACAGCATCTCCTGAAAGACTTGAGACAGTATCTCCTGAAGGACTTGAGACAGCATCTCCTGAAGGACTTGAGACAGCATCTCCTGAAGGACTTGAGACAGCATCTCCTGAAGGACTTGAGACAGCATCTCCTGAAGGACTTGAGACAGCATCTCCTGAAAGACTTGAGACAGCATCTCCTGAAAGACTTGAGACAGCATCTCCTGAAAGACTTGAGACAGTATCTCCTGAAGGACTTGAGACAGCATCTCCTGAAGGACTTGAGACAGCATCTCCTGAAAGACTTGAGACAGCATCTCCTGAAAGACTTGAGACAGCATCTCCTGAAGGACTTGAGACAGCATCTCCTGAAGGACTTAAGACAGCATCTCCTGAAGGACTTGAGACAGCATCTCCTGAAGGACTTGAGACAGCATCTCCTGAAGGACTTGAGACAGTATCTCCTGAAGGAATATAGAAAGCATCTCCCATTTGCCAATCTGTAGAACTCTGGTCTCAATGATGGGTCAAAGCACAATGTCATCTCCGTAATTCTTGATAGCTCGTAATGAAGGCGAACGAAAGCGACAATTCTCGATACGAAATATCCTAAATAAAAGCAAATTTCATCACGCCAACAGCACTTGCCATACCACAGAACCGGCCATCGATCAAGCTAGATTGCTACTAAACCATTGGTCGGTGGCAGAGCGCTTAATGCGTTTGCCTCTCGCACCACAGTCCCTAAGTTCGATTTCACGGCGAGGCCACATTCATTTGGGGCGCAGCCGCGGATAGAAGGCTTGGGGGCTTGTCGTGCAATTTACACCCTTGAGGGCCAACCTCCAAGGCACAGTGAGAGTGTACACTGCCTGACGATGAGAAAGTCAGGGCAGATGTACACACCTGTTTGAGCGTATGTCTGCGTACAGTATCTGTGTGCGTGTGTGCTCAGGAGTCAGCGAAATGGGCAGAATTGCCTGCTCGCTGGCTGCGGGTCTAGTGTCACCTAATGATGTGCCATTGCCCGCAGCCTTCCTGCAATTATTATTATCATTAAACCATTGGTAGCCCACATCGACACAGTTCTCGTCCCATATGCAAGTTTTAATCAATTCCAAATCTGGCACAATCGATATCAAATCTGGCACTGTCAATACTGAATCTGCCACTTATCAATTCCAATTCCAAATATATGGCACTTATCAATACCAAATATATGGCACTATCAATACCAAATCTGGCACTTATCAAAATCAAATCTGCCACTTATCAATACCAAATATATGGCACTATCAATACCAAATCTGCCACTTATCAATACCAAATCTGCCACTTATCAATACCAAATCTGGCACTATCAATACCGAATCTGGCACTTATCAATACCAAATCTGGCACTTATCAATACCAAATCTGGCACTATCAATTCCAAATATATGGCACTTATCAATACCAAATATATGGCACTATCAATACCAAATCTGGCACTTATCAAAATCAAATCTGCCACTTATCAATACCAAATCTGCCACTTATCAATACCAAATCTGGCACTTATCAATACCAAATCTGGCACTATCAATACCAAATCTGGCACTTAACAATACCAAATCTGGCACTTATCAATTCCAAATATATGGCACTACCAATACCTAATATATGGCACTTATCAATACCAAATATATGGCACTATCAATACCGAATATATGGCACTATCAATTCCAAATATATGGCACTATCAATACCGAATATGGCGACATTGGTTTCTTTAATGTGGCGAAATTGTACCTGTATTTGAAAGTTGATATTTTTCCTAACTACAACTATAAGTACGGCCCTGAATAATTGACCAACTAAGGGTAAAAATAAGAAGAAACGGTAAGCAGGTAGATATGGTCTACTAATTTAGAGTTATAAACTGTACTAAAGCAAAGCGTAGGATTGCCAGGCCAGTACAGACTGGCATACTTTTACGTATTCTGTGTATATTTTGACAGTAAAACATGGCAAACACAAAAATTTGCGCCTTAAAAAAACTGGAAGTTAGCAAAAGGCTAGAATAAGTTTAAATAGGAGCAAATGGAATGAATATAAAGGACAAAAATGTCCTAGCAAACTAGCGAATTTTATTAGCAGTGTAAAAATTGATCAATCAAAATCAACACAATATTGCACAAGCCCTTTTAATTGTAATAAGCTGCCAATCATTGGCGAAATCATCAGAGCTAACACAAAATTCACATACTGATGTTGATGCAGCAATAGCAATAGTACATTGATAAATCATGATGAAATGTAGAAAACAGCTAACACTTCATCTTACACCCCTGATTGTTCAGGTGATCAACTAACACCTGATCCTACACCCCTGATTGTTCAGGTGATCAACTAACACCTGATCCTACACCCCTGATTGTTCAGGTGATCAACTAACACCTGATCCTACACCCCTGATTGTTCAGGTGATCAACTAACACCTGATCCTACACCCCTGATTGTTCAGGTGATCAACTAACACCTGATCCTACACCCTACACCCCTGATTGTTCAGGAGATCAACTAACACCTGATCCTACACCCCTGATTGTTCAGGAGATCAACTAACACCTGATCCTACACCCCTGATTGTTCAGGAGATCAACTAACACCTGATCCTACACCCCTGATTGTTCAGGTGATCAACTAACACCTGATCCTACACGCCTGATTGTTCAGGAGATCAACTAACACCTGAGCCTACACCCCTGATTGTTCAGGTGATCAACTAACACCTGATCCTACACCCCTGATTGTTCAGGTGATCAACTAACACCTGATCCTACACCCCTGATTGTTCAGGTGATCAACTAACACCTGATCCTACACCCTGATTGTTCAGGTGATCAACTAACACCTGATCCTACACCCTACACCCCTGATTGTTCAGGTGATCAACTAACACCTGATCCTACACCCCTGATTGTTCAGGTGATCAACTAACACCTGATCCTACACCCCTGATTGTTCAGGTGATCAACTAACACCTGATCCTACACCCCTGATTGTTCAGGTGATCAACTAACACCTGATCCTACACCCCTGATTGTTCAGGTGATCAACTAACACCTGATCCTACACCCTACACCCCTGATTGTTCAGGTGATCAACTAACACCTGATCCTACACCCTACACCCCTGATTGTTCAGGTGATCAACTAAAACCTGATCCTACACCCTACACCCCTGATTGTTCAGGTGATCAACTAACACCTGATCCTACACCCCTGATTGTTCAGGTGATCAACTAACACCTGATCCTACACCCCTGATTGTTCAGGTGATCAACTAACACCTGATCCTACACCCCTGATTGTTCAGGTGATCAACTAACACCTGATCCTACACCCCTGATTGTTCAGGAGATCAACTAACACCTGATCCTACACCCTACACCCCTGATTGTTCAGGTGATCAACTAAAACCTGATCCTACACCCCTGATTGTTCAGGAGATCAACTAACACCTGATCCTACACCCCTGATTGTTCAGGTGATCAACTAACACCTGATCCTACACCCCTGATTGTTCAGGTGATCAACTAACACCTGATCCTACACCCCTGATTGTTCAGGTGATCAACTAACACCTGATCCTACACCCCTGATTGTTCAGGAGATCAACTAACACCTGATCCTACACCCTACACCCCTGATTGTTCAGGTGATCAACTAAAACCTGATCCTACACCCCTGATTGTTCAGGAGATCAACTAACACCTGATCCTACACCCCTGATTGTTCAGGAGATCAACTAACACCTGATCCTACACCCCTGATTGTTCAGGTGATCAACTAACACCTGATCCTACACCCCTGATTGTTCAGGTGATCAACTAACACCTGATCCTACACCCTACACCCCTGATTGTTCAGGTGATCAACTAACACCTGATCCTACACCCCTGATTGTTCAGGAGATCAACTAACACCTGATCCTACACCCTACACCCCTGATTGTTCAGGTGATCAACTAACACCTGATCCTACACCCCTGATTGTTCAGGAGATCAACTAACACCTGATCCTACACCCTACACCCCTGATTGTTCAGGTGATCAACTAACACCTGATCCTACACCCCTGATTGTTCAGGTGATCAACTAACACCTGATCCTACACCCCTGATTGTTAGCCTGAAGCTCTATTGCGCGCAAAACAGGTTGCCAAATCAATCAGCATAACGCGTCAGAAGCCATTGTCGGCATCAAAATTGTCCGTGTGCCCGGCATCGACTAGAAATCCCGAAGTTGGCGACTTCGACGAGGACAGTGAGTCACCCCAGCGACCAGAAGCACCACCGGCGCGTCTACGTCGACGAAATACGAAAGCTGAGCAGCCCTGGGCAATGAGCCAGATTGAGCCAAGAGAGACCAGGCAGATCAGCATGGCCAGGGCTGCCTGTACTCCGGAGTTGAAGCTGCTGGTGTCGTAGCGAATGTAATATTCCGGCTGGCGAAGAGCTTCTTCCAATGTGACGCCGGCGACTGAGTGCAGCAGCAGCAGCAGCAGCGGCAAGACTAGGGAATGCGAATGCATTGCAACTGTGCTGAAATTAGTCAACGTATTATTCAGAGAATGGAAACTACCACTTTAGGACTGTCATTATCTTACTAGGTAAATAAAAATAAAAAGACAACCAAAGACAAAGCCAAAGAGCATACATAAGTACACAAAAACAGCAATTATAATTGCAATTATTCACAACTAATTCAATTGTTTCTCGATCGCTGACCAGGTTTTAGCCAAAACAATGCACTACTAGAATAAAAAGCAAAATGCATTAAAGTCGATTGAAGCTACGAACCAATAAATAATATCATGATTTTAGCGAAATTTAATGAAACTATTCCTCAGAGGGTTAGCTACCAATCAGAACTGTCCTAGGGTAAGTGCCCAGGTGGAGGGTCAGCGACCAATCAGAACTGTCCTAGGGTAATGTGCCCAGATGGAGGGTTAGCCACCAATCAGAACTGTCCTAGGGTAATGTGCCCAGGTGGAGGGTCAGCGACCAATCAGAACTGTCCTAGGGTAATGTGCCTCGGTGGTGGGTCAGCGACCAATCAGAACTATCGTAGGGTAATGTGCCCAGGTCGAGGGTCAGCGACCAATCAAAACTGTCCTAGGGTTTTGAGCCTAGGTGAAGGGTTAGCAACCAATCAGAACTGTCCTAGGGTAATATGCCTAGGTTGAGCGTTAGCGACCAATCAGAACTGTCTGAGGCAATGCACCCATGTGGATAGTTAAACGACTAAAATTCGGCTATCAATCGGTTCCAGTAGTCATTGAAGCGCTTAACAGGCTACTTTTAGGACCGGTCGTCGGCAGTAGTACCGTTAGTATTTTCGCGCAATTCTTCAACGCGCCAATAAGATTCAAAATGGTTGGTTAGCTTGGCGCAGGCCAGAGCAGCAGACAGCGGGTAGCCGCTGAGAGAGACGGAACCCTCTGCGTAGTCAACCGAGATCGAGCCGTGAGCCACTGCGCCTATGACAAAAACAACCGGCTGATCCCCAATGGGAGTTCTGGTCAGCTGCTCCTCTAGGCGAGCGTCCGCCTGCACCGAGGTGGTGAACTTATGCGCCTGAGCCGGCAGGTGATTTGTGATGGGATTTTTTATCACCTGGTTGGAGGAGAATTTTGAGGCAGTTGAAACAAAAAATAACAGCAACGGTAAAAATGTTTGACTTAAAATCTGGGATCTGGGAGAGAGACTATCAAGATGGGATCTAGGACAGGGACTATCAAGATGGGATCTGGGACAGGGACTATCAAGATGGGATCTGGGAAAGACTAGCTATCAAGAATGGGATCTGGGAGAGAGACTATCAAGATGGGATCTGGGAGAGAGACTATCAAGATGGGATCTGGGAGAGAGACTATCAAGATGGGATCTGGGAAAGACTAGCTATCAAGAATGGGATCTGGGAGAGATACTATCAAGATGGGATCTGGGAGAGAGACTATCAAGATGGGATCTGGGACAGGGACTATCAAGATGGGATCTGGGAAAGACTAGCTATCAAGATGGGATCTGGGAGAGAGACTATCAAGATGGGATCTGGGAAAGACTAGCTATCAAGATGGGATCTGGGACAGGGACTATCAAGATGGGATCTGGGAAAGACTAGCTATTAAGAATGGGATCTGGGAGAGAGACTATCAAGATGGGATCTGGGACAGGGACTATCAAGATGGGATCTGGGAAAGACTAGCTATCAAGATGGGATCTGGGACAGGGACTATCAAGATGGGATCTGGGAAAGACTAGCTATCAAGATGGGATCTGGGACAGGGACTATCAAGATGGGATCTGGGAAAGACTAGCTATCAAGATGGGATCTGGGACAGGGACTATCAAGATGGGATCTGGGAAAGACTAGCTATCAAGAATGGGATCTGGGAGAGAGACTATCAAGATGGGATCTGGGAGAGAGACTATCAAGATGGGATCTGGGAGAGAGACTATCAAGATGGGATCTGGGAAAGACTAGCTATCAAGAATGGGATCTGGGAGAGATACTATCAAGATGGGATCTGGGAGAGAGACTATCAAGATGGGATCTGGGACAGGGACTATCAAGATGGGATCTGGGAAAGACTAGCTATCAAGATGGGATCTGGGAGAGAGACTATCAAGATGGGATCTGGGAAAGACTAGCTATCAAGATGGGATCTGGGACAGGGACTATCAAGATGGGATCTGGGAAAGACTAGCTATTAAGAATGGGATCTGGGAGAGAGACTATCAAGATGGGATCTGGGACAGGGACTATCAAGATGGGATCTGGGAGAGAGACTATCAAGATGGGATCTGGGACAGGGACTATCAAGATGGGATCTGGGAAAGACTAGCTATCAAGATGGGATCTGGGACAGGGACTATTAAGATGGGATCTGGGAGAGAGACTATCAAGATGGGATCTGGGAAAGACTAGCTATCAAGATGGGATCTGGGAGAGAGACTATCAAGATGGGATCTGGGAAAGACTAGCTATCAAGATGGGATCTGGGACAGGGACTATCAAGATGGGATCTGGGAAAGACTAGCTATTAAGAATGGGATCTGGGAGAGAGACTATCAAGATGGGATCTGGGACAGGGACTATCAAGATGGGATCTGGGAGAGAGACTATCAAGATGGGATCTGGGACAGGGACTATCAAGATGGGATCTGGGAAAGACTAGCTATCAAGATGGGATCTGGGACAGGGACTATTAAGATGGGATCTGGGAGAGAGACTATCAAGATGGGATCTGGGAAAGACTAGCTATCAAGATGGGATCTGGGACAGAGACTATCAAGATGGGATCTGGGAAAGACTAGCTATCAAGATGGGATCTGGGACAGGGACTATCAAGATGGGATCTGGGAAAGACTAGCTATCAAGATGGGATCTGGGAGAGAGACTAGCTATTAAGATTGAAGCTTGGATACAAAGCGACACATTAAATGTGTGTCATGTGAGGGGCATTTACTATTGGGATGTGAGATCTGCGATGATAAGAAACTAAGCTCGAATACAATTAAACACAAGCGCAAAGGTCGCACCCTTAGCAGTTTCTTCCTATTTCCATCGGCAGCGTGAATAGCCAGCTTGTGCAGCAGTTGTACCATTAGGCCAGCAAACCTATCAAAGGTGCGAGGTATCCGGGTCTGCGGATCCACCTGTATCAGCACATTTCGATTTGTGCGCACAAACACCTGCAACAGGCCAGTCCTGTTCAGAGGCGAGTCCTGCAGCATCAGCAGGCACTGGTGGGCAATGTCTGGGCGGTAGTCAGCGGGCTCCTTGCCCAGCTTCTTGATGCGGTCCCGGTGCCGATCGGCCTGCAACAGGACATACTCGCCGCCTACCTTGGCAGTCTCCAGGCTGGCAGATTCCAGCACCACAATAAGGCGCTTGTCCGACTGTAGAGGAAATGGCCAGCTTTCTGGGTTACTATTGAGTAGTATATAACGTTTTACAGACAAAAATAAAGTGAGACAATATTCAAGATAAAATATTTTGCATATAGAAAACAATATGTAATTTAAAAAGGACGAATTGTTCACATGTGTGACTACAAAATAGTACTGTTAACTAATATGGCTATGTAACTACCAAGTTCATGCTTCCATTCTACTATATATAGCTGACTTAACTAACTAGGCTGAATAGAAAATAAGAGTGTATAATAAATACAAATTCAAGTTTTTTATCTTTTGTTGTAAAGCTATTTAGCTCATAATTCCTCATTTTTGCCTGTTTGCACTTTTATTCACTGCAATACTCATATTTCCTTACAAGTTGTCTTGTATATTCTACTTGCACAGCAAATCAACAGCTATCTATAGAGAGATCAAAGCTCTTATTTTGAACTTTGTAAAACTGACTGAAGTGACAAATAAAATATACTTATAGTCCACTATTGAAGGTATTGATAAAAATACTGTATGACTATGAGTAGCTAGCAATAAACTAGTGTTGGTTCTGAATATTAGCTTTTGGTTTTGGAATTCTATAACAATAGGTATTTTGAACTTTCAGAAATTTTTATTAGAATTTTTTTAAGTGAAGCAAAACATTTGGTTTCGAATTTAGGTTTTAGCTTAAACTTGTGTTATTTTTGGAAATTTTCAAAATTAAATTTCTATAGCCACATTCTCAGTGCTTGGCTTTTAAAGCCCCAGGTCTAAAATCCTAGAATTCCAAACTGAATCCCTATATGAGCTATATAAGAAAAAATGAAATGCTTAACTTATATTTATGTTCTAATGTGATATTTAATTTGATTTGTCCCTACAACATTCTGAAAAAAAATATAGGCCTATATAAATACTAGCTTTTTTTGCCCGTTGTTTTTGGGGCAGAAATTTAAAGCAAAGCAGTAAGCAATTCACGTCTCTGTATTGACTTTATAGTGAAGGTCACCATTTATTTATTTACTGCATTAATGAAAAGTGAAGAGTTTGTCTAAGGGCGTTTTAAGTAAAAAATAAGTGAAAAGTTTGTCCAAACAGCCCCCCCTTGATTACTTCTTTAGAAACATGTCTCTTAGCCACTCCTCTATACAGTCAGTGGCAGATCCAGGAATTTTGTTTTGGGGCGGTCTATAAGGGGAGCGCCATGAGAATCACAGAGGGGGTGCCAGCGGCCGAAAAAGGGCACCAGGAGCCAAGATCGGGCGCCAGCGGCTGAAAAACGGGAGCCAGCGGCTGAAAAAGGGGAGCCAGCGGCTGAAAAAGGGGCGCCAGCGGCTGAAAAAGGGGCGCCAGCGGCTGAAAAAGGGGCGCCAGCGGCCGAAAAGGGGCGCCAGTGCTGCAATGTACTGGCAATAAAACATAATTGTATTAAAAACACAATAAAATTATAGAAAATAATGCCATCTTCTATGAACAAAGAACCAGAGAAAAGTAAGCAATGCTATGATGCTTTCTTTCTTTAAATGAATATAGGCCTACATACATGCGCAACACCCGGCCAACCCGGCTGGGTGAAACAAGGGCCAAGCAAGGTAAGTTGCAAAAACCAATAGACCAAGCGCAAAAAATCAAAGGGGGGACCAAGGGACAAAAAAGGAAGGCGTGAAGAAAAGGAAAAAGGGGAGAGAAAAAGAGAGCAAATGAGAGCAAACTAAGTCGTAAATAGAGCAATGAAATGAACTAAGTCGCAAATGAGAGCAAAAACTAAGTTGCACGGCCGGCTAAGATTTGGGAGGTTGCGCATGTATGTAGGCCTATGTGGTAATGGTTGTAGAGTTAAACAAACCAAAAATTAAATAATAATTACTGTTGTTATTGAAAGTTAAGAGTATTTAAATTTTTTATTAAAACCTATATTAACAAACTTTTGCTTATGTAACTAAATTGATACAGTGCTAGATAACCAAGTGCAGGAGCATCAGAACCAACCACAGTATGAGTGGCTAGAGATGCAACATGCAAGTTGAGACCTATTTGGCAAAGTGTATCCAACTAATGAGCAGAAAGAAAGCGCATCTAAAAAACAAGCAATGAAAAAACAAAAACGCAAAACACTGTTTAGGAGCCCCTCCATTTATTTGACAGACAATGAAACATTGAGCTATATAATAATAATAAAACAGAATTGAATGGAAAAGCTAACCTCTCTGTAATGCTATGCATGCCTTAGCAACATCCCTCAGTTTGAGAACAGGCAGCAGCAGCAGCAGCAGCATTAAGTAGCAGTAAGTAGGCTAGCTCTAACTTAACTTTTAGTTTCTTCTTATTATTTTTATTGTATTTAAAAGTTAACATAAATTAAGTTTTTCTTCGTGATATTTGTGATCTCTTTTAGCTGTATTAATGATAGCCAGTAAAAACTGGCAGTAACTCTGCCATTGTCTGGTCCCAAACCCAGAATGGAAAAGGATGAAAAGATAAGAAATGATAATTGCACTCACTTTGAGATGCAATTAAACAAAAGCAAATATATATGTAAACTCCTTTATGAATTATGCCTATACTATACCTTTCGGCTCTCAACTACAAACCATGACTTTCCGCCTTGCGCACAGACTAAGTATACAGTATAGTATTTTATATATATTATAGCATTATATACAGTATGTAAACAGTTATTGCATAATTGGATAGTTGACGGTGACTAGAGTTTGAGTTGGCCCGATAGCTAGTTGACGAAGTTACCAAACTTTGAGATGGCTTGATCGGGTAGTTGAGGAAGTGACCAAATACAGGGATGAGTCCATTTGACGACCATTTGACGAAATGGCAGTTAACGAAGTGACCAGCACCCCAAATTATCGTCGTAGCAACAGCCAGTACTTTAAAGACAATGCACACAAACGCACACTACTTCCCGTTTTCCAGGAAAACTAGCTTTTTGTATACAGCAAAGAGTATAACAAAACAGAATATTAAAATTACTTTCAAAACATGAGCACCTTGAGCAAACGAAAGTGTTGAGTATTTTTTTAAACCTTACTAATTCATTTAAATCTTACATCTAAATCTTAGCTCCTTTCGTTTTTAAGGAAAGAAAGCAAAAAAATTGAACCTCAAGAACTGTGCAGACCTCGAACTTGCAGACGTCGGGACTTGCAGACCTCGGGACTTGCAGACCTTGGGTGTTTGCTCGAGAGTCAGCGAAATGGTCAGAATTGTCAACTCGCAGGCTGTGGGTCTAGTGTCACCAAATGATGTACCATGTATGCTTTGCAGTATTAACACTACTAGGATCACTCACTTAGCCTTTTCATTAAAAATTTTATATAGGCCTACACTGAGACCACAAATACAATTTTGGATGTAAGCCCCTATTATAAGTAGCTTTTAGTTATTTCAATTTGCACCAAAATATTTATAATTGGCAGATTAGGGCCTATGGTAATAGGGGGGCTACTTATAATTGCCAATTGATGTTAGCAACATTTTACCGCGCGGTAAAAACTGCTAACTTTACCGCATAGTAATGGCAACACATTACCCTGTGGTGAAGTTAGCGGTTTTTACCGCACTGTTTATAAATAGGAGATCGACAATGGTAGATCTGGTGGTTGCCAAAAAGCCAACTATGGTGAGCCCTCTTGCCGCATTGCTAAAGACAATGGTCAATGGGAAAGTTCACCTCATTCATGACTGCAGCAAGCCCATAGGCGGCTCGGCTATAAACAGTGCGGTAAAAACCACTAACTTCACTGTGCGGTAAATTCCGCATAGTCTACTGCATAGTCCAAGTCCAAGCCTGAAATGAGGTTATTTAAACAGTGTGATAAATTCTGTTTTTACTGTGCGGTAAAATGTCACTAATGTGCCAATTGGTTGATGTTGTGAGTTTGTCTTAGGGCCTATCCTATGCAATACAGGCCTTTTCTGGCCTAACAGGCAACACAATTAGCTAGACCTCTACTATGTAATAATAAGGCACATAGGGCCTAAAAGCAGCAGAAAATTAGGACACAATATTTTGCCTGTGTTGGACATCTAGACTAGGCCTACTCATTAATTTTAATTTATAGGGCCTACCATGACTTATCTAAGGCCTACCAATTTTTAATAATTATATTTCTATTTATTTACTATGGCACTTGGTTAGTTACTAAATAATAGTAAATAAATGGGTACCAATCACTTTAGCGATAAGTCACTTCGGTGACAGTCATTTTGGCGACAAGTCATTTCAGCGAATTGACTTTGGCAACAAGTTTTGATCACTTAGGCAACAATAAATTATAGGCAATAATTATACCCAACTCTATCATAAAACAATGTTGATAAAATATTTGCTTTTTATATTTTATATTTTATGTTTAAAGTTTTATGTTAAAACTATTTACGTAGTTGATCATGCACAAAGTTTCAGACTATGCTAGTGTGTTAGAGTTAGAATTAAGGTCCATTAAGATGACTACAAGCCTCTAGGAGAACTGTAGAAAGCCCTCTGGCATGGCCTGCTGTGCTGTTGAATCTTGAGCTCTAAGTTAGCTGGTTCTTCTAGACAAGCTTGCTGCCCTGTCAATTTGCTGCTTATGCCAGTTTTGTAGCAGCTGTTGGATTTGGAGCAGTCTACATAATGGTACATTAAGTTATGGTAAAATGTTTTGTAGATAGAAATAGTAGTATGTATAGAGGGCATTGTACCACCTTTTTAAGTACTCACATTTCCAAAAGTGGCATGATGCTCAAGAATCTCCACACAAGCTATCTGGTTGGCCAAAACAAATAGGTTTGAAGCCACCTGTCTGATCACCCATTGCCTTAGTCTTGCTCTTGCAGCTGGTGTATGTTGAGCAAGATGGCTATGAGCTGTAATTCCTTTGGAGATGATGTTTCCACACTGTACCACTATTGCATTACAACGGGTGTGAGCATTGTGTTGTGTGCATCTCCAATACATACTTGTTTCTCTACAGCAGCTGACTATGAAAGAATAAACACCGTCAATGACAAGAACATATTTTTGCTTTGTCAGTCTGCCATTGATGACCTTGAATTTACAATAATTAGCTTTATCAGTCACTAGAGGAAGAGGTGCTGGATCATCAATGGTAATGGCCTCAATGTCATTATCACATACACCTCTACAAGTGTCCTCTACATACACCAGACAAATGGCAGCAGAGCATTCAGGACAGAAATTTGATGGGTGAACAGCATGGTGGCCATTCATTGTTAACCTCTAAGCTAGAAATGCTTTTCATCAGTGTAAAACTGCCTCCCTTGAATTTATAGACCAAACCAAATAGTATAGACTTTCTTTTAAGCTGAATAACTGGAGTCGGTAAATGTGATTGTGCCTAGCCTATCATTTTGGCCTATCTGTTTAGTGTATTGTCTCTCCAGTGGAGGGTTGGCAGTCAATTTGAAAATGGGGAGGAGATGTGGCCCAGTACGCACATTCTAACTGCCTCTGTGCATTGGTGGAGAGAGGGTGCTGCAAGTCATTTCTATTGAGGGGTCTGATTTGTTCAATATTGAAGTGTGTACAATGGGCTAGGGCAGATTTGGCTGGGTTAAAATTCAATTAATAAACTTGGCAGGCCTCTCACTGTAGGCGGAGAAGATATGAATATATATATAAGTTATATATAAAACTTGCAAAATACTACTGACATTAATGTATTGTTATAAAACAAATGTCATACCCATTTTAAAGTACAATTATCTCCTGTAATTAAATGGCCAACAAGTAATCCTTTTGTCACCTAAGTGATCAAAAAATTGTTGCCAAAGTCAATTTGCCAAAATGACTGTCGCCAAAGTGATTTGTTGCCCAAGTGATCATAACCCAAATAAATTTGGAGCTTGAAGCAGTCCTAACTATTATAGCTATATCTACATAATTGATCCTTAGCTAGCCTATCTTAGATTTTTTAACTTCACTTTTCTGTGGCCTATTTTTGTTTTTTTTTGTTTTAGTGACCAGAAAGTATAGGCCCCTACCTAACCTCATAGCTTTCCCAAATTTTCCTTTTAAATTTGATTGGCTATTATATAATTTGTGACCTTTATATCAGAGGTCTTTGTCTTAGAATAATCTTATAATCTCATGTTAGAAGCTTTTTTATCCAATTGGCATTGGCATATTGTTATGCCCTTATTGACTCCACCCACTTCAAAGTTTTATAATCATGTAGCTAGCTCATTGATTCATTAATAAATGAGATTTTTTTCATATTATGCTTTCTTCAAAAGAACATTTTTCCTTATAATATAGCTAGCTATTGCTCAATTTCATGCTCAATTCAATATTTCCTTTTGGAAAAGTTTCAAAATTATTGGTGCACTTGTTAGAGTTATTACAAATTTAGCATTTTTATGTTTGAGTCAAGACAATATACATACTGTGGCCCTTTTTTCACTAGGCCTATAAAATCATAACCATAGTGCTTGGCAGCTAAGCCTATTTAGTCACTATTGTTTAAAATTTATGATGGCAAAAAATGAGGAGTGCACAAAAACCCAATATGTTCAACCTTATTCTTCTATGAATCTATAGGTCCTATGACCAACAAAAGAGCTGCATGTAAGCTTTTGAATAGAAGTAATTATAAAGATGCTATTGATTAAATTTAATTCTTTGGTTTAATTAGATCCATTTTGAATGAAAGTGAACCTCATTAATAGCTACCTTGTATCAATGCAGCATAGCTTCAATTTATCCTCTTTCAATATCCCAAAAAATAAAAAAATCTACATTGTGTAGGTATCTTGTGTAGGTAGTTTTAAAAAACTTTTATTGTAAAACTTGACCAGTGTTATAATTTTCGATATTGAATGATAATTAAATATAGCAAAAATCAATTCAAAGACTTAAGTCTAAAGACTACAGATCAAAGACTTGATCTCTTGGTCTTGCATTATAACTGGAAACTGTTCTGTACTGGCTCTGCATTGGCTTGGTAGGTAGGCCTAGTCCAACTTAAATGGACATGGTGGACACTGAGCAAAACAACTGATATTCAGTTCTAAGGTTTCAAACATTTAATGTACTCCTAGAACATCAAAACCTTAACCCAACAGTCAACTTTTAAAGTAAACGAAATGAATTATTTCACGGAAATTCCACTATTCAATTGTTGCTATTCGCAAGAATGTTTAAATTCCTACCAATTTCAGAGTGCCCTGGCCACACTGGGCCATGCAACGCAGTGCAACGCTAACCTAAGTTGCACTGGGCCATTACTAGAGCCTAGCCTAGGCTACGCACTGCTCTCGCTCCCACTCAGCTCCTCTCCGTTCGTAGCAATGCAGCGGCATCAGGTAGATGAGAATAATTTAAATGTAGAATACGCTGGCTCCTTGGCAGCAGCTGCCGGCGCCGCTGTGCCAAATGGCGACGCAGCCGACGACTGGACCATTTGGGAGTCCAGTCCCCAGGGCACGGTGGAGTCCACACCTATTCACAGCAGCTTAGAGAGCACCAAGGCTCGAGTTGCGCTGCATCTGAACAATCGGCCAGACAGGCGCCGTTTAGTGGACTATCACATCCTCATGGATACGGCTAGCAATCCCGGCGTGTCCCCCATACTTCACGAGGCCCAAAAGCAGTTGCAGAAGCAAAAACTGCGCGACGAACTCAATTCCAAATTGGCCGCTAGGCCAGGCGCTTTAGAAGTAGCCGAGATGGGCTACCTACCGCTGAGCATGGGTGCTCAAACCCTACTCAAAGACGGCTGCATTCCGTTCACTAAAGTTGCCGACGGACTCGCCGATTCGTCAACCGCTTCATCCGCGGTGACCGCATTCGGCGACGATTCGCAAAGCGGCAGTTCGCCTCCGGCATCAGTCTCCGCGTCCCACACTATCGTAGCTTCCCCGTCCGCATCGCCTCTTTCCAATTCCGTCCAATCCTCCTCGGCTGTTGCTGCCGTGTCCACCTTCGCTTACTTCGGCGCCCCCGTCGCAGCCACCTCGGCTTCAGCCGCCGCGACGCTGCCGTCATCGTCTTCCACATCGTCGCTGTCTTCTACCAATGCCGCGGTCAGAAAGCGCCCCGGCGGTTCGGCGAAGTCCTGCAAAAAAAGCGCCTCCGCCTCATCGCGCAACGAGCGCATTGAGAAATTCGGCGGCCTGACCTTTCATCAGTACGTGCCGCCCGGACCAGCGAATCGATGCCGCGAAGATCAGCAGCGCATGTACCTGCGCATGGAGGCCGAGCGCAGCCGCCTGATGGACGAATTGTTAACTGAGATGGCCGGGCCCAGTGGCTCAGCTCCGGGCTCGGGCCGGCTTGATCATCATCTATCATCAACCCAGCTGCGAGCTGAGTGCAGCAAGCGCGGATTGAAACGCTCTGGCAACAAGGAACAGCTGGCCGCCCTGCTGGAGCCCTACCGTCAGGAGCTAGCTGAAGCCTACGGATTCCCCTGTCCGGCGCCACTAACGACATCCGCGCCGCCGCCTGCGCCGCCAGCTCCTCCGCCGCCGCCTCCGCCTCCGCCACTGCCGACCCGGGCAGCAATGACTGTCAGAGGTCCGGCTAAGTCTGAATCATCTGGAGCTGCAGCTGCATTGGCTGCTGCTGCAAACGTCCACAGAGCCGCTGTGACAAACAGTGGCGCCTCTGTTAGCAGCGTCCAGCTCGGCTATTCATCGCCTAGCCTTGCCAGATCCTCGTCCGAGGGCGCCGCCTTGCAACAGCTGCAATACCAGTATCCCCAGCAATACCAGCAGCAGCAAGGCAGACTGGCCTACTGTCTAGTTCCAGTTTACCTGGACACCACAGAGCAGGAGGGGCAGCAGCAGCAGCATCCTCTGGCTCAGGCACACCAGCGTCAGCACAGATATGCCAACTTGCCAGCTGGCTCTATTGTGGTCAACGATTTTAGGTGCATTACTAATCGCCTATTGATGGCTCTTTGTGTCTGTTGAAGGAGCAGAGGAAGTAGGTTAACAAATGACTGTTGAAGGAGCAGAGGAAGTAGGTTAACAACTGACTGTTGAAGTAGCAGAGGAAGTAGGTTAACAAATGACTGTTGAAGGAGCAGAGGAAGTAGGTTAACAACTGACTGTTGAAGGAGCAGAGGAAGTAGGTTAACAACTGACTGTTGAAGGAGCAGAGGAAGTAGGTTAACAACTGACTGTTGAAGGAGCAGAGGAAGTAGGTTAACAACTGACTGTTGAAGGAGCAGAGGAAGTAGGTTAACAGCTGACTGTTTAAGGAGCAGAGGAAGTAGGTTAACAACTGACTGTTGAAGGAGCAGACGAAGTAGGTTAACAGCTGACTGTTGAAGGAGCAGAGGAAGTAGGTTAACAGCTGACTGTTGAACTAGCAGAGGAAGTTGGTTAACAACTGACTTTCGTTAAATCGAGGGAAATATCTTATAGCTGTAAGGGCTGCATTTCAAGCTTATGAAACAAAGCTTGTCTTCCACTGCCCACATCACTCTAGTGCCGGGCTGCAGTCTAGCAGCACTGGAGAACTGCGGGCCTGGCTAGCTTCAAACTCGCAGACCCATCTGCAGCAGCAACAGCAGCAACATCCTCTTAGCCAAAGCGACAATGGCCAGGACATTGCAGAGTTCGATCTGTTGGACAATCTTATTCAGAGCATGGAGCCCAGTGTTGGTAAGGACGCCAAAACGACACTTGACGATTCTTTCTTAACAGTAGAACTACCAAGGGGGTGGAGTTTTTTGTGCTGCGCCCGAACAGAGTAACGCAAGCACACGAAACTCAAGAAGACGGGCCAATTATTTGTTGCGCATCTTCTGAAATAAGAATCTTCTTCAGACCAAGTGGGATTCCCCCCTTGGTATAAAATCGTGCGGCAAATGGCTTGTTCATCCTTATGTTAAATTGGTGCATTATTTGTTTTGTTTTGCTTCAATAACGCCCAATTTGCTAATTTTCAACCTGCACAGGCTCTGCGCACATATCTCAGCAGCAGCAGCAGCAGGTACAATTTCAGCGTCCGTCTCAGTCTCCAATGCAGATGGACACTGTATTCAATACACAACAGCTGGCTAACCCGGCAACTGCAAGAGCATCGGCTGGCTCTAGTTCTGTCGCCAACTGCGGCCTCTACAGTCATCGGGATAGCGATCCGCCTCTGACGCCAGGCCTAGTGGCGCCTTCGCCTATGGACATCGGCGGCGCTATGGACATGGAGATCGACCTGGACCTCAACATTGACGAATTCTACGCACCAGCTGATAGTGTTTTTATTGGCTGAGGCTTCCCATTGCCACCATTCTGCAGCTGCCGCTACTTGCACTTCCTCCCCACTCCTGCTCCTTATCTTGCTCTACAATCTCCTAGTCACTGGGACTTTAGGTATCTAAATTGATCAAACGAACGCCACCCTTGATTTCTTAAAATTTCTTGAGTGTTAAATTACTATTTTTTCAATACATATCGGCAATTTTTTACCGAGCACTTTTCTTTCTTTTCACTCAGTATGAAGGTAAGGTCTTTGCCACAACTCTCTCCCTGCCTTCATCTCTCTCCCTGTATTTCTCATTGTCTTTCCCCGACTCTCTACGCCTTTCCCTGTCCCTGTCTCGCTTTTTCCAGTGCACCATTGGCAGAATTTTTGTACGAATTTTGTAAAAAGCTAAGAAGCATAACTTAATTGCTACAACCAAAGAATGTTTGCCCAGCAGGCAGTTACTGAAAAAAAAATATATATTGTATTAATTTATGTAGACCTCAAATCCCCTGCCTGCAGCCTACATATTCACTGCCTTCAATTTAACTATTAGCGATTCGATGATTGTTTTTTAGTCTTTCTATCGAAAATTGGCGTGTATATAACATTTATTTCTATATTTACTAGTTTAAATGCCACCAAGCGGAACTGTCAAGCACTCCAGACCTGTGTTATGAATATTTAATCTAGTTTTTATGTGTACTATTCTGATCTGATTGACATTTCGGACACTATTAGCTCATTATAAAGATTTCTATTAATAGCTAACATTATTAGTCTTGTTTTGTCACTATTTTTCCTAACCTAATTTTTGCTTTGACATATTCTGTCTAAACTATCTGCTCCGCCTCGATTGTTTACGAACAACCCAACCTCCTCACCCGTATGATTTAACACGTACCATCCCACCTCCTCACACATTTAATTGGCCACGCACCACTTGACCTCCTCATCCGTATGATTCGCTACGCACCAACCCACCTCCTCACCTGTATGATTGGCTACGCACCAACCCACCTCCCCACCCGTATGATTGGCTACGCACCAACCCACCTCCCCACCCGTATGATTGGCTACGCACCAACCCACCTCCTCACCCGTATGATTGGCTACGCACCAACCCACCTCCTCACCCGTATGATTGGCTACGCACCAATCCACCTCCTCACCCGTATGATTGGCTGCGCACCAACCCACCTCCTCACCTGTATAATTGGCTACGCACCAACCCACCTCCCCACCCGTATGATTGGCTACGCACCAACCCACCTCCCCACCCGTATGATTGGCTACGCAGACCATGCAACACCTCACATTCTCGCCCAGATATTAGGTTACAAAGAATCCCAATCGATTGTGTCAGCAATCAGTGCTCACTGCCATTGCCATTGTGTGAGACTTTTTCATATTTATTTTTTTCATATAATTTTACTATTGGCATAACTGCTTTAACAAAATTAAAGAAATTGCTTCACTACTAGCCCTCGACCAACTGGCTATTTGTATGACCGTCCATTTAGCATCAACTGTTAAAAATAAACAATATGCAACAGTTGTCGTTGTTCGCCGCGCTTCAATTTGATTGGTGGCTATACCTAAAATTCATAATTTGCATATTTATTTAGTGTGCATATGTCAGACTTTAGTTACAGGTATAGGCAAAAGCGTTCGGCCATCATCTTAACGTATTTTATTTTAATCGGTGTCTTTTGCTCTGTCCCTCTCCGCCGAAACCAACCACTCTGTCTAACAAACTAACTGCGGCAGAGATGCACTTTAACTGGTTAGTCGGAAACGAGTTTGGTGTCGCGTGCTAATTAAATTGGCTAGCTTTTTCTAAGGAAACTATTTGTGCCCTGGCCGTAGTTGCACCTTCCGGTCAGCTAGGATACATAATATGTTCACTATTAAACTTCGCAGATTAAATTGGAAATGCATCTACTATCTCATTTTTGGTCCCACTTTCAAGGTCAAGAGTCGCTTGGTTTTTTGAGCTTGTCCCACTTTATGTGTATATGCTCGCGTGAGTCCCTAAGATCCTGCCCCTTATTGAGTTTTATTTCAGTTGAATTATCACACAGCTCAGCCAAGTGTACTACTTGTCAAGTTCCCACAATTTAAAAACATATCGGCATTAAAAAAATGTATTGTTTTAGAAGTAAAATGTAGAATAATCCGGCTATTAATTTAGGTCATGATTTGGTTTCATTATGAAAAGCTTCAGAAAACAAATTATATTATTTATGAAATTCATAATCGTCTTCCCACGCTATACTTTCTAAGCGATATTCTTTCGCTCATTCAGCCCTGCTAGCTTTTTTCCTCGCTTATTACAATTTTTTTTAACTGCAAACTTTGCTAGTTTTTTTTCTGCGCCACTATCCCTTCACAAATCAAAGGCTAAATTTTGCGACGCGTTTTATCTGTGTTTCACTTTGCATGTCCCAGTGCTTACTTGTAACAGACGATTCTACATATATAATATTATAAATACGTTTATATGACTGAACTATTTGTGTATGAAGAGTTTGCTTACACATCGTACATGAGCTTTTCACCTTGTCTTCTTAACTTTGCCATAGCTATCCTTAACAAAAAAATTATCGACCCACTTATTTTTAACTAAGTGATTTGGTTTTTACTGCCAGATAAGCGCAAACTAAGATATATATTGTAAACTTTAGAAAAGCATACAAATGAGAGGTATTTGCTAAGACAACTATTTTTCCTGTGAAACGTCAAGAATTGACACAAATATCAATCGAAACTAAATTGTTTAACGAACTTTTCAGGACTTCATGAAATTCATTTACATAAATTAGGGTGGTATGGTATGGTTCAGAAAACAATCATAGCACTAACTGACAAAGCATATTTTCGATTTGCAAATCTTCCGCCATCGCGTATTCGTTTGGCAAGTGAAATCGTGGACCTTCATCTAGTCGCCGTTGGGTGAAATGCTGAGTTCGCAGAGTCAAATGCACCTATAATGATTTATATCAGCTATGTAGTTAATAATGAATTCATTGATGAACGTGAAAAATAGGACTTTTTAGTGCGACATGAACGACACTAAAGTGTTTTGTTTATCAGAATAAATGAGTCAAGGCAGATTATGAGTGACTAATTTTCCAAGAAACGAATGCTACAACTTCCTGACCAAAAAGCAAAATCAACTCCGCGAAAGTTGTTTGTGATTTCGAAGGTAACAGTTATTTAGAATAAATAATCAATCAGATGTCTATAATTTTTTATTTGCATTGACATTAACACTTGTATCAAAGTACTTCTAGTTAGTTGTTCATAAACGTAACACAACACTCAAGTACGCTCGTACATTGTCAATCAGAATTTTATTAGTTTGTACTCAATTTTTTCAATAGTTTTTTACTTTGTTTTGCATGTTTTTTGTAATTTAATATTTAGATGGTCAGGTTTGTTTTATGCTTTTAGCTAAAATACTATACATATACTTGCATTCAGTTTAGAGCTCCTAAACTCTTATCTACATGTTCTAGTCTAAGACAATACATACATATTTTTAGCTCGTAATAAGTAAAAAAATTGTTTTAGTGCATTTAAATATAAGTATTTTACTTAGCTTAGCAGTAGCTTTTTGGTAGTGGCAATATATAAATCCTAGCACTACTTTTTTGCATTTTAGTGTAATACAACAATAACAAGACTATTGTCTTCCACTTAATGCAATGTTGTGAGATGCAGACCTAAATTAGCAAAATTTAAAGAACTTTTTTAGGCTTAACAAATGTTATTTCATACTCTTGTTTTTATTTTATTTCTGTTAGGATAGTTTTATATAGGATAGCTCAAGGCTATTTTGACAAATGAATTCATACATTTCTATTTATTAAGGTAAAATAATCGCAAACATAATTAATTGTTGGTGCAATTTAGTTTAAAGCCTTGCAAACTTTTTCCATGTAGCATAATTTGGTGTAAAGTTTCAAGCAATTTTTTCTATTTTTTCATATTTTGGCAAAAAGGAAGAATGCATACCAAATTTCTTATTGTATATCATTAGCATGATCTATACTAGTTGCTAGTCACTTTTTCAAATGCCATTTCATCAAATGGTCATCAACCAGACTCATCTCTGTATTTGGTCACTTTGTTGAATAACTAGTCAGGCCATCTCAAACTTTGGTCACTTCATGAAATAGCCAATTATGTAGTACATATACATACTGTATATATGGCTGTATATGCCATTACATGTACATTGTAGTCAATTGTCAGCTTACTTTGCACATTGTGTTAAGAGTAAATGTGGAGGGCTGGATCCAAGGGCTGGTGGGGTCTAAAGTAGCCATGCTTTTGTCATTTTGCACATTGCACTCCACAGCAAGTTAAAAAAACTAGTTGACAAAACAGCCAACTTGGTCACCTTATCAAATATAGATTTCTAGCCTCAGAAATTCTGGTCACTTCATCAAATGCAAATTTGGGCACCCCTTAATTCCAGCCACTTTGTTCAAGATTTGACAAAATTTCACTTCAACAAAATGGCATTTGACAAAGTGACTAGGATCCTCTGGACTAATGTTGTTATATTAGCTAATCATGATGTTTATATATAGAGAAGGCTTATGTTTATGTCAAAGTGTATAATAAAATCCTGTCAATTGTATGTCACAATAGCTACTATATACAATTTTAACTATGGTTGTTTAATAAAAATTAAACATGTATACAAAAATTAAACTTTATAAAATTGTTTTAAATGTATAAAAATGTAAGACTACAAAACCATTTTTTAACTTTTTTAAATTGATTTTAAATCCTTATTTAAAGGTTTTGTAAATATACTATATTCTCATTAAAGTTATCCAATAATTTCATTAAAAAACTCTCAGTTTTTTGTTTATTTGGTAGTACATGTCTATGTTTTTCTGTGCTTTAGTTTTTCAATTTTGCTTTAGAATGGAATACTCTAGCTATTCTCAATATTATTTTTTTTGTCCCAGATGTAGTTTTAAACAGGTAGTAAAATGTTTCTTAAAAAAGTGCCTTAAAAAATTAACATTTAACTTATTTAAGCAACTACAACAGACATGGCTGAAGTGGACAATCTGCTAGACTTTGGCTCACCAACTGCTGAAACAAACAATGAAGTAAGTCAGATGACAATGAATGATATAGAAACTTATTTGCATTGAAGCAAAGTTGATTGGCATGTGCATCAAATGTTTTTTACTTATAATTTTTTTATCTAATAGGTCTAGATGCCACATGACGATGCAAAATCATGAATTTCAGGTGGTTGCAAGTCCCAATTCTGCCAACCTGCTGGATTTTGACAGCACCGAAGACAATGGTGTTGTTGAGGTGAGTGGTTTTTAGCATTGTTGACTGATTTCTTGTATTTAGACAAAAGTTCATAATTTATTCTACTTAAATTTGGATTTTTTTAAATACTTTTTACCAATCATTTTCAGGCTTATAATCTGCATATTATGTTCAAGAAGACTTGAAGCATAGTTTAGTATCATTGTTTTTCTTCTTTTTTTGTTGCTAGTGAATAGGAGGAAATAAAAAGTAACTAGCCTTATTGTTCAAAATACTTATTGAATTGTTTCTAGTCTAAAAAAGTTTTTTTAGAAAATGTATAGATTTTTTTAACAAAAAACTATTAATCCGCTTTCAATCAAGCCTAACCCTTGCACAATGAACTCCTAGATGATGCTTAACTGTGTTATGTATTATTACTGTAACAAAACGTTTCACAGTTAAAAATATGATCGCTTATTCTTAAACTAAACAACTTATAGAATGCAGCAACGCGTACATATGGTACGTGTCATTAGCAGCTGCTGCTACTGCTGCCACACTGTTGCACCTAATGAATTAGTGTGATGTTGCACTAGAGACACGGGTGCTTGTACACTCGACTGTGCGTGCAATGAACAATTGTATTTAGGAATTCATTTGAAGTGTCCCTTCTTATGGCTTGTCAACGTTTTTTATGTTTGCAAGCTTAGTGTTCATATTATAAGATTAAGCAAAGTCAGAATGGGATCTTACTTGTATATTAATCAGAATGATTAATAGAATCAGCAAATCTTTAAGATCATGGTCAGACATTTTTCAGAGTCCAATAATCATTATACATAATCATAATGATAACTTTAAGAGTCCGAACGAAAGTTTTTAGATTCAAAATCTGACTTTAGAAAGTCAGAACGAGAATTTTGAGAATCAGAATCAGAAAGAGATATTCGAGAGTTCGTTCGAATTTTTTTGCCTGTCAGAATGAGGCTTTTGACTGTCAGAATGAGGCTTTTGACTGTCAGAATGAGGCTTTTGACTGTCAGAATGAGGCTTTTGACTGTCAGAATGATACTTTTGACTGTCAGAATGAGACTTTTGACTGTCAGAATGAGGCTTATGACTGTCAGAATGATACTTTTGACTGTCAGAATGAGGCTTTTGACTGTCAGAATGAGGCTTATGACTGTCAGAATGGTACTTTTGACTGTCAGAATGAGGCTTTTGACTGTCAGAATGAGGCTTATGACTGTCAGAATGAGGCTTATGACTGTCAGAATGATACTTTTGACTGTCAGAATGAGGCTTATGACTGTCAGAATGAGGCTTATGACTGTCAGAATGATGCTTTTGACTGTCAGAATGAGGCTTTTGACTGTCAGAATGAGGCTTTTGACTGTCAGAATGATACTTTTGACTGTCAGAATGAGACTTTTGACTGTCAGAATGAGGCTTATGACTGTCAGAATGATACTTTTGACTGTCAGAATGAGGCTTTTGACTGTCAGAATGAGGCTTATGACTGTCAGAATGGTACTTTTGACTGTCAGAATGAGGCTTTTGACTGTCAGAATGAGGCTTATGACTGTCAGAATGGTACTTTTGACTGTCAGAATGAGGCTTTTGACTGTCAGAATGAGGCTTATGACTGTCAGAATGATGCTTATGACTGTCAGAATGATACTTTTGACTGTCAGAATGAGGCTTTTGACTGTCAGAATGAGGCTTTTGACTGTCAGAATGATACTTTTGACTGTCAGAATGAGACTTTTGACTGTCAGAATGAGACTTTTGACTGTCAGAATGAGGCTTTTGACTGTCAGAATGATACTTTTGACTGTCAGAATGAGACTTTTGACTGTCAGAATGATACTTTTGACTGTCAGAATGAGACTTTTGACTGTCAGAATGAGGCTTTTGACTGTCAGAATGAGGCTTTTGACTGTCACAATGAGGCTTTTGACTGTCAGAATGAGGCTTTTGACTGTCAGAATGAGGCTTTTGACTGTCAGAATGAGACTTTTGTCAGAACAAACATATTTTAATGGATGTGTCTTCAACCAATTTCACAGCTCGTCAGCATTGCTTTTCCTGTCATACCAGAATGAAAGCATGCTTGGAATGACATTGCTGTCTTAGTTATTTTCTTAATTGTTACTGAGTCTTGTCTACATTTTATCATTTTTTTTCTCTCGACCAGTTTATTGGCAGTGTTGATTTGAGAACCAGAAGTAGTTATTACGCGGCCAAAATGTAATCGTTTTAGTTTGTATAGGACCCTGGAACCAAATAAAGAAATTTGTCATCGCCTCGGATTTGTGAATATTGTTTCTTTGCTCACTCATTTTTTTGTAATGGCCAATCCATTCTCTTTATTCTTTGTCTCTTTTGGCTGATGTCTAGGGGTTATCGAAAGTTTCTAAAACAAAACTGTCATACCCTATCTTTACTTTGGTAGGTATGTTACAGGCAATAATCATAATTAGTTAAAGTTTAATAAAACCTTCCTCTGATCCTTCATTGCCTCAGCCACCAGCCTCTGATCCTTCTATGCCTCTGCCACCAGCCTCTGATCCTTCATTGCCTCTGCCACCATCCTCTGATCCTTCAATGCCTCTGCCACCAGCCTCTGATCCTTCATTGCCTCAGCCACCAGCCTCTGATCCTTCATTGCCTCAGCCACCAGCCTCTGATCCTTCAATGCCTCTGCCACCAGCCTCTGATCCTTCATTGCCTCAGCCACCAGCCTCTGATCCTTCAATGCCTCAGCCACCAGCCTCTGATCCTTCAATGCCTCAGCCACCATCCTCTGATCCTTCATTGCCTCAGCCACCATCCTCTGATCCTTCATTGCCTCAGCCACCTTCCTCTGATCCTTCATTGCCTCAGCCACCATCCTCTGATCCTTCATTGCCTCAGCCACCTTCCTCTGATCCTTCAGTGTCTCAGCCACCATCCTCTGATCCTTCATTGCCTCAGCCACCATCCTCTGATCCTTCATTGCCTCAGCCACCTTCCTCTGATCCTTCAGTGTCTCAGCCACCATCCTCTGATCCTTAATTGCCTCAGCCACCATCCTCTGATCCTTCATTGCCTCAGCCACCTTCCTCTGATCCTTCAGTGTCTCAGCCACCATCCTCTGATCCTTCATTGCCTCAGCCACCATCCTCTGATCCTTCATTGCCTCAGCCACCATCCTCTGATCCTTCAGTGTCTCAGCCACCATCCTCTGATCCTTCATTGCCTCAGCCACCTTCCTCTGATCCTTCAGTGTCTCAGCCACCATCCTCTGATCCTTCATTGCCTCAGCCACCATCCTCTGATCCTTCAGTGTCTCAGCCACCATCCTCTGATCCTTCGATGCCTCAGCCACCATCCTCTGATCCTTCATTGCCTCAGCCACCATCCTCTGATCCTTCAGTGTCTCAGCCACCATCCTCTGATCCTTCATTGCCTCAGCCACCTTCCTCTGATCCTTCAGTGTCTCAGCCACCATCCTCTGATCCTTCATTGCCTCAGCCACCATCCTCTGATCCTTCAGTGTCTCAGCCACCATCCTCTGATCCTTCGATGCCTCAGCCACCATCCTCTGATCCTTCATTGCCTCAGCCACCAGCCTCTGATCCTTCATTGCCTCAGCCACCAGCCTCTGATCCTTCAATGCCTCAGCCACCAGCCTCTGATCCTTCAATGCCTCAGCCACCAGCCTCCGATCCTTCAATGCCTCAGCCACCATCCTCTGATCCTTCATTGCCTCAGCCACCATCCTCTGATCCTTCATTGCCTCAGCCACCTTCCTCTGATCCTTCATTGCCTCAGCCACCATCCTCTGATCCTTCATTGCCTCAGCCACCTTCCTCTGATCCTTCAGTGTCTCAGCCACCATCCTCTGATCCTTCATTGCCTCAGCCACCTTCCTCTGATCCTTCATTGCCTCAGCCACCATCCTCTGATCCTTCATTGCCTCAGCCACCTTCCTCTGATCCTTCAGTGTCTCAGCCACCATCCTCTGATCCTTCATTGCCTCAGCCACCATCCTCTGATCCTTCATTGCCTCAGCCACCTTCCTCTGATCCTTCAGTGTCTCAGCCACCATCCTCTGATCCTTAATTGCCTCAGCCACCTTCCTCTGATCCGTCAGTGTCTCAGCCACCATCCTCTGATCCTTCATTGCCTCAGCCACCATCCTCTGATCCTTCATTGCCTCAGCCACCATCCTCTGATCCTTCAGTGTCTCAGCCACCATCCTCTGATCCTTAATTGCCTCAGCCACCTTCCTCTGATCCTTCAGTGTCTCAGCTACCATCCTCTGATCCTTCATTGCCTCAGCCACCATCCTCTGATCCTTCATTGCCTCAGCCACCATCCTCTGATCCTTCAGTGTCTCAGCCACCATCCTCTGATCCTTCATTGCCTCAGCCACCTTCCTCTGATCCTTCAGTGTCTCAGCCACCATCCTCTGATCCTTCATTGCCTCAGCCACCATCCTCTGATCCTTCAGTGTCTCAGCCACCATCCTCTGATCCTTCGATGCCTCAGCCACCATCCTCTGATCCTTCATTGTCTCAGCCACCAGCCTCTGATCTTGAAGTGCATCAGTTTTTGCTGTTACAGCGCATTTTCTGTGCCCAGTTAAAAACTTCTAATTGACCAAATAGGGTTTTATTTTTGTCACACCAGTTTTTTACACGTCTTTCGGTTTGATTGGTTGTTTATTTGACTATTTTTTAATTGGAGCAATTTACTTGCAGAGCCAGTCGGCCCTAGCGGACCCAGTGTGCTCAGCAGTCACCCCAGAGTCGCCACAGGATCAGAGCCAGCCAATCAGAGAAGAGCCAGAGGCTGCCGGAATTTTCCAGCCAATCGGTAAGGGGCTTCGATGTAATAACTTTTTTTGATTCTCAAGGACAGAGTTGGGAAGAGAGGATGTTAAGGATATGGGAGTTTGGGAAGAGAGGATGTTGTGGATATGGGAGGTTGAGAAGAGGGGATGTGTTGGAAATGGGAGGTTGAGAAGAGGGGATGTGGAGGAAATAGGAGTTTGGGAAGAGAAGATGTTGAGGGTGTGGGAGGTTGAGAAGAGGGGATGAGAACATAGGAAATCCTCAGAGAGAATCAAATAAATTATGTGAGGTTGCACTGATGAAGTGATGCAAAGTTTTAAGCAAAATAGGCGGTTGGCAAGTGGCATTGTCCCAGCTGACTGAATAATCAATGTATAGTTTCAGTTGTGCCCACTATAGTGCAAGTATGAAGGCATTTGCTGAATGGTCTCGTGAGCAGCAGTTTAGTACCTTGTCTGTTTCGCTCCCAGTCAAGAGTTCTTATCTATCAATACATTTTTACAACTTGCTTTATTTCGCATTCCATCCGGCCCCTGATGCATAATTTAGTTTGACTCAGTTGGTCATTGGTCAATGCTTATTGGCCCTCCAAACCAGCTGTTTGAGGTGCATCTTGGGCTCCACTGCATTCATTATTATTTCTTATCTGCGCATCAATCGTTAACTGCCTTGCTATTTCGCACTACCAAAGAATTTCATCAGCTCTGTGCTGCTGGAGCCGTCGGCGCGGATCTGGTGAGACCGCATTCCACATAAACACAATTCTGCATTCCACATAAACACAATTCTGCATTCCACTTAAACACAATTCTGCATTCCACTTAAACACAATTCTGCATTCCACATAAACACAATTCTCCATTCCACATAAACACAATTCTGCATTCCACTTAAACACAATTCTCCATTCCACTTAAACACAATTCTCCATTCCACTTAAACACAATTCTGCATTCCACATAAACACAATTCTGCATTCCACATAAACACAATTCTGCATTCCACTTAAACACAATTCTGCATTCCACTTAAACACAATTCTGCATTCCACTTAAACACAATTCTGCATTCCACATAAACACAATTCTGCATTCCACATAAACACGATTCTGCATTCCACTTAAACACAATTCTCCATTCCACATAAACACAATTCTCCACTCCACTTAAACGCAATTCTCCATTCCACTTAAACACAATTCTGCATTCCACTTAAACACAATTCTCCATTCCACTTAAACACAATTCTCCATTCCACATAAACACAATTCTGCATTCCACTTAAACACAATTCTCCATTCCACTTAAACACAATTCTCCATTCCACTTAAACACAATTCTGCATTCCACATAAACACAATTCTGCATTCCACATAAACACAATTCTGCATTCCACTTAAACACAATTCTGCATTCCACTTAAACACAATTCTGCATTCCACATAAACACAATTCTGCATTCCACTTAAACACAATTCTGCATTCCACTTAAACACAATTCTGCATTCCAACACAATTCTGCATTCCAACACAATTCTGCATTCCACTTAAACACAATTCTGCATTCCACTTAAACACAATTCTCCATTCCACTTCAACACAATTCTCCATTCCACATAAACACAATTCTGCATTCCACATAAACACAATTCTGCATTCCACATAAACACAATTCTGCTTTCCACATAAACACAATTCTGCATTCCACATAAACACATTTCTGCATTCCACATAAACACAATTCTCCATTCCACTTAAACACAATTCTGCATTCCACATAAACACAATTCTCCATACCACATAAACACAATTCTCCATTCCACATAAACCCAATTCTGCATTCCACATAAACACAATTCTGCATTCCACATAAACCCAATTCTCCATTCCACTTAAACACAATTCTCTATTCCACATAAACACAATTCTGCATTCCACTTAAACACAATTCTGCATTCCACTTAAACACAACTCCGTATCTGACATATACACAATAGCGGCTTTCTATATCGTATTCTCACTGTCAACTCGAGTATTTTCACTTCAGCGCTGTATATTTTAATTCCTTACTTACGAGTTTTATAATTTCAGCTCACAATACCATTTTTAAGTCACAGAGTGTGTCCAATTCTTGAACTGAAATAAATTTATTTGAAAAACACTAGCCTTATCTTTGCGTTTTGGAATTCTATTTCTCTATGGTGGTGTTTACGAGTACCTATTCACCAGCAGTGGGTCCACTATGTAGCAGCAAATTTCAGTAGAGCGCCTCGTCTTAGCTTCACTATAAGCCCCACATGCAGCCTGGACATGCAGCCTGGACATGCACTGCTCTGGTGTTGATTATGTGTGCCGTGAAGAGGGCGAGAGGGCGAGAGAATGTAGATAAGATTGACCACCCCACCTCTCTCTCTCCGTCGCTGTCTCACTTGACTTTATAATTATTTTATGCCAAAAGCAGAGCTTTCTCTGCTTGGCCTTTTCGTATCTTATAACTCGGGTTTAGTTTTGATGAACAGCTATTCATTGACTGGTGGTTGCTACTGAGTTAAATTTTATTTCTTTAATTCCTTGTTACTACCACCAGCAGTCGGTCTGGCTGATTTGCATAGCAACTGCTTGGGTGCAGACGGCGTGCACAAAAATTGTACAGTGGTGGCGTGTGCAGTTGTACTGACTTTATTTCTACCCTTTCTTCCACACTTCTCTTTCCCGGCTCCATCTTGTTCGTCCCCTCTCTCTCTCTCTTATTTTTGTGAGCACATTCGGCTCCCCTGATCGAGTTTTGCTATCGACCCCGAGAGTTAAGAGAGGATTTCTAGCAGACTCAGAGTCAGACAGGAGACGGAGGCCGGGTTTGGCATAGAAATCGATGTGCTCTTTTAGCTAAATCCCACTCGTATTATTCAATACTCAGGCCAGACATGGCCGGCACTGCTCACATGACTCAGCTAGGATTTTAGTCACCATTAGCTTGCTTGCAACTTGCCTCTGATCAATGTTATCTTGATACTTTTTTATCCATTAGTTTGTCTTCATCTTCATCCATCTGCCAGTCTAATTACCGGTCATCTTTCTATGACGATTCCATTGGTCATCACTTGCCTCAGTACAATGACAGGTCATCACTTGCCTCAGTACAATGACAGGTCATCACTTGCCTCAGTACAATGACAGGTCATCACTTGCCTCAGTACAATGACAGGTCATCACTTGCCTCAGTACAATGACAGGTCATCACTTGCCTCAGTACAATGACAGGTCATCACTTGCCTCAGTACAATGACAGGTCATCACTTGCCTCAGTACAATGACAGGTCATCACTTGCCTCAGTACAATGACAGGTCATCACTTGCCTCCGTCTACTGACAGGTCATCACTTGCCTCAGTACAATGACAGGTCATCACTTGCCTCAGTACAATGACAGGTCATCACTTGCCTCAGTACAATGACAAGTCATCACTTGCCTCCGTCTACTGACAGGTCATCACTTGCCTCCGTCTACTGACAGGTCATCACTTGCCTCCGTCTACTGACAGGTGATCACTTGCCTCAGTACAATGACAAGTCATCACTTGCCTCAGTCTACTGATAGTTCATTACTTGCCTCCGTCTACTGACAGGTCATCACTTGCCTCCGTCTACTGACAGGTCATCACTTGCCTCAGTACAATGACAAGTCATCACTTGCCTCCGTCTACTGACAGGTCATCACTTGCCTCAGTACAATGACAAGTCATCACTTGCCTCCGTCTACTGACAGGTCATCACTTGCCTCAGTACAATGACAATTCATCACTTGCCTCCGTCTACTGACAGGTCATCACTTGCCTCAGTACAATGACAGGTCATCACTTGCCTCAGTACAATGACAAGTCATCACTTGCCTCCGTCTACTGACAGGTCATCACTTGCCTCCGTCTACTGACAGGTGATCACTTGCCTCAGTACAATGACAAGTCATCACTTGCCTCAGTACAATGACAGGTCATCACTTGCCTCAGTACAATGACAAGTCATCACTTGCCTCCGTCTACTGACAGGTCATCACTTGCCTCAGTACAATGACAAGTCATCACTTGCCTCAGTCTACTGATAGTTCATTACTTGCCTCCGTCTACTGACAGGTCATCACTTGCCTCCGTCTACTGACAGGTCATCACTTGCCTCAGTACAATGACAGGCCATCACTTGCCTCCGTCTACTGACAGGTCATCACTTGCCTCAGTACAATGACAGGCCATCACTTGCCTCCGTCTACTGACAGGTCATCACTTCTCGTAGATACTTTTTTAATTCACAAACAAGGATTGCTGTGGTCGTTTTTATATTTGCATGCACAAATGCTTTTAATTTTTGGCCTATTTCCAAATAATTCTAAATAAATTTGCTTCTCCATTTGAAATGTGCAGAGGAACCCAGCGCTTTTTCACCAGTGGAAGCGCCCGAAGGCGGCTTTGAGCATCAGCAACGACAAGAAAAACAAGAGCAACCAATTGCCGATTTGGACAGTGAGACACCTTCCGACATGGCCCAGCAGCAGCAGGACTCCGCCATCGACTTTGGCAGCATACAATCAGCTGACGGCCAGTCAGTTGCCCATCCTACTGACAGCCACTTCGGACGAAATGTCGATTTTGTCGCTTCCGCCGCTGCCGCAGCCGTTCCCGCCGCAGTCGCCTCGCCAGTGGAAGATCGCCAGTACGAAGTTGAGTCCAGCGGTAGCGGAGTGGTAAGTGCATTTGACTGAGCGTCTAATTGGCTTTGATTTTGCTTCAATTCAGCTTTCGTATTTTCTGTTCCTAATTTCTTCTGAGTGACGCTTATTGGTTGGTGCAGGAGCATGAATTACTTTTAAAAATGTCTCGTCCCTTGTTTAACTCTTATTGGCTGGTGTTAGAATGTAAATTACATAGAAAATTTTCTCGTCCCCCTGCTTGGCTCTCATTGGCTGGCGCGGAATAACGTTTAGATCTAGTTTTATTTTCTGTAGCACCGCTTGACTTCCATTGAGTGGCTGGCATTAGACAAGCTTTTTGAACAGCATGAAACAACAGCCTACTAAAAAATGTTCTTAAGCCATTATGCATGCATTGTGACAGAGCTTAAACTGGTCTAGTTTTTTATTTAGCCTACTTAACCTTGTGTTTTTTTGCTTGAAATAAAAACAAAAAATTCTACCATTTGCTAGAACAGCCTAAGTCAGTAACTAAAAATCTTTATAAACGATCTTCATTAACCCCACTAGCAGCTCCCAAACTGCACGGGTAAAATTTGAAAATCTTTGTTTATTATAACTGGAGATTTAATTTTTCTCTAGAATCATAGAAATTTTCCCTTAATCGTTACATTTTTGTACTTTGTCGCGCACTTAGTTATAAAAAAATCACGGAATTAATAATTATTTTAGGATTAGAAAAAACTGACTCTAGGCACCTGTATTACAGTTAAGAGTTAACTCATTAAATGAAATTAAAAAACTTATTCAATATATGCGTCACTCTACTGTAAATAGTATTACCAACTTTTTTACTAATTTGTCAAAAAAATAGCAAAGTAAATAAAAAGACGCTAACCTCGGCACACTTGCATGTAATGCAGGCCATTTCTCTTCGTCCCAAACCGGAGCACGATTGGAGTACCAGCACCAAGATTGTTGCTAAGCAATACAACGGCATTAGTGACAGTTCGTCGCATTCATTGAACAATTCCGGTGCAGTTTCCAGTGCCACCGCAGCCTCATCTCAGTCCAGGAATTCGCTTAATGTAAAAATTTTCTAATTTCAATAAATAAGCATAATTCAGCAGTTCATTGTTTTGTTATTTTGTTAGGTTGCACAAATTTTAACTAGCGCTTTGAATGTGCAAGTGTGCCTCGTATTTTCTGTCGTCCAGCATGGTCGCAGCCGCTGACTAATTGTAGCTTATCACCGCCACCTGATTGGGAAAGCAGCTTGCTGTCTGCTTACTATTAGTAGCACGGTAGCGTATAGTGAAACTTCTGTTTTCCATCGATTCATTTATACAGGTTGTCTAGAAGCAATGATTCGTTGACAAATTCACTGGCACCTTAAGAAAGGCATTATTAAAAAAAATCTCGCCTATTGTGTGTAAGTTAAAATCACACAATAAATGTAATTCGCTTTTCCAGTTATTTATTGCACATTCACTTCAGTACCGCTGAACGCAGTGATTTTAGTGCATGATTTTTACGACTCTAGAGTACAAGATTATTAGGCAGGGTCAGCACTAGAGTACAGGATGTCTATGGCTGTGTAGTACAAGATTCTTAGGCTGTGAAGTACAAGATTCTTAGGCTGGGTCAGCACTAGAGTACAGGATGTCTATGGCAGTGAAGTACAAGATTCTTAGGCTGGATCAGCACTAGAGTACAGGATGTCTATGGCAGTGAAGTACAAGATTCTTAGGCTGGATCAGCACTAGAGTACAGGATGTCTATGGCTGTGTAGTACAAGATTCTTAGGCTGTGAAGTACAAGATTCTTAGGCTGTGAAGTACAAGATTCTTAGGCTGGGTCAGCACTAGAGTACAGGATGTCTATGGCTGTGAAGTGCAAGATTACAGGATGTCTATGGCTGGATCAGCACTAGAGTACAGGATGTCTATGGCTGGATCAGCACTAGAGTACAGGATGTCTATGGCTGGGTCAGCACTAGAGTACAGGATGTCTATGGCTGTGAAGTACAAGGTTATTTGGCTTAGATATTACTTATTCATTCCACATGAATTGCTCTTAAATCGTTATTTATTGTTTTTTGTAATTTCTATTGTTTTTTTTGTTTCTCTTGCGCCAAGGCGCGGGCCACGCCGGTTTGGGCCAATGCGGACCTGTCAGCTGCCACAGACCCCAAGCCAGCAGCAAATCAGCAGCACAGGAAAATGTCCGATGCGCCAAATCCATATTATGTTGGCATTGGAATTGTAAGGCTGCTGTTCATAACTCCATCGAGTGTCCTTACAACTAAAATGCGTGCAAAGCTGCGAGCATAACTACATCTCATGTGGAGCAACTCGCTGAGGTTTCATTTTAGGGTACTCTGGCCTCTAGACTCGCTGAAGTTTCAGGGGATTGAGGCCTGTAGACTCGCTGAAGTTTCAGGGGATTGAGGCTTGTAGACTCGCTGAAGTTTCAGTGGATTGAGGCTTGTAGACTCGCTGAAGTTTCAGTGGATTGAGGACTGTAGACTCGCTGAAGTTTCAGGGGATTGTGGATTGTAGACTCGCTGAAGTTTCAGTGGATTGAGGCTTGTAGACTCGCTGAAGTTTCAGGGGATTGAGGCTTGTAGACTCGCTGAAGTTTCAGTGGATTGTGGCTTGTAGACTCGCTGAAGTTTCAGTGGATTGAGGCTTGTAGACTCGCTGAAGTTTCAGGGGATTGTGGATTGTAGACTCGCTGAAGTTTCAGTGGATTGTGGCTTGTAGACTCGCTGAAGTTTCAGTGGATTGAGGCTTGTAGAGTCGCTGAAGTTTCAGGGGATTGAGGCATGTAGACTCGCTGAAGTTTCAGTGGATTGTGGCTTGTAGACTCGCTGAAGTTTCAGTGGATTGAGGCTTGTAGACTCGCTGAAGTTTCAGGGGATTGAGGCTTGTAGACTCGCTGAAGTTCAGGGGATTGAGGCTTGTAGACTCGCTGAAGTTTCAGTGGATTGTGGCCTGTAGACTCGCTGAAGTTTCAGGGGATTGAGGCTTTTAGACTAACTTCAGTTTCGTTTTGTGAAATTCAATAACTTCTCATTAAACTAACAAGACAAGTTATTTATGAAATGATTACTTTCCAACTTGCATTTCTACTAAAATTTACTCTTTTTAGTCGGAGATACTGAAAGTAAGCGTTTCCGAAGTATCTAATACAGAAACTTTTGTACTTGTTCTTCTCTTGTTTAGTAACGTGTACCACACTTAGTTGCTTCAAATAAAAAAAATAAACGTGAGGACCATTGTGCTTTGGTAACAATGTATTTAACAATGAAATCAATATTTTAGTAAAGCTTTCTTAGAAAAAATTGTACTATCGCCTATACATAAAAGCTTATACTACCGATCAAAGTAGTTTTGATGTGAAATTACAAAGCACAAACTTAAATTTTCTTTTTCAACAGGGCAGTCCCGGTGACGTGTGCCGGCTGTGCCAGAAGAAGGTCTACCCGATGGAGCTGCTGACCTCGGACGGGCACATCTATCACAAGTCCTGCTACCGGTGCCACAAGTGCAACAGGCTGCTCAGGTTGGTGCTGGCTGGGTGCAGATCGGAGTGACTATGAGGTGATCGGAGTGACTAGGAGTGACTAGGAGATGATCGGAGTGACTAGGAGGTGATCGGAGTGACTAGGAGTGACTAGGAGATGATCGGAGTGACTAGGAGGTGATCGGAGTGACAAGGAGTGACTGGAGATGATCGGAGTGACTAGGAGGTGATCGGAGTGACTAGGAGATGATCGGAGTGACTAGGTGGTGATCGGAGTGACTAGGAGGTGATCGGAGTGACTAGGAGTGACTAGGAGATGATCGGCGTGACTAGGAGGTGATCGGAGTGACTAGGAGGTGATCGGAATGACTAGGAGGTGATCGGCGTGACTAGGAGGTGATCGGAGTGACTAGGAGGTGATCGGAATGACTAGGAGATGATCGGAGTGACTAGGAGGTGATCGGAGTGACTAGGAGGTGATCGGAGTGACTAGGAGGTGATCGGAGTGACTAGGAGGTGATCGGAGTGACTAGGAGGTGATCGGAGTGACTAGGAGATGATCGGAGTGACTAGGTGGTGATCGGAGTGACTAGGAGATGATCGGAGTGACGAGGAGGTGATCGGAGTGACTACGAGGTGATCGGAGTTGACTAGGTGGTTATCGGAGTGACTAGGAGATGATCGGAGTGACTAGGAGGTGATCGGAGTGACTAGGAGAAGATCGGAGTGACTAGGAGGTGATCGGAGTGAAAAAAAGTGATTTTAATGACAAAAAAGTGATCGGAGGGACCAGTAGTTTACAGGAGTAACAAGGTGGTAATTTGGGTGACAAGGTGATGATAAAATTGACAAGAAAGCTATTATAGTAACTATAAATTGATCCAAATGGTGAATTATAATCTTCCTACACCACTACAGCGTCGGCAACTTTGGCGTCCTTGACAACCAGCTGTACTGCCAGCCGCACTATTTGGAAATCTTCCGCATGCGAGGTCAGTTATTGTAATTTGAAATTTGAAATTTGTAATTTGTAATTTGAAATTTGTAATTTCAAAGTTTCACAATCACAATTGAAATTCTCCTTTGCCTAGGCCACTATGAGGCTTCCACAGATCGTCCTCCGGCTCAAGTCGTCGGTGAGTTTTCCTAGCTATTTTTTATCCTACTGGCATTAAAGTTTCAGCAAAATGAAAACTGAATTTTTACTTGCCTACTCATTAGTAGTGTTTTGAATTCTAGCTGTCTACTTTTATTGCATACTTTTATTTTTTTAGGCAGTGAAAATCAAGTTGACGACGGCCTTTCCCAGGTGCAGAAGCTCAGCGATCTGAAGTCGCGCTTTGAATCAACCGGCGATTCTTCGGTGAGAGACTTGAGTGCTTGGGTTCTCACAAATGATGGATTGGGCGCTTGGATTCTCACAAATGATGGATTGGGTGCTTGGATTCTCTCAAATGATGGATTGGGTACTTGGGTTCTCACAAATGATGGATTATGTGCTTGGATTCTCACAAATGATGAATTGGGTGCTTGGATTCTCTCAAATGATGGATTGGGTGCTTGGATTCTCTCAAATGATGGATTGGGTGCTTGGATTCTCTCAAATGATGGATTGGGTACTTGGATTCTTTCAAATGATGGATTCGGTACTTGGATTTTCTCAAATGATGGATTGGGTGCTTGGATTCTCTCAAATGATGGATTGGGTACTTAGATTCTCTCAAATGATGGATTGGGTACTTGGATTCTTTCAAATGATGGATTGGGTGCTTTGATTCTCACAAATGATGGATTGGGTTCTTGGATTCTCTCAAATGATGGATTATGTGCTTGGATTCTCACAAATGATGGATTGGGTGCTTGGATTCTCACAAATGATGGATTGGGTGCTTGGATTCTCTAAAAATGATAAACTGTGTACTTGGATTGTCCTAAATGATGGATTATGTTGAAATAATGGAAAACAAATATAGTGTGCAAAAGATCAACTTGTCTGCATGCGGCAGCAGCATCAACTATCGGTGCCAGGCAGCAAGCAGAGCCCTAGACGGGCCTCGACCCCGACGGTGGAACCGGCGGCGGCACCAGCCGCTCGCGCCGCCCCGAGCCCCGCACCCAGTTGGAGCCGGGAGCCGCGACGCAGCTCGCCAAATGTGGCCGGCCTAAAAGTACAAATCCGCTTTGCCTACTGGCACCGTTTCTTTCTCCGCCTTTTTTTGCCGATTTCTAATATTTAGTAATGCTAGTTGTTTAGCATGACAATCAAATAGAATTCCTTCGAGGTGGACATAAAAAGTCCAATTGCGCATGATTGATTGCATCATTTTTTGGATGACGCAGCGAATATTGGTAGCTCGATTGTTTCTGCGCATTGATCACTTTCACATTTAAGTAGATAAGAGCGAGTATTTAAAACTTGAACTCGTTCTTTAAAAGTACATTTTCACTTTGCTTCGTAAATGTAAAAGTAAAAAATTATCTGTATCTCTAGAGTTCATGTAAGTTTATATCTAAAGTACATATTTGTTTATAAAGTAAATTTTTACTTTAAAAGTAAATTTCTACTTTTAAAGTACATTCTCGATTTCAAGTACATCTGCTCTCTGAATTAAAGTATGTACTTAAGTTACCAGCATTTTTACTACTGAAGTATTTGATCCTAACTTGCATTTTCTTCGTCTATGATTTCCAGGTTGTCGTCACTGCGCCTTCTGCCGGCGTTCATCAACCGTCGCCATCGTCGGCTAAGCCTTCGCAGTTCGACAGAAACGGCTCCGCAATACAGCAGCAGCAGCAGCAGCAGGCGGATATTGTCCGCAGCGGCGATGCCGGCCAGGCCGATGGCGAGCTGCCGCCGCCCGGGGCCAGCAAGAATGTCCTGGCCATGTTTCGCAGCCTGGAGATGGGCGGACAGCCGCCGGCAAAGGACGACTCGCAGCAGCAGCAGCAGCAGCAGCAGCAGCCAGCTAGGGTGAAGGGGGTAAGATATTGTATTTAAATTGTCTGTCTCTGTTTTTGTTTTTTTACAATCTAAATGGCTACTAAAAGACACATTAAATAATATTTTGCTGTTGTGGCGCATGATGCTTAGAAATATTTATCGTGAAGCTGCCATTCTGCTAGATCTAATACTAGGGGCTCCCTAGTAACTTTGTTTTGCTTTTATTTAAATTCATGGCTTTTTGCTTTTTTTAGCTATTTAGCCATGAATCCTAATTTTTTGTTGTTGCTATCATTAACGCAAGCCTCATCTGTTATCTGTATAATAACTGCTCAAAATATTTGCTTGGTATGCTGTTTAATTTGAGTTTAAAATCTTTAAGTTAGCAGAAGTGACTGAAAACTCACAGGAGGGACTGGAAGTTGATAGGGGTGACCGGAAGTTGATATGAGTGACTGGAAGTTGATAAGAGTGACCGGAGGTTGATATGAGTGACCGGAGGTTGATAGGAGTGACCGGAGGTTGATAGGAGTGACCGGAGGTTTATATGAGTGACCGGAGGTTGATATGAGTGACCGGAGGTTGATAGGAGTGACCGGAGGTTGATATGAGTGACCGGAGGTTGATATGAGTGACCGGAGGTTGATAGGAGTGACCGGAGGTTTATATGAGTGACCGGAGGTTGATATGAGTGACCGGAGGTTGATATGAGTGACCGGAGGTTGATAGGAGTGACCGGAGGTTGATAGGAGTGACCGGAGGTTGATAGGAGTGACCGGAGGTTGATAGGAGTGACCGGAGGTTGATAGGAGTGACCGGAGGTTGATAGGAGTGACCGGAGGTTTGTATGAGTGTGTAGTTTATTTTTTGTAAGTTATGTGGTAGAGAAATAAATATTTGACAATTTAATTTTGCGAAGTATTCATATTTAGCCAATTTTGCTTCTCCTATTTTATGATATTGCTATTAGTTTCTGCGCAGTTGCTATATAGTTTGAGTCTACAGCTGTTCTTAGTGAGTATATTATCTGGTCGGAAATGGTAAAAAAGGACTACTGAACAACTTGCAGCAGTGGACTTCTCAGGCAAAGCCCCAGCAAAGTTCGTTGCCTATACAGAGGCAGAACCAGCAGCAGCAGCAGCAGCAGCAGCAGCAGTCAAACCAGGAGCAGCAGGCTCCGAAAATTCAAAATAACATTGCCGCCGCTACTGATGATATTGTTCGAGAATCAGATAGTAACGACGTTCGACCTGAGTCTGGCACAGCCAAAGCTCTGCTTAGCATTTGGCGCAGCAAAGAGCAGCACAAGCAGCAGCAGCAGCAGCAGCAGCAGAAAAAGCAGCAGATTAAAAAGCGGCAATCTCTTGCATTTGAGCGCACCCCATCTGCTTCCTCCCTGTTGGCGGTGAACGGAAACAGCCGGCGGCAGTCCTATCACAGCCCCGCCAGCGGAGCCTCCTCACCCAGGCTGACTGAGGTTAGACTGGCCTGCTGCCGCTGCTGCTGCTGAACTATCTCCTCACTATCCAAATATTTCATGATGTTGATTTATTTCAATGCCGCACTGCCGCTCACCTGTGATTCACTAGTGTAGAGTGTTGTCCCTATATCTCTAGTCCCACGGATTAGGGAACAGAGTGGATTGCTAGTCCATCCCGTGGATGAAGGAACAGAGTGGATTGCTAGTCCATGCCGTGGATGAAGGAACAGAGTGGATTGCTAGTCCATCCCGTGGATGAAGGAACAGAGTGGATTGCTAGTCCATCCCGTGGATGAAGGAACAGAGTGGATTGCTAGTCCATGCCGTGGATGAGGGAACAGAGTGGATTGCTAGTCCATCCCGTGGATGAAGGAACAGAGTGGATTGCTAGTCCATCCCGTGGATGAAGGAACAGAGTAGATTGCTAGTCCATCCCGTGGATGAAGGAACAGAGTGGATTGCTAGTCTATCCCATCGATGAAGGAACAGAGTGGATTGCTAGTCCATCCCGTGGATGAAGGAACAGAGTGGATTGCTAGTCCATCCCATCGATGAAGGAACAGAGTGGATTGCTAGTCTATCCCGTGGATGAAGGAACAGAGTGGATTGCTAGTCCATCCCGTGGATGAAGGAACAGAGTGGATTGCTAGTCCATCCCGTGGATGAAGGAACAGAGTGGATTGCTAGTCCATCCCGTGGATGAAGGAACAGAGTAGATTGCTAGTCCATCCCGTGGATGAAGGAACAGAGTGGATTGCTAGTCCATCCCGTGGATGAAGGAACAGAGTGGATTGCTAGTCCATCCCGTGGATGAAGGAACAGAATGGATTGCTAGTCTATCCCGTGGATGAAGGAACAGAGTGGATTGCTAGTCCATGCCGTGGATGAAGGAACAGAGTGGATTGCTAGTCCATCCCGTGGATGAAGGAACAGAATGGATTGCTAGTCTATCCCGTGGATGAAGGAGCAGAATGGATTGCTAGTCTATCCCATCGATGAAGGAACAGAATGGATTGCTAGTCTATCCCATCGATGAAGGAACAGAGTGGATTGCTAGTCTATCCCGTGGATGAAGGAACAGAGTGGATTGCTAGTCTATCCCATCGATGAAGGAACAGAGTGGATTGCTAGTCTATCCCGTGGATGAAGGAACAGAGTGGATTGCTAGTCTATCCCGTGGATGAAGGAACAGAGTGGATTGCTAGTCCATCCCGTGGATGAAGGAACAGAGTGGATTGCTAGTCCATGCCGTGGATGAAGGAACAGAGTGGATTGCTAGTCCATGCCGTGGATGAAGGAACAGAGTGGATTGCTAGTCTATCCCATCGATGAAGGAACAGAGTGGATTGCTAGTCTATCCCGTGGATGAAGGAACAGAGTGGATTGCTAGTCTATCCCGTGGATGAAGGAACAGAGTGGATTGCTAGTCTATCCCATCGATGAAGGAACAGAGTGGATTGCTAGTCTATCCCGTGGATGAAGGAACAGAGTGGATTGATAGTCTATCCCGTGGATGAAGGAACAGAGTGGATTGCTAGTCTATCCCATCGATGAAGGAACAGAGTGGATTGCTAGTCCATCCCGTGGATGAAGGAACAGAGTGGATTGCTAGTCTATCCCGTGGATGAAGGAACAGAGTGGATTGCTAGTCCATGCCGTGGATGAAGGAACAGAGTGGATTGCTAGTCCATCCCGTGGATGAAGGAACAGAGTGGATTGCTAGTCCATCCCGTGGATGAAGGAACAGAGTGGATTGCTAGTCCATCCCGTGGATGAAGGAACAGAGTAGATTGCTAGTCCATCCCGTGGATGAAGGAACAGAGTGGATTGCTAGTCTATCCCATCGATGAAGGAACAGAGTGGATTGCTAGTCCATCCCGTGGATGAAGGAACAGAGTGGATTGCTAGTCCATCCCATCGATGAAGGAACAGAGTGGATTGCTAGTCTATCCCGTGGATGAAGGAACAGAGTGGATTGCTAGTCCATCCCGTGGATGAAGGAACAGAGTGGATTGCTAGTCCATCCCGTGGATGAAGGAACAGAGTGGATTGCTAGTCCATCCCGTGGATGAAGGAACAGAGTAGATTGCTAGTCCATCCCGTGGATGAAGGAACAGAGTGGATTGCTAGTCCATCCCGTGGATGAAGGAACAGAGTGGATTGCTAGTCCATCCCGTGGATGAAGGAACAGAATGGATTGCTAGTCTATCCCGTGGATGAAGGAACAGAGTGGATTGCTAGTCCATGCCGTGGATGAAGGAACAGAGTGGATTGCTAGTCCATCCCGTGGATGAAGGAACAGAATGGATTGCTAGTCTATCCCGTGGATGAAGGAGCAGAATGGATTGCTAGTCTATCCCATCGATGAAGGAACAGAATGGATTGCTAGTCTATCCCATCGATGAAGGAACAGAGTGGATTGCTAGTCTATCCCGTGGATGAAGGAACAGAGTGGATTGCTAGTCTATCCCATCGATGAAGGAACAGAGTGGATTGCTAGTCTATCCCGTGGATGAAGGAACAGAGTGGATTGCTAGTCTATCCCGTGGATGAAGGAACAGAGTGGATTGCTAGTCCATCCCGTGGATGAAGGAACAGAGTGGATTGCTAGTCCATGCCGTGGATGAAGGAACAGAGTGGATTGCTAGTCCATGCCGTGGATGAAGGAACAGAGTGGATTGCTAGTCTATCCCATCGATGAAGGAACAGAGTGGATTGCTAGTCTATCCCGTGGATGAAGGAACAGAGTGGATTGCTAGTCTATCCCGTGGATGAAGGAACAGAGTGGATTGCTAGTCTATCCCATCGATGAAGGAACAGAGTGGATTGCTAGTCTATCCCGTGGATGAAGGAACAGAGTGGATTGATAGTCTATCCCGTGGATGAAGGAACAGAGTGGATTGCTAGTCTATCCCATCGATGAAGGAACAGAGTGGATTGCTAGTCCATCCCGTGGATGAAGGAACAGAGTGGATTGCTAGTCTATCCCGTGGATGAAGGAACAGAGTGGATTGCTAGTCTATCCCATCGATGAAGGAACAGAGTGGATTGCTAGTCCATCCCGTGGATGAAGGAACAGAGTGGATTGCTAGTCCATCCCGTGGATGAAGGAACAGAGTGGATTGCTAGTCTATCCCGTGGATGAAGGAGCAGAATGGATTGCTAGTCTATCCCATCGATGAAGGAACAGAGTGGATTGCTAGTCTATCCCGTGGATGAAGGAACAGAGTGGATTGCTAGTCTATCCCGTGGATGAAGGAACAGAGTGGATTGCTAGTCTATCCCGTGGATGAAGGAACAGAGTGGATTGCTAGTCTATCCCGTGGATGAAGGAACAGAGTGGATTGCTAGTCTATCCCATCGATGAAGGAACAGAGTGGATTGCTAGTCCATCCCGTGGATGAAGGAACAGAGTGGATTGCTAGTCCATCCCGTGGATGAAGGAACAGAGTGGATTGCTAGTCTATCCCGTGGATGAAGGAGCAGAATGGATTGCTAGTCTATCCCATAGATGAAGGAATATAATGGATTGCTAATCTGTCCGGGAATAAAAGCGCAGCATTGCTTGTCTAATCTCAGCGAAGGCACCAATTTTCAGATTGAGCTTGAGTCTGCTGCTTGCTGTTAAATTTATTCAGCATATTGCTGCCACATTGCTTGCCTGATAGAATATTATAATTGGTATTGCAGAATGTGTGTGCATTCCGCTAGGCTTGCATGATTTCAGCTTACCAGCCAGCGCTGACAGCAATGATTACTTTACTTGATGCAATAATGTTACCAGATTTGATACCACTTATGTTTAATTTTCAGCTCTGCACTATTATTTAGCATGCTTTTGTGTCTGCAAAGTCCGCAAAAGTACACCTTAATTCGTTTACTACTTCCTTTTTTGGAGTACTCTTAAGTACATTTAAGTACAAAGTACACCTGTATTAGTTAATTAATAATAGTAGACGATTACACCTGCCCCACTCGGGCCAGATGTGCAGCCGACAGCTATAGCGCGGCGCATCTGAAGGCTGCCTACGGCTGTTCAGTCCATGGACTGGGGGGGACGCCACACCCACATTCGATTGCCCCAGCTAATACTAATAACCATTTAACAGCTGGGTGAAGTGTCTCGCTAAAGGATACGAAATGTTCCGTTTGAGTCGAGAATCGAACTCCCGACCTTCAAGTCGGAAACACTAGGCTACAAGCCAGCTCGTATTAGCTAAATACTCTAATTTTGAGTCAATTCCTTTGTCCAATCCGCAGTCCATTGGCCAGGGCCAGCGCCGCCCCTACCAGCCCGAGCCCAACATGGACTTTGACTACACCGCACCTGTGCGCAACTCTGCCGAGTCCGAGTCTCGCCCGGCCGACCGTCCGCCCGACGTTGTCCGATCCGGCGAGCCTGACCCGGCTGACGAGCTGCCGCCGGCGAATTTCACTCGCTCGGCGCTGCAGATGTGGAAGGACAAGGAGATTCAGGGCGGCCGGGTGGCCCCCAATCCGGAGGCCTCCGAGCGCCTCCGTCAGCGAGCCCGCGAAACCTCCGCCGTCAACAACAACATCCGGCTGCCCGGAGCCGTCGGTGCGATCGCCTCCCCGGCTGCCGGCGACACCCCGGAGTCGTCTGTGCCGCCGCCGCGCGACGAATCGTCGGAGAACGAGCCGGCCCCGCCGCCGCCCGACGTCGCCCGCTGGGAGGCCGGCGGCGCCGGATTGGACAAAGGCGAGCTGCCGAAGCAGGGCGCCACCCAGAGCCTTCGATCCATGTTCAGCGGCGGACAGTGAAAATTTGGGTCGGAGTTTGCTCGGATTTGAGTCGAGTTAACTTTTACATGTTTATTTATTTACTCACTTTGTTTTATCGAAATTTTCTTACTATTATACTCTTTAAGTACATGCGTACTCTAAAAAACTGGGTCGGTATTTGTACTTTTACTGTAAAGTGCACAGCAGATTTAGTTCTTTTTAATGTACGAGAAAAAAGCTACCGCATAAAGGTACGCATGCACTTATTCTAAAATCAAATTAATGTCGCCCAGATTGGGTGTCTCCACAATGTAAGAAAATCCGTATCTTCTGTTTTGCTTCAATTGCTGTTGGGTTTCCATATCACAACAACGACACGCGTTAATTATTTACTCTGTTGTATGGGCCTCTGTTGCCGGCTATTTCAATTATCCAAACGCTAAGGCACTATCTATTTATTACTAACTTGCTTTCACCTAATAATATATATGTATGTTTATGTATTCCTGACAATTTTGTCTCAACGCTAATTTTTGTTACCGATTATTATAAACTAAATTTATTTTAAAAAAAAACTTTTTTTGTTTAGCGCGTTGCTGGCAGAATTTAGCTTTCTCAGTTTTTCTCTCTTCGCTTCCATTAGCGCAACTGTACTAGCTAAGCTTGTTCTCTTTTTAAAGATTGTACGCAAAAAGTACCACCTTTTTCAGACCGATTTTTGTTGTTTTTTTCTCGATTGCTTTCCCAGATAGTTACTACTGACTCGACGAAAAGTAGTAGTATGAAAAGCGCATTCGCTTCACTGTTGTTATAATTCCTGAATTAACAATTTACTATTTTTCCAGCTTCCTCCAACCCGCTTTGGTTCCATCACATTGATCGAGGCAGTCTATTTTGCAGTCATTCCTGTTGTTTTCCCCAATACACAAGTTTATACTGATCTTTTTTTCAAACAATATATTTTACCAACTTTGCTTGTTTTCTTAGCATATTGATTAATCTTATTTGATTGATATTATTAATAGCGTCCCATTTGCGTAATTAATTATTTCCACCGCTTCATTCTAGGACTAAACTTGTAGTCGTTTTCACCGCTATAACATATAGTATTGATTTGTTATTGACTAACCTGGTGGCCCGTTTAGGAAACGTGAGACACAAAAAACTATACAAATACAAACGAATTTTCTAATTCGATACACATTTTAAAGCTTTAATTTTTTGTTAGCAACAGCCGAAATTGTGACTTGGTGAAGCTTCTGTGGCACTCCTTTTTTAAGTCTAGGCCACTTCTTTGTGTCCTGCTGGGGATGACAAAGCAAATTTTGTATTGTTTCTGTGAATGGTCTTTCTATGGTAAAAAGTGTCGGAACTGCGTTTAATTTCACACTATCAAAATACTGTCTGTGGTAACAGTGGGAGGCTGTTGTCTATGGTAAAAAGTGTCGGAACTGCGTTTAATTTCAGACTATCAAAATACTGTCAGTGGAAATAGTGGGAGGCTGTTGTCTATGGTAAAAAGTGTCGGAACGGCATTCGGTTTAAGAATATCGAAAAACTGTCAGTGGTAACAGTGGGAGGCTGTTGTCTATGGTAAAAAGTGTCGGAACGGCATTCGATTTCAGACTATCAAAATACTGTCAGTGGTAACAGTGGGAGGCTGCTGTCTATGGTAAAAAGTGTTGGAACTGCGTTTAGTTTCAGACTATCAAAATACTGTCAGTGGAAACAGTGGGAGGCTGTTGTCTATGGTAAAAAGTGTCGGAACGGCATTCGATTTAAGAATATCGAAAAACTGTCAGTGGTAACAGTGGGAGGCTGTTGTCTATGGTAAAAAGTGTCGGAACGGCATTCGATTTAAGAATATCAAAATACTGTCTGTGGTAACAGTGGGAGGCTGTTGTCTATGGTAAAAAGTGTCGGAACTGCACGATAAAAGATCCAGAAAATTCAAAAATATATATTTCATCTCGAAAACTCTATTTTTAAACCATGCTTCATTAAGATTAAAAGTGCAGGTCAAATAAAGGGACTCGGAGACAAGAGTTTTTCGTAGCGAAAGCGACAGGTTTATGGTTTGTATTTAGCGAAAAACCTATCACACTAAGATGGCAACACCTCGGCTGTCTCACATTTCTTACAAAATGTTCAAATGCCGTATTAACACACTATGCATTAAAACGGGATATTTGCTGCTGCTGCTTTTGTTGCTTGGGCAAACAAGCTAGGTGCACTTAGCCCGCGCTTGTGCCAAAAATATCCCCTAGCCTATTCCCCTGTCTCAATGCTACGTCTCTTCTACGTAAGCAGCATCCCTATGCCCATATATGGAATGGGGATGAGGAGAGAGAAGCAACGCTGCCTCCCTCTAGGCTTCTAATACTCCAATCCCCTCCTTCTCTCTCCTCTCGTCCCAACTGCTTCCACATCCCAAGCAGCTCAACAGCCTAGCTGATTGAGTACACTTTCTGAGTACTCAATACGAAGCAATCAATAATCGTACTCCCCCCGCCTGAGCATCCATTCCATCTTGAAATCCGTCGAACACTGCACTCTGAAGTGTACAATTTGTGTGTTAGAGCGTTGCCCATAGCAACCAGCAAAATTAGTGTGCGGGATCAGTGCAGGGGTTAGAGGAGGGCGAGAGCGAGGCCGGGGATGGGAGAAAACATCGATCCAGAGAGTCGGGCAGATAAATGCGGTACCGGCCGAAGCCAGTTGCCTCTTTTCCCTCCTCACTGAGTGCCGCCACTTGTTCATCCCCCCAGCAATGCAGCTGCTCAACCATTCCAGCCCAGTTGGGCTGCTGACACTGCTCCTGGCTGCAGCCGCCCTGATCGTGCCGGCCGCCTGCGCCGGCGGCAACTACGGTGACTACCTGGCCGGCATCGAAAAGCGCAACCAGCGCCTGCACTCGGACTATTTGTCCGGCCTGGCTGAGGGCCAGCGCAACTTCCTGGACGAGCTGAACGGTCACGTGACCGATCTGCAGGCTCGGCACTACGTCAACGACAACGCCTATCCTACCGGCTTCGACGCCGACCGCTACTGGTCGGAGCTGCTCGAGCGAACTGGCGCCGCCGAGGCTCCCCGGCTGACTCGCGGTGACCTCAACGAACTGCTCGGCCATCAACTGGACGATTCGGACTCGCCTGACATCCCAGCCCGGCGCGAGGAGGAGCCCTTCCTCAACAAGATCTGGGGCGCCCAGAAGGTCAGCGGCGGCGCCGGTGAGCCCGGCCAGGTGACCGGGCCGCAGAATAAGCCGCAGAAGGCCAAGATCATCACCGACTCGCTGCCCAGCTACTGCGAGCCGCCAAATCCCTGCCCAGTTGGCATCGACCGGTCAAAGCTGGCAGCGCCATGCGACAGCGCCGTCCACGACACGGCCGAGTACAACCGCAACGACGCCCTGCACAAGATGGCCACCGGCCAGTGCCCCTGCGACAATGAGCACATGGAGTGCCCGGCTGGCACTGTTAGCGTCACCTCCAAGAAGGCCGCCAATGTGAGCCGAATTTATAGTTAGGTTGCTTTCCCTGGGTCATTGCAAATCATGACCTATTTGATGCACTGATCTTAATAAGGATTTCAGGCCCAGATTCGAACCCCCGACCTCTTCTCATTAATTCACCACCTCCCACCGCTGAATTGCAGATGGGCGGCCACCTCAATCCATTCCTGCTGGGCAACAAGCGCGACAAACTGGACGCCAAGAAGTCGCCGAGATACTCAGTCAGCAAGCGAGGCGTGCGGGCTAACTTCCAGAGCCGTGTGGTCAGTGCTGCCTGGCTTGCTTTGGGGATTTCGGATGGGAAAATGCAGGGGAATCTCGGGGAGATTGGTGAGAACAGAGTGGTGGAATCTCAGGAACAAAGTGGGGAGAACAAAGTGGGGAAATCTCAGGGGAGATTGGTGAGAACAGAGTGGTGGAATCTCAGGAACAAAGTGGGGAGAATAAAGTGGGGAAATCTCAGGGGAGATTGATGAGAACAGAGTGGGGAAATCTCAGGGGAGATTGATGAGAACAGAGTGGGGAAATCTCAGGGAAGATTGCTGAGAACAGAGTGGGGAAATCTCAGGGAAGATTGATGAGAACAGAGTGGGGGAATCTCTGGGAAGATTAGTGAGTAGAGAGTTGGGGAATATTTTGGGAGATTGGTGAGAACAGAGTGGGAAATCTTGGGTCAGTTTTCGCAGATGCAAACCAGAACAATTTCTCTTTTAGATGGAGAAGAAGAATCCCTGGCTGGACGGAGTCGACGCTCTAGACACGGTCGAGAAGAAGGCCGGTCGCCGGGTGTACCTCGAGGAGCCGCTGGCTGAGTGACGACTACAAAACTCACTAACCATAGCTAATATGAACTAGCAGCAGATTAAAGATCAACAACACGATAATATCTACTTTCCTGAGCTCTCACTCTAAAAGATTTTCCAAACTCGATGAGTCAGTTTTTTTCAAGTGCGGCAGAAATTTAACAAGCACACCTGAGAGCCCAAAAATCTGCCTTCCCCACAGGACCGCAAAAATTCATCAAAATTTATTGGCGATAAATATACTCTTTAATGTGACACTTTCATTGTGCGGCCCAAACTAAGCATTCAGCAAAAATAATGTTTGTGTACTTTTTATTTCTCTTTTTTCAGACTAGATAATGAATGATGATATTTGATACTGAATGATATTTGATAACTGACTGATGTACATGTACTGAATGACATTTGATAACTGACTGATGTACATGTACTGAATGACATTTGATAACTGACTGATGTACATGTACTGAATGACATCTGATTACTGACTGATGTACATGTACTGAATGACATCTGATTACTGACTGATGTACATGTACAAGTATTCTGGCTCATATCGGTCCTTATTGCATGAAAAATTGAGTTGTCTATGGCTTACTTGCTCTTGTGAATTCAAACGCTTGGCCATAGAATTCCATGGGTCATTCCGTTTTGCATGTCCCACTGTCCACATTGCGGCTCGCACCGGCGGGACACAATGCCTGTGTGGTATGAGTCAGACCAGGCCTACGGGCTAAGGTCTGCGATGCCTCACACCTGCAGTCGTTTTTTGAGCAGGCCTGGCAGGAAGGAGCCCTGTACCTCCGGGTGCAGGGATCCCTCCACGCTGTCCCGTCAGCTGACCCATGGGTACACGTCCCGCGAGTGTTCAAGGCTGACCCTAGGGCAGCCGGACAGAATGGGCAACAGCGCTGGATGACCCATCCAGGGCCTCTGGCCAAACTGGGTACCTCTAGCCCTGGCTGGAGGGAAAGGTGTCACCCTTTGACCTTAACAGGGTATGCGGCGAGTCCGCAGCTTTCGTGCACCTGTGCGTGATCAGGTACCTCTGGCTACGGCTCTGAGGGAGAGGTGTTACCCTTTGACCTTGACAGGGTATGCGGCCAGTCCGCAGCGTCTCGCGCACCTGTGCGTGATCAGGTACCTCTGGCTACGGCTCTGAGGGAGAGGTGTTACCCTTTGACCTTGACAGGGTATGCGGCCAGTCCGCAGCGTCTCGCGCACCTGTGCGTGATCAGGTACCTCTGGCTACGGCTCTGAGGGAAAGGTGTCACCCTTTGACCTTAACAGGGTATGCGGCCAGTCCGCAGTTTTCGTGCACCTGTGCGTGATCAGGTGCCTCTGGCTACGGCTCTGAGGGAAAGGTGTCACCCTTTGACCTTAACAGGGTATGCGGCCAGTCCGCAGCGCTCGTGCACCTGTGCGTGATCAGGTACCTCTGGCTACGGCTCTGAGGGACAGGTGTCACCCTTCGACCTCAACAGGGTACGCAGCCAGTCTGCGGGCCTGGCACTGCTTTAGGTGTCCTCTTATGCCTAAGGTCTCACCGCGCTGAGGGGCTGAAAGGTCCGGGGAGTCTATCCGGCCATTAGCGGTTTTTATTTTTATTCTCTTCTTTCTCTTTTTCCAGCGACCTATGGAGTCCCACTACAGCTCCAGCACGTCCCAGGACCCTGCTGAAACGCCGACCCCGGCCGGCGACGCAGATCCTCAGGACCAGCGCCAGGGCGACACCGGTTCCACCGGCGCCCAAAATTCATCCTGCTCCTCCGCCACTCAGGAAAACACCAGAGCGGCTGGATCAAAGAGCAAACGCTCCCCTTCCACGCAAGCCCGCAGCCTCGCCCGCCTCCAGGAATTCCGGCGGCGAAAACAGGAAGTACGGTTGGCTGCGAAATCCGCGCCAACCACCGCCTCCGAGGAGGGGGCCGGCAACTCTGCGAACATCGCGGAGGAACCGGCACCCAACAAGGAGGCGGACTCCTCGCGCCGTCCGGGAAATCCGGAAGCGCGGAAAAGTGCCGCCCAGGCCTCTGGGGCATCCGGTTCCTCTCGCGGCGGAACCTCTCACAGTCATCCGGAAACTCCGACGACTGCTGGGGGGCCCGTTGCGGGAGGCGCCGGCCAAACCACAAGGCCAAAGCGCACTTACGCTGCTATGGCAAAGAGGCAGCCGGCCTTGGTTATCCGAGGCCAGGAGACGCCCCTCACAACAGCGCAACTCGACCAGATCTGGCGCAGATTGGACTCCCATCTGGTCAAACTGGCACTGAGCGGCACTGTACTGCACGTCCTGAAGACCGACATCCAGGACCAAGCCCTCATTGTCCAGCCTGCCGACAACCAGTCCGGACAGCAACTCCTCGAGATGCTGAAATCCTTCGACTGGGGCACGGAAATGGGCAACCTGTTTATCTACAGGGAGGACGAGCGCCCCCAGACACACCGTCATCGTGTTTGGATTCCAGCTCGCAGCGCCATCACCAACGCCGGAGAACTGCGCCGCCTGCTGTTGGCAATCCACCCGGATCTGCCAGCAAACGGTGTCGTGGTTCATGAAACCATCACCAGACCTGGTGGAGACGGTTTCACGGCCATCCTAGGATTGTCGGACAGCTGGATGCTCCGCTGCCCAGACATGTCCTACATCAGTGCAGGCCTCACTCGAATGCAGATTTTCAGCTTCGAGTCCGACGCCACTCGCCCGCCGCCCCCGGAAAAGCGGAAACGGACGAACCAGAGCTCTGCCGGGCCCCTGCGCCCTGGAACACAGACTCCTGATCGTCACGACCACTCCGAGGATGCGGACCCTATCAGGGGCAAAGCCGCGCGAGCCGCAACGACAGGCGGACGTGGTAAGGGCCGGAAACCCGCCCGCAACACCATCCGTGCTGGCTTGACTCAGCGCGCCAGACAGCTGTCGGACCCCAACAGTGGACGCCACCGCAGCACCACCCGGCCCAATGTTTCATCGGAACCCCCAGCGGAAAACCGGGTTGAGGACACGGACGCCGCTGTTGCGGCAGCCCCGGCCTCAACTCTGGATCCGATTCAGGAGGAACCGATGGAGCTCGGGCAAAACACCGGCGAGGACGAGGAATCGCTCCTGAACAACTCGCCGTAGGTCAGCAGATAGCCGCACGGACCGCCCCTCCTGGGGTGAGCTTCCTGCAGCTGAACCTGCACCACTGCATCGCGGCCTCGACCAACCTGGCGCGTGTGGTGGACTTCGAAAAACCGGGCATCATCCTCCTCCAAGAGCCCTGGACGAAGAAAGGTAAGATTCCGAACATTCCTGCTGGTTTTGACTGTTTTTTCATGCCCCAAAACCCCAGGGCTGCTGTGTTCGCGACTACCGATCTAAAAGCTTGGTATAGACCAGACCTCTCTGACAAAGACCTCTGTGTCATCCAAACCAACCACATTCTCCCGAACCGCACCGTCATCATCGCCTCTATATACATTCCTGGTGACGGTCCTGCGGTTCCGCCCAGTCTCACTTCCCTCGTGGACTACTGCTCAGACCGCGACTTTGAGCTGCTGGTGGCAGGCGACATAAATGCCCACCACACCCACTGGGGCAGTGTTACCTCCAACTGCAGAGGCGAGGATCTCCTTGCCTACATCTGCACCACCAATATTGAGTTCTGCAACTCGGGTGGCACACCCACCTTTGACAATGGACGATGGACGGAGGTCCTTGACGCCACCCTCGCCTCTCAGGGCCTGATCCCTCTGATTATGAACTGGCAGGTGTGGGACGAAGAGGAATCTCTGTCTGACCATCGCTTCATTCGTTTCCGGTTGCTAAGCTCCTACTCCAAGCCTGGTATTCTGTGGAGAAGGAACGCCCGGAATACTGACTGGACGGCCTTTGCGGAATCCGTGAAGCGCCAGACCAACCAGTTAGAATCCGTTGTTCCTGCCACCTGTCAAGAAGTGGACGATCTGGCTGATCTACTCAGCATGACCATCTTGACAGCTCATGAAACCTCTTGCCCCCTTAAAGCCTACAAAGGCAAAAAATCCGCTCCCTGGTGGAACCCAGCGCTTGGAACCCTCCGGCGAAAGGCCAAATCCCTCCAGCGGATTGCGCGGAAAAGCAAGGACCCAGCTGACCTGACCGCCTACCAGAATGCGATTCGTGACTTTAAGCGTGACACCAGGAAAGCGAAGTCCGAAAAGTGGCGCCAATACTGCTCCGAGCTGGAGGGCGCCCGCCCAACTTCTCGCGTTGTAAAAGCGCTCACTCTTGACAAAATGTCGAAGCTCTCAGTGATCAAAAGACCGGACGGCCGGCTTGCTGAGAATCCTGGCGAATCGCTGGACATCATGCTCGCCAGCGCCTTCCCCCAGACTGCGCCGCTTCAGGACCCGCCGGACCACACTCCGGGTGGACACATCCTTGCGACAACTATTATCACTAGAGAACGGACAGCTCGCGCTGCTAACTCCTTCTCGCCTTTTAAGTCGCCTGGACCTGACAACATTTACCCCGCCTTCCTACATGAAGCGGTAAAAAATGACAGGTTCCTCGGCCTCCTTTGCAACCTGTTCAAGGCCTGTATCACCCTCGGGTACGTACCCAGGTCTTGGCAGGAAGCCACTATCGTCTTCATCCCCAAACCTGGGAAGGGAGACTACCACTCCGCCAAAGCCTTCCGCCCCATCAGCTTAACATCTTTCTTTCTTAAGCTGCTTGAAAGGCTTGTTCTTTGGCGCCTCCTTCACGTTGAGCTGAGGAACTCCCCGCTCTCCGCCAACCAGCACGCCTTTCGATCCGGACGTTCCATCGAAAGTGCTCTGCATGCCATTGTCGACAAGCTGGAGCGCGCCGTGCTTGGCACCGGTTTTGCTCTCTCGCTTTTCCTCGACATTGATGGTGCCTTCGACAATGTGCTCTTCGGAGCCTTTAGGCGAGCCCTGGAACGCCGGGCTACGCACGAGCACCTCACCCGCTGGATCATGTATATGATCTCTCACCGAACTGCCACCTCGCACCTGCTTGGACACTCCCGTTCTGTGAATGTCCAGAAGGGAGGCCCGCAGGGTGGCGTTCTCAGTCCGATCCTTTGGAACCTTGTCATGGACGAACTGCTCTGCAGCCCTGACCCGGACCCGGTCCAAAAAATCGGCTATGCTGACGACGTCACCGCCACCGTGGCCGGACCGTCTCCCCCGGTCCTTAGAGACCTTCTGCAAGCTTTCATCCACCGTGCCGAACGCTGGGCCAATGGCTGCGGCCTCAAACTCTCTGAGTCCAAGACCGTCGCCATTATGTTCACCAGCAAACGAAACTGGAGGATTGAGCCTCTCCTTCTCTATAACAAACCAATCGCCATGGAGAAGCAAACCAGATGCTTAGGTGTCATCCTCGACCACAGGTTGAGCTGGACACCTCACGTCAAATTCAAAACCCGTAAAGCTCTTGCGACGCTCGCGCAGATTCGCAGAGCCTTCGGCGCCACCTGGGGCCTCACCCCCCGCCGTCTCTGGTGGATTTACACTACCATTGTAAGACCGGCCATCTCTTTTGCCGGCTTCATCTGGAATAGTGCCCTGGAGACCAAAGGGGTCCTGGAGGCCCTAAACAAGGTGCAGGGCCGTGCTTGTCGAGCCATCATGAGTGCGGCACCCTCCACTCCCTTCGCTGGCATGAATGCCTTCCTGGACCTTCCCCCTTTAGATCTTTTTATCAAGGGGGAGGCGATGAAGACGGCTCGTCGTCTTCTGGACGCGGGTATCTCCATCCGGAAGCAACTTGCTTTCAGCAAGCGGAACCTCCAGCCCCATGGCGACCTCAGCCTACGGGACCTGGACGCAGCAGGAGGTCTCAAAATTCTCTCCGACGGAATCCCGTCGACGCTGTGCCCACCGCAAAAATTCAAAACCAGCATTCCGCCTCGCCAGGAAGTACGTGACCACGGCCAACCCCGTGAAATTCACTGCTTCACCGACGGATCGCAAATCAACTCGGTCTCTGGTTTCGGCTACTGCATTATGTCCGGAGGGAAAACTGTGGCGACCTTCTCCCAGCACACCGGCATAAACTCTACTGTTTTCCAGAACGAAGTTCTGGCCATCAGCTCCTGCGCCCTGGAGCTGATCTACCAAAACGTCCATGGAGCAGAAATCTTCCTCCACTCGGACAGCCAGGCGGCGATCCATGCCCTTGGACGCACGCACACCTGCTCGCGCACAGTCCTTGACTGCGTCGCGCAACTCAACCGCTTAGGGACCCACAACAAGGTGTCCCTAAGGTGGATTCCAGGGCACTCTGGCCACCCTGGTAACGAATTGGCCGACAGCCTCGCCAAGGCCGGTTCGACGGGTTCGCTTTTTGGCCCCGTGCCTGCGGTCTCCACCCCTACCGCCGTCGTCAACACTCGGATTAACCAGTGGGTGACCTCAAAGCACAAGGACAGATGGATCAATACCGCCGATTGTCGGCAGTCTCGCGCTGCTGTCCCTTGTCCCTCCACTGCCCTTCGCAAAGCCTTGCTTGGACTGAACCGCAAGGACATCAGGGCAGTCACCATGGCCCTCTCTGGCCATGGCTGTTTCGCCAGGCACCGCTTCCTGCAAGGCAAAATCCGCAGTGAGGAATGCCCCTTCTGCCTCTGCCATTGAGGATGCAGAGCATTTTATTTGCGACTGCCCCGCCTTCACTCAGGACCGGCTCACCTATCTCGGCCCAAACCCGGATCTCCCCGACGTTTTCAGGCCTGAGAACATCTGCCAGCTCGTCCGATACCTGAGGGCCACCGGGCGAGCAACCCTCCACCTCCTGGACACTCCGGAGGAGGACCGCGCTGCGGACGCCGGCACCACCGGATCCCCCTGCGCGACACCGCAGCTCTAGTTGCCCGTGGTCGCCAGGGGCTAGCGGAATGGGCGGCAACGCCTCCCCGCTGCATCCGGAAGATGCCCCCTGCAGCTAAGTCAAGTAAGTCAAGTCCACATTGCGCGACAAAAGCAATATTATTGTTTGTGACCAGCATTATCGGCTATCATAACTCTGAAAAGAGCTATAATTTTATTCAAAGAAAAAACTTACGTGCCTGCAATGTACTACTGACTCCATAGTAGCGCAGAATACGAAAATTTAATTTTAAAAGCGGTTTCGGAAAAGTTAAATTTCCATTCTTTTATTTTTGCACTGCTTCTAGTTGTTGCGAATTTCGAATTATCAATTCAGTTGCTTTGCAGAACTGAAGTCCATCGGACTGGTTCGCTTAAATCAATACAGAGCCTGACAGCAAATCAATAACCTTTTCGTCCTTGACAATCCAATTGATATTATTCTTTGGCTTGCATTTTAACGCATGACCTAAATTATTTCAAGCATTGGCCCATAAGCGGGTTGTTGCATTTCTGTAATTCTAATGACTTCTTAAGATAAATGTTCGATTAATTTTTTATCTGTAGTATGATGGTCACTTTCTTGAAAAACTTCTAACAGCAGAAACCAAACGCGCCAACTTACAAAAATTTAAATTTGTGAGCCCGTTCGTTTTTCCTTGGAAACCAACGGATTTCCTTGGGTTTTCCAGCACTCCCTTGGGTTTATCCTTGACTCCCTTGGGCTTTCCAGGACTCCCTTGGGTTTTCCAGGACTCCCTTGGGTTTATCCTTGACTCCCTTGGGCTTTCCAGGACTCCCTTGGGTTTTCCAGGACTCCCTTGGGTTTTCCAGGACTCCCTTGGGTTTTCCAGGACTCCCTTGGGTTTTCCAGGACTCCCTTGGGTTTTCCAGGACTCCCTTGGGTTTTCCAGAAATCCCTTGAGTTTTCTAGCAATACCTTGAGTTTTCCTGACTCCGTTGGGTTTATCCCTGACTGCCTTGGGTTTATCCCTGACTGCCTTGGGTTTATCCCTGACTCCCTTGGGTTTATCCCTGACTCCCTTGGGTTTATTCCTAACACCCTTGGTTTTCCTGATTGCCTTGGGTTTATCCCTGACTCCCTTGGGTTTTTCCTGACTTCCTTGCGTTATTTGTATTCTGGTGGTGGGTCTTCCGTGGGATTTCATTTTCAGCGAGTCATTTGGCTTCTGTGGTTCTTGTTTCTAAAAAAGCAGTTTTTTCAGGTGTTTTTGTTTTAGTGAAGTAGTTTTTCAGTTTCGCTTTCAGGTGAAGGTAGGGCTGCAGATTATACTAATTTTTTTAACAGTATCTGAAAAACTGAGCAATTAAAACAAAGGCAAAAGCAGAATGAAACCCGAGTGGGAAGCCGACTGGAAAATTCAACTATTAGGTTGCGAAACAGACGCAATTCAGGTTTGAATTGTCCCATTTAAAACTATTTTCAATTTATCCGTTAGCTACTCAGGACACGGCAGTGCTACATTTAGTATAGCTTATATCAGTAGCTATGCAATAATGTCACTCGATTTTAGCTAAATCTAGAAACGCTTCTGCGAATAACGTATTCATTCTGCGAGATAATACATTATTCTTTTCTTTGATAATGTCTTATCTTAACTATGGTGTCTTATGGTGGACACACCATCACAGTCTATGGGTGTTTAATTGAGGACACACCATCACAGTCTATGGGTGTTTAATTGAGGACACACCATCACAGTCTATGGGTGTTTAATTGACGACACACCATCAAAGTCTATGGGTGTTTAATTGAGGACACACCATCACAGTCTATGGGTGTTTAATTGAGGACACACCAACACAGTCTATGGGAGCTTAATTGACGACACACCATCACAGTCTATGGGTGTTTAATTGACGACACACCATCACAGTCTATGGGTGTTTAATTGAGGACACACCATCATAGTCTATGGGTGTTTAATTGACGACACACCATCACAGTCTATGGGTGTTTAATTGAGGACACACCATCACAGTCTATGGGTGTTTAATTGAGGACACACCATCACAGTCTATGGGTGTTTAATTGAGGACACACCAACACAGTCTATGGGAGCTTAATTGACGACACACCATCACAGTCTATGGGTGTTTAATTGACGACACACCATCATAGTCGTTGGGTGTTTAATTGAGTACACACCATCACAGTCTATGGGTGTTTAATTGAGGACACCAACACAGTCTATGGGTGTTTAATTGAGGACACGCCATCACAGTCTATGGGTGTTTAATTGAGGACACCAACACAGTCTATGAGAGCTTAATTTAGGACACACCATCACAGTCTATGGGTGTTTAATTGACGACACACAATCATAGTCTATGGGTGTTTAATTGAGGACACACCATCACAGTCTATGGGTGTTTAATTGAGGACACCAACACAGTCTAAGGGTGTTTAATTGAGGACACACCATCACAGTCTATGGGTGTTTAATTGAGGACACACCAACACAGTCTATGGGAGCTTAATTGACGGCACACCATCACAGTCTATGGGTGTTTAATTGACGACACACCATCATAGTCTATGGGTGTTTAATTGAGGACACACCATCACAGTCTATGGGTGTTTAATTGAGGACACCAACACAGTCTATGGGTGTTTAATTGAGGACACGCCATCACAGTCTATGGGTGTTTAATTGAGGACACCAACACAGTCTATGAGAGCTTAATTTAGGACACACCATCACAGTCTATGGGTGTTTAATTGACGACACACTATCATAGTCTATGGGTGTTTAATTGAGGACACGCCATCACAGTCTATGGGTGTTTAATTGAGGACACCAACACAGTCTATGAGAGCTTAATTTAGGACACACCATCACAGTCTATGGGTGTTTAATTGAGGACACACCAACACAGTCTATGGGAGCTTAATTTAGGACACACCATCACAGTCTATGGGTGTTTAATTGACGACACACCATCACAGTCTATGGGTGTTTAATTGAGGACACACCATCGCTGTGATTGGCTGGCTATTAGCACTGGAATCGTAAATCGCCGCTCTCTTGTTCACGGGTCAGCAGCTGATTTGAGGACAAAGTCAACAGGCACAAAATATCGTTAGCAGCAGAGCCAATGGGAATTGGAAAATCAGCTTGTGTTGAGGTGGAGCTCTCTAGCGTTGAGTTGAAATATTCGAGGCTTAAGCCTGGCCCTGACTCTGCTTTCTGGCTGATCATTCTCTAAAAATAGATAGACCAGTGGGAAACGACTGTTTTGAGATGATTTTAGCTAAAATCCATTTCTGGCCTCTCTTTCCCATTCTTCTGCTGCTGCTGGTTCCACTTCTGTGGGCCGCTTCAGCCGAGGCCACTGATTCCGACGTCGAAGTCCGACTGGCTCGCAGCTGCGCAATTCGACGCCGTCTTCGCCTACCAACGTCGCCGCTGTGCTGGAATCTCCTGCTGGAGGCGGATGCTGACCGAACCGACCGTCTAGCCAAACGGATGTGGCTGCTGTCGTCGCAGCTGTCCTACCAGCGATTCATGGCCAGACCCCGCGGCAGCGGCGGCAGCGACGGCAGTGGCAGCGGGAACCAACGCTACAATATCGTGCGCTACGGATGACAAAATCATTGATTCGATTGATTGACTGATTATAATACTTTATACTTATCCAACTTAACTTAACTTGACCGAAAACAACTAAATTGCTGATAGCAATAATCAACTTCTGAAGTTAGAAGCTTTCGGATCTGACGTTTTGGGATGATAAGAAGACCAAAGCCAAAAACTGCTTTGCGTTGCCGAGTGTTTTATGTTTTCATCATCGAAATCTATAATACACAACCTCAATCTCAAGGAGTCATCTCAAGAACAGTCAGGAGTAATCTCAAGAACAGTCAGGAGTAATCTCAAGAACAGTCAGGAGTAATCTCAAGAACAGTCAGGAGTAATCTCAAGAACAGTCAGGAGTAATCTCAAGAACAGTCAGAAGTAATCTCAAGAACAGTCAGAAGTAATCTCAAGAACAGTCAGGAGTAATCTCAAGAACAGTCAGGAGTAATCTCAAGAGCAGTCAGGAGTAATCTCAAGAACAGTCAGGAGTATTCTCAAAAACAGTCAGGAGTAATCTCAAGAGCAGTCAGGAGTAATCTCAAGAACAGTCAGGAGTAATCTCAAGAACAGTCAGGAGTAATCTCAAGAACAGTCAGGAGTATTCTCAAAAACAGTCAGGAGTATTCTCAAAAACAGTAAGTGCAAGAACAGTCAGGAGTAATCTCAAGAACAGTCAGGAGTAATCTCAAGAACAGTCAGGAGTAATCTCAAGAACAGTCAGGAGTAATCTCAAGAACAGTCAGGAGTAATCTCAAGAACAGTCAGGAGTAATCTCAAAAACAGTCAGGAGTAATCTCAAGAACAGTCAGGAGTATTCTCAAAAACAGTCAGGAGTATTCTCAAAAACAGTAAGTGCAAGAACAGTCAGGAGTAATCTCAAGAACAGTCAGGAGTAATCTCAAGAACAGTCAGGAGTAATCTCAAGAACAGTCAGGAGTAATCTCAAGAACAGTCAGGAGTAATCTCAAGAACAGTCAGGAGTAATCTCAAGAACAGTCAGGAGTAATCTCAAGAACAGTCAGGAGTAATCTCAAGAACAGTCAGGAGTAATCTCAAGAGCAGTCAGGAGTAATCTCAAGAACAGTCAGGAGTATTCTCAAAAACAGTCAGGAGTAATCTCAAGAGCAGTCAGGAGTAATCTCAAGAACAGTCAGGAGTAATCTCAAGAACAGTCAGGAGTAATCTCAAGAACAGTCAGGAGTATTCTCAAAAACAGTCAGGAGTATTCTCAAAAACAGTAAGTGCAAGAACAGTCAGGAGTAATCTCAAGAACAGTCAGGAGTAATCTCAAGAACAGTCAGGAGTAATCTCAAGAACAGTCAGGAGTAATCTCAAAAACAGTCAGGAGTAATCTCAAGAACAGTCAGGAGTAATCTCAAAAACAGTCAGGAGTAATCTCAAGAACAGTCAGGAGTAATCTCAAAAACAGTCAGGAGTAATCTCAAGAACAGTCAGGAGTAATCTCAAGAACAGTCAGGAGTAATCTCAAGAACAGTCAGGAGTAATCTCAAGAACAGTCAGGAGTAATCTCAAGAACAGTCAGGAGTAATCTCAAGAACAGTCAGGAGTAATCTCAAGAACAGTCAGGAGTAAGTGCAAGAACAGTCAGGAGTAATCTCAAGAACAGTCAGGAGTAATCTCAAGAACAGTCAGGAGTAAGTGCAAGAACAGTCAGGAGTAATCTCAAGAACAGTCAGGAGTAATCTCAAGAACAGTCAGGAGTAATCTCAAGAACAGTCAGGAGTAATCTCAAGAACAGTCAGGAGTAATCTCAAGAACAGTCAGGAGTAATCTCAAGAACAGTCAGGAGTAATCTCAAGAACAGTCAGGAGTAATCTCAAGAACAGTCAGGAGTAATCTCAAGAACAGTCAGGAGTAATCTCAAGAACAGTCAGGAGTAATCTCAAGAACAGTCAGGAGTAATCTCAAAACAGTCAGGAGTAATCTCAAGAACAGTCAGGAGTATTCTCAAAAACAGTCAGGAGTATTCTCAAAAACAGTAAGTGCAAGAACAGTCAGGAGTAATCTCAAGAACAGTCAGGAGTAATCTCAAGAACAGTCAGGAGTAATCTCAAGAACAGTCAGGAGTAATCTCAAGAACAGTCAGGAGTAATCTCAAGAACAGTCAGGAGTAATCTCAAGAACAGTCAGGAGTAATCTCAAGAACAGTCAGGAGTAATCTCAAGAACAGTCAGGAGTAATCTCAAGAACAGTCAGGAGTAATCTCAAGAGCAGTCAGGAGTAATCTCAAGAACAGTCAGGAGTATTCTCAAAAACAGTCAGGAGTAATCTCAAGAGCAGTCAGGAGTAATCTCAAGAACAGTCAGGAGTAATCTCAAGAACAGTCAGGAGTAATCTCAAGAACAGTCAGGAGTATTCTCAAAAACAGTCAGGAGTATTCTCAAAAACAGTAAGTGCAAGAACAGTCAGGAGTAATCTCAAGAACAGTCAGGAGTAATCTCAAGAACAGTCAGGAGTAATCTCAAGAACAGTCAGGAGTAATCTCAAAAACAGTCAGGAGTAATCTCAAGAACAGTCAGGAGTAATCTCAAAAACAGTCAGGAGTAATCTCAAGAACAGTCAGGAGTAATCTCAAAAACAGTCAGGAGTAATCTCAAGAACAGTCAGGAGTAATCTCAAGAACAGTCAGGAGTAATCTCAAGAACAGTCAGGAGTAATCTCAAGAACAGTCAGGAGTAATCTCAAGAACAGTCAGGAGTAATCTCAAGAACAGTCAGGAGTAATCTCAAGAACAGTCAGGAGTAAGTGCAAGAACAGTCAGGAGTAATCTCAAGAACAGTCAGGAGTAATCTCAAGAACAGTCAGGAGTAAGTGCAAGAACAGTCAGGAGTAATCTCAAGAACAGTCAGGAGTAATCTCAAGAACAGTCAGGAGTAATCTCAAGAACAGTCAGGAGTAATCTCAAGAACAGTCAGGAGTAATCTCAAGAACAGTCAGGAGTAATCTCAAGAACAGTCAGGAGTAATCTCAAGAACAGTCAGGAGTAATCTCAAGAACAGTCAGGAGTAATCTCAAGAACAGTCAGGAGTAATCTCAAGAACAGTCAGGAGTAATCTCAAGAACAGTCAGGAGTAATCTCAAAAACAGTCAGGAGTAATCTCAAGAACAGTCAGGAGTATTCTCAAAAACAGTCAGGAGTATTCTCAAAAACAGTAAGTGCAAGAACAGTCAGGAGTAATCTCAAGAACAGTCAGGAGTAATCTCAAGAACAGTCAGGAGTAATCTCAAGAACAGTCAGGAGTAATCTCAAGAACAGTCAGGAGTAATCTCAAGAACAGTCAGGAGTAATCTCAAGAACAGTCAGGAGTAATCTCAAGAACAGTCAGGAGTAATCTCAAGAACAGTCAGGAGTAATCTCAAGAGCAGTCAGGAGTAATCTCAAGAACAGTCAGGAGTATTCTCAAAAACAGTCAGGAGTAATCTCAAGAGCAGTCAGGAGTAATCTCAAGAACAGTCAGGAGTAATCTCAAGAACAGTCAGGAGTAATCTCAAGAACAGTCAGGAGTATTCTCAAAAACAGTCAGGAGTATTCTCAAAAACAGTAAGTGCAAGAACAGTCAGGAGTAATCTCAAGAACAGTCAGGAGTAATCTCAAGAACAGTCAGGAGTAATCTCAAGAACAGTCAGGAGTAATCTCAAGAACAGTCAGGAGTAATCTCAAGAACAGTCAGGAGTAATCTCAAGAACAGTCAGGAGTATTCTCAAAAACAGTCAGGAGTAATCTCAAGAACAGTCAGGAGTAATCTCAAGAACAGTCAGGAGTAATCTCAAGAACAGTCAGGAGTAATCTCAAGAACAGTCAGGAGTAATCTCAAGAACAGTCAGGAGTAATCTCAAGAACAGTCAGGAGTAAGTGCAAGAACAGTCAGGAGTAAGTGCAAGAACAGTCAGGAGTAATCTCAAAAACAGTCAGGAGTAATCTCAAGAACAGTCAGGAGTAATCTCAAGAACAGTCAGGAGTAAGTGCAAGAACAGTCAGGAGTAAGTGCAAGAACAGTCAGGAGTAATCTCAAAAACAGTCAGGAGTAATCTCAAGAACAGTCAGGAGTAATCTCAAGAACAGTCAGGAGTAATCTCAAGAACAGTCAGGAGTATTCTCAAAAACAGTCAGGAGTAATCTCAAGAACAGTCAGGAGTAATCTCAAGAACAGTCAGGAGTAATCTCAAGAACAGTCAGGAGTAATCTCAAGAACAGTCAGGAGTAATCTCAAGAACAGTCAGGAGTAATCTCAAGAACAGTCAGGAGTAAGTGCAAGAACAGTCAGGAGTAAGTGCAAGAACAGTCAGGAGTAATCTCAAAAACAGTCAGGAGTAATCTCAAGAACAGTCAGGAGTAATCTCAAGAACAGTCAGGAGTAATCTCAAAAACAGTCAGGAGTAATCTCAAGAACAGTCAGAAGTAATCTCAAGAACAGTCAGGAGTAATCTCAAGAACAGTCAGAAGTAATCTCAAGAACAGTCAGGAGTAATCTCAAGAACAGTCAGAAGTAATCTCAAGAACAGTCAGGAGTAATCTCAAGAACAGTCAGACGTAATCTCAAGAACAGTCAGGAGTAATCTCAAGAACAGTCAGGAGTAATCTCAAGAACAGTCAGGAGTAATCTCAAGAACAGTCAGGAGTCATCTCAAGAACAGTCAGGAGTAATCTCAAGAACAGTCAGGAGTCATCTCAAGAACAGTCAGGAGTCATCTCAAGAACAGTCAGGAGTAATCTCAAGAACAGTCAGGAGTAATCTCAAGAACAGTCAGGAGTAATCTCAAAAACAGTCAGGAGTAATCTCAAGAACAGTCAGGAGTAATCTCAAAAACAGTCAGGAGTAATCTCAAGAACAGTCAGGAGTAATCTCAAGAACAGTCAGGAGTAATCTCAAGAACAGTCAGGAGTAATCTCAAGAACAGTCAGGAGTAATCTCAAGAACAGTCAGGAGTAATCTCAAGAACAGTCAGGAGTAATCTCAAGAACAGTCAGGAGTAATCTCAAGAACAGTCAGGAGTAATCTCAAGAACAGTCAGGAGTCATCTCAAGAACAGTCAGGAGTAATCTCAAGAACAGTCAGGAGTAATCTCAAGAACAGTCAGACGTAATCTCAAAAACAGTCAGGAGTAATCTCAAAAACAGTCAGGAGTAATCTCAAGAACAGTCAGAAGTAATCTCAAGAACAGTCAGGAGTAATCTCAAGAACAGTCAGGAGTAATCTCAAGAACAGTCAGAAGTAATCTCAAGAACAGTCAGGAGTAAGTGCAAGTACAGTCAGGAGTAATCTCAAAAACAGTCAGGAGTAATCTCAAGAACAGTCAGGAGTATTCTCAAAAACAGTCAGGAGTAATCTCAAGAACAGTCAGAAGTAATCTCAAGAACAGTCAGAAGTAATCTCAAGAACAGTCAGGAGTAATCTCAAGAACAGTCAGGAGTAATCTCAAAAACAGTCAGGAGTAATCTCAAGAACAGTCAGGAGTAATCTCAAGAACAGTCAGGAGTAAGTGCAAGAACAGTCAGGAGTAAGTGCAAGAACAGTCAGGAGTAAGTGCAAGAACAGTCAGGAGTAATCTCAAGAACAGTCAGGAGTAATCTCAAGAACAGTCAGGAGTAAGTGCAAGAACAGTCAGGAGTAAGTGCAAGAACAGTCAGGAGTAAGTGCAAGAACAGTCAGGAGTAATCTCAAGAACAGTCAGGAGTAATCTCAAGAACAGTCAGAAGTAATCTCAAGAACAGTCAGGAGTAATCTCAAGAACAGTCAGGAGTAAGTGCAAGAACAGTCAGGAGTAAGTGCAAGAACAGTCAGGAGTAAGTGCAAGAACAGTCAGGAGTAATCTCAAGAACAGTCAGGAGTAAGTGCAAGAACAGTCAGGAGTAAGTGCAAGAACAGTCAGGAGTAAGTGCAAGAACAGTCAGGAGTAATCTCAAGAACAGTCAGGAGTAATCTCAAAAACAGTCAGGAGTAATCTCAAGAACAGTCAGGAGTAAGTGCAAGAACAGTCAGGAGTAAGTGCAAGAACAGTCAGGAGTAAGTGCAAGAACAGTCAGGAGTAAGTGCAAGAACAGTCAGGAGTAAGTGCAAGAACAGTCAGGAGTAAGTGCAAGAACAGTCAGGAGTAAGTGCAAGAACAGTCAGGAGTAAGTGCAAGAACAGTCAGGAGTAAGTGCAAGAACAGTCAGGAGTAAGTGCAAGAACAGTCAGGAGTAAGTGCAAGAACAGTCAGAAGTAATCTCAAGAACAGTCAGGAGTAAGTGCAAGAACAGTCAGGAGTAATCTCAAAAACAGTCAGGAGTAATCTCAAGAACAGTCAGGAGTAATCTCAAGAACAGTCAGGAGTAAGTGCAAGAACAGTCAGGAGTAAGTGCAAGAACAGTCAGGAGTAAGTGCAAGAACAGTCAGGAGTAATCTCAAGAACAGTCAGGAGTAATCTCAAGAACAGTCAGAAGTAATCTCAAGAACAGTCAGGAGTAATCTCAAGAACAGTCAGGAGTAAGTGCAAGAACAGTCAGGAGTAAGTGCAAGAACAGTCAGGAGTAAGTGCAAGAACAGTCAGGAGTAATCTCAAGAACAGTCAGGAGTAAGTGCAAGAACAGTCAGGAGTAAGTGCAAGAACAGTCAGGAGTAAGTGCAAGAACAGTCAGGAGTAATCTCAAGAACAGTCAGGAGTAATCTCAAAAACAGTCAGGAGTAATCTCAAGAACAGTCAGGAGTAAGTGCAAGAACAGTCAGAAGTAATCTCAAGAACAGTCAGGAGTAATCTCAAGAACAGTCAGGAGTAATCTCAAGAACAGTCAGGAGTAATCTCAAGAACAGTCAGGAGTAATCTCAAGAACAGTCAGGAGTAATCTCAAGAACAGTCAGGAGTAATCTCAAGAACAGTCAGGAGTAATCTCAAGAACAGTCAGGAGTAAGTGCAAGAACAGTCAGAAGTAATCTCAAGAACAGTCAGGAGTAATCTCAAGAACAGTCAGAAGTAATCTCAAAAACAGTCAGGAGTAATCTCAAGAACAGTCAGGAGTAATCTCAAGAACAGTCAGGAGTAAGTGCAAGAACAGTCAGAAGTAATCTCAAGAACAGTCAGGAGTAATCTCAAGAACAGTCAGGAGTATTCTCAAAAACAGTCAGGAGTATTCTCAAAAACAGTAAGTGCAAGAACAGTCAGGAGTAATCTCAAGAACAGTCAGGAGTAATCTCAAGAACAGTCAGGAGTAATCTCAAGAACAGTCAGGAGTAATCTCAAGAACAGTCAGGAGTAATCTCAAGAACAGTCAGGAGTAAGTGCAAGAACAGTCAGAAGTAATCTCAAGAACAGTCAGGAGTAATCTCAAGAACAGTCAGAAGTAATCTCAAAAACAGTCAGGAGTAATCTCAAGAACAGTCAGAAGTAATCTCAAGAACAGTCAGGAGTAAGTGCAAGAACAGTTATAATTAAGCTTTGTATGTTAAAATATGGATGGGATATACGGAAGGCTCCATACTGAAAAAATATTTTTAAGGCATGTCTGGGTCCGTTGAAGTTTTACTTTTACAAATTGGAGTTAAAAAACGAGCATTTGTCTAGTTGGTAAATAGTGTCTCACAACTTGTGTTTTGTTTGCCTGTGTGCGCATTCAACCAGCTATTTCTATTCCATCTCATAATCTGAGATTTAGATTTTTCGGACTTATTTTCTGAGCTTGACACTGAGTCTCGAGGGACAATAGGCCCCTCTGCTCCCATGCTCAATATGCGCATTAGAAAACTCTTGGAGCTGAAAGAAAGGATTGTAACTTTCGTCCTTTAAGCAAGAATTTGGACGACGGCATATCAATCCACTCGCCTAAGTGTACCAGCTATACTAGAGCCATTGGAAAAACATTCAACCCTTTGTTGCCGATCCCATTCTACTGATGGGTGTAGATACAAAGAACTTTCTCTGTTCATTTTCTTATTAACTAGCAAGCCTATATGAGAAATTTGCAATATTACTTTGCTGTTTGCTGCTTCTTCTCCTTCCCATTTTAGGCTCGACTGGTTGAACAAGCAAAAACTCCTACGGATTTAACAGACTCTGCAGCAGACAGAGGCATCAAGCTACAAGGCTGAGTACAATGCAAAGGACAGAGTCAAACGATGGTCCCTGGCAATGTTGCAAGCATGTAATCAGGATGACAGGATGAATTAAAAGTTTATCTACTTTCATCAACCAACTCAAAATCACAGGCCGTTATGGAAGCAAAATGAGTTGCTGTGTGAAGGATAAGCAAAATATATCTAATAATAGGCCTACGAGTACTTATCTGCGTGGTTCGAAGATAATGAGAAGCAATGACCCAACTATTAGCATATGACAACGAAGGAGCTGGGCTACTCTTGTATCTCACAAGCAACTGCCCCTGACAATGTTTGAATTCGTCCAACTAAGCTTTCGGTTAGCTAGGAGACAAACAGTTGATCTTTTTCAAGCTGCCTGGTTGCGACTGAGACTGGTGTAAAGGTTCTGTCCGTACTCAACCAGGAATAACCATACTAGTGCAGGTTTGCAGCGGGGCATTACGTAAATACAGGTACTGAAAAGTGGGTCATTACAGCCAGGTCCTGCAGTGGGTCATCAGATACATCCATCATATCAGTGTGTCATCAGATCAATCACATCAGTGTGTCATCAGATCCATCACATCAGTGGGTCATCAGATCCATCACATCAGTGGGTCATCAGATCCATCCATCATATCAGTGTGTCATCAGATCCATCACATCAGTGGGTCATCAGATCCGTCACATCAGTGTGTCATCAGATCCATCACATCAGTGGGTCATCAGATCCATCACATCAGTGGGTCATCAGATCCATCACATCAGTGGGTCATCAGATCCATCATATCAGTGTGTCATCAGATCCATCACATCAGTGGGTCATCAGATCCATCACATCAGTGGGTCATCAGATCCATCACATCAGTGGGTCATCAGATCCATCAAATCAGTGGGTCACCAGATCCGTCACATCAGTGGGTCATCAGATCCGTCACATCAGTGGGCCATCAGATCCGTCACATCAGTGGGTCACCAGATCCATCACATCAGTGGGCCATCAGATCCATCACATCAGTGGGTCACCAGATCCATCACATCAGTGTGTCATCAGATCCATCCATCACATCAGTGGGTCATCAGATCCATCACATCAGTGGGTCATCAGATCCATCACATCAGTGTGTCATCAGATCCATCCATCACATCAGTGGGTCATCAGATCCATCACATCAGTGGGTCATCAGATCCATCCATCACATCAGTGGGTCATCAGATCCATCACATCAGTGGGCCATCAGATCCATCACATCAGTGGGTCACCAGATCCATCACATCAGTGTGTCATCAGATCCATCCATCACATCAGTGGGTCATCAGATCCATCACATCAGTGGGTCATCAGATCCATCACATCAGTGTGTCATCAGATCCATCCATCACATCAGTGGGTCACCAGATCCATCACATCAGTGGGCCATCAGATCCATCACATCAGTGGGTCACCAGATCCATCACATCAGTGTGTCATCAGATCCATCCATCACATCAGTGGGTCATCAGATCCATCACATCAGTGGGTCATCAGATCCGTCACATCAGTGTGTCATCAGATCCATCCATCACATCAGTGGGTCATCAGATCCATCCATCATATCAGTGTGTCATCAGATCAATCACATCAGTCGGTCATCAGATCCATCACATCCGTGGGTCATCAGATCCATCACATCAGTGGGTCATCAGATCCATCACATCATTGGATCATCAGATCCGTCACATCCATCAGATCTGTCGCATCAGTGGGTCATCAGATCCTAAACGTGGATTTGCTTTTAGAAATATCGGCATCTATGATTTATTTTCATTGCTTTGTCTTTAAGTACAAATTTGTAGTTCGCCCAGCTCAAATTTCACGGTCCCATTATCCAAATTAGAACGATAGCACAATATCATTGCATAAGTCACTAAATTAGATAAGCAAAGCTTAATCAAAGCCAACTACTTCAAGTAGGAATGCAAGAACTTGGGCTTCACTTTCAAAAAATTCATTCTTTAGCTCAGGGGTCGGCAAACTCCGGCCCGCGGGCCAGATGCGGCCCTCGAAGCTCCCAAATCCGGCCCGTTGCCCCTTCTGACATCTACAGTGTCCTGTTTCATCTCTCTCGTGTCTAATCTCTCTCGTGTCTAATCTCTCCCGTGTCTCATCGCTCTCGTATCTAATCTCTCCCGTGTCTAATCTCTCCCGTGTCTAATCTCTCCCGTGTCTCATCGCTCTCGTATCTAATCTCTCCCGTGTCTCATCGCTCTCGTATCTAATCTCTCCCGTGTCTAATCTCTCCCGTGTCTAATCTCTCCCGTGTCTAATCTCTTCCCTATCTTATCTCTCCCGTGTCTCATCTCTCCCGTGTCTCATCTCTCCTCTATCTCATATTTATACAGTCAATGCGGCCCGCTGTCGTCTTTTAGGCTCTCTCTTTGGCCCGCCAGCAAATAAGTTTGCCTACCCCTGCTTTAGCTCATCATGGCGTTCTTGTTCGAGTCGTTTGTCAGTCGCAGTTTGTTAAGATGTCAATTGCAAAATGTAGATTAATTTGCATAACAATATTGTATTGTTATGATAAGTGAATTTCGCCTTCCAAGCGCGGCGGTGCAGTCACACCAGAAACGAAACAAAAAAATCTAGTTTGAACCGGTTTTTCTCGCTACCCCCCTACTACCTTGGTAGTTGGTTTGAGCAAAAGCAGCAAGAAAGATGAGACAGACCTCTTTGAGGCCTTGTGTGTTGTGTGTCAATTCAGTCAAAAATGAGTGCGGAAATCTCACCCGCCCCAGGTTTGTGGCGCGCCTCTTCTGTTAAGCCTGGAAAGAACGGCAAAGTCAGCTGAGAATTGAATGAATGACCTTGGACCGCGAGCCAATTAGAATCTAGAAACCAGAGAGGGAAAGAAAAGAAGAGTGTGATATTGTACCTAAAATAGGGGCTTTCAGGGGTGGGACTGCAGGACTAGCGAACTCTGAACAGTTTCTATCGCATAAAAAGGGAGCGCTGTGTGGGAAGGCCAGCTAAGTAGGGAGAAATAAGTGGCGTCAAGCAGAGCAGATGCTACCGCTATAGTTGCTAATCAATGTGCCAGTTCAAAGTAGCCACACAGCAGCAGGCAGCCGGGGGCGGCTGCCAGTGCCGATGCAGCCTGCAGCAGCAGCAGCAGTTGCAGCAGCTGGCGGAAGACGCGTTTTCAATCGGGGACGAGCTGCGCAAACAGCCCGATGAGTTTCTTGCCCGCTACTTCAGCGAGAAGCGACCTCTGAAGGAATGCCAGTGGACAGCTTCCGACACAACGTCGAACTATTCACCGGCTCTTGCCGCCGAGCTGGTCAGGAAAGACAAAGCTGCCGCGGCCTCTAATGAACGACGTCAGCGGGTTCGCTTTGCCGATGATCTGGGACGATCGCTCATCGAAATTCGTCTGTACAAGCCGGATCCGCCAATCTGCTTCGAGCACGAGGAATTGCACATCGACAACGCCTGGAAGTCGGCTCCGGCTAGGCTGGACGAAAGCGATGCGAGGGACGCTCCGAGACTGGAGCGCCAATTCAAGCTGCCCGGCCTGGAGACAGTTCTGTCGATGCTGAAGTCTGAGGGTGACGGTGTGCGCCTCTTCGAGCTCCGACTGGACATTCGCTCCTGCTCCATTGTCGGCCGAGCCGTGACGATCAACACGGGCTACCAGAAGCGCGTCTTCGTTCGCGTCACGCTGAACGCCTGGCGCAGCTTCGCAGATATCGAGGCCGCCTTCGCTGGCGCCAGTCGAGAATGACAAGGGAGACTCGTTCGCCTTCCAGCTGCCCCTGTCGGCAGCTGGCGGCCTCGACCCAATCACAGAGCAGGTTGAATTCGAATTTTGCCTCGGCTGTCAGGGCGACAATGAGACGGCCCCCTGTCTGTGGGACAACAACGACGGAGGAAACTATCGGGCCGCCCTGCTGCCGCCGCCTCGAAGAGCCACATTTTGCATTGATAGCGACGAAGACGATTAATTGAGACTGCGAGAACCTGGCCTGATGGGCATTCGTTGAGCAAAACCTGAAACATGAAAATAAATATTGTATATCAAATATTTCAGTTTCTATATTATAGTACTTTGTAGTCGTAGAATACGCATCCTGTGTATATTGATGTCGTGTCTTGTCTGATGTTTAACAACAAGGAATAGAGCTTTTCGTCGCTATTTAGAATCATATTATATTTTTGCAGCGATAATTTCTAAGCGTGTATCTATCTGTTCATGTACATACGAGTTAATGATGCGAACTCATCCTGGTGTTTTTCATACTTGCCGAAATTGATTCAACGATAACAAAAGGTTTATTTTTCGTTTTCATTTCCGTGCATGCTATTTAAATACAAGCTGAATTGCACTAATGTAGAGAAAAAAAGTTTACCCCGATTGCGTCATTAAGTTTAACACGAAAAAACTCCGGTCTGTCTTTTCTGTTCTTTATTTCTTACAAACCATTCGTCCACTGGAAAAGACTGATCGTCAATCATGTTGTGTCACGCATTTCAGCCCAAATCAATTGTAACGCAGATTGATAACCTTGTGCCTTGATGACTAAACAGAGCAGATACTTTTGTTCTTCTACAAATCGGCATATCACAATGAGTTCGGCAGGCCTTATAACAAAAAGTTTATTCATTTCAAATGGCACCATTATCGCAGTTAGTAAACACAGTTCTGAGAGAATTCCATGCTATTATCAGCACCAGTACAGAGATAATTTGCTGCGAAATTGGGCTGTGACCTGCCATGGGGGTTGAGTACACAAGTTGAGTACTGGAACGCAGCGTGCATAAATAAACTGGAGCTTGTAGCCTAGTAGTTAGTGCGTCGGATTTGAAGGACGGGGTTCGATTCTCGCCTCCACTGGAACAATAAGTGTCCCGTATCAGCAATAGCTGGGGTAATTGAAGGTGGATGTGGCGTCCATGGTCACAGTCCATGGACTAAACAACCGTACGTTGCCTTCAGACGCGCCGCGCAATAGCTGCGGCTGTGCTTTGGGGCAGGTGTAATGAATTGGGCTCTGACACAAACCAGTATATTTAAAGTTCATGAAAATAGGTTCTAACATTCGAAATCTTGAAATTCTGATTTGTTCTATCTATTCGCTTGCTGTTCTATTGTATAATTATTTGTTTCAATTGCGAGCACGATACAACTCAATGACGAAACAGCTAAATCCAACCACACTGAGGGTTTAGGCAATGCAAGTATGCAGTTAGCTATGGTCATGCTATTGTCTTTAGTTTATGCATTGGCTTCAGCTGTCAGCTGTTATTGCATGCCATGACGCTAGCGCTAAAAACGAGAGTAAGACTTGCTCAATACTAGACTACAGTTAATACGAATCGCGACCTAAAAGTAATGTTCAGCTGAAATTTGGAAAAAGAACAACTAGAATAAATTCGCCAGACAATAGCTCTTATTGTGCGGTCATATATGTGTTTGAGAACACTAAAACCACTTTGCTCTTTGTTCTAAGACGGAAATAAGCCACACAAATTGAATCCAGAAGACTCAGCGCTTTTCAGGCCATGTTTTGTTTATGAGAGAACAGACTTTGTTACTTTCAATTTAAGGAAACCAAATGATATGCGTATTATTTTTCGTATCTAAGTCTACTTTCAATTCTTGTTGCGTCACAAAGATATTACCAGTGGCGATTGAAGAGACATTAATATGCAGTGGCACCAAAATTGATATTGGCAGTGGTGCTAGAAGGGGTATTACCTGTGGTACGAGATGGGAGATTGCCAGTGGTGCTAGAAGGGACATTTCCAGTTACCAGAAGGGACATTGCTAGTGGCGCTAGATGAGGCTTTGCCAGTGGCATTTGAAGGGACATTGCAAGTAGCACCAGAATCGACATTGGCAGTGGTGCTATAAGGGATATTGCCAGTGGTGCTAGTAGAAGGGTCATTGTCAGTGGTACCAGAAGGGGTATTACCAGTGGTTACCACAAGGGACATTACCAGTGGCGCTAGATGGGGCATTGCCAGTGGTACGATGCAGAAGGGACATTGCCAGTGGTACCATGCAGAAGGGACATTGCCAGTGGCGCTAGATGGGGCATTGCCAGTGGTACCAGAAGGGACATTGCCAGTGGCGCTAGATGGGGCATTGCCAGTGGTACCATGCAGAAGGGACATTGCCAGTGGTACCACGCAGAAGGGACATTGCCAGTGGTACCAGAAGGGACATTGCCAGTGGCGCTAGATGGGGCATTGCCAGTGGTACCATGCAGAAGGGACATTGCCAGTGGTACCACGCAGAAGGGACATTGCCAGTGGTACCATGCAGAAGGGACATTGCCAGTGGTACCACGCAGAAGGGACATTGCCAGTGGTACCATGCAGAAGGGACATTGCCAGTGGTACCATGCAGAAGGGACATTGCCAGTGGTACCACGCAGAAGGGACATTGCCAGTGGTACCATGCAGAAGGGACATTGCCAGTGGTACCACGCAGAAGGGACATTGCCAGTGGTACCATGCAGAAGGGACATTGCCAGTGGTACCACGCAGAAGGGACATTGCCAGTGGTACCATGCAGAAGGGACATTGCCAGTGGTACCATGCAGAAGGGACATTGCCAGTGGTACCATGCAGAAGGGACATTGCCAGTGGTACCACGCAGAAGGGACATTGCCAGTGGTACCATGCAGAAGGGACATTGCCAGTGGTACCACGCAGAAGGGACATTGCCAGTGGTACCATGCAGAAGGGACATTGCCAGTGGTACCATGCAGAAGGGACATTGCCAGTGGTACCACGCAGAAGGGACATTGCCAGTGGTACCATGCAGAAGGGACATTGCCAGTGGTACCAGAAGGGACATTGCCAGTGGCGTTTGAAAGGACGTCGCCTGTGGCGCTTGTAAGGAGAACAACATTAGGGATAAACCCCTAACCATGATCCAAGCGCAATCTAAATTTGCACGTGCCACTCTTCACACAGTCCACTGATTTCAATAATCAACATGCGGACATTGATCGCACCTTATACAAGGCAGACTTAACTAAACGCATGAAATATCGGTCAGGCAGTTGCTTATGAATTCAGGAGAAACGCATTATGAATTCGAATATGGCACACAATGTAACTCTATTAATTTCCAGACAGAATCGCCGGAGCTCAAATTTGCATAGAACCAAACCAACCGGTTTGGCGGAAAGTGAACTAAATTTGCGCTAACTGAACTGGAACTATTTTTTATTGATTTGTCTCTCAGCGTTCTCTTTGCAGCAGCAAATAGTGTACCCAAGGCCCAGCTGCGACCAAGGACCCTGGAAATGGCATGCAAAAGAGGAAAAACAACAAGACAGAACACAAAAGTGCAAATCGAATTCGCTACCAAGTACCAATAAGTAGCGAAATCACCCTCAACTGGCATTGAGGCATCTTTGAGTCATTTGAGTATGCCTGTCTGAGTTCCCTTTGCTGGGAGATTGTATTATCGGTTGTAATGATAAGCTTTTACGTCACACATAGACGCCTGGCCCAGGTGCGCGCTAGATCTGGTGCTTTTTTTTCAGAAAACAGGAAAGAGATTTGAGTGGCGCCAAACTGCGCGGTTTCCGCTCTCTCTCTCTCAGTTTTTCTCTCTCTAGACCCCATTTGTTGTCCTCAACTAGCCCCTTATACGACCCCGAGAATCAGCATTAGCTAGGCTTCACCTCACCCACAAGCGCCGGAAGGTACAGGTGAGGCGAGGCGAGGAGAGCCCGCAAGAAGCAACCAGCACAAAAGCAGCCCAGCTGCACTATACAAGCAAAATACTAAATTAAGCTTCTAAACTAAACCAAGCCCCAAAAAAGACAGACAAGCAGGGGAGAGGGGGGAGGAGGGCGGAGGGGAAGGGGCAGGGTCGGTCAGACTGGTCGATAAGTTTGACGCACAGCGACGCGCACTGAGGGTGGGGGTAAGGAAAGAGAAGAGAGGGGTAAACAGCCAAGGCGCAGAGGGCCATGCCCCCCGCCTGGGATGAGTTTGGAGGGACTGCCGCACAGGGTGTAGAATTCCTGGGGTCTAGTTTGTACTCTAAGCGAGCGACCTCACAATCGCACGTCCTTTGCATGTACCCGATTTAGGCGTGCGCGGATAAATTAACACACTATGCGCAGTTCGCTTTACTTAGAGTAGGAGAGAAAGCATTTTTTGCGGAATATAACAAGACAGGTTTAAATAAATTGTTCGGCTCGTATACAGTTGATTTAGACAAGACAGATTACACAGACCAAATGAAATTCAAAGTTTTTGAATTTAGCTCTACCAAGATCTCCATGATCTCGGCTCATTCTCTTGTTTAAATTTAGTAAAAGCTCTGGCTCAGAGTTTGGAAAATCACTTGTTTGAAAATTAATTTCTCTCGGTTGGCTGAATCGGAATAAGAAAAGAAGAATATATATATATTATTCGTTGTAACACAGAGACCATTAAAAGACTAAAGACAATACAAGTAAGTTGTAAATAGTTGTATTTTTATGTCCAAATTTGATTATCTCAACGAGAAATAAAATAGTTAGAAAATAAAATTCTTAAATGGAGTTAAGCGAGCGAGGACAGTAGATGGGGCAGGAAGGATAGCTGAAAGCAGGTGTCACACGCTTCGAATAGCAGGGTAACAACAGGCGAGCAGTGCCTATGGCGCTCAGATGAACAATCGACCATGGCAACCAAAGGCTATTTCGTCTCTATCTATTCTAAGCTGAAAATGTACAGTCAAATATAGAAAGTCGCTGAGAAATGGAATGAGAAAAAGAGAAAACAACGCAGCGCTGAGCACACATTCAAAGGCTTATTCGCTCTGGTGTAGAGAAAGGGCGCTGTTGAAGCAATTCAGCTTGCAGTTCAGCAATGCAAGGATCGCCACCTGCAGGGGGACGTCAGCAGCCGCGGAAGCGTCAGGGCCGGGGGCAGCCGAATCTGCAGCTGAAGCCCCTGCAGCCGCCGCAGGCAGCAGCGTCAAGGCGACAGCCGGATCCGGGGCCGTCGGGCAAGCTCGTGACATTCTATCGCAATGGCGATCCGCATTTTCGCGGCCTCGGAGTCTCTATTAATGATCGCGCGTTTGTTTCCATGGCAACCTTGACCGAGTGGCTCAATGAGAAGATTAGCACACCGTCCGGTGTGAGGCACGTCTTTCGGCTGCCTGATGGCATTGAGGTAGAATTTATTTCTACGAAACTGTTCCGGAAGAACTGCAGTGAATATTGTGTTCGTCAGAGTCAAAATTTAGGCTTTTATTTTCTTGTCGACGACTGGATTACCTGACTTCGAAACAATATTGATGGCACCATAATTTCCCGGACACTCCATCAAAAAAATTTGTGACACAACTGGCTTGTCCATAGGATATCAATTTTCACAACTTATCAATCCTATAAAAATACTTTGAATGGTTCTTTAAGCTCGACTTCTCATTAAACTTATTCTTTTATTACTCGTATTTTTCCCTATTTCAAAAGGTGAGCCAGTTGGCAGACTTCGAGGCTGGAGGCCACTACGTAGCATCGAGCGGCTCCAAGCTGATCCGCTCTGTGGAGTACGGCGGCCATCGAACTGCATGGCGAATGAAGCCGCCGAGCGCCAAGGCTGGCCGGCGGACGCGCGACGACCTGCGGCTGCTGGTTGGCGGCGGCGAGGTTGTCGGAGAAAGCGACGACCAGCCGCGACACATGGAGAGACACGGGTATGTGGGTCGGCCCATCGTTGCCGGCGATGCAACAACGGGTCGTGGCGGTCCGGGCAAGCCGCGCAGCGTTGTCATCATCAGTAACACGCACCGACAGAGTAGAGAGCGGCTGCTAGTAAGTCCTGTAAAGGCGGCCAGCGCAGACGGTCTGGACGCCATCCTGGAGGATCTGGGCAGTCTTCTAGTGATGGGCCACCCGCCCGCAACCTGCCTGTACACTGCCTACCCACCATATCGAAAGGTCGGTTGACCGGGCGTTGGAACTAACAGATTTGATAGATTAACAAATGGCCATAGCTCAGCAATTTGCAGGAGGCTGCTTTGCAAGATGTCATGCGTGTGACTTTCAGGTCCCCAGTTTGTGAATCCGAGAAGCAGAGTGCGTTATGTGCTCATGAGTGCTGTCCTGATCAAAAATATTTTTTCAATGCAGGTAACAAAGCTATCGCAACTGTTCAACGAGTACAAAGACTACGACAGCTTCATCGCCTGCGGCCAGGAATTTCTACCTGCGGAACTGCGCAGCCGGCCCATTGAGGCGGCCGCCCTCTGGGGCGACGACGTTAGCGGAGGAGGCGTTGGCGGCAGCCCCAGTGCGCGTCGACTGGCGAAGCTGGAGCCACTAAAGCCTACCGGGCAGGTCAACGGAACGACGCAGCCTCGGACGCCGCCGCCGCCGTCGCCACCGCCGCCTCCGCCGCCACCACCGCCGCCACCGCCTCCGCCTCAATGGCCGCGCACTGGCGAAGAGAATCGAATGGATGAGCAGCAAAGACGGCGGCTGCTTCAGCTACAGTTAGAGCAGCAGAGGCAAATGCAGGCACAGCAGCAGCAGCTGGGTGATAAGAGTCAGGCAGCTGGTAAGCATTCTGCGATAATTGTTTTTCCGAGTCTAACTCTAAGGAGCCTGCCAGCCTTACTCTCGACTACCAAATTATCCTCAGCTGGACGCTACGAGGCAGCCGAGGACAGCGACGCAGCTGCCAGCGGTGCCACTGACGACGAAGACGCTTCCAGCTTCCAGCAGCTGCCCAAATTGTCCGGCCGCGAGTCCGTGCAAAAGGCTCCGCCCGCCTCGGTCAGAATTAGAGGCAACCTGCACAGTGAGTTGCTGCTGGGTAGCTGAACAAGTCCATTTACAACTTCCCAACTTCCCATGTTTTTTCATGATTAAATTTGTTTATTTTCGCAGCCTTCCCAGCTCCTACGGCGTCGGTGCCGAGTCGTCAGCAGCTGCAACCGCCCGACCTGTCACTGAGGCTGGACTGGGTGTACGGCTGCCACAGCCCGGCTGGCCTGCTGGCCCTACCGACAGGCGATCTGCTGTACGCGGCCGGCAATGTGGTGATCCTGCTAGACTCCAAGCGGCATAGGCAGCGGCACTATGCTGAGCACACTGCTCAAGTTACCTGGTAGGGATACTAAATTCGATCAGTGCTGGAATTTGAGCTATAAATTTGAAACGTGACTAGTTAGGGTCTCCCTAACTAGATAGAGACTGTGATAAATCAGGAGAGATTTCTCGCAAACCTTCCGTCCCCATGACAGCACGGCCGCTCACCCAGTGAACGCCTACTGTGGCTTCGGGCCAGGCGGCCTCTCGATCCGGGAGCACCCGTTCAAATCCGCATCTGGGATGCGTCCAGCCTAGAGACTAGAGTGGTCCTGTCTGAGCCGCACCTGAACACCGGCATCGCGTCTCTCAGCTTCTCTAATGAAAGCCTGGGCGCCTACCTGCTGGCTGTGGACGCCCAGAAGCCACCGGGGCATCGTCAGACCTTGACAGTATTCGATTGGGCCGCACGTCGGCTCGTGCTCAAGTCGCAAACGGCGCGAGACCGTATCAGCAGGGCGGTCTTTCATCCGGAAGACGACTCAGTCATCGTGTCGGTGGGCGCCGACCGGCCCATCTTCTGGCGCATCTTCCATGACAGCGCCGGCCGCAGTCGGGCTCTTCGTGATAAAAAGAGCGGCCTGAACTTTTCGAGCGAGTCTGGAGCGGCTAGTCAGCCTCAAGCTACGACGGAGGTCACTGCGCTGACATTTGACCTGGTGGGCAACGTGGTCACAGGAGACTCAGCAGGGCCGGATCCAGCTCTGGTGTCGGGATCACGAGGACGCTTTCGTCCACAGACCTGTCGAACGGCTGAATCACGCGCACTCGGTGAGCACCTCTTGTGGTCGCATGAATTTGTCTACTGTTTTATAATATTTGTTAAACTTACGGCTCGTACAAGTAAATCACATGCTGTCTTTTTAACAGGAGCCCATCAGGTGCTTGCACACCCTGGGCGATGGCGCGCTGATTTCAGTGTCCGCCAAACGAATTCAAGTCTGGGACACGCTGAACGGCTACAGTCACGTGAAGGAGGCTCTGGTGAGCATTACATTGATACGCAATAGAACTCGAGTGTAGACTTTCCCCATTCGGCGAATGCACTATTTTTTCGATATGTAAAATCAGCTCCCTCTCCAATGTCCAGACCAGCGGGCAGGTTCCAGAGGACATAACCACTCTGGCCCTGAAGCATCCTCGGAGTCTCGATGGCCGATTGGTCATTGCTACGACGGGAAACAGTATTCTGGAGGGGTCGCTGCATGACCAGTTCTTCTGCCTGGTGCAAGTAAGACCCATTTGATTGGCCAGTATAGCTAATTGGATTTGGATGTGTGATAAAAACACGTCGATAATTGGAACCAAACATCAGCAATATCATCCAATTGAACACTGATGTCGCTGTTCCTCTCAGAACCAGTGACATACTATTATTGTTGCCATTCGTATAATCCAATTTTTTGTTTATCCAAAGGGTCACAAGTCGTCACCATCCGGTGACGGCCTTATCGTGAGCGCCCACCCCAGCGAGCCAGACCTGATCACCTGCGGCGGAGTCGGCACCGACGACAGGTCAGTGTGCCGCTGGTCCGCCAACCAGTGTCGACTGGTCTGGCGAGTTGCTGTCGAAGATGCCTGCGCCAGCGCCGCCTTCCACCCGCGAGGCCACCTGCTGCTGCTGGGCACAGCCACAGGCCGCATTGTGGCCCTGCAACACGCTCGCGGAGACTTACGCCATGTCCTGCCAGGTGACTGAGCGGGGTCAAGCGTTGCCGTGCGTCCGGTTCAGCAGCAGTGAGTTGCCTTTGTAGGCTAATATCTTTTAACAGTCCCTTCTGTAGCATGTTTCTTTTGTTTGTAAACAACATTTTAAGCATCGGATGAGTTGATTCTTGGGTCCGAAAATGAAACTCCCACCGTACGTAAAGAGGCCGGTTCTAGGACTGGACACGAATGATGAAGATAAAACACAGATCACTTTGGACCACTCTCAACTTTTGACTTAGAGCTGTGTTTTTAGAATCACAAAACACACTCAGGCTGGAAGAAGCTTTCCATTCGATTAAATTTGTTTATATTCCTAACAGATGGTCGCCTGCTTGCGTTGGGCACTAGTGATGGCCAAGTCTACCTGATGTCAGTTGAGGACAACGGACTGGTTTATCGAAAATACCGCCAGGGCATCCTCGTAGGTCACTCCAGTCCGGTTGTTCGGCTGGACTTCTCTGTGGATTCGGCTACTCTGCGCAGTCAATCCGAGGATCTGGAAATAAGATTCTGTGAGATACCGACTAATGAGCCTTGAGTGCTCCGTCTGTTGTTCAACTAAACTAAAAAGGCTAATCGTTGGAGGTCTCATTCTGACATTTATTAAATGTCTTGTTAAACTGACTTCTAAACAGTTTCTTCCGGTAGTTTAACCTCCGCTCCGCATCTAGACTGTTAAACTCCGCTCCGCATCTAGACTGTTAACCTCCGCTCTGCATCTAGACTGTTAACCCCCGCTCCGCATCTAGAATTTTAGCCTCCGCTCCGCATCTAGACTGTTAACCTCCGCTCCGCATCTAGACTGTTAACCTCCGCTCTGCATCTAGACTGTTAACCTCCGCTCCGCATCTAGACTGTTAACCTCCGCTCCGCATCTATGAGAATGTTAACCTCCGCTCCGAATCTATGAGAATGTTAACCTCCGCTCCGCATCTATGAGAATGTTAACCTCCGCTCCGCATCTAAATGTTAACCTCCGCTCTGCATCTAGACTGTTAACCTCCGCTCTGCATCTAGACTGTTAACCTCCGCTCCGCATCTAGAATTTTAGCCGCCGCTCCGCATCTAGAATGTTAACCCCGCTCCGCATCTAGAATGTTAACCCCGCTCCGCATCTAGAATGTTAACCCCGCTCCGCATCTAGAATGTTAACCCCGCTCCGCATCTAGAATGTTAACCCCGCTCCGCATCTAGAATGTTAACCCCGCTCCGCATCTAGAATGTTAACCCCGCTCCGCATCTAGAATTTTAGCCTCCGCTCCGCATCTAGACTGTTAACCTCCGCTCCGCATCTAGAATTTTAGCCTCCGCTCCGCATCTAGAATGTTAACCCCGCTCCGCATCTAGAATTTTAGCCTCCGCTCCGCATCTAGACTGTTAACTTCCGCTCCGCATCTAGAACGTTAAGCTCCGCTCCGCATCTAGATTGTTAACCTCCACTCCGCATCTGGAATGTTAACCCCCTGCTCCGCATCCAGACTGTTAACCCCCGCTCCGCATCCAGACTGTTAACCCCCGCTCCGCATCCAGACTGTTAACCCCCCGCTCCGCATCCAGACTGTTAACCCCCCGCTCCGCATCAAGACTGTTAACCCCCCGCTCCGCATCTAGAATGTTGAGCTCTGCTCCGCATCTATACTGTAATGCGAACTACGAGTTAACCAGCATTTGTTCCACCACAGATGATTGATGTCTAAAAAAATAGCAATATTCCAATTCTAGCAATCAATTATTCCCTTGTCCGCAGGGTCAGTACCCAACATGTCGGAGGTGTCATCGGACTCAGTTAGCAACGTGCGCTTCTCAACTGAGACATGCTACCTCAGCTACAATCACGCAGCGGCCTGGCAGCTGTACCAAGGCAGCTCGGACACTGCAATAACCACCTCCTGCCTGTCCGGCCGCGGAGATCTGCTTTGCGTTGGCGACAGCGCCGGGCGCGTCAGCATGTTCCGATATCCGCCGCATCCTCAGCAGGTGAGCCAGGGAAAAGGCACTTTATTACAAAAACTAGCTCTTCAAACACTAATTTGGCACTTTAAAATACCAAACGCAATATAAATTGTCAGAAAGATAATTCTATAGTATAGAAGATGATCAAATGCATATTCTAGAGCCAGTGCATCACCTCAGACGCCCTGGTCTCCGAAGTTCGCGATCTGACATTCGCGTTCGGCGACTCCAGACTGCTGATCACGGACAGAGGGGCGGCCGCAATCATGCAGTGGAGTCTGGTGCCAGAGAGGCGCTCATGACCTCCTGCTCAGAACAGCTAGATGAGCCCTGTGATCAGTCCTGCTGAATGACTGGAATAGCTGGAGTAGGGAATAGAATGGATTGCTAATCTATCCCATGGATGAAGGAATAGAATGGATTGCTAATCTATCCCATTGATGAAGGAATAGAGTGGATTGCTAATCTATCCCATTGATGAAGGAATAGAGTGGATTGCTAATCTATCCCATGGATGAAGGAATAGAGTGGATTGCTAATCTGCCCAATCGATGAGGGGATGTAATTGATTGCTAATCTTTTACCTGTGTTTTCTAAGTGAGGCAGGGATTTTAATAACTGTGTTTATAAATATTTTTATTTTTGTGGAATTCGTGAGATGATGTTTCTTAGCTGTAGATTTCATAAATAGTTTTTACTTCAATCGAATACGCTTGTATTTTTGCTTCTCAAACAATAATTATTCTTGTTCTTGTTTTGCATGTTGCGAAATAAAACTAACATGTTCTGATTCTGCAAAATGTTACCAATAATTGGGTTCAGTTGTCAGAGCTTTACACAGTATTTTTGCTTCTCAAACAATAATTATTCTTGTTCTTGTTTTGCATGTTGCGAAATAAAACTAACATGTTCTGATTCTGCAAAATGTTACCAATAATTGGGTTCAGTTGTCAGAGCTTTACACAGATTAAAAAACTAACTTAGTTTTTTTCTAAGATTTTGTTGTCCTTAAGCCCAACTTGGAATTGTGGCATTGCTATTGTGGAATTAGTCAAATCTCAACCTGTTAAATCTCACAGCTTTTTAATCTTCATCGCTAGGAAAGGCAAGATTGGGACACGGCGAGATTGGGACACGGCGAGATTGGGACGCGGCGATATTGGGACACGGCGAGATTGGGACACGTCGAGATTGGGACACGTCGAGATTGGGACACGGCGAGATTGGGACACGGCGAGATTAAGACACGGCGAGATTGGGACACGGCGAGATTGGGACACGGCGAGATTGGGACACGGCGAGATTGGGACACGGCGAGATTGGGACACGGCCAGATTGGGACACGGCCACTTTACACAGGATGAAGTGAAAGTGAATCTAAAACAGTAGTCGTAGCTGCGTTTAGAAGTCAAGGTGAAAACAGCTGTGCCGCAGGATCTCCTTAATGTATTTCATATCTTTTCATATCTGCGGCACACCTTCCACTGGCGGATAGCCCTGAATCCGGTCCAGGATCAGGCACAGCTCAGGGTACAGTGGACTAGAGCTGCCTAACTGTTGGATTCGACGCTGCAGCGAGGCCTTCGGGGTCTCGCGCTGCCGGTTCATGGCGTACATGCCGTCAGCGCCGAACGGGTACTGGCGAGACACCTCGTCAAGTGTGGCGTTGATGGTTCGCGGCGAGGACTTCAGCATGGCGTAGTGCAGGTGGTTGCAGCGCTCTGTAAGGTCTGCGCCGCACAGGTGGTGCAACTGAGCTCCACGCCGGATTAGGGGGCCAATCAGGTCGACCAAGTCGTCGGTCTTCAGGCACAGGGATAGAGGAGTCTAGATATGTGTGATTTTAATAAAAAACTTTGAAAAGTTGGTCTGATTAGGTATTGCGTTAGTTTACTTTAGAGACTTCTTATCAATTAATGTTTTCTATATTGGGGATTTTAAAACTGTAGAGCCCTACCAGCACTAGTGAAACTTGTCTTGGCTGCCTAAATTCTTAAAGCCAGGTAAATTTTCATTCATCTACAAGTTAAAGCAAGCGCATCTACTTTTATTCTTAATTCTAAGGACTTTCTAAAGAATTCAGCGACGCGATCATGGGCGCAGCGCGTGTTTCAAGGTCACGAGCTCTCATTGGTTGGAAAATGATATGATCATAATGTTTCGGCTGTGCTAAAAATAGAACATTGGCGATGACGCCCTGCCTTTTTAGAAAGATTTCGACTGATCGCGAACACTAAACAGTAAACTATCGACCTCTAAAGGCTGGTTCACACTCACCCTCCCGCATCGGTTGGGCATGTTGATGTAAACAGTCAGGTAGCCCAGGTTCTCCAGCTCCACAAGAATCTGGTTCAGCTGACAGACCAACTCGTAGCCAGACTTCTTGTCGTTCTCCGGGGCCTCCAGGAAGCGGTGCAGCGGACTGAATGCGAGTGATTATTGATTGAAGAGTGAGAACATCTAAGCGATGGTCCATTTTCTCAGCTTCATCAAGGGCTTCAATAGCTGCGAAGATCTTTGGGCTCAAAAGGTCCACACTTTGGTTAAATTGTTTCTGCATACAAACTTGATGTACTTCTTACAAACAAAATTTCATTTAACTTTTCTTCTTTCGTAGGTATTGACAAAATTTCCCAATTAGAAATTCCCAAATTTTCCCAACATTGATCAATACACAACTCAAAATACTGAACTCATTCTTTATCACTGATGATTCTATAGAATATCCACATAATTGTCAATTTCTCTCAATAAAATCCAGAGTAGATACACTATAACAACAATATCTATTCACAGATCCTTATCCCTATTCTTAGATCCTAATCTCAACTAAGATAATAATCCTTATTCACATATTCTAATCCTTATTCACATATTCTAATCCTTATTCACATATTCTAATCCTTATTCACATATTCTAATCCTTATTCACATATTCTAATCCTTATTCACATATTCTAATCCTTATTCACATATTCTAATCCTTATTCACATATTCTAATCCTTATTCACATATTCTAATCCTTATTCACATATTCTAATCCTTATTCACATATTCTAATCCATATTCACATATCCTAATACTTATTCTAAGATCCTGATCCCTATTCGCAGATTCTAACCCCAATTCCCAGATTCTAACCACAATTCACAGATTCTAACTCCAATTCCCAGATTCTAACCCCAATTCACAGATTCTAACCCCTATTCCCAGATTCTAACCCCAATTCATAGATTCTAATCCAATTCACAGATTCTAACCCAATTCACAGATTCTAACCCCTATTCACAGATTCTAATCCCTATTCACAGATTCTAACCCCAATTCACAGATTCTAACCCCAATTCACAGATTCTAACCCCAATTCACAGATTCTAACCCCAATTCACATATTCTAACCCCAATTCACATATTCTAACCCCAATTCACAGATTCTAACCCCAATTCACAGATTCTAACCCTAATTCACAGATTCTAACCCCTAATTCACAGATTCTAACTCCAATTCACAGATAATAAGCCCTATTCCCAGATTCCGAACAGATACGATTGCACACAGAGAAACATGCTCGGTCGATAATCTTTCTTACGTATCCAACTTTTTTGTATCCAGCGTGTAGTCAATTGGCCGGCGTTGCATGAGAACTTCCTTAAGCTTCTCTTTTGTCTCCTTGTCACAAGTCGGGCCGTTGCCCTTATGTCGTCCAGGCTTGCCCTTCGTCAGCAGAGCTTCCTCCTGACGGTCTTGATCCAGATCATTCAAGCTGATGTGGCCGAATTTAAGATTCAATTTTTCTTCGACAATGTTGCTTTCGCTGTTGAACTTTTTGTCGTTCATTTTGTTTTTTTTTAATGCGCCTTTCGATTCGATTTGGACATTAGACTGTGTGCAACGCTAAACACAGTTTAACAAGTTCGCCTATTTATTATACCTATCTGTATAAACAAGAGCTTATTATAATTTATAATTAGGTACTAGGTATAGATATATAATTTGGTATTAAGGTAGATAAGAAGCTCGGTATCATGCTATTTCATTTTATTTCCTTCCCTGAACCTTGTCCAGGTCGTTCTGTTCTGGCCCAGGCTGCGAAATATTAGCTATCTATATTCGCTTTATTAGTGAGTAAATTGTCTCTGTGTTTACCTGGGTGCAGCACACCCAGCCAGTGCCACCAGTGCGTAGTCAAAACCGTTGAAATCCAATTTGTTTAATCTTTTGACTTCCAGGCGATAGATTACAATGTGCGAACCACCGGCGACAGCTGTTTCAACTGAATATTGATGTGTGAGGCTTAGCTACTCCCGTGAGATTGATGTGTGAGGCTTAGCTACTCCCGTGAGATTGATGTGTGAGGCTTAGCTACTCCCGTGAGATTGATGTGTGAGGCTTAGCCACTCCCGTGAGATTGATGTGTGAGGCTTAGCTACTCCCGTGAGATTGATGTGTTAGGCTTAGCCACTCCCATGAGAATTGATGTGTGAGGCTTAGCTACTCCCGTGAGATTGATGTGTGAGGCTTAGTCATTCCCGTGAGAATTAATGTCTGAGGTGAGGTGTGAAGTGAGAAATACTGTACCTTAATAATAATAACTGCAAGAGGGCTGTTGGCAATGGCACACCATTTGGTGACACTGGACGCGCAGCCAGCGAGGAGGCAATGCTGCCCCCTTCGCTAACTCCTGAGCACACACTCACACAGGTGTGTACATCTGCACTGACCGTCTCATCTTCAGGCAGTGAACACTCTCACTCTACCTTGAAGGTTGGCTATTAAGGGCGTAAATTGCACGACAAGTCCCCAAGCCTTCTCTCCGCGGCTGCGCCCCAAATGAATGTGGCCTCGCCGCGGAATCGAACTCAGCTCGACCTCCAATACGAGGAAGTCAAAAAAGTAATGATAATTTTTCTCCTGCACAAAGCAGAAAATAAATTTTGAACCCAAACATTTTTCATTGGCAAAAGTATCTTGTGTTTCTTATTTTTAATAATTTTTCGTTCTGTTTGGATGAACAGATCAACCTTGACAGAAGTACAAACACAGTACCCCCTTTCAGCAATGGAAAATTTCAAAATTGAAGTGTGATCCAACGTGAAATTTTTAACGCGGTTGGGTTGGAAGCCGGCTGCCATCCTCGAGGCTTTACAGAAGGTCTTCGGGGATGCTGCTCCACCGAATCCCACCGTTTATCGGTGGATCCACGAGTTTAAGGCTGGTCGTGAGACCATTGAAGACGCTGACCGCAGTGGACGACCGAGCACAGCGCGCCCGTTGGGTGCCACGGGCGTTGCGCCCGGAGCACAAGGCCCAGCACAGCGAGTACGCAGCAAACCTTCTCAACCGCCTGGACACTGACGCCGACGATTTTTTCGAACGGTTGGTGACTGGTGATGAGACCTGGATCGACCAGTACAATCCAGAGTAAAAAATCCAGTCAAAAGAGTGGCTGCCTCAAGGATCTGCCGGGCCATAGAAGTTCCGGGCCGACCGCTCCATGGCCAAGGTCATGGCAACCATTTTCTGGGATGCCGAGGGAGTCATTCTAGTGGACTTCCTAGAGGAGCAGCGCACGATCACTGGCGCCTACTACGAAGGTGTGCTGCAAAAGCTGCGCGCAGAATTAGCCAGGAAGCCAAGCTCCACCGGCGCATCCTCTTTCACCACGACAATGCCCCGACACACACTTCACGGCTCTGTCGAGGCGTCCTGCGCGAATTTCGCTGGGAAATTCTCTCCCACCCTCCCTACAGCCCTGATCTTGCGCCATCAGACTTTTTCCTGTTTCCAAAGTTGAAGAAAGCTATCAAAGAAGTGCGACATTCGAGCAAGGAAGAGGCGAAAACAGCAGCTCAGCAGTGGCTCGCATCCCAGCCGCCTGACTTCTTCAGGGCGGGGCTGGAGCGATGGCGGCATCGTATGAAGAAGTGCCTAGAGCTGGACGGAGATTTCGTGGAGAAATAAGCCTTTACATTAGTTTCTGCTCTTTGAAAGATAATATTTATCATTACTTTTGACTTCCCCTCGTACTTGCACAATTCGAAAAAAATCCTGTCAACACTACTATTGGGAAGTAGGTTATCTCGTGAGTTGCTCGACTCCATTGCTGAATGAATTTTGAACGAGCAAAAGTACAAACATGCATTCCAGAACAAATTAAATTTAGAAGACGTCAGCGCAGCACTGCTAGTCTGCCTGACGTCAGCGGGCTCGTAACAGGAAGTTAGCCGATCCCATTCAATTGTGAAGAAGTCAATGAGCCACAGTTATAAAGCCATTTATTAACTAGGAGTAGATTTACCTACTGCAACTTAACTCAAGAAATTATTTCTCTCTCGTGACTTTTTAAACTTGGTGGAAATTTGTGACGCAGACTGTCACGCAGCCGAGTTCGTAGTTATCAGTGCTAGAGGACATTATCCATCTGCAGTATACGGTTTCTAGTCATACCTTCTTTCTTACATTCTCTCTTTACAAAAAGCCTTAAACATCTCTTATTGCTACTGCAGATTCCAACGTTCTAAAACCATGCAGACCGTAACAATTTAGCGATTGTATAAAAATATCCAAATCTGTGGCCACATCACACCTGTAACCACCTGGCGATAGTCTTACCCACAGCCAGCGATTAGGTGAGTCTGCTTATTTGGTTGACTCTCGAGAGCACAGACTCGCTTCCAATTATAATTTGTCCATCTCTAAAAAACGAAAAAGGCTGTCTCCTTCTCCTCCACCGCCCCCACCTGTTCTAAGTGCTGAGAATTGGGCCTAATTTAGGAATTTCCGATGCCTGAAATTAAATTAGCAAACCTGTTTCGGCCGCCCAATTCGGCCGCCGACCTGTTCTAATATACTCTACTCTGTTCTAATCTACTCTGTTCTAATCTACTCTGTTCTAATATACTCTGTTCTAATCTACTCTGTTCTAATCTACTCTGTTCTAATCTACTCTGTTCTAATCTACTCTGTTCTAATCTACTCTGTTCTAATCTACTCTGTTCTAATCTACTCTGTTCTAATCTACTCTGTTCTAATCTACTCTGTTCTAATCTACTCTGTTCTAATCTACTCTGTTCTAATCTACTCTGTTCTAATCTACTCTGTTCTAATCTACTCTGTTCTAATCTACTCTGTTCTAATCTACTCTGTTCTAATCTACTCTGTTCTAATCTACTCTGTTCTAATCTATTCTATTCTAATCTACTCTGTTCTAATCTACTCTGTTCTAATCTACTCTGTTCTAATCTACTCTGTTCTAATCTACTCTGTTCTAATCTATTCTATTCTAATCTACTCTGTTCTAATCTACTCTGTTCTAATCTACTCTGTTCTAATCTACTCTGTTCTAATCTACTCTGTTCTAATCTACTCTGTTCTAATCTATTCTATTCTAATCTAATCTATTCTATTCTAATCTGCTCTATTCCAATCTGCTTTATTCTGATCTACTCTCAACTTTTATCGCATGATTTTCTCCTCTCAGCTTCTTTCGCTATTTTCTGTCTTCTGTCCTCCCCGCCACCTCCACATGTCTGCCAGTCTTCTCTCCGAGACTGTCCTCTGAAACACGTCGGAACGGCTGGGACTTCCGCCGACACGCAGACTTCCGGCAAGCCGCCCCCCAAACCACCCCAATAAAGCATTTATCAGTTTCCGCGAATCCGAAATCCTGCCCTCCAACCCTCCTCATCCAATCTCGCTCGGCTCCTTCCTTCCTAAGTCTCCGGTTGGCCTCCATAAAGTCGCCAAGTCCCGTCTCTACCTTCTCCCACAGCCAGCCGCATCTCGCCATTCCAGGCCACCCACCCCACCCTCCGCCCCACCCCCGGCAGCATTTCAAATTGCTAATCTTCCAACCCTTTCGGCTTCCGTTTGTCTTCGTCCGTCTTTCTCTATTGCATTCGAAAACAATCTAAGAAATTACAAAGGGCTTGTGATAAAAATCGGTTTAAAAAAAAGATTTTTTCAAAGCGATCTTTACTGCGATTTTGTAGGGCTCGCGCAAAAATGCGCAGCAACAGCGGCGGCGGCGGCGGCGGCGTAGCAACGTCCTCTGCCGACTCGGCGGCTTCGTCGGCAACAGTCGGGCGTTTGTTTCAAATCCGACGCCAGACGGGCAGCGCCGGCCAGGAGCAGCTCTGGCGAGTGTTCGACGCAGTCAGAATCGAAGACAACAAGGTTAGGGAAGCCATTCGTTTTCTTGTCGTACATATCGGCGACTTCTTAGAAAACCAGTGATTTCCTTAGGGGACTGTGTCCCTCTCGCACAATGGTACCTGAGCTCAATGCAATTTCCGCCCTTGAGGGCCAACCTCCAAGCCACAGTTAGAGTGTGCACTGCCTGATGATGAGAAAGTCAGGGCAGATGTACACACCTGTATGAGTGTGTACCAGCATACGGTATCTGTGTGCGTGTGAGCTCAGGCAACAGCGAAATGGGCAGAATCATTCAGTGTACACTCTCAGTGTGGCTTGGTGTTTAGCCCTCATGGTTTTAAATGGCTAGTGCGTTGGCTTTTTCTCACCGATTCGAGCCAGTCGCAAATGCTCTAAAACTCGTTTTCTACTGTTTTTCTCATGCAAAAGTAGGAATATGCCAAGATATGCTAAGAAATGCCTGCAGGTATTTTCCCTATTGGTCCCAGTCCGAGATCTGCACAAATGAACTCAGATTTTTCTCTCTGCTCTCTGATTAGAGCGGCAAAAAATAATCAGGAATAAACAGACTTGAAGATAATCAACCCCACGCTCCAGCAGCAGCAGCTTCGGATTAATTTGCGCCTAGCTCCCACACGCGTGTCCAATCAGTATAAATCCCTACCGATTTATCCCGCGTCCCTTCCTTTCACATTTATCCCTTTTTGCTGAAATCTAAAATTCATCTCCTGCTGTAAAAATCATCGGCTAAACTGACTGGGCTTTGTGTGACTTTCGTTTGAATTTGGCACCGCTTTAAGCTGTCAGCGAGAAGCGGCTGCTGAGGGAATATGTGAGCAGACAATCCGTCATACTTTCCTAATTAGATTTTCTTTGTTTCCGTGCTTGTGTCTAAATATAGATCGAAATCGTGTTGTCTAGTCACACTTTCTCTAGCCAGATTTTGAGAGTCTGTCGCTACATCAGTCGGAGATTTGAGCCTTGGCGGGGTGACCTCAAAGGACAAGGAATTGTGAAGGCGACTGGGATGGGGGCAGCAACCCGATGGAGTTCCGGTTCTGGAGTTTTTTTAGGCGGGGATTACGAGACAGAGCCGCCAGAAGTCCCCGCTCTGTAAGTGAGTCTTAGTAAGGCGATCCCGCAAAAAAATAACTGGGCATTTCTGGGAGCACAGTTCCTGGGACTGAAAGGACCACAATACGCTCCATGAAAAACTTGGCCATTGTGCAGAGCTGTACTGGGTTCACGTTTTTTAAAATTGAGATTGATGCATCCGAATTGGGGTTCTTGCAGTGCGTTTTACAACGCTTGACTTGTTATTCAAATTTTATTTTTAGCATTCATAGTTCACAAGCATGTAGCCCAGAAGCACTCTTATCATTGTCTTGCGTGTACTATTAGCAGCTTTGATATTAAAAATGGTAAAACAGAATTTGAAATTAAATCTCATTCCTCACAAGGACTGCTCGCTGTTCATTTTCGACAAGCGGACTGCGGACAAGCTGCACAAGCCAAAGCGCAAGGAGACTGTGTCCGAGATTCTGCGGCGCGAGGTCCGGTACCTGGAGCGATTTCGGCATCCAAAACTGCTGCAGATCTGGCACCCGATTGAGGAGAGCGGGTGAGCGACAGAGACAGGGAGTGAGCGAGAGGGACAGGGAGTGAGCGAGAGAGATAGGAAGTGAGCGAGAGAGATAGGAAGTGAGCGAGAGAGATAGGGAGTGAGCGAGAGAGATAGGAAGTGAGCGAGAGAGATAGGGAGTAAGCGAGAGGGACAGGGAGTAAGCGAGAGGGACAGGGAGTGAGCGAGAGGGACAGGGAGTGTGTGAGAGGGACAGGGAGTGTGTGAGAGGGACAGGGAGTGTGTGAGAGGGACAGGGAGTGTGTGAGAGGGACAGGGAGTGAGCAAGAGGGACAGGGAGTGTGTGAGAGGGACAGGGAGTGTGTGAGAGGGACAGGGAGTGAGCGAGAGAGATAGGGAGTGAGCGAGAGGGACAGGGAGTGTGTGAGAGGGACAGGGAGTGTGTGAGAGGGACAGGGAGTGAGCGAGAGAGATAGGGAGTGAGCGAGAGGGACAGGGAGTGTGTGAGAGGGACAGGGAGTGAGCGAGAGAGATAGGGAGTGAGCGAGAGGGACAGGGAGTAAGCGAGAGGGACAGGGAGTGAGCGAGAGGGACAGGGAGTAAGCGAGAGGGACAGGGAGTGTGTGAGAGGGACAGGGAGTGAGCGAGAGAGATAGGGAGTGAGCGAGAGGGACAGGGAGTGAGCGAGAGGGACAGGGAGTGAGCGAGAGGGACAGGGAGTGTGCGAGAGAGATAGGGAGTGAGCGAGAGGGACAGGGAGTGAGCGAGAGGGACAGGGAGTGAGCGAGAGGGACAGGGAGTGAGCGAGAGGGACAGGGAGTGAGCGAGAGGGACAGGGAGTGAGCGAGAGGGACAGGGAGTGAGCGAGAGGGACAGGGAGTGAGCGAGAGGGACAGGGAGTGAGCGAGAGGGACAGGGAGTGAGCGAGAGGGTCAGGGAGTGAGCGAGAGGGACAGGGAGTGAGCGAGAGGGATAGGGTGTGAGCGAGAGGGACAGGGAGTGAGCGAGAGGGACAGGGAGTGAGCGAGAGGGACAGGGAGTGAGCGAGAGGGACAGGGAGTGAGCGAGAGGGACAGGGAGTGAGCGAGAGGGACAGGGAGTGAGCGAGAGGGACAGGGAGTGAGCGAGAGGGACAGGGAGTGAGCGAGAGGGACAGGGAGTGAGCGAGAGGGACAGGGAGTGAGCGAGAGGGACAGGGAGTGAGCGAGAGGGACGGGGAGTGTGTGAGAGGGACAGGGAGTGAGCGAGAGAGATAGGGAGTGAGCGAGAGGGACAGGGAGTGAGCGAGAGGGACAGGGAGTGAGCGAGAGGGACAGGGAGTGAGCGAGAGGGACAGGGAGTGAGCGAGAGGGACAGGGAGTGAGCGAGAGGGACAGGGGAGTGATGCGAGAGGGACAGGGAGTGAGCGAGAGGAGATAGGGAGTGAGCGAGAGGGACAGGGAGTGAGCGAGAGGGACAGGGAGTGAGCGAGAGGGACAGGGAGTGAGCGAGAGGGACAGGGAGTGAGCGAGAGGGACAGGGAGTGAGCGAGAGGGACAGGGAGTGAGCGAGAGGGACAGGGAGTGTGTGAGAGGGACGGAGTGAGCGAGAGGGATAGGGTGTGAGCGAGAGGGACAGGGAGTGAGCGAGAGGGACAGGGAGTGAGCGAGAGGGATAGGGTGTGAGCGAGAGGGACAGGGAGTGAGCGAGAGGGACAGGGAGTGAGCGAGAGGGATAGGGTGTGAGCGAGAGGGACAGGGAGTGAGCGAGAGGGATAGGGATGTGAGCGAGAGGGACAGGGAGTGAGCGAGAGGGACAGGGAGTGAGCGAGAGGGACAGGGAGTGAGCGAGAGGGACAGGGAGTGAGCGAGAGGGACAGGGAGTGAGCGAGAGGGACAGGGAGTGAGCGAGAGGGACAGGGAGTGAGCGAGAGGGACAGGGAGTGAGCGAGAGGGACAGGGAGTGAGCGAGAGGGACAGGGAGTGAGCGAGAGGGATAGGGTAGTGAGCGAGAGGGACAGGGAGTGAGCGAGAGGGACAGGGAGTGAGCGAGAGGGACAGGGAGTGAGCGAGAGGGACAGGGAGTGAGCGAGAGGGACAGGGAGTGAGCGAGAGGGACAGGGAGTGAGCGAGAGGGACAGGGAGTGAGCGAGAGGGACAGGGAGTGAGCGAGAGGGACAGGGAGTGAGCGAGAGGGACAGGGAGTGAGCGAGAGGGACAGGGAGTGAGCGAGAGGGACAGGGAGTGTGTGAGAGGGACAGGGAGTGAGCGAGAGAGGATAGGGAGTGAGCGAGAGGGACAGGGAGTGAGCGAGAGGGACAGGGAGTGAGCGAGAGGGACAGGGAGTGAGCGAGAGGGACAGGGAGTGAGCGAGAGGGACAGGGAGTGAGCGAGAGGGACAGGGGAGTGAGCTGAGAGGGACAGGGAGTGAGCGAGAGGATAGGGAGTGAGCGAGAGGGACAGGGAGTGAGCGAGAGGGACAGGGAGTGAGCGAGAGGGACAGGGAGTGAGCGAGAGGGACAGGGAGTGAGCGAGAGGGATAGGGTAGTGAGCGAGAGGGACAGGGAGTGAGCGAGAGGGACAGGGAGTGAGCGAGAGGGACAGGGAGTGAGCGAGAGGGATAGGGTAGTGAGCGAGAGGGACAGGGAGTGAGCGAGAGGGACAGGGAGTGAGCGAGAGGGATAGGGTGTGAGCGAGAGGGACAGGGAGTGAGCGAGAGGGACAGGGAGTGAGCGAGAGGGATAGGGATGTGAGCGAGAGGGACAGGGAGTGAGCGAGAGGGATAGGGTAGTGAGCGAGAGGGACAGGGAGTGAGCGAGAGGGACAGGGAGTGAGCGAGAGGGACAGGGAGTGAGCGAGAGGGACAGGGAGTGAGCGAGAGGGACAGGGAGTGAGCGAGAGGGACAGGGAGTGAGCGAGAGGGACAGGGAGTGAGCGAGAGGGACAGGGAGTGAGCGAGAGGGACAGGGAGTGAGCGAGAGGGACAGGGAGTGAGCGAGAGGGACAGGGAGTGAGCGAGAGGGACTAGGGATGTGAGCGAGAGGGACAGGGAGTGAGCGAGAGGGACAGGGAGTGAGCGAGAGGGACAGGGAGTGAGCGAGAGGGACAGGGAGTGAGCGAGAGGGACAGGGAGTGAGCGAGAGGGACAGGGAGTGAGCGAGAGGGACAGGGAGTGAGCGAGAGGGACAGGGAGTGAGCGAGAGGGACAGGGAGTGAGCGAGAGGGACAGGGAGTGAGCGAGAGGGACAGGGAGTGAGCGAGAGGGACAGGGAGTGTGTGAGAGGGACAGGGAGTGAGCGAGAGGGATAGGGAGTGAGCGAGAGGGACAGGGAGTGAGCGAGAGGGACAGGGAGTGAGCGAGAGGGACAGGGAGTGAGCGAGAGGGACAGGGAGTGAGCGAGAGGGACAGGGAGTGAGCGAGAGGGACAGGGAGTGAGCGAGAGGGACAGGGAGTGTGTGAGAGGGACGGAGTGAGCGAGAGGGATAGGGTGTGAGCGAGAGGGACAGGGAGTGAGCGAGAGGGACAGGGAGTGAGCGAGAGGGACAGGGAGTGAGCGAGAGGGACAGGGAGTGAGCGAGAGGGACAGGGAGTGAGCGAGAGGGACAGGGAGTGAGCGAGAGGGACAGGGAGTGAGCGAGAGGGACAGGGAGTGAGCGAGAGGGACAGGGAGTGAGCGAGAGGGACAGGGAGTGAGCGAGAGGGATAGGGTGTGAGCGAGAGGGACAGGGAGTGAGCGAGAGGGACAGGGAGTGAGCGAGAGGGACAGGGAGTGAGCGAGAGGGACAGGGAGTGAGCGAGAGGGATAGGGTGTGAGCGAGAGGGACAGGGAGTGAGCGAGAGGGACAGGGAGTGAGCGAGAGGGACAGGGAGTGAGCGAGAGGGACAGGGAGTGAGCGAGAGGGACAGGGAGTGAGCGAGAGGGACAGGGAGTGAGCGAGAGGGACAGGGAGTGAGCGAGAGGGACAGGGAGTGAGCGAGAGGGACAGGGAGTGAGCGAGAGGGACAGGGAGTGAGCGAGAGGGACAGGGAGTGAGCGAGAGGGACAGGGAGTGAGCGAGAGGGACAGGGAGTGAGCGAGAGGGACAGGGAGTGTGTGAGAGGGACGGAGTGAGCGAGAGGGATAGGGTGTGAGCGAGAGGGACAGGGAGTGAGCGAGAGGGACAGGGAGTGAGCGAGAGGGACAGGGAGTGAGCGAGAGGGACAGGGAGTGAGCGAGAGGGACAGGGAGTGAGCGAGAGGGACAGGGAGTGAGCGAGAGGGACAGGGAGTGAGCGAGAGGGATAGGGTGTGAGCGAGAGGGACAGGGAGTGAGCGAGAGGGACAGGGAGTGAGCGAGAGGGACAGGGAGTGAGCGAGAGGGACAGGGAGTGAGCGAGAGGGATAGGGTGTGAGCGAGAGGGACAGGGAGTGAGCGAGAGGGACAGGGAGTGAGCGAGAGGGACAGGGAGTGAGCGAGAGGGACAGGGAGTGAGCGAGAGGGACAGGGAGTGAGCGAGAGGGACAGGGAGTGAGCGAGAGGGACAGGGAGTGAGCGAGAGGGACAGGGAGTGAGCGAGAGGGATAGGGTGTGAGCGAGAGGGTCAGGAGTGATTTTTCTTAACTGAGCAGGGAACAAGACAAAACTATCTCGTTAAACAAAGATTTCAAAAGAATAATTTATAGCTACATATACGGAATGCACTTCAGATGAGAAGGCTGCAAAGGACTGAACTCTAAGAATTATTGAAGCAAGGCGAGCTCACCTTGGCGCTGAGACCTCAAAATTAGTTTAAAGCTTTTTGCTTAGTCATCTCTGTTTTCCAAAAAGCTTCATCCTTCCTTTCCAAATGCGAGCGCTCCGCTCTCTCTCCCTCTCTCTCTCTACCTGTCCAAAGCTCGCACCTGCAATATTTCACAGCTACACCCTTCCTATAGATAAAAATTCAAGCAAATTCTCAGTTCATGAGCGGCAGATGGCCCGGGGTCAGCGGTCAGCATCCTTACAGTGCACCAAGCTGACTTTCCAGTATGATGCAGAGTCATCAATACTATCACTATGACGGCTGGGATTCCCCATCTACACTGTCACTGTGACGGCTGGGATTCCCCATCTACACTGTCACTGTGACGGCTGGGATTCCCCATCTACACTGTCACTGTGACGGCTGGGATTCCCCATCTACACTGTCACTGTGACGGCTGGGATTCCCCATCTACACTGTCACTGTGACGACTGGGATTCCCCATCTACACTGTCACTGTGATAGCTAGGGATTTCCTATCTACACTATCACTGTGACGGCTGGGATTCCCCGTCTACACTGTCACTGTGACGGCTGGGATTCCCCATCTACACTGTCACTGTGACAGCTAGGGATTTCCTATCTACACTGTCACTGTGACGGCTGGGGTTCCCCATCTACACTGTCACTGTGACAGCTGGGATTCCCCATCTGCATTGTCACTGTGACAGCTGGGATTCCCATCTGCACTGTGGCTGTGACAGCTGGGATTCCCATCTGCACTGTGGCTGTGACAGCATCTGCACTGTGGCTGTGACAGCTGGGATTCCCATCTGCACTGTGACTGTGACAGCTGGGATTCCCCATCTGCACTGTGTCTGTGACAGCTGGGATTCCCATCGGCATTGTGACTGTGACAGTTAGGAATTCCCCATCTTCAAAGTGGCTGTGAGTCACAGTCTTTTTTTTATATTTTATTCGCATTTCTGAGACTGAGCACTGAAGTTCTACAGGAGATAGGGACGCTTGTAGGAGATAGAAAGGAGATGGAAAACTGGAGGAGACAGCCCTTCTTGACGCACCTAGCGTGTTCACCTTGCAATTAGGGCTCGGGAACTGAATAGATGATTCTGCTTGTCTCTAATAAACAGTCTCTAATGGAGCCTGATGCAGCAGCAGCAGAGCTCAGCCCCCAGATGAAGACCCGGGCCTTTCAGCCGCTTGCAATATATTTCATATTTTTTCACGTGATAGAAGCATAACTCACATCTGTGAAAACCAATGAGAAAATTGTTGCTCAGCACTTTTTAATGTCATAGGAGTGTCACTAGTCAAAAATACTTTCTCACCGTCAGACAAGAGTATACAATCTCTCCACTGTGCCTTTGAGGTTAGACCGGGGGTCGGCAAACTCCGGCCCGCGGGCCAGATGCGGCCCTCGAAGCTCCCAAATCCGGCCCGTTGCCCCTTCTGACATCTACAGTGTCCTGTTTCATCTCTCTCGTGTCTAATCTCTCCCGTGTCTCATCGCTCTCGTATCTAATCTCTCCCGTGTCTAATCTCTCCCGTGTCTAATCTCTTCCCTGTCTTATCTCTCCCGTGTCTCATCTCTCTCGTGTCCTATCTTTCCTGTGTCTCATCTCTCTCGTGTCCTATCTTTCCTGTGTCTCATCTCTCTCGTGTCCTATCTTTCCTGTGTCTCATCTCTCCCGTGTCTCATCTCTCCCCTATCTCATACTTATACAGTCAATGCGGCCCGCTGTCGTCTTTTGGGCTCTCTCTTTGGCCCGCCAGCAAATAAGTTTGCCTACCCCTGGGTTAGACCCTCAATGGCGTAAATTGCACGACAATAAATCCCAAAATAAAGATGGCTTCGACGCGTTCGTAAAAAAATCGCAAGCACACAGTTTTCGAAACCCCAATCGCTTCCAGATCAAAGATTTTACTCAACGAAGATATGTCACAGAGTTTTTTCCGTGACAGACCCAGTGTAACAGTAGACATCTGATGAGCCCATATGTTAACCTGAAACTCCGCATCACGCAAATAAAACTGGTTTTCCTGATGAAAAACGAGCTAGAATCTATAAACAAAATTGGCCATCAAACCCGCCAAACTCACGCAGAGACAGCTTGACATTCGCCACCGAGCCTGTCTGGGGCAGCCTGGCCAACTTTCTGGGCTATTGTGATCGCGTGCCAGCTGTGCCACAGGAAGTCAGGGTGAGAGCCACCGCATACGAAACCTAATTAGCTTAGAGAGGCTGGTTAAAGTATTTCATCAGTAATCCATCGTACATAGATATGAAATATGCTTTTCAGGACGGCTTTACTGACGAGCTAGAGATTAAGCAGGGAATCTATCAGGTTGGGAGCCCGAACTTACTTACTTAATATCCGTTTCGACTAAATCAAGTCTATTTGTACATCTATCCATTCTGTCTTTACGCTCGTACATCTATCCGTTCTATCTTTACATCTATCCATTCTGTCTTTGCATCTATCCATTCTGTCTTTACATCTATCCATTCTGTCTTTACGCTCGTACATCTATCCATTCTGTCTTTACGCTCGTACATCTATCCGTTCTGTCTTTACATCTATCCATTCTGTCTTTGCATCTATCCATTCTGTCTTTACGCTCGTACATCTATCCGTTCTGTCTTTACATCTATCCATTCTGTCTTTGCATCTATCCATTCTGTCTTTACGTCTATCCGTTCTGTCTTTACATCTATCCATTCTGTCTTTGCATCTATCCATTCTGTCTTTACGTCTATCCGTTCTGTCTTTACATCTATCCATTCTGTCTTTGCATCTATCCATTCTGTCTTTACGTCTATCCGTTCTGTCTTTACATCTATTCGTCTCAGTTTTTTTATCGACCAATTATAGATCAACGAGGCGCTGAAGTACCTGCACAGCACCCAGAGGGTGATTCATGGCAACCTCAGTCCCGGCTCCATTATAGTCACCAAGCGGGGCTGTTGGAAACTGTCGGGACTCGGATTCGTTGAGAAAGCGCCGGACACTCACGTGAGCAGCTCGGGTTGCAAAAGTGCACAGATAAAACTGGAGGACGTGCGCGCACGGTACACGCCTGTGCGCCAGCTGGCATGAAGCCAATTGGTTTGCTGTTGGGCTGTGACACAGAGAAAGCCTTCAAGAGACTGTCCCGTCTCTGGTCAGATGGAACAGTGGCATTGTACTTTTACTCATAATAGGCTTCTTCAGGTTCGACTAGCGGCTGCTGAGGACACAGCCTGGTTTGAGAAAGCAGTCAATATTATGTAGCTGGAAAATTCATAAATAAAGAACAATTCAAGTGATGGTGGTTACTTTTCAATCAGACGTGGACACATCACCATTGGTGGTGGACACTTTTCCATTGGTGGTGGACACTTTTCTATTGGTGGTGGACACTTTTCGGTTGGTGGTGGACACTTTTCTATTGGTGGTGGACACTTTTCCATTGGTGGTGGACACTTTTCCATTGGTGGTGGATACTTTTCCATTGGTGGTGGACACTTTTCCATTGGTGGTGGACACTTTTCCATTGGTGGTGGACACTTTTCCATTGGTGGTGGATACTTTTCCATTGGTGGTAAACCATTTTTTATCGGAGGTGGACACTTTTCAATCGAAGGTGGTCACTTTTAAATCGGAGGTGGACAATTTTCAATCGAAGGTGGTCACTTTTCAATCGATGGTGGACACTTTTAGATTTGTAGTGGACACTTTTCCATTGGTGGTGGACATTTTTATTTTGAATGTAGACACTTTGCCATCGGATGTGGACACTTTGCCACTAGCGGTGGACATTTGTCAATTATTTTTTGCATGATTTTCTCTATGGTTTTCGCCATCCGTGCCCAGGACGCCTACAACTACACCCAGTGGTCGGCCAAAGTGTCCAAGATGGCCCAGCCGGATCTGGACTTTATTGCGCCAGACCTACAACTGCACGGCCGAGCCACCCAGAGCTGCGACATGTTCTCCTTCGGCTTAGTCATCCACGCTGTGTTCAACGGTGGCGCGTCGCTACTGGAGTCCCAGAGGAGCGCCAACAACTATCAGCGAAGGGTTGCCGAGGTGATTTGCTTTCATTTGTACTTTTGTTGACTAAAAGTGCTTTTTTAGATTTGTACTTTTGTTGACTAAAAGTACTTTTTTAGATTTGTACTTTTGTTGACTAAAAGTACTTTTTTAGATTTGTACTTTTCTTGACTAAAAGTACTTTTTAGATTTGTACTTTTGTTGACTAAAAGTACTTTTTTAGATTTGTACTTTTGTTGACTAAAAGTACTTTTTTAGATTTGTACTTTTGATAGAATATATACAGAAATTAAACAAACCCAGCTGGGCCAGATGTACAGTGTTGAGCTGTTCATGGACTGAAGGAGATAGCCACACCCATCCGAATTTCTATCCCAGCTGATGCTGGCACAAATTGCATCCCTTAGGCTGAGATTCGAGCTCCTGACCTCTCAGTCAGAAGTCCAATGCTCCAACACCCAGAAGGTCCATACATTCTAGTGCTTCAGATCAACCAGCTGTTAAATGGGTACCAGCTTCAGTTGGGGTAATTGAGGGTGGGTGTGGCCTCCACCCAGTCCGTGGACTGAACAGCCGTACGCAGCCTTCAGATGCGCCTCGCTTTAGCTGAGGCTATGCAGTCGGTTGCATTAGATAGGAGTGCAATTTTATTGGTCAATCCGTTATCTAGATAAATTTAAAAGAAGGATTCAAAGTACATAATTTAGCCCTGTGGTCTGGGCACTTAGTCCATCTACCCAGCGCCATTAGAAATCTACGAGCTGTCGGAACAGCTGTCCGCTCCATTCGCCACTCGGACTGCGTTGATTTTGTTGTTGAATGATTCCGCTTTTGCTCTTGGACGAATAATTTGCTGGACCTCAACTACTGGTGCTCTGGCGCAGGGGGTTGGGGGGGGGCTGGCCTACCGAGTGCAAGCCGGCCCTCAAATTCGAGTTGTCCGATTTCAAAATTGATGCGGGAGCCGCGATAGTTGGCGCTTAGTGAGTCTGAGAATTTTTAATTAAACAGGGCCGTATATGCCCCCTCTTTTTCTAACGCCCTCAGAGATGAAAAGCCGCAGCTTATCGTCCCCGGAGACAAGGCCAAGATTGGACCAGCTTTTTTACCGATAAAAAATATTGAAGAATCGCGTCTTTGCGTAGCAAAAGCTTCATAAACTTGGTTTAACCCTAGATGAAAATCCCTTTAAAAAACTGGCGAATAAAAGTCTAACATAGAAACAAGTAATCTTGATAGATTTACGAACAAATATTGTTTTATCTATACTCGTACGTATGTGTGATTTAGAAGAACGATTTTAAGTTAATGAATCTGACTTTATGAACTAATTTGCACTGACTATCTATTTATTTCTAGCTTCAAACGCAGCTGCCTCAGGCGCTGTCACAGCTACCTCACGAGCTGGCCGAAATTGTAGAGAAGCTGCTCGACATTGAACCTAGGCATCGGCCGACCGCTCAGATGTTTGCCAAGGTGACCTCAATCCTCCTTCTATACTCAATCATGTTGCTGATAGGCTGAAAATGTTATACCCAACTATTTCTGTCCTCAATCCTGTCGCTGATTGGCTGAAAATGTTACACACTACTATTTCTGTCCTCAATCCTGTCGCTGATTGGCATGATAAATGTTACACACTACTATTTCTGTCCTCAATCCTGTCGCTGATTGGCTGAAAATGTTACACACTACTATTTCTGTCCTCAATCCTGTCGCTGATTGGCTGATAAATGTTACACACTACTATTTCTGTCCTCAATACTGTCGCTGATTAGCAGAAGTCTACATCCACAATTTCAATCCGAAATCTTGTCGCTGATTGGTAGAAAATTTCTACACTCCTGTTTCAATCATCAATTCCGGCTTTGATTGGCTGAACAGTCAAAGCCCTATTATCTGTATATTCTCTCCTGTCGCTGATTGGCCAAAGTCTACATCCACAATTCAATACAACTTTTTTCTCAAACGTTATCATTTAATTAGTTTTTTTCATGGATAGAACTCATTATAGTCAATATTTAGAGAGAACTAGTGCCAAGGTAAATTGGCTTACTAGAATAAAAAGCACTTTGCGCCCAACCGTTCGCAGATCAAGTACTTCCAAGACCCGCTACTGCTAGCACTGGAGGGCCTCTCCACATGCGAGGCGAAGACAATGGATCAAAAGCGGGAGTTTTTCGGCCTGCTAATGCAGACAATGATGCGGGAGCACTTTCCCAAGGTAAAAAAATTTAGCTTTACAACAGAAACCGAAAGTAAGCCAAATCACTGTGGCAGAAGCAGTAATTGCTCTCAGTCGTGCTTTTTTGCTCAAATTTGTTAGCCCTTGAATTTTGCGTCACGCTTCATTCATTAAAAAAACTATTTCTGCGCACTTAAACTGTCAATACCTGAGTACTTCAGATACAGTGCTTTAGTATTATAGATTGAGCCTTTTAAAGATGAGATCTGCATGATTGGCATTTGAATGTCAGTTTTACTGTAATAGAAAATGTTATTTCTAAAATTTGTAAATTTCAGAATTTGGCTGTTAGTACGCTCGTATCATTTTGAAACCATAAGATAAGTTTGCTTGTCTCTTACTCTTAGTGACATTTTAACAATCCTTGGCAGTTTGACAGCCAGTGACAGTGTAACAGCCAGTGACAGTTTGACAGCCAGTGACAGTGTGACAGCCAGTGACAGTGTGACAGTCAGTGACAGTGTGACAGCCAGTGACAGTGTGACAGTCAGTGACAGTGTGACAGTCAGTGACAGTGTGACAGTCAGTGACAGTGCGACAGCCAGTGACAGTGTGACAGTCAGTGACAGTGCGACAGCCAGTGACAGTGTGACAGTCAGTGACAGTGTGACAGTCAGTGACAGTGCGACAGCCAGTGACAGTGTGACAGTCAGTGACAGTGTGACAGCCAGTGACAGTGTGACAGTCAGTGACAGTGTGACAGCCAGTGACAGTGTGACAGCCAGTGACAGTGTGACAGTCAGTGACAGTGTGACAGCCAGTGACAGTGTGACAGTCAGTGACAGTGTGACAGCCAGCGACATTTATACAGCTAGTGACAGTATGACAGCCAGTGACAGTGTGACAGTAAATGACAATGTGACAGTCATTGACAGCTTGACAGTCGATGATATTTTTGACAGCGTCAATGTTATTGCCAGTGTTGCTATTTTCTGAGACTTTGATTCGAAAAATATTATCGGTTTAAACAAAATATTGATTCCATGGCGTAATTCAGCCCTTCGTGGGTTAATTTAATTAGAATTGGGCTCTGTCCTGTCTGATTAAATTTAATTCGACTTTAAAAGCAGATGAAAGATGCTTGGAAACGGGACACATACAAAGTAAAAGACAATGGCAGATTTCTTCAGGTTCAGCGGTCCCTTAATCGGTCGGACGGTTTAAAAATAATCAGGAAAATTTCTGCACCATTTAAATTGATTTGATTTTTTGCCAAACAATATTTTAGTTCTCTATTTTGTCAGAAATTTTATCAGAAAATTATTTGCTTTGTGATGAAAAGCCTTTGTTTAGCACAATGCGCTTATTGTTTGATTTTGTTGAGAAAGAAATTAATAATTTAAATTTAAAATGAGACTAGGTGCAGTCACAGGCATTACGGCTAATATTACTTTTTTGCTTGAAATTGCTCAGTTTCTGAAAGTACCTGTATGCTCATTAATTTCTTTTAATATGCATTTGCGCACAAAGACAACAATAAACTTTACTATTGTAGGTGTTATGCTAATTTTCTTTCAAAATGTCCTTACAATGTTGCCCTGCTTCAAAAAACAAAAGATAATAATGACAACAGCAATAATACTTGCAGCCAGAAGGAAATTCTGCTAATTCCTGCGTTTACACCCTTGAGGGCCAACCTCCAAGGCACAGTGAGCGTGTCATTATTGGACCACTCCCCGCTGCCTCCTCCTCTTTGCAGCCGATTTTATTCAAGCGGGTGGCGCCACTGCTGGTTGAGAACCTTCACCAGGCGGCTGAGTTGACGCCGCACGTGGTGCCGTGCCTGTTCCAAGCGGTTGAGCAGTCCACTCGATTTGACTTCAACGCTCACCTGTGCGAACCGGTGCTGGGGCTGCTGCGGCGACCGAAAACTGCTCAGGTGCGCCTTTGTGAAATGTGCTGCCGGCTTGTCAGTGGACTAGGGAATGTACTGCCGGCTTGTCAGTGGACTAGGGAATGTACTGCCGGCTTGTCAGTGGACTAGGGAATGTACTGCCGGCTTGTCGGTGGACTAGGGAATGTACTGCCGGCTTGTCAGTGGACTAGGGAATGTATTGCCGGCTTGTCAGTGGACTAGGGAATGTGCTGCCGGCTTGTCAGTGGACTAGGGAATGTACTGCCGGCTTGTCAGTGGACTAGGGAATGTACTGCCGGCTTGTCAGTGGACTAGGGAATGTGCTGCCGGCTTGTCAGTGGACTAGGGAATGTACTGCCGGCTTGTCAGTGGACTAGGGAATGTACTGCTGGCTTGTCAGTGGACTAGGGAATGTGCTGCCGGCTTGTCAGTGGACTAGGGAATGTGCTGCCGGCTTGTCAGTGGACTAGGGAATGCCTGTTTGTCATCCTAGACAGACTTATGCTGCATTGGCTGTGGGATATGCAGCATCAGTATCAGCAATTAACACCACAGTCGCATCTTTCACTGATTAGATGACGAGGCCAACAGTGCCATAGCTGCTCTCCTACTGCTGCCGATGCAATTTCGAAATTCGCTACTTTTGCTAGGCTATCGTGTTCGGAGACACGCATCTAGAGTCTACGCTACAATAGTGAGCAGCTCAGCACTTAGCATAGGTTTTCAGGACAGGCCTACCCTGCGCATATTATTTTCAGCTTACAATTATAAGGCCTGCCTTTGCAAGCAGACAAGATCACCCGGCCGGGCCCTCGTTAAAGCACCTCCGCCCATTCCCGCTGCTGCCTGGCCTCAGCCGCTCAGTCTTTGAGTCTATATAGCTGCGAAATTCTTATTTTTTCTAAACTAAAAGGCCTCCGCCTCAGAGACTTCAATGGTGACTTGTAATTTCTGCTTGAAGCGGAGTCGGCCGGATCTCCCCGCGTCTCTTCTTGTGCTATTCACGCCGAACTCGACCGTACACCTGGTGCCCACTTTAATGCTTTGTAGCTCTCCAAGCTTTTCACTGATACTGTACGCAGGTACACACTCACAGGCGTGCAGATCTGCCAATCATTTTCTCATCGTCAGGGAGTGTACACTCTCACTGTGCCTTGGAGGTTGGCCGTAAATTGCACGACAAGCCCCCAAGCATTCTCTCCGCGGCTGCGTCCCAAATGAATGTGGCCTGGCTTTGGAATCGAGTCCAGGGACCTTGGTGCGAGAGGCAAGCGCGTTAGACCGCTCTGCCACCCACCCCCTTGACAACCGATATTTCAGCCTAGAAACCTGCACTCTTGTGCATCTATGCCTGCTTCCTGAAGCCTTACTACAGACCTGTACAACAGGCTCACAAAGTAATTTGCCAACCCGAGCGAGCAAGCCACGCACAGCATGCAGTTTTCTCCCAACTCGCCAGACTTTCAAAGCCTATAAATCAGAGCAGTAGAGTGCTTCAATCTCTTTGCCCTTGGTTATGATTTCCCTTCGAATTTTCCAGGTAGACTTCCTATCACAAACTGTGGGGTGGTGGGGGCTGGCTAACCTTCTTATCAGCGTCCAGCATGTGTGCGACAGTGCACTGGGAGCCGGCAAATCAGCCGTGATTTATCGCTACAGTCGGCTGGCAACATCTGCTGAGTAGCCGGTAAGAATGGCAGTAACAGTAGCAATATATTATTACGAACAAAACTTCAGACTAGCCTGGTCATTGTGGAGCACACGGATGTCCTGGTCGAGAAACTGTCGGATGAGGACATCAGGGGTGACCTGCTGCCGCTAGTTTTTGCCACCCTGGAGTCCAACAGTGCGTCAGGACAGGTGAGCGACAGTGGTCTGTAATGGGGGTCACGAATTATAGAATGGGGATCTGGGATCGGGGATCTGGGATCGGGGATCTGGGATCGGGGATCTGGGATCGGGGATCTGGGATCGGGGATCTGGGATCGGGGATCTGGGATCGGGGATCTGGGATCGGGGATCTGGGATCGGGGATCTGGGATCGGGGATCTGGGATCGGGGATCTGGGATCGGGGATCTGGGATCGGGGATCTGGGATCGGGGATCTGGGATCGGGGATCTGGGATCGGGGATCTGGGATCGGGGATCTGGGATCGGGGATCTGGGATCGGGGATCTGGGATCGGGGATCTGGGATCGGGGATCTGGGATCGGGGATCTGGGATCGGGGATCTGGGATCGGGGATCTGGGATCGGGGATCGGGGATCTAGGATCGGGGATCTAGGATCGGGGATCTGGGATCGGGGATCGGGGATCTGGGATCGGCGATCTGGGATCGGCGATCTGGGATCGGGGATCGGGGATCTGGGATCCAGATCCCGATATTTTATATTCTTTCCTCACTCACCTCGCAGGAGGCGGCGCTGAGTTCCTTCTCGGCGCTGCAGGACCACATCGACGAGCAGACGATGCGTCGGCTGATCCTGCCCAAGGCGAAGGCCGTCTTCTGCCGCAGCTCCAGCTTGCTTCCCGTGAGCTGATGAAGCATAAAAACAGCTGAATTTAATACTTACAGAAATCATATTCTTAGAATGCTACTCACAGTAGAGCGAGAATAAGTAATTCTTTAACATCGACAAAACATCAGATGCAAGTGAATGCGCTGGCCTGCATCGATCAGCTAATTGACCGGCTGGATAAAATGACCATTCTGGAGGAAATCCTACCATTCCTGCTGGAGATAAACTTTACTGACACTGACATCTACATGGCCGTGATTCGTGAGCACACTTTTGAGCTAAACAAAGTGCTTTAGATGGATATTGTATTGAAAATTAACCCAAGATAAAAAAATATCTAGCAAAAGCTGTCTTCCTCGGTCTAAGATTCGAACTCACGACCTACCTGTCAGAAGTCCATGTCAGAAAATGCACACCATATATTTGGCTTCCGTTGGCTCAGTGGAATTTACGGCAATTCGGTCCGAAGACTAACTCATATTTTCGTCCAACCCATTTAAATTTCACAGACATCTACAAGCACATGCTTTCTGACAAGCGTTTCGGCTTAACATTCAGCCTGATAGCAACCAAGGTACTGCCGCACCTGATTCCCTACACCGTTAATCCTAATCTGAGGCGCGACGATTTTCGCGTTGTCATGGAGACACTGAATGTGATGTGGACGCGGCTTGAGAACGGACGTTCGGCCCAGATGAAGCTGACCGAGGTGAATGGCAGTGACTCTATGGAGGACTCCGGGTGAGTAGAATGGATGAGCTGGGAATCACACACGAAATAATCTGCACAGATATTGACATCAATTATGGCAAATTTCATACCGACTGTAAAAAAATCTGGAAAAGTCCGAAACTACTGCTGGACTCTAAAAGTAGTATATAGCGCACACGGACTCTACATTTTTCGCCAGCCACACCAGGCCGCCGCTCATCACCATGCAGCAGCCCAGCTTCGAGTCCGAGCTGACCCTCATGGTCGACGACGACGACAAGTTTCAGCACCGACGACGCAGCTCCTCCGGCCTGCAGCGCAAGGAGCGCCTAAAAAAGCTCAACGAGACTACGGCTGGCATTCAATCCAATCCAGGTAAAAACAACAGATTCCAGCTCCCCCTTCCAGCTCTAAATCTGCTTTATCTATTCGTCTTTTTTAATATTTCCAATCAATAATGGATCAGGGAGCACCAGATCGTTTGTAACTATTATAGTTAAATGCTCAATTACATGACAAAGTTTCTACATTTCCTAGAAACTTGTGATCAGTCACGTGATACATTTTTCAAATCACGTGATTACGTTGTAGTTTTCGAGCTAAATTTCTTAGAAACGTTGGCCGAATTAAGAACCTTACGGTATTTGAGATTTTAAAAGTATTTAGTTTCCGGGTTGTAGCCTTGTGAGAGCTTGTAGCCTTGTGGTTAGAGCGTCGGACTCACGACTTGAAGGTCGGGGTTTCGATTCTCGACTCCACTGGAACAATTTGTGTCCTTTAGCAAGACAATTAACTATGCATTGCTTCAGTTCACTTAATTTTTAAATGGGTACTAGAATTGGCTGGGGTAATTGAGGGTGTGTGTGGCGCCGCCCAGTCCATGGACTGAACAGCTGTACGCAGCCTTCAGATGCGACGCGCAATAGCTTCGGCTGTGCTGCCGGCTGCGCATGTGTCCCAATTGGGACAGGTGTAATCAATTATTATTATAATATTACTATAGAAGTACTTCAGTACCTAGGTTTCTTTATTTTTTAACAGTGTTATAATGATTAAATTTCGTACTTCCTTGAAGCATTCATAATGAAGCAGAGTTGTTCTTTTTGCTTTTGTCTGTCGTTGCACAGAACTTTTATCATGTATTATATTAACGTGTATGCATATCGATGTTACACCTATCGCGAAACTAATTAACCGTGCGTGGAGCCTAACAAAGGCCGCTATCTTGGTGAGTATTGATCAGCGGGGCTGATAACTGTCACAGTCTGGACGCCGCCAACGCAGCAGCCGTGATTAATTGAGCACTGTAAAAGCTGAGTTTAAAAAGGGGCCTCCGACTGAGCACACAAAACTGTTCAATGATTTATGACTCTCCCCAAGCCGTGTGCTCGCGCTCGCGCCTGGCACTCTTCGGTCCACCTCGTTTGTCTAGCATAGATCGCGCACCGGTCGAAATATGGTTATGCTAGTCGTAATTACTAATCGCAATTGTTATAACAGCCCTGATTGTACAAGCGAGTCTGATTGAATTTGAATTTGAATTTGTTCGAATGCGTATTAAAAAATAAATCTGAAAAATATCACTGAAGATTGGATATATGTCGGTTACAGTAAAAGATGAGCTGGCTGCCAAGGCAGTGGATTGTACATTGCTACCTACCTGGATGGGAGCGATGGGAGAGATAGTTGTCAATGGAGTTGGGTAGCTATCTAGGGAGTGAACTGGCTGTCAGGTAGCTGTCAGTAAAGGGGGCGAGGTGGGTATCAGTAAAGGGAGTGAGGTGGGTTGTCAGTAAAGGGAGCGAGGTGGGCTGTCAGTAAAGGGAGTGAGGTGGCAATCAGGAAAGGGAGTGAAGTGGTGGTCAGGAAAGGGAATGGGGTGACTGTCAGTAAAACGAGTGAGGTGGCGGTCAGGAAAGGGAGTTAAGTGGTGGTCAGGAAAGGGAATGAGGTGACTGTCAGTAAAACGAGTGAGGTGGGGGTCAGGAAAGGGAGTGAGGTGGCTGACGGAGTGAGGTTATATCGGGAAAAGGAATTACGCAGCTGTTAGTACCGCCCGTTAAATCTTATACAATGGAAAATGGCAAGGGCCATGAGTTAAGTTCGTTATAAGAGAGACCATTCAACGAGGCAATCAAGCGAGCAATCACCACCTTCGCAGACCTGTCAGACATTCCGCTGAGCAAACGCATCGAGGCCATCTCCAAAATTCTGGAGGCCAGCAGGGCCGGCGATATTAGCAACGCGATATCACGCTATCGCGACTCGCACAGGCGCAGCTCCCTCACCAGGCAGACATCGGATGACAATGTGACACGGAGGCCCAGCCACGGCACCCTGAGTCCCAGCCGTCTGTGTGACTCAGGTGCGCCGGCTGGAAAGCTAAATATTTAGTAGTTATCCAGCCATTGTCAAGCCATAATGGGCCACAGTCCTGGTAGAAAATAGCTAGTTCTAGAAAAAGTATCTTAATTTGTTGCAGACTAGTTCCTGACACCGCCAGCTACTTGGCATTGAAGCCAACAAGAAATAAAAGTCAAAGCTGCCTTTAGTATTTGCCTCGGTACGCCAGTAAGGCCGCATTGATTTGGTCTTGGCTTGCACGAAAGCTGCATGCATCTGAAACTAGGCCTCTTAAAGAGCTTTGATTGATGATTGATAATTTATCGGAATCAAATAGATTGGGTAACAGAAACATCTTGCTTGATGGAAACAATGCAACACTTCCTTAAGTTGATTTGCAATAATGCTATTCTTTATAAGTTTCCCTTTTCGTTTCTAGTATTCGCTGCATGCCTAAATGCACATTTTGTTTAATATTTGCACACATTCTGCTTCTGTCCTTGTGTACTTATGCGTCGTTCCTTGTCATGTTTTTTCTGTTTTCTTCCTTTTTGCGTCTTCTTGATCAATAATTATTGTTCTTCATTGATTGGGGATACTCGGGGCAGAAACAATCAATGTCTCTCGCTCCCTCGGGCTTCTAAACAGGTTACTAGCCAAGCTTGTGTTCCTGGAACACTCTCTGCGGTTTAGCTGGGTAGTTAAAATAAAAGCGGGCTCATCAGGAGTTGTTGCATGCCGCACTTGGTTATAATTTATTTGGTCAACTAAACTTTTGCCAATCAAGATTTCTTCCGATATCACAAAATAAGGCGAAAGAGAGAATGGATGGGCATGGCACATTGTTCCCACTGGAGAATGGCTGCGGAGTATAAAAGGCAAACACGTCAAATGTGCGGCTCACGAGCAGTGAGTGATGACAGCTCAGTGTGGGCGGTGTGCTCACAGAGTCGGGATTTATTTCAGCAGAGCAAACATTTATTGGCAATAACCAAGCTATCCCTCGGCATGTGTGTGTTTCAGGTTGGTCCATTTCATTTCATGCGTTTGTGCGGGCGTACTATCGTAGATCGCTCAATATTGGTGAGCTTCGCAAAAAGCAAAAAAAGCTAGACACTTTTCAGAGACAGTTCTGCAATTTTGCAGTGGCCCTACTTTTAGTTTAGTTGTGCATATGAGATCTTGTGTAATTGTTGTTGCTGATACACCTGGGCGTGGAAAACGTATTTAAACGAGCTCTTTCTTCTGCGATCACAATGCTCTTATTCGCCAGTTTCGTCAGTTTTCGTCAGTAGAGAACCGCTTCTTCTTCCAGTCGTATGTCCCAGGAGAGGAGAACCGCTTCTTCTTCCAGTCGTATGTCCCAGGAGAGGAGAACCGCTTCTTCTTCCAGTCGTATGTCCCAGGAGAGGAGAACCGCTTCTTCTTCCAGTCGTAGGTTCCAGGAGATGAGAACCGCTTCTTCTTCCAGTCGTAGGTTCCAGGAGAGGAGAACCGCTTCTTCTTCCAGTCGTAGGTTCCAGGAGAGGAGAACCGCTTCTTCTTCCAGTCGTAGGTTCCAGGAGAGGAGAACCGCTTCTTCTTCCAGTCGTAGGTTCCAGGAGAGGAGAACCGCTTCTTCTTCCAGTCGTAGGTTCCAGGAGAGGAGAACCGCTTCTTCTTCCAGTCGTAGGTTCCAGGAGAGGAGAACCGCTTCTTCTTCCAGTCGTAGGTTCCAGGCGAGGAGAACCTCTTAAGCCCTTCCAGATCTTCGCCGGACTCAACCAAATGCTGGTATTCCTGACGCAACTCTTCTGCATGAACCTTGCAGAGGATCCCAATCAGGATAGCCGCACAGAGAGCGGTCCTCAGCATTTTCGGTTATTTGCCGAATCCGAAGTATGTCGTAAATTCCGGAAATCTTCCGTCTTGAAATTCCGATCGAATTCGGTTTTGCTGAGTCCAGCTCGTTGAAAAGCAAAAATTCTACAGATGCTGTAGGTCCAGCAGATATTATACAGCCGGAGAGTAATCTCGAGCTCAAAGTCTCCTCTGAGAAGCGTCAACCCCAAGACCTCATGCGTGGCACAGCCAATCAGAAATGACCGCGCACGGCATCAGCTCACACAGTAGAGATTTGAGGGTCCATTATAAACGAGACAGAAGACCATCTGACTCGTTTTACAAACGAAACCGGCATTTTCCTTGCCTCGTGGCGTTTCACATTTAACTGAAGAATCACCGCTAAGCACAAGACAGCGACAGGGCGTGGCAGATTGCAGTCTTATTTAATCCCTAGACAATGTGGCCTCTCTATAGTACCGACGATGCTCTTTGTCAAGCGAAGACGAGCAATTTCTATTTACTCTAATCTTCCCCCATCTGCTCAGGAAGTTAAAATGACCTTTGTGTAATTTCAATAAGTCCCTCGATAAACTACCATCTAATACTGATCTCTGAGCCTCTTTCTCGACTTCGGATGGTACCGCTAAAGCCGACGAACACATGCACACACCGATGGGTCGTGTCGTTTGGCTTTGAATTTTTATAGAACCTTCTCTCTTTGTAAGTCTGCGCAGCAAGAGCGAGAGGACGCGAGAAGCTGCAGCAGAAGAAACACAGGACTCCATGAACTTCCTCTCGGAAATGAAGTGTGCCAATCTGATACTTAGCTTGGTCTGTGAAGGTCTCCGCAATGCTTCCATTGGTTTCAACTATTGGGTTCAATCATCGATTTGTGTCCAAGCCAAGTTATTTTCGCTTAGCTCAGCGTTATAGTTCGTGTGGCAACAGAGCACTGCTCAATTAAGTTGCTCTCCAGCAGGGTCTCTACTATACACATGACGAGAAGGCCTTTTCAACTTTTTTTTCGATGGAAAAAATGTGGAAAACCTGTACCAGCCTTGTTTCATAAAGGAGTTAGTTTCTCTGTCGTTATGGATGGAGCTTTGGCATTATGGATGGTTGAAAGACAATCTCTTTGTCCAAGGTAAAACCAGTATGAACTGCGATCTCAATACATCTACATGTGATGCTCAGTGGACTAATGGTTCATTTGTTTGTCCTCAATCCAAAGAAAAGTGCATATTTGACTAGCGTCAGTGAGTTCATTTGCAGGCCAGAGTGATGGAAAAGGAATGAACTTGTTACTCTGAGGTGTTGAAGTGAAGAGAAGGCCATCTAGCATTGGCTTGCTTAATTCCAAATTTGCTTGACGCCCTAGGCAGTAACTGTCAATCAAGTTGGTAACTTGTGAAATCGACATCAATAGGGGGATTGGCCCTAACAATTTAGTTCAACAATCCAACATTTTGCCCAATTGAGTTTCTTAGACTATGTATACAGAACATTGCTGCCTATTTTAGTATGTCAAAAAGAACATTAGTCACTTGTTCTGTTCAATGATAAATGGTCTCTTCATATTGCTTTAAACAAGCTAACTGTTCACTCAGAATTGGATTTTTTATCTGCCTACAATTCCTTGAAGCCAATTCTCAATAGATTGCACATAGCAACGGCTATATGTGGCCAAATTGAGCTGAGCTCGAGAGCATACACTCTCCAATAAGAGTAACTTAAACTTTTTGGAATGCTGGATGACAATCTATGGGCGATCTCTATATAAACAAGAGTCAACAACCTCACTCCGCATTCTAATTGGTCAGGAAAACACATGAAGTGGGGGAATTGTAGCCTAGTGGTTAGAGTGTCGGACTCATGACTTGAAGGTCGAATGTTCGATTCCCGACTACACAGGAACAATTTGTGTTCTTTTATCAAGGAAATTAACTCTGCATTGCTTAAGTTTACCTAGCTATTAAATCAGTGCCAGCATCAGCTGTAGTACTAGAGGGTTCCGCTGTCCATGTACTGAACTGCTGCTGCTGCGGCTATGTACGTATTAATGATGCTTTTCCGTGACCATGATCATAGATATTGGTTGTCATTTCGTTCCTTCTGTCCAAGGCATAAGGCCACGACTGTCCACTTTTTTGTTTTCCTCTTTATCCTTCAAGCACTGCGAGTGCCGCTCTGCTTTTTTATTTCTTCTTTCTTTTTTTTCCAAGTAAACTTGCATGTTCAGTTGAATATATCGTCACCATTAGTTTCCATGGCAACCCAGTCATTAACCTCAGCCGATCGCTTTCACACCGTAGGCGAGGACCCGGTGGTGAAGATGGGCAAAGCTGGCAGCAGTCCGTCATTTAGCCTGCGGGCCAGTCCTCGGAAAGGCTCAGCAACGGATGTCTTCAGCGTTAGCGGCCCGCCAGTGAGTGTTCTGTGTTTTAGTTGGCCAATCGCACGCACAGTTATTTGTGAATGAAGCAAAAGTACTCACCGCTTGAAGACATAGCTAGTCGATTCCTTGCAGATCAGTGACAAACTGCTCTAATGAGTAGCTACAACTTATCATGTATCAATCCTTTTAAGTTCGCATATTTATTATTTCTGCAGGAATTTTGCTTGGAGAAGAGAAGGCTAAAAAATATGATAATGAGATTATAGTTTTATTTCTCCACTGACGCACTTTTAACTGTGTTGTTTTTTACCTGCATCTTCATTTTTAGTTTCGCTTTTTAAACATAACTAATTAGTCAGTAAATAAGCAGTAAATAAGCATGTTTTTAAACAACCTCTCAGTTTAGCTGCATTTGTTAGTTATTCGCGTCAATGCAAAGCACTGCTCATGTGTAGCCTTGCATTTAGCACAAAGCCGGAGCCAATATTTTTGAGAATGCTGAAGCAAGTTAAGAATCCGCGAGTGTAGCATGCCACAATGGCTTTGCATCCTGTCTAACAAGCCAGCCGCCCCCTCGATCTGTGCGCTCAATCCCCGACCTGGCAGTCGAGCGCCTCGTCCTCCGTGGCTGGCGGCTCAGACACGGGAGCCGCTGCCGGTTCGCGCATCAAAACCGGCTCCCTCGGCGCCCATCCGGACTGTCTGCGGGTGCATCAGCCGCCGCAGCACTCGCTATCAGTGCCAGTCATTGTGACTACATCAGCTGACACGGATGAGAACAGCGCTTCAGCTGCGGATGCGGCAGTGGAGCCTACTCAAGAGGACTACAGAGGTCGACAAAGACTGCTACATCTGCACCAGCATCATCATCATCATCATCATCATCAGCAGCAGCAGCAGCAGCAGCATCGCTGGCAGGCCAGCGTTCAGCCGCCGCCAAGGCTAATGATCACGCATCACTTTGAGCAGCATCAGCCGCGAAGTCGGAGTCTGGACGTGACGCCGCACCCTCCTTCCATCGGGGAGTCGATGTCCTCGGTGGGCCGGCGTCATCTGTACAGCAGCAGTGTACGCCCTCGCCCACCCTGCCAGCCGCTCTCTATCAGTCTTTGTCTTATCTATTATCTTGTTTTAATCGGCCGCAATTTGTGTGCAAAAGAATTTAATTGCTGCGTGTTTGTGCCCACTGTCTGTCGCCCGCTTCCCATAATCCCATAACCGTGCCGCTACAGATATCGCATCCATGTGGTATCAGTGCAATGTGCCATCCAGTGCTGCAGTCCGCCTTATCGTTCTGCATGTTCTTTGGGTCATTCTCAGCGCGATCCCTCGATGCCTGGATTATCGAAGCGCGCGGCGCGCCCCACAATATGCGGATTTCCCAGGCATTGAAAACTGATCTGCTTCCGCTATCTGAATTCCTCCCCTTCCCTTGCCCCTGTGCTCCAAGCCTAACCATAGAGCCGCATGATTTTCTTAATCCCCTTGCTCAGATAGGAATATAAAGAATGTGCACCTGACAGTGAGTAGATGACCGGTAGATAGGGTAGCTACCTGATATCTCTGTCTCTGTCTCTGTCTCTGTCTCTGTCTCTGTCTGTCTTTGTCTCTATCTCTATCCATCTCAGTCTCTATCTCTATCCATCTCAGTCTCTATCTCTATCTCAGTCTCTGTCTCTGTCTATGTCTCTGTCTCTGTCTCTGTCTCTGTCTCTGTCTGTCTTTGTCTCTATCTCTATCCATCTCAGTCTCTATCTCTATCCATCTCAGTCTCTATCTCTATCTCAGTCTCTGTCTCTGTCTATGTCTCTGTCTATGTCTCTGTCTCTGTCTCTGTCTCTGTCTGTCTTTGTCTCTATCTCTATCCATCTCAGTCTCTATCTCTATCCATCTCAGTCTCTATCTCTATCCATCTCAGTCTCTATCTCTATCCATCTCAGTCTCTATCTCTATCCATCTCAGTCTCTATCTCTATCTCAGTCTCTGTCTCTGTCTCTGTCTCTGTCTGTCTTTGTCTCTATCTCTATCCATCTCAGTCTCTATCTCTATCCATCTCAGTCTCTATTTCTATCCATCTCAGTCTCTATCTCTATCCATCTCAGTCTCTATCTCTATCTCAGTCTCTGTCTCTGTCTCTGTCTCTGTCTCTGTCTGTCTTTGTCTCTATCTCTATCCATCTCAGTCTCTATCTCTATCCATCTCAGTCTCTATCTCTATCCATCTCAGTCTCTATCTCTATCCATCTCAGTCTCTATCTCTATCTCAGTCTCTGTCTCTGTCTCTGTCTCTGTCTCTGTCTGTCTTTGTCTCTATCTCTATCTATCTCAGTCTCTATCTCTATCCATCTCAGTCTCTATCTCTATCCATCTCAGTCTCTATCTCTATCCATCTCAGTCTCTATCTCTATCTCAGTCTCTGTCTCTGTCTCTGTCTCTGTCTGTCTGTCTTTGTCTCTATCTCTATCCATCTCAGTCTCTATCTCTATCTCAGTCTCTGTCTCTGTCTATGTCTCTGTCTCTGCCTCTATCTCTGTCTCTGTCTCTATCTGTCATTGTCTCTATCTCTGTCTGCCTCTGTCTATCTCTATCTCTACCTATGTCTGTCTCTGTCTCTATATGTCTTTGTCTCTACCTCTGTCTATCTCTGTCTCTATCTCTATCTCTATATCTCTCGTTGTTACTGCCATTGTCTCTCGGTTTCTCTCCTCTCTGCCTTAGTCATAAATTTATCTGAGCGACACATTTTTCCTGAAATTCACTTGAAAATGCTGAAATGAAAAACTTTAAACAAATCGAATGGTAAATTAAAGAATTGTCTATATTTTAGTCATGTTTAGATGTCTGTGGTAGTGCTGTTTCGTACTTTCAATGGAGTGTGATCTCCTGTTATGTTTCCCGTCACTCGCTGACAAACCCTTGAGTGCTATACCCACTCTCTTGCCTTATCCCACTGTCATTAAGCTATCGCAAATGACTGTTCTTCGCAATTGCTTTGTGCATGGGAATCGTTTCAGTTTAGCGACACTAGCACAGTCGCTATTCATCTAAACAATGGACTTTTTAAAAAATCTTAGAGGAAAAAGTGACTAACAGAGACAGTAGTTGCGCGTTCAGGTAAAAATTATTCCCACTAAAGCTGCCTGCCTGATATTATTATTACCTGGCGCAAAATCTATCAGCCAAATCCCATCAAGGTCGGCAAGTTGAAGCGGCTGCACTTTTTATCAGCACGCCAAGTCGTAATTTCCTGAGCTGCCATCCTACAACTGGTGGCTAAAATTGAATTGCAACCTTCCCTGCTGCCTTGCCTTTCCTATGATTGCATTCCTCTCTTTAGGCTTCATTTCATTTTCATCCTCACTTTATTATCATACAACTCCCTCTCCTTTTTTTATCTCTTCCGTTCCCTTCTCAACTTATTAAACATCTACCACCATTTTCGTGTACACCTCTGTTACCTGCGTATACACCTCTGTCTCTGTCTGTCTGTCTCATTCTCTATCTGTCTCTGTCTCTGTCTGTCTGTCTCATTCTCTATCTGTCTCTGTCTCTGCCACTGTCTCTGTCTCTGCCACTGTCTCATTCTCTATCTGTCTCTGTCTCTGTCTGTCTGTCTCATTCTCTATCTGTCTCTGTCTCTGCCTGTCTCTGTCTCTGCCACTGTCTCTGTCTCTATCTGTCTCTGTCTCTGCCACTGTCTCTGTCTCTATCTGTCTCTGTCTCTGTCTGTCTGTCTCATTCTCTATCTGTCTCTGTCTCTGCCACTGTCTCTGTCTCTGTCTGTCTGTCTCATTCTCTATCTGTCTCTGTCTCTGCCACTGTCTCTGTCTGTCTCTCTGTCTCATTCTCTATCTGTCTCTGTCTCTGCCACTGTCTCTGTCTCTGTCTCTCTGTCTCATTCTCTATCTGTCTCTGTCCCTGTCTCTGTCTCTTATCTGTCTCTCTGTCTCATTCTCTATCTGTCTCTGTCTCTGTCTCTTATCTGTCTCTCTGTCTCATTCTCTATCTGTCTCTGTCTCTGTCTCTTATCTGTCTCTCTGTCTCATTCTCTATCTGTCCCTGTCTCTGTCTCTTATCTGTCTCTCTGTCTCATTCTCTATCTGTCTCTGTCTCTGCCACTGTCTCTGTCTCTGTCTCTCTGTCTCATTCTCTATCTGTCTCTGTCTCTGCCACTGTCTCTGTCTCTGTCTCTCTGTCTCATTCTCTATCTGTCTCTGTCTCTGCCACTGTCTCTGTCTGTCTCTCTGTCTCATTCTCTATCTGTCTCTGTCTCTGCCACTGTCTCTGTCTCTGTCTCTCTGTCTCATTCTCTATCTGTCTCTGTCTCTGCCACTGTCTCTGTCTCTGTCTCTCTGTCTCATTCTCTATCTGTCTCTGTCTCTGCCACTGTCTCTGTCTCTGTCTCTATCCCTGTCTCTATCTCTGTCTCCCTGTCTCATTCTGTATCTGTCTCTGTCTCTATCTCTATCTCTGTCTCTATCTCTATCTCTGTCTCTATCTCTATCTCTGTCTCTATCTCTGTCTCTCTGTCTCATTCTGTATCTGCCTCTGTCTCTATCTCTGTCTCTGTCTCTGTCTCTGTCTCTGTCTCTGTCTCTATGTTCCTCTGTGTCTCCCTGTATCCCTGTACCCATGCCTCAATTTTCTCTCTCTCTTCATTTCCTACCCCTTCTCACTTTTCATCCCACCCCCTAAAAAATATCTCTGTTTTTTATACTTTACAGACTGACATTAATTTCTATTGAATTATTTTGAGTAGCTCTCAGAATTCATCAGCCATCAATACGAATGGCGAAGCGAAACGCCAGTCAGACAATTGAAATCTCAGTGCAATCGTCAGCCTCCGCTCTCCATTATTTCTTTCTTGGCAGCCCTGATCTAGTCAATTCATTCAATTTTCTCAGCTTGATTATTTCCCAGCCTTTCTCCCGGGCATTATTGTTCCTTTGTCACTAACACTGCTGATCCCTGGTAAATTTTTTTCCCAATGTAAATCGATATCTGATCTTTACCCAAGCAACTGGTTATTGTGCATGTTTCATTGTTAACTAATGATGCTTAATTTCTATAGGTAAATAACTGCTCATGGTCGTTGGTTATCACACATGCAGGTGCATCGCACACTACCCGATTTAAATATTTAGTGCAGTCAGAGCCAGACAGACTGGACTGGGATTAAAACCTGTAACACACGCAAAACATTGCAGGAGGATGCTAACCGCAGCTTCACACTTGTCCTTGCCGACAGCTGTTCAGCCAAGACGACACAGCGTCAACACCGCGCCGACGACTGCCGCCGGCCCCGCCGGCCCTACGTCAGCTTCATCAATGAGCGGTGCCTGCAGCTTCGGCGTCGGGAGCAGCGGCGGCAGCTTGGCAGCCGGTAGGGGAGGCTTCGTTTAACTCACCGCAAAGCTCAAAGCAGTCTAGCCGAAGGCCATCAACCTACAACCTCATGCCCGTGAGAGCGACTTTTAACATCTGGGGATCTGGGGCTGCTGAAGTGGGACCTGAGGATGCTGAAGTGGATCTGGGGATGCAAAAGTGGGATCTGGGGATGCAAAAGTGAGATCTGAGGAAGAAGGAGTGGGATCTGGGGAAGAAGGAGTGGGATCTGGGCATGCAGGAGTGGGATCTGGGGAAGAAGGAGTGGGATCTGGGCATGCAGGAGTGGGATCTGGGGAAGAAGGAGTGGGATCTGGGGAAGAAGGAGTGGGATCTGGGGATGCTGAAGTGGGACCTGAGTATGCTGAAGTGGGACCTGAGTATGCAGCAGTGGGATCTGAAAAAAAGAAAATTAGTTTCCGAGGCATCAGCGTGTATCAATCCATATCCCATTGTACTGCAGGACCGAGCCGGCGACTCTAGCGCCACAAGGCGGTCCAGTTTTAACGCCCTCAGCGACACAGTGGTAAGCTGTGATTGATTCAGATATTTATCCTATAATCCCATCTTATAAAGGACGTTTGTTAGGACCAATCACCGAAAAAGCGTTGTTGTTATTTCATTTTTTGAGACAAAAAATTCAAAATACAAGCGGTATGTGCTAATTAAAGGCACTCTATTGTTAGACTTCATGTTTTATAAAACTACTCAAAGCAGTATGATGCGTGTCGTCCTCTATCCAAAATAATTTATTTTCAGATGAACTTTTTCTCCGGCAGCAGCCGAAACGGTTGAGCAGTTACTTTCATTAAACAATCGACTCAAACTCTACTCAAAGAAAAAGCTGAAGACAACAACACTAGTGCATGTTGATTTCCTATAAATTGATATTTCCTGTTTCCGTCGCGGTGAATTCTCCTTTGTCGGTATCTCCCATAGACAATGTATTACGATTGATCACTTCTCGGCGAAAGAAATTAAAATTTGATAGCTAATAGTTTTTGTTAATTTACATGCTAAGTTTGAAATATACGAGTAACGGGCTTACACGGAGCCTATGTGGCACCATGTGTGTAACACTGACTAGCTGAGAATGATTCCGTTAAATTTGAATGCGTCTCGTTATAAATACTCGTAGCATCTGTTTCATACGTTCTTTTACCTTGACGCTATGAAAGTATCATAAAGCTGCTATGATGTTATTTCGCGATACCTGTTTAACTAGCTAGCTTGAAGGGATTGCCCAAACTGTATTGAGCTTATAATTGGAACTATTAATTCTTTAGTTTGGTTTCTTATTTTTTTGTAATTTTAGAGAAAATTTTGCTAAATAGTGACCACATTCGACTAGTGACAGTATCAAAAAAAGTATTTTGTGCTAGCGTAGGGCGGCCATGGCTAGCGGCTCCACTAGGTGATGCTATCTGACTTGTAAATTCATTGGCCTCTGTTTTATAAGTAATTTTTACCTTACTTCGCTTAATAGTGCAGCTTTGCAACTCAATTCAAAGCATTCTCTCTTTCTTCTATCCCTCCGCTCTCCGCTCTGAGCTCTCTCTCTCTCTCTCTCTCTAGCTCCCATGCAGCTCGCGGTTGCCAAGGCAGCCGACAGCCGAGCTTATTGGCAGCGACGCATCTGAATCCATGGCCCAAGTGGTCACACTCCTAGCTATATGCTTGTGTCTCCATTCCTTCCCCTGTTTCACATTCCGACTGCACTGCGCGGCCATATTCAGGGCTGGGGTGGGCTTCGTTGGCTCAACCTCGCCTATTGTTGTCAGTAGGGCCTCTCTATACCTCATCCTCGCCCAGCTCTCCTCTCTTTTCGCATATTCGCAGCTCTCTTAGCTGCACTAAGCTGATAGGCAAATGCTTTTCTGTTGGTTGGCCAATATGCCCCGTTCATCACAAACAATGATGCTATACATGGCCGCTTCTCTCGCCTCCTCCTGCCTGTCACGAAGATGGGGCGTGGTCGAGATAATGAGTAACTAGGCCATTGGCTTCAGCTCATTGCATCTAGACTGAATCGCACTCGCACTAGGCATAACACAGTTCGTCTCCAACCAAAATGTGTACTTTCGAGTTTCAACTGTCTCAGCCTCTCTATAACGCCTCTAAAACTACTCGTAGATAGCTTAGTCTGAATAAGCGCTTCTGTTTGTCTTAACTACGCTTGTTAGAAACTACACCTATAATACGCCCAGTGAACGCCCAGTCTTGTCAGTTGAAACAGTACAACTATAAACTAGACCGATGAAACGTGCTTGTAGTGCAAAATAACACAATAAAACTACGGAAAAGACTAATAAAAATGGTCAGTTGCAATAGCGGAAATATACTGCACTAATTGCATGCTTCGCAGTTACATACCATTGTAAATTATATTTCAAAGTGAGAACTCAAAGGGAAGCAATGGCTTGCTTATGCTTACCAATCAATTCATTATAGCTAATTGACTGCTGCTTGTTAACTCCAGCTAATTACTTGTATTTTGCTTGAATAAAAATGTTACAGAGAGAGGGAGGTCATCAATAGAATATTTGATGTCCGCATCGACAAAATTCCGGTAGAAAGCGAAACTGCTTCTAGCTGAAACGCTCATTGTGAGTTGAACACAATGGGGATAAATTTTACTGTTATGTAACTAGCAAAGCAGATCAACAAGGAGCTAACTGGTTAGTTTAAAGGAAAACAAAGAGCTAAAGAACAAAGCAGCCTTTAAGTCAGCGCACTAAAAGCATTTTATTAATAGCTAAATCAGGTGTTGTGGGCACAGTAAAATGGGAGACTCTGCAGTGGATTTACTTCGAAAGAAAAGCAGATAAATAGTTTGAAGCTTCGCAAACTAATCTGGCTGAGGCGAAATCTAGAGGCAGCAGACACATATCAGCAGTTGGGATTCGGGTCCAGGGAGTAGGATAAAATGCAGCGCGGCAGCTGGATCAGGTTAAGCAATATAGGAAAATATTTTAACTCAGCTACTGTAACTTATATCAATCAGAGCAGGTGCGGTGGGAGCTAGAGTCTAGAGTCTGAACATCTATGCGAACTTCCTAGCATCAATGCTCCAACAGCTCAGAGTTTTACATCTCGTAAAACCTTTGGAGCATCAGAGCTCAAGGTACTAGAAGCGCGCTTTGTTTGGACTCTAGTGCTCGCTAATCGCTATTCAGTTGGGGCCAATTAGCACCGATTTCAATGTTAGTGGATCAACCAATTGTAATGGACGAATGAGTAACTCTTCCAGCTCAGGATGGACGGCATCGATAGGTGCTGATCGTAACCACGAAATATCGATATAGCAGAACTTGGGACAAACTGGGGAAATAGGGACAAAGAGCAGTCATCATACCGACTGCCTGACCGCGCTGAGGTTCATGGGCAGGGCCGGCAGCTCCACGGTGGAGCCGCCCCACTGCAGACGGAAGCGCTTGTCGCGCCAGACGATTTCGGATTGGCAAAGCGACCGCAGAAGGGTGACCGGCTGCGTGGCGATGCAGAGCAGCCAAGAGAATAGAAAGGCCAATCTGTTGAACATCGGTGACTCGGTGGGGTCCAGGCAGCTGCACAGCATGGCGTAGTCTGCCAACAGCCACACCAGGCAGTGGCTGAGAAAGTAGACGGCCGGATTCACGAGGCCCGGCAGGAGGAAGGCGAGGGCCCAGGCGCCCATGAGGCCGGACACGAGGCATTCGGACACCAGTTCTAGTAGAACCTGTACAGTTGGTTGACATGTTCGTTTGGTGTCAGTTTGAATATTCTCTAGAGTGCTAATTGCGACAAAGATGTCGGCCTACTCACCACATGGGGCACCATGGCGGTGCGCAGCTGAAGCCATCGAATGAGACGCCTGCGCAGACTGACGATCTCTCCGGTGCCATCTTGCAGTGCCGGCAGGTGCGACAGCGCCAGTTTGTAGCCGTTGGCAATGAAGTGCTGCGCCAGGAAGAAATCTTCGGCCAGGTAGCGACCGAAGTAGGCCAGACCACCAGGCAGCTTGTCGACTACTGGCTTGCGCACCAGGCATGACATTCCAGTGCAGCAGTTGATGCCCAGGCAGTAGGCGGCTATGTAAAACTTGGCGTGCGAGCAGCCGAAGTACGTGGAATGCGCCAGGTTGCGGAAGCCGGGCCGCTGTTCGATGAATGGCATCTGGTGCACAATGCCCACGTCCTTTTGTGACATGCACCACACCATGTCCGCCAATGCTTCTGGCCGCATCTTGACGCCGCTGTCGGAGATCATCACGAGGTCGTACTTTGCAGCTTGGTAGCCCTGCATCATGTTGTTAATCTTTGGATTGACATTGTAGCGCATTGGAGACGTGAACACTCGGGCGTCCACTTTCGGGTATTTCTGTACCAGCGTGTCGACCACCATGTTGACTGCGTCGTCCGCACTCTCCAGGCAGAATAACAGCTCATAGTTCGGGTAGTCCAGAGTGAAGTAGGTCTCCAAGTTGGTGTACACATTCTTGTCTATGCCAACCAGCGGCTTGATGATGGACACGCCAGGTAGGCCAGCCTCTAACGCCGCGGGCTCAAATGTTACCTTCTTGTAAAAGTAGGACCTTGCGCACACGATGGCGATAGTGTGTGCCGCGACCAGTAGAATAAGAATAACGACAACACCGGCTGCGAATGCCAACTCGAAAAAGTAGAACCAGTTGTAGTAATGCATGCCTTTGGCCGCTTATATAGGCGCAACGGGTGGAAATGAGTCGCGGAGGCCGTGTCTGCGCTGTCTGACGCGAGTTTGTTGCTACAACTATCAAGCTGGCTAAGCTCCTTGCGATTCAAATTTGCCCCGCAATATCCGGACCTGCAAGATCCACCACTGCAAGCAAACTCTCTTATCGCGATCAGGCCTTTGATGATTATTTCAAAGCAGCTTTTTATCCGTGAAGAGCTGGCTGGGCTGGGAAAATGAGGGAAATACTGGGGATTGGAAGGAATTTGTATAGGAAGGGAACGAGAATAGAGATGGGAGAGCCAGTCCAGGATAGAAGGGGTGGACAAGGATGAGCAGTGAGTAATGAGAGCGGGTGGGGAGCATCTGAATTAATAGGGCCTGAATGGAGGGCCTTGCGCGGGGTGGGCCGTCACTACAACTAGGCAACCGGGCCACACAACAGAGAAGAGGAAGAGGGGGTATGAGGGAGCGCCTGAGTACAGTCGGAGCTTGAAGGAGGTGGAGGGGCAAGGAAAGAGATGTTCTGAATTTCTTTTCAAACCTGGCATTTCATGCAGCTGCAGTCTTGGGTGTACATTTCCTTGCCAAGTACTCCGGTCAAGCAGGAGCGACTAATAGGAGCATACACATTCACGCGTGGATTGGGTCAGGAAATTACACATTTTATGTGCCGTCGTCAGAGATGGATGAAGGGCCGGTAGAATAGCAAGTCTAGCGAGTGCACTGCGGTCTATACTTACTGAGAACGCACGGGCGTCACAGTTCTTTGCTTGCGATTAGTTCGACAGAACTTTAGTGCGAGCGGCCTTGCTGTGTGCAGTATACTCCGCATACTATTAAGCAACGATAGGCGAGAAGTGAAGCAGACTAGAGTTTGGCTCGTTGAACTGCTGCTCATTTTAATTGTTATTCGAATTTTTTCTCACAGACCAGGCCTCCGCTTTTTGCTTCAAGCAAGGACTAAGACTAGGTGCGCACCTCAAGTACCTCGCTCTCCGGGACTCAGTCCCAAAGAGTATTAGAGTATTAGATTAGTAGCTCTACTGTTATTATGCACTACTTGATGTCATACTTTGGCCTATGAGGGAATTCAATTCGAGATTTATAGGCTGTTTTAACTATTCACGAGTCCAATAGTATTACCAAAATTGTAAGATTCTGTGATTCTGTCTCGTATAGCATTAAGTACAAATATATAATATATTGTCCGTGTAGCTAAACGTGCTTGCAGTCATTTAAAATGATTCGACTGTCATACTTGCAATAATTATAAGTATTCTTACAATCGGCGTTGAAATAGTTGTAATAAATTATGCACTTTTAAGCAAAATTACAACTGTTGAAATATTTTCGTAATTTCGTTTAACTATAGTGTTGCAGCACGAAGTCGCGGTGTAATTTGAGCTATATGAGGCATTAAGACGGGTTGGGAGTTAAAAGCACATAAAGCAAAATAGCAAAACAATAGATAATTCTAGAACAACCAACGAGTCTCTTTAAACAATAAAAATTTGCTGAATGGTCTATGTATAAGATATGGCTTTTCTGAAGATAAACTGAGAAAACTAAATTACCAAGGACAACTAGAAGCTATATACTAGTAGGAGTTACTTAAATAATTGTACTCCTTGGTTGGTAATTGCTAAAATTGCGTCCAAATTTGAGCGTTTTATTTTTCTAATTTTTATCATTTCGATTAGTTTCTAGCGAGATATCTTACTATATTGAACGACCTTCTCTATAATTATCATTCGAATTTAACGCTTTTCATGAGTGTACATAATCGCAAGGCTCATCAGAGGTCAATTGTGATCGAATCTAGAGTTTATGAGACAATCACAACGGTACGGGCATAAAAATTTTTCTAACCATACTACTTCAAGTAGATGGGCAGTATTTGTACGCGCATTTATTGCCTGCTGGCGCGTAAATAAACAACATAAAATATTGATTGGGACCATATACTAATTAAAAAAGCTAAGCAATCATTCTTATTGAATTTTTAGGATTCACATTTTATACCCACAAAGCACCAAATCTTAATTACTCAAGGAAATGATCGAAATCTCTAAAAATCATGAGTAATGGCAAGAAAGCGAATTCAATTACGCTAGGCATTTGCTACCCATTTCTGAAAATAAAAAACTCAGAAGGTTGCATCATGCAATAATAACACCAATGGTCTAGAAATTTATCTCAATAATTAGCTGAGTGTACGCAACTTCATGTGAATGTGGGACTCTAGAATGGAGTAAATACGGATGATCTGATTGACCGATCATAAGCGGATTTTTTACTGTCCAATTAACACCGACCAACATGCCCCGACAGCTGTTCAGTGATCGAAACCGCTCTATTATTAGGGGCCTAAGAGTTTCCGACAACAATAGGAAGAATATACAATTGTAGTTTAACGGAGTCCTTGATCTATATTAGATATCTCCCAACAGCATATATTTTATCTCGGGCGGATTTGTAAAAATATAATGCTAGGAGTTAAGTACAAGTTGATGGCTGAATTTTTATATACAATACTCGTATTAAGCCATGTTAACGATTGTGTATGCTACTTAATAAAACTCGATAAATTATACCTTAGTTTATACCTAGTTTATACCTTAGTATAGTTTTGCATGAACTATAACTACGCATTAGTTTATCGACATATCTATGTATATTTAACATACATATTTTGTCTCTGTTTTCTATAAGAAATTCAACTTCTAAAATTTTCCCCTAACTGTGTTTCTTCGTGAGCTTATTTTCGAGAAACGTGTTTCGCACAAATTTAAACACTTTTCTATTAATCGATGAGTCTGGATCACTGACTGACCACCGTCAGTGACCTAGCACTGACGGCGAGGACTTAAAAGTATCAGTCGAAGGGCGAGTTTTATGAATATATTTTCATACTGGCTTAAGCCATACTGGCTACTGTTTCTTAAAGTTATAACGCCAAATTTTACGCTACGGACATCTTGAGCAGATGTAAGGCCAGAAAAAAGTTTCAGAGAAACACTTCAAAATCAAACCCATTTAAGTTCAGAATTTTTAAAACAAGCTAGGATTGAGTCATTCAGTGGAAATTGTAGCCTAGGCTGAAAATGTGCAGTAGTATCAATGTACTATGATCAATGCTAGGCCTAATAGCCAACATGGTTATATTATGAAATTTTGTGAGCAGGAAAATTATATCTAATATTGGTGGTCTTTGCTAGCAGACACCCCATAGCCTGGACATAGTCAATTTTCTCTTGTCAACATCACTTCTTGCTTTTTACTATTAGTCATGCGTGTTATATGTACATTTTACTAACCTTGAGCACTAAGTGTGCATCCAAGAGTTTAATTTGCAACAAGTGCATGCCAACCATGTCTGCTGGCCAAAATAGGCCTGTAGGCAAGGCAACACCAATGCACACCTGAATTTTTGGGCATATACTTACATACTACATGATCCTAACTATGGCGCACACCCAAAAATTTTTTTTCTTGGCAATATTTTATAATTTGTAAGTTGGTTCATTGGACAGAACACAGTATTTTAGCTCTGAATGTTCTTGGTTTTTATAGCAATTTTATAGGCCTAGCAAAAAAGAAAAGTGTTGGTATTTGAATAAACCTCTTCATGGTCTTTCTAATTTTAAGGCCCTATTCAATATACATTAGCTAAGTGATATCAAAACATAATTTATCGGAACACATGTACAGTCTACTAGGGCCTATGTTTTGATCAATTGATAATATCTATGTACCTTAATATAACCTAATTCAGCTAGTCTTTGTTATATTTGTAAAATATTTGAAATATTTATGATTATAAAATTAGAGATCTATCTACGCCAGTAGTCTTGTGAAGGCTACTACAAAGTAACTACACTTTTAGTACTACTAACACACTCGCCCAAAGTTATATCTTAGCTTAGTCTGATCCCAATTTACAACTGGGTGAATTTACACCTCAAGGATAGAAATTGTCTTCCTTAGGCAGAGATTAAAACTTTTAACTTATTTTTCTAAAGTCTGAAGTTCAGAAGTCTGGTTACCAGCTAAATATTTAACTTCTAATTGGAATTGGGATCCTAACTGACAATGCATTCCCCCTCCCTAAACAAAAGTGGCTCCACTCCCCCTGAGTCTAATCCATAATTATTACTACCTTAATTATCTTATAACAGTGGCTAGCCTCTCATAACAATATTTAAAGACATTGTTAATATTATTTGATAATTGACATTTTTTACTTGTATTTTCTTTTCTAAGGTTTTAGATATTATATATTTTCCAACCTTTGATTCGTTATATAATTACTTCCAAATATTTCACTAGGGCCTATAATAATTTCAACCTTCAGCTTCTGTCTTGAAATGCAAGTGCGAATCAAAGTGCAACCAGCTGCAGAATGTCCATTAGGCAATTCTAGAACTCGGTCAACCCAGCAGCTTTGTTTGCCTGGCGAGTCGCCTTCTGAAAGTGTTATTGTGACTGTCCAGCGGTCCTCAGGAAGCCTATTGGGAGAGTGTGTCGAAACCAATATTCTAGGCGCGGTAGTTACCCTAGACGGAGAAAATCATCCATTCAAACTGGTTGGCGAGTCCTGCACAGATGGAATTTTTCAGCAAAAGGTCCGCCTGATGTCTGGTGTGGATAGCATACCTGTTTGGTAAGAGTTTCATGTTCAGCTCAAATAAGTTTCATATTTAATAGTCAGGCTGAAGCAGTGGTTTAGTCAGGCTGAAGCAGTGGTTTATTCAGGCTGAAGCAGTGGTTTAGTCAGGCTGAAGCAGTGGTTTAGTCAGGCTGAAGCAGTGGTTTAGTCAGGCTGAAGCAGTGGTTTAGTCAGGCTGAAACAGTGGTTTAGTCAGGCTGAAGTAGTGGTTTAGTCAGGCTGAAGCAGTGGTTTAGTCAGGCTGAAGCAGTGGTTTAGTCAGGCTGAAGCTCTGAGATGTCCCAGTCGAGACACAGATCAGACCGACGATCTAAACCATTCCGCAGCCTGGAGAAGGTGATGGTCACAGCCTGCCAACCGGACAAGTGGCAGGAGGCGATGGCACTCAAGAAAAAGACTCTTCAAACGTTTAATCAGAATTTGGCTGGTAAATATTCAAAACATTTTCAATTTATATTCAAATAGAAACAAATTTTCTGTCAATAATAATTCAATGGCTCATATACGATTCGTTTACTAGACCCGCAACAAAAGCTGTCAGCAAAAACTGTAAAACAGTTTAGAATTAGTTTTTACATTCCGGAATTTCAACTCGAGGCTACGACTCGCGTGATCCGAGGGGTCAGTTCGTCCGTCGTTGCCTCAGGAGCCGCTAGCCAGGCTGCTGGTGAGAATCTTGACTCAGAGCTCGTATTTTCACTGATTTCACTGATTGCTCTCTAAATCTTGTACGAGCGTAATCCCCTTATCTCTTCAGTCCTAAAGCCTCATGGAAATTCAAGATGGTCTCAATTTAGTTTTTTGGCATTTTTCGATTAAACCTGTGTTCCATTTGAGAAACCATAGTTTCAATAATTCTCTATGTAAAATAAGGGAAGACAGGAAACATCTCCGACCTAAGCGTCTCTCAAACGATCTAAGCGTCTCTTGAACGATCTAAGCGTCTCTTGAACGACCAAGCGTCTCTCAAACGATCTAAGCGTCTCTCAAACGATCTAAGCGTCTCTCAAACGATCTAAGCGTCTCTTGAACGACCTAAGCGTCTCTCAAACGACCTAAGCGTCTCTCAAACGACCTAAGCGTCTCTCAAACGATCTAAGCGTCTCTTGAACGATCTAAGCGTCTCTTGAACGACCTAAGCGTCTCTTGAACGACCAAGCGTCTCTCAAACGATCTAAGCGTCTCTCAAACGATCTAAGCGTCTCTCAAACGACCAAAGCGTCTCTTGAACGATCTAAGCGTCTCTTGAACGATCTAAGCGTCTCTCAAACGACCAAAGCGTCTCTTGAACGATCTAAGCGTCTCTTGAACGATCTAAGCGTCTCTTGAACGACCAAGCGTCTCTCAAACGATCTAAGCGTCTCTCAAACGATCTAAGCGTCTCTCAAACGACCAAAGCGTCTCTTGAACGATCTAAGCGTCTCTTGAACGATCTAAGCGTCTCTTGAACGACCAAGCGTCTCTCAAACGATCTAAGCGTCTCTCAAACGAACTAAGCGTCAAAGATCTCACTCAAAATTCAGGCGCCTCTTCGATGTCGCAAGTACCACTGCCATCAAAGCCTGTTGGAGTCGCTTTTATTACTCTTATTTTGAAGAATACTCAAACCTTTTGAATTGACTCAAGCGCACGTCTAATACAAACTCAAAAGATTTAACGGTTATTTAATTACAACAATTAAAATTCCACATCTAGGAGTACAAGTCACTTGATTTTCTCTGCACTTTTCTAGCTTGATCCAAAAAAATCTCCCGTATTCTTGTTAGCAAATTTATCAAGTCCTCCTTTTAAACCGTCTTTAGCAGCTAGCAGTTTATCGATTGTCGACATCCTGCCGGCTCATCGCTGCTGCAACGGCCGTGACCCAATATGTCTTGCGGTCCAGCTGCGAGATCCCATCAAAGGTGAGTTATTGCAGGGCCAGCTGTCTGTTGTTTTGATTTTCTAAGACTTGCTCATTGTATAATTCACCATTATTTTTCTCAAGATAACTCGTCGATAAGTGCCACCTGTTCCATTGATGTCTTAGACCTCAATCAGCCTATAAACTGCAATGCTAAAAAACTAGTTGGGGTAAGACAAAGAGCATGTTTATTCTTAAATTCTATAAGATTCCATTATTTTTTATATAAAGTTTTATTCTCTCCATATCTTCCAGCAATTGATTGAAGTCTCCATGGAAATTCCATGTTTCGTGACTGAAAAGCTGAACAGCCAGAATGCTAGGCACCTGTCCTGCCGTTTTACGGTAACCATGGAGACAGCCGGTCAGCGGCAGAGCGCAGCAAGTAAACAAGTCGAGCTTAGATGGGGTTGCGACTGTTGTAGTGCTCCCACTGTGGCCAATCACTATCAGGTCCAGAATGGTAAATATTTCATAACTTGCAAATCGTGTAATTTACCGACAAAGTTGAACTATTTTTTACTAATTCAAAAGTGCATGTGGACTTTTAGAGATAATTGTAATGCAATAAAAATGTTTACAAATAACAGCATTGCGTTGAAGCTACCTTTAAAATTTAAATGTAAACAATTCCGTTATCACTTTCAATGCTTTAATTTCCCCCAGCCCAGGAACCACGCCGCAAGATACCAGGCAGTGGCAGCGGAATGGTCTTCGATACACAAAAAAATATAGATGCTTTGCTCTCTGCATCACCAGCTCGATTCCAGAAGGCGGCATCGCAATATTCAATACCTCAGCAGGCGGTACCATTTCAGCAAGTATCGCAGCAGGCGGTACCATTTCAGCAAGTATCGCAGCAGGCGGTACCATTTCAGTCAATATCGCAGCAGGCGGTACCATTTCAGCAAGTATCGCAGCAGGCGGTACTATTTCAGCAAGTATCGCAGCAGGCGGTACCATTTCAGTCAATATCGCAGCAGGTGCAGTTGCCGTTTCAGCCAGCATCGCAGCAGGTGCAGTTGCCGTTTCAGCCAGCATTGCAGCAGGTGCAGTTGCCGTTTCAGTCGACACAGACGGTGGCAGCGCCGCAAGTGTTTTTGCTGTCTTCGCCGCCGCCACCATATCAACAGGAGCAGTACTTAAGCTCGGTTGGATTATCTGCTGACGAACATCAGGTGAGACTGGTGCAAGAGACTCAAGCTAGTCCTGCTGAAGGCATGGTGTCAATTTGTGTCGACCATTCTGCTCAAAGCGACTCAGAAGCTCCAACAACATCTGATAAGGACGCACGCAGGATAAGAAATTTGGACGAATTGATGGAAATTATATCGCGCGACACTGCATAATGTAGCGGATTAAATAATTATATTCTTCTATTCAATCGCATGCACATTTTTTATATTTTCGTGCACGAAATATTGATTTGTTTCGCTAAATATAAATAAGTCTATGAAGTAAAAATGCGATTTCTGCGACTACTATTTTCCATTTAGCTGTTTTGCTGTTGATATCGTTATGTATAAATGCGCCTGTATATTGTGTAGCAAATTACATGTATCTTACAAATACATATTGCTTTTTGGTGACTCCGTCGTGCTTAAGGAAGTTTTTCTCGACTGAGCATAAAACAAAGGGCACGTGACTTCAAATGGAACATTTTTGCATCATATCTAAAGTTCTGAGATTTATTAATAATCCGATTATAATTAAAGTAAATCATTAAAATTACGTAAACAGTGACTTATCACAATTAAAAACCAAAAGTAATTATTGCGTTTGTCACTATCTAGTGATAGTGATCAGTGATCAATTTTTCTTTATAGATACTCAGATATCTAAGACAGATAATTGTAATTACACTGGCTATTAAAAACCAGGAGCTCAGACGGCTATTAACAGTAGAACTTACCAAGGGGGGCAATTTCCTCCCCCCTGACAATTTTTTGCTGCACCCGAACGGAACAATGCAAGCACACGAAACTCAAGAATACGCGTCAACTTTTTGCTGCGCATCTTCTGAAACAAGAAACAAGTCGCCAGCTCTTCAGACCGTCGAGATATTCAATGTTTCTGGCCGAAGGTCCGATTTTTCCCATAAGAGCTAGTGTACTTCATACAGCCCCTATACACGAATTTGCACTGCGCCTCAGTGCGGCCTTTCCAGACCTTCAAACTTTATCAGCATGTCACCCGAATGTGCCTGCATCATCTCCGTCTTTGGTGGTCACCTACCTTTATCTAGACGGACTGCGGGACCTTCAAATGCAAAAAATGTGGAAATGGGCCACTCTGGACACCCTGATGCGAATATCTAAAATTTCACTGCTGAAGCCTAAATATTAGGCGCAGCTCAACTACAGTACACCATCGCCTAGTCTGTCAACCAATCAGTCACCACCCTACGCGTTTAGCTTTCAGGCGCTGCCAAAAATGTTCTCTGGGGGGGGAATTTCCTCCCCCCTTGGTATAAAAACGGGCGGCAAAATGGCTTGGTAGTCCTACTGTTAAAGCGATTAAATTTATATTGCGTTGTTGCCATAGTCTTAAATTGTTACGAATCCAAGTGTCTACAATCTCTACTATATTAGCAGTAATAATACTACTGTTCATCGGGAGCTCAGCTTGGACTTCCGAACGAGGTGACGAGGTCGAATTTGAGAACAAGGAAATAGTCTAGTTTAGACACAATTTCCAAATAGTACAGTACAGATAACCGAGCTATAAAATGGCTACTATCATCAGCTGTGGTAGACTTTTTTGTTGGTAGGGTGGCTGTTTTTCACGAGTTAGAAGGTTCGTGGAATAGTTTCGTAGCACTGGTTGTTCATCTGGATACGTATTGACTTTATTTGGCCTCGAAGCTCCCAAATCCGAAGAACTGTTGCCCCTTTAACACCTACAGTATCCTGTCTCATCTTTCCCTTCTCTTATCTCTCCTCGGTCTCGTCCCTCCCGTGTCTCATCTCTCCCCTACCTAATATAATATTTACAGTCAGTACAGGCCCGCAGCCGTCTTTTATATTCTCCTTTTTACGGTTTTTCGACCTCTATTCTATACCCTCGCGTATATTGTAATTAGATGCTAAATTAGTAAGTATTTTAATTAAAAATAATACTTAATATTATTATTTATAATTTAAGCTAACTGATTGCGGAAGCTTCAAATGATTCACTTAATTAGCATTTTAGTAGTATAAAATGTGTATTTTGTAAGTAGAATCACAACTGACATACCGGAGAAAGCATAATAATGAATTATGTTGCGATTCACAAAATTGAAAACTTTATAAAGAAAATAAATTTAATATACAGTAAATATGTACAATGCATGTGATCAAAGCAATGACAGATTAGGGAAGCAAATTGTTGTAGTATTTCCACACAAAATAAACAGATAGCGCCCAAGTGCTAATAATAATAGAAATCTACTACAAAAAATGCTTCTCTAAAATTCGATGGACTGGGCTGATCAAAACACAAGCTCTACAGGCGGACAATGCGCTCTGGACTCTTTGGATATGCTCAGGCACGTAATAAAAAACAATAGATTGGATCATTTGTGTACTTAGTTGAAGCGCATATATTTTGAAATTCTGCGTAATCCTTGGATATACATATTATTTAGTTGAAGTGATTGATTCACATACAAAAGAAAACAATACAAGTATATTACAAATAAAAATCGAAAACTAGCAAAGATAACGCTTATTATATACAGGGCAAAAATACAGCTCATTCTAAAATAAACTAACTGGGGTCCCACTGTATGGCACTGGCATTTTTTCGAGCCATGAATGATAGGAGTATAGTAATAATTGCAAGAGGGTGGCGGTCGCTTAGTACGCTGACTCCTGAGCACACACGCACACAGATGCTGTACGCTGTACAGGTGTGTACAGCTGCCCTTACTTTCTCATCGTCACGCAGTGTATTACTTTCACTGTGACTTCGGGATTGGCCATCAAGGGTGAAAATTGCACAACAAGCCCCAAGCCTTCTCTCCGCGCCTACGCCTCTGCGGAATCGAACTCAGTGACCTTGGTGTGAGGCCCTCGTCCCCCGAGCCATAACTAAGCAAAAATCTATCGATTTCCCTTGCACAGTTTTCCGATAGAAGTATAATATCAGGAAATTCTAACAACTGTAACGGAAAACTACAAGTTTGAGACAAATTCTGACTCAGCATATACTCAGCAACAGCTAACCCCCCCCAACTCACGCTGTCACACGGGCACAAAAGTTAAGCAATGTCTTTAATTCTAGTCTCAGTATCGTGTGTAGGAACCACGAGCATGCAAAAGTGCCGTGACTCGTCGTGGCATCCTGATCACCAGCCGGTTGATGAACTCTTGAGGCAGCTGCTGCCAGGCATTCAGTACCGCCAGACGCAACTGTTCAGCATTCTGTGGGGCATCCTGCTGAACTCTTCGCTTTACAAAGTCCCAGACATGCTCGATGGGGTTCATGTCTGGAGACTTTGACGGCCAGTTCAATGTGCGAATGCCGAACTGCTCCTTCAGCAGCTGCACGTGTGCTGCTCGATGTGGCGCAGCATTGTCGTCTTGAAGCATGCAGTTCTGCGGGCCGCCAAAGGTTGTCGTAGCAAATGGCAGAAACTACTGATGGTTTACCATTGCGCAATGCAGCCACCAGTGGGTTGAGTTGCGCCACCCCCTCCCCAAATCCCCCATGCCGCACTTTGCGCTCGCGTTTGGCGGCGGCAGCCTTCACACATTTCTGAGTCACCGATGGCATACAAAACTTTTGGGCCGTGTGACAGCGTGAGTTGGGGGGGGGGTTTTAGCTGTTGCTGAGTATACACCCTTAAAGTTATGGAACCAAAATTAATAAAAAAACAGTAAAGTTAATTTTTATGCAATATGCAGCTAGACTCGTGATGCTTAATAGTGCGAGGGATCTTCTGGCACGCAGAAGTGTGGCGACTCTGCGGCGAAGAAAGTGCAGTAAGTTGCGTCACTCGCAATAAAAGAGAAAAATTCATCTTGCTCGGAGGGTGGAACTTGTGACTAATGTCCATCAGAATTTCGCCATAAAATACAGGATAGGGAAGCACCAAGTTGGAAGATCAAATGAAAAATACCGAAAAAAACTCGAAGAGAAAACTACGACACTGCTAACATTTGGAAACCGTGTAACTTTAATAGAAATAAAATAAAATGTTTAGGAACAATAGGCAATATTAGTAAGCCGTGCTTGGCTTCAGTTCGAATTTTTCAAGTAAGCAGGGAAGGCAACTTATCGTTAACTAATTAACGATAAAGATAAATGAAAAGACACTAACAGCTTTTAAGTCCGAGGAACTGAATTAATGCGATGAAGAAACAATCTAAGAAGTTTCACAATTCTCAGTTATTGCCAAGACATATTGCTTGCATTCTGTACTGGATAAAAGCAGAAAAACTACTCCTACAAGAGACGCCATCGCTCAACATTATGCGCCTAAGGACTAAGCAAGCAATGAAGACTAAGCATTCAGATTTTAGCAGCTGACCAATAACCGTGTCACATATCTAAATGAATAGAAAACAAGAGCAGCTTATGATATGTTTACTTCGATGTCTGGCGTGTGCATAGCAAAAGTGATGCACTCTATCTTTGGTACATCGATTTTTGGTTGGAGAATGATAGACATGTACAAATAAACAATATTATTTTGGCCTTAGATATATGTACAATTGAAAAGTACATTCACGTAACTTTTCAACAATTTAAACGGGAATGAAAGCAGAGGCGCAAGATGAGTTAGGCGGGTAGGGCCTCTCTTAGAAAGTTCAGCATAACCGTATCTCGAATGTCTCTGAACACTCGGCGCACATTGCTTAGATCGATCGATGTTGTGAAATGTGTATACCGGCGCAGGTGCTGATTGGGCGGCACAACTGAGGTTAGGCGCCTGACCAGGTGTTCCCGCACCTGACCCAAATCCAACGGATCAAATCTATCCGACGGAAAGGTGGCGTCAAACTTGGAATAGTCAATGCGCAGGTGCGTCACCTTGTATGAAAAGAGGTCGTCCTTATTAAAGAACACAATCAGATTCATATCTCGAGTGAATAGCTCGGATTTGACGTCCAGCAGGTGTCTGAGACAGAGGAAACTCTCGTCTAGCTTGTTGATAATCTCGCCGCTAGACTTAGTGTACGTCTCGTTGAATGTTGAACAGGCGATGATGTAGATGACAGATTGTAATTCGCCTTGGAAGATGCGCAAAGTTTTAGACCATTTTCGGCGCTCATTAGTGTGGCCGCCAATGTCGATGATGCGCAGTGGGACGCCTCCATACAGTAAGCACTTCTCAAATACCTATCGTTTGAGGTGGTTGGTTAAACAAGTCTCACACATAACAGAATACATTTGCCCATAGGAAGCTCCTAGTACACGAAAGCTAAGTTAGTGTTGTCGAATGGTAAATCAGGCGGCACATTATGTAGAGTGCAGAGTCGCTACCCCAGCGATGTTTTACACAATTTAAAATATGGATATTGTTTCTTTACTTATAGGAGCGAATTTTTCCCACCCGGACTTACCGAATCAGTGAATCGCCTACTATGCAGTATGTGCGCATCTGTTGGCCGATAATTTACAACGGCAATTGTCTTCAGCCTGTTTAGATAATAATCCAAATTCTCGCCGACATCTTTGAACTCTTCGTCGCCGGGCACACTGTGACGACGCTCGAAGGCTTCGCGTACCCCTGCGTCACACCAGAGCACCTGGTTGATTTTGAATTCATTGATATCAGCGTCAAATTTTAGTACCAAAAATCTGTTGGGACTAATGCTGCAGAAAACAGCTGTTAGGGGTGGACATGTCTTTAAAGGCAAATATCACGTTTAAAAACTTTTTCTCTCCGAAATTTGTCCGACTTGGTCGGAGTATGCCGAGAACGTCTAACTTTTGTCGTAAAATCTCGTAGAAAGACAAGAATTTTCTCCAACATTCTCAGACGAATTTAGAGGTTTTACTAAACTGGGTTTACTAAAACGAGTATTTGTAATAAGACTCTCTTCTCAATTGAGATCGGGATAAGCGATGTGACGACGAAAATGTAGAACTTGCACTAAAAAATAACTTCATATTATATGTTCCTGATAAGTGTCAGTGTCAACGTCAAGTGCGCAAAGTGACCCTGAACCCAAAAAAGCTGCGAGTCGGAGTCTGCGAGCTTAACTATCTGGATGATGTGCTCAGCTCAGAAGGCTTGCGAGAAGACCCTATGAAAGTCAAAGCCATTAAAGAAATGACAAGACCAAACGATGCCGAAGGCATCACCACAAAGAAGGAGCAGTTAAGACGATTTCTCGGCTGCGTCACCTACTTGGCCAAATATTGCCCTCATCTGTCAGCTACTGCAGAACCATTGAGGCATCTGTTAAAGAGAAAACGTCATTTGGAGCTGGACGCAACAGCACGATGAGGCGTACGACGAAATCATCACAGAGCTTTGCTCAAATAGGGTTCTGGCCACATTCGACGTCCGCAAGCCAGTCACTGTGTCTGTCGACGCAAGTACGAGCGGTATTGGAGCTGTGCTGCTTCAAGAGGACCGTCCTTTTGAGTTTGCATCATCGGCCATGACAAGCGCTTAGCAAGCCTGTGCAGATCGAAAAGGGGCTCCTGGCCATTGTGTACGGCTGCAAAAAGTTCCATCGCTACCTCTGGGGTCGCACTGTCCAAGTTCAGAGCGACCACAAGCCGCTAGAGGCCATCTTCAAAAAGCAGCTTTGTGGCACTACGCCTCGAATCCAGCGTCTACTGCTTCAGCTGCAGCCGTACGACATCGCGTTAAGTACACGCCAGGAAAGGAGCTATACGTTGCTTTGTCGAGCTTACGGACAAACGGACAGCTTGACATTTTTGTTAGAGGATGCTCTGGACGGACAAGTTCTAGCAGTCGAGCGATGTTTTAGCGGTGACCGCGAGATCCTTGACTTGATAAAGCATGCCACAGCCCTAGACCAGACAAGTCATCGCCTACAGAACGTCTTACAAGCCGGTTGGCCAGAGCACAGAGCCCAACTCACTGATGATCTAAAGGTCTTTTGGGATCTTCGGCACGATCTGACTGCCGTCTCTGGTCTTCTTTGTCTGAAGGACCGTATTTATGTGCCAGCTGGCACCGCTAGAAGCTCCATCCTCAGCATCCTGCACGTTGGACACCCAGGAATAGTCTAGAAGGACCTGAAAGCCAAAGACTACTTCTACTGACCTGGAATGCGCACTGCATCGAGCGAACTGTCAGCCAGTGCGAGGCCTGTCAGCGGAACATGAAGGCGCAGTCCAAAGGGAATTTTTTCTTTGCAAGATTGCATGATTTTGCCATTTTTTGCTAGATATTTTCCTAGAAAGCCTGACAACGCTGGCTGACAATTCTGAGTTCAGTAGCTTATTAGACATGGTCGCCATATTTTTTTAAGAGATGTTTTTGTGAATCAGAGAAGAGGAGGCGAAGCAGCGCGCAAGTTGCTACTCGCTATACATACGGCTTAATTCTCGCAGCTGTGTGCGTGCATGTGACTCGCAAGTCTTCACGCCGGAGAATGGCGTGCGCGTGCACTGCACTGTTAGGTTTTATTACTCAAATCATCAGAGTAATGACAATGTGAATTAAATCGGCTCCAAGGCGAGGGAAGGCCAGCATTAGCGCTGCGTAATTTATTACACAAAACGCGTTGTGTCTTCTGAACTCAGACGAATGTCGCATTTTTTGGCAAAAGCATAGTCTATAGCCACGTCGCGAGTGGCCCATCCTGGGAATATAGAATCTTTTGTTTAGCCTAAAAATATTGCCAGCGTGTTGCAGTGAGGTGAGTCTTAACGTTTTATTCGAAACTCTTTCTAAACCACGCTCTTACAGAAGTAAACATCGGAGAATGATAAAAGTAGTATGCAGTCAACTAAAAGTAGTATGCAAAGGTTAGCGATATTTCGCTGTTTTAGGTGCGACATGAAAGTGTCGTTATTAAAAGCTAATGCACGAGTGGGATACGTTGAAATTTAGAACTCGAATGGGTTCAGTGGATTTGGAAATACCCATACAGTCCTAAATACAGGCTCGCTCATCAGACATAGCAGCACATGCACTAAAATAAAACACAGTCTAGCCTCCACCGTTGCCTCCTAATGATGCGCAACCCAATGCTTTGGATGCATTCAGTGGTGAGGCAACGGCGGGCAACAGAATCAATGAGGAATGAGGCATTTCAACAAAAAAATTGCATTTAGGAATGAAAAGCGCAACCGGCTGCAGGACTTTAGCAGCTACAGATAGAAGATTCGGCGCACTAGGGTCGCCATTTCCCATCTTCCCACTCCCTTACCAAGTTTCAGGCCCTGCTGCACAGCGGTATAAACGCGCATGCAAACACAGAGACAGGCAGAGGCTGTGCACAACATTGGAACGAGTAGAAAGAGTAGTAGAGAGGTTTTGACATCAGCATAACCGGCACATGCGCATAACAGAAGAGTTGCTGCCTCCATGATTTGGTCTGATTGACCCGCGTATTACGAGAAAAAAACTATCATAGCCCTCGATTAAGCTAAGTCCAATAAGCACAGCGCGGTACAATAAACTATAATAAACAGAGATTCAGCTAGCTGCAGACAATATCCTCATGATTTGCGAAGGAAATTAGGAGTTTATATGCTCGAAAAATCTGAGAATCTATCTTAAAAATTTATTGATGTTTTTACGTTAAACTCGACGCCCTAATTACTGGCCATCATTTTAAACTCCTCTTTGTTAGTCATCAATCATAATCGATCATTCGAGGAAGCTTTGGGATAATAAAACTTTTTGTGGCCCAATACAACAGTTACCGTTTCATTACTACGGATAATTCGGGGAGGGAAAAAGCTTAAATTTGATTTAAACTGACATTTCCATATGAATAGGAAAGTCATTGAGACAGACGACCATTGGAAAAGCTACTCTAAAACAGATGACAATCAGAATAGCTACTTTGAGACAAGCACATTGAAGGCAACTAAGAGATAAACGACGAATACCACATTGAAATCACCTTAAATGAAACAGAGATCCTGGAGCAGTTAAAAAATATCGAGAACAAATGAATATTTGTAATTGCCGAACCTGAATAAACGGCGCCGCCCTCAGAAACTGATCCTCGCGAAGGCCAGAGGACATAAGCGCCGCGTGGCCAATTTCCTTCTCCAATGCAAGCAGCGCTTTAACAGCCGGCACTCCAGTTTTATTGTTCTCCCAGTGGATGCCAAGGCGTTTCTTAACGTACAAAAGTTTCATTAAGCCACGCCAAACGTTGCTATAGATTACGGATTTGAAGCTCAGCAGCTCCTGCTCTGTGAACTTATCCTCGTGAATGATGCGCATCGAGCGGAGAAATGTACTTTTACCGCTGGCTGCCGTGCCCAACAAAAGGATGCGGCGCTCGTGCCGTCGCAGCTCTCGGTCGGCCTTCAGCTGGCGATCAATCTGGCGGCTGATCTCCTCGGCTGACAGTTTGTTGCTACGGCCGACGGCGTACTTTACCTCCGCGCCAGATGCTGATCCGTGCCCACGAGATGTGGCGGTGCATGGGCACAGTAAACTCATTGGCTAGAACTAGAACAGTTGCCAAGCGAGCTACAGTCAGTATTAAAGCAGTAAGTTAACGTCAATTCTGGCGAACCAGGCCGGACTGGTGGGGAGGCCAAGCTCTTGATCTGCAGCTAACCACTGGAAGGGCAGCATAGAGTCTTTGTTTTATTTTATGAGATATTAAAATGAGATATTATGGGATTACAAAGCATTAAAATACAAACATTGTTGTGTTGTCGTCTGAGATAGACAGGGGTTACTTGCTTTGATTACTGACAAATAAAAACTCTGGTTCCGGAGTATTGGGGCTCATTTTGGTCATTTTCATTCAGACACATTCAGTTTTTTCTATTCTATTTTATTCTATTCTTAAATTTTGCACTTTGGAATCGGCAAGAAGCTTGGCGAGAAACAAATGAAGATCCAAGCCACTGTACTTGCTATTTATGGTGCTTGTAAGCAGAATGCATTTGTACAACTGGGTTGAGCAGTTTGAGGCAGGGAGGGCTGATATTGCTGATCAGCCCAAGTCAGCCTAATTGCTGATCAGATCAGGCATTCATTTTACCACTTGAAGAGATCCTCATAGTATCTGACGCTAAGAAGCTTCTGGGCCAGGACCCAAGTTGTAGGCCTCAGCTTTTTGTTTTCAAGAAGGTTTATGTTGAGTTGGCAACTCACCTAAAATGAGATTTCGCCTTTTCAGTCCACAACTCGAAGTGAAGGCTCGAATTTCTAGACACATCTTTCATTCAATCACAGAAAAATCAACTATTAGATTTGCTAACATATTGATCTGCTAACCAGATCAATATGTTGGCAACTGAAATTTGTCTTTTCAATGTCAAGAGGAGTGTCACCAGCAGAAAAGCTGCCCCACAGCAAAAGCAAAAGACTTTGGTGTGGGTCAGCTTCTTAAAACAAAATTAAAATATATTTATGGGCTGTATGACTATATACTTTTAGTTCACTTTATGTAATGTTTAGATAACAACCCTGCACAACTATACTATAGTTACTACTAGGCTATACTTTTCTCTATTTTCTTTCAATCTTTTGGACTTTTTGCACAACTATAACAACTGTACTGGCCAAGTGTGCTTGATAATATAATAAGTCAAAGGTTTTTGTGGCTGTCAATTTGACTAATCATTTTTCATATCTTTTTTTTCTCTGTTCTTTTTCTCTTCCTCTCTCATTCTTTTCTCTCTTCCTTGCACTTTCTTCTTTCTCTCTTTGTAACTTACTCTCCCCTTTGATTTTTTGCCTTTGGTCAATTGATTTTTGCAACTTTCTTTGCTTGGCCCTCATTTCATCCAGCAAATTTGGCCAGGCATTGTGCATGTATGAGCTAGCTCAGTGATTTTTTAGCAAATTTCAGCTAGTGATTTCAGCAAATTTATTTAGCATATAACTGTGGCAACACTACAATATAATGTAGGCAATCTCCTAGTATGTGGAATTACATTAATTTTAGATTTCATAAATTTCAAGACATAAAAAAGGTTATTAGCTAGAGTCAATTAGTAGTACTGTAGCCAATATAGGAAGCTGCCAAATGTATTCCATGGCAACAGTCATAGTCATAGATTCACTGAGATGGTTCTTAAACAGGGCATCAGAAGACAGAATTGCATTTGCTGCAAATGCAATTGAATTAAGAAATTTTCAAAAAAATAAAAATAAAATTTTCTAGTTAGCTGGACCTAAGTTTAGTAAAATAAGCTAGGAATAATTTCATTATATATCTATGACCATAATTTAGGGACTAACTAGTAAGTACTAAATATTTAAACAAATCAAATTAGGTTCTTACTTGTCAGCATTCATTGAGACTAAGCATTCTAGGCCTAGTACATTTTCTTGATTTCTGTTATTTTCTGTTATAATATAGCTACAACTACAAGGTAGCCATATAGGATCCTAGACACTTCGTCATCCACTTGGAAGGTAGGACACTTCATTATCTAGCCAATTGGCATGCTTTAAAGTTTGGTCAGTTCCTCATCTACTAATAACAAGCAATCAAGTTCGTCATCAATAAAGTGAAGGTGGGGTGATAGGCAGAGGTGTAAACACACTTCACACTCTAAATTGTCAAAAAGAGATGTCAAAACTGATTTCATTATAAGAGTTGAAAGATAGGTGCCAACACGATATGATGAGGTGGGAAGGGGTGGTTCTGTTCTAACTTGAAAAACTTTTGTTTTATAGATGAAGTGTCCACAAGTCTAAGTCTCTTCGTCATCCACCCTCTGAGATATTTGACAGATCGTCATCAGGATGACAAAGTTGTAAGATCATACATGCACAACACCTGGCCAACCCGGCTGGGTGAAACGAGGACCAAGCAAGGTAAGTCGCAAAAACCAATCAACCAAGCACAAAAAATTCTAAGGGGGACCAAGGGACAAAAAAGAAAGGCGTGAAGAAAAGGAAAAAGGGGAGAGAAAAAGAGAGCAAATGAGAGCAAACTAAGTCGTAAATAGAGCAATGAAACAAACTAAGTCGCAAATGAGAGCAAAAATTAAGTCGCAGGGCCGGCTAAGATTTGGGAGGTTGCGCATGTATGTGTAAGATGACGAAGTGTCCAGGTACCGCCAGACACAGGGTACAAGTGTCAACTTAAAGGTCAATTGTCTTTGTCGACAGCAGAAATGAAACAAAAATTAAAAAAGGCTTAAACATATTTGACTCTATAAATCTGCTGGCGTACATTGGCGTACAGGAGCTAGGGAATCAAATTTCATTCCAGCGTTTCATGACTCAAATTTCATGACTCTTATATTAGGATAATGTATCATCAACTAAACAAGAATGTGTATTTTTAACTTCAAACCTAAGCTTTAGTTTTTCTATTTAAGATATGATGATAAATCAAAAGCCAAGTTATAGAAAACAGTTACATCTTTCTAAAAAGTATCTGCTTTTGCTATTTTGTCAAATAGAAAAAAAGTTATTCCTGCTTTTCATCTAAAACCAAATGGAGAATTTGATGTTTGGTTTTACAATTTGAGTGAGTGGTTTAATCTTATTTTAAGGAGTGAACTATCATGAATTATGTCATTTGAAAGCATTTTTGTGCTCTATAAATAACTGCTTTAATGGTCATTTAATTGGCAAGCAACCACATACAATCTTTGTCTAAAGTACATACTGAAAAAATGTTGTCAAAAGGTAGGCCTATGCTTTTGCAATAAAAAATTCTACTGAAACATCAATATCTTTCTTTCCTCTTAATGCTTCATTGCACATCATGCCTCAGCTTGTAGATAGGGCCTAATTTCTTCAACTTTCAAATTAGTTGTTCTGTGAAACACAATAGGCCTAGCTTGTTTCTGTCTTGCATAGGACCAAGGTAGGAGTCAAAATTATTTTTCGGTTTTGAAGATACACTGTTCAGTTGATGATACATTAGGCCCCCCCTACCCTCCTCACAAACAGAAAATAGTGCCATAGGTGGCTAGGCCTAGAGTATTTTTATAAAAAAGGCTGCAGGTATGGATGGTGTTAATATGCCAGCTAGGCTTCATATTTTATAGAATTGAAGGGGCGTAGGGTAATGTATCATCAACCAAACAAGAATGTGTATTTTTTTTACTTCAAACCTAAGGTACAGACTTTCTGTTTAAGATATGATGATAAATTAAAAGCCAAGTTATAGAAAACAGTTACATCTTTCTAAAAAGTATCTGCTTTTGCTATTTTGTCAAATAGAAAAAAGTTATTCCTGCTTTTTATCTAAAACCGAACAATGATTTTCATGTATCTTCAAACCAAACAGAGAATTTGATGTTTGGTTGTACAATTTGAGTGAGTGGTTTAATCTTATTTTAAGGAGTGAACTATCATGAATTATGTAATTTGAAAGCATTTTTCATGCTCTATAAATAACTACATTTATGGTCATTTAATTGGCAAGCAACCACATACAATCTTTGTTTAAAGTACATAAGTGAAAGTGAAAGTGAAAGTGAAAAAATGTTGTTAAAAAGTATGCTTTTGCAATAAAAATTTCTACTGAAACATCAATATCTTTCTTTTCTCTTAATGCTTCATTGCACATCATGCCTCAGCTTGTAGATAATTTCTTCAACTTTCAAACTAGTTGTTCTGTGAAACACAATAGCTTGTTTCTATCTTGCACAAGACCAAGGAAGGAGTCAAAATTCTTGTTCGGTTTTGAAGATACACTGTTCGGTTGATGATACATTACCCTAGCTATAGTAATACTATAAAGCTATTGCCTGGATTGCCATTGGCTAATCTAGTATTAAATTATCTACTACTTCGCTAAAACACAACTGAAACATTCCGCATTTGACGTTATATCATTAAGAGTAAAATGAATAGACTTAGGCCCACTAGTTATTTTTAAGCGACAGTTATAAGATGAGTTGTGATTATGAACCTAGGGGAATAGTAGAGACTTTCAATGCCCCATACTTAGTTTTATTAATTGTACTAATAATCTCTTCGAGTAGTAGTTGTTGGCTCAGGCAAGATGCCTGTTTGGCCAATAAAGTGTAACGTGTATATTTTTATTACGACATTTAAATATATTATAAATCACAAAACACGACGAGTCGTGAGTTCGTGAGTTCACGAAACAGTTAATTGAAAGTTTGAAAAAGTGCGAAAATCGAAAAGCAAACGAAGATAACGATGTAAGAAACTAGATATTATATTAGCAGCTAAGAAAATGCAAATAATAGGAGCACATGGGGAGAAGGGGCGAGCAAAATAACGCGGCACGAAAAAGGCTTAGGGAGACAAAAAAGAAGATAACTTGTTCATATTGTCATTTTAAATTGAAGTAAAAAACTTTGCAAGCGTTTTCGGTCTGCGACATGGAATTTACAAAAATAATAACTAAGTGCAAATTGAATAAAAAAAATTTTAATGTACTTATTTTACTTTTAAGAGGTCTCTACATCTGACTTCTTAGTAGCGTTATCTTTTTGTTAACATTTTGAGACTGTTTATAATTTTAACTTTAAGACCCTTCTCGCTGGCATGCAAATTTCTTGACGCGCATATCGCGTGCTTTTAAACGTACTACGTAGTGAGTGCAATTGTACAAGGTTATCATTGCTAAACGGCCTTGTCCAATCTGGACTGCAGGTCAGCCCTTGTGGGGGCTCTACTGCTGTATATATTTTCTTGTATACAGCAAGGTTATCATTAAGGAAGTTGTAACTTCCTTAGGGCTTGAGATGCAGATGCTTGAGGGCTTATTACTTGTAAACAAATAATGCTTTGAAGCTCTTCTGTTTTTTTTGTCTTTATTATAATCTGTTTTATAGATTAGGCAATCTATTTATTTATAGCCTAGTCTTATTTATGTTTGTAATTCTTCCTACGAATTATTGTCATTAATAATACTGTCATTACTGTTTTATTAACTTTTTTGCAGATGGAGGAAAGAGTATGTAGGGCCTTTAATATGGTACATAGAACTCTAGCTTGCTAGGCCCTAGTGGTATCTAGGCTAGAGCACTGAAGTCACAAAAGTGATGTTTAAATAAAAATCAATTTTTCTTGACAAACTATTAATTGATGCTGAAATAAGGATTGTATTTTATGGTTTTAGTAACTGAAATCAAAGCTGTTTTATATGGCCAAACCACAGAATATACCAGAATGCTCAATCAGCTTCCAAATCTAAAGCTGAAATATAAAGCCATTGACACTACTCCTGAGGTGAAGAAGAGTTAAGTAGTACTAAAATTTGAGAAGTAGTCACTCTTTTGTATGTCTATTCAAGTTGGAACTTTTTATGGACAGAGAGGCCCGATTGGCAATGTTGAGGTTTCCTTCACGATATTATTTTTCAAATGGATTTGAATTTGCGGGTCCACAGAGATGTTTAATATGATGTGGCAAGTGCCGTAGAATAAAGCTGACGTGGCTGAGTGAGCTTTTATTATTAAGGGAGGGACATATTTTTTCTGCCTATATGATCTACTTTTTTTGTGATTAAGAATATTTTTGACTGCATACAGATAATGCCACCAGCTCAACCAGGATAGTACCTTGTGGATTATCCAATTCAGCTAGGTCGACCGGGTATCGATGTAGAGATCGATGAGTCAAAGTTCATGCACCGCAAGTACCACCGGGGGGCCTGGCGAGAGGGCCATTGGGTCTTTGGGATGGTCGAGCATCAGACAAAGAAGTGCATGATTGTAATTGTTGCAGACCGGTCCGCTGCTACCCTGATGCCAATCATCCAGTGGCATGTCCTACCTGGCAGCTGCATCCTCACAGATGGCTGGCTTGCATACGCTGGCCTGGCAAACCATGCTGTTGTCAATCATAGGCTGCACTTTGTTGACCCACTGGACAGTACAGTGCACACAAACACCATTGAGGGGACCTGGGCCCATGCAAAGGCAAAGTTCAGGTCCATGCACAGAACCTCGGCTGGACTCTTCAAAACCCACCTGGAGGAATTTCTCTGGCGCCACCTGTACCCAGCCAATGCTTTGGGAGCTGTACTGGAACCTCAGAGAGTTCAGCCAGACGATCCAATAATCAATTTCTTGACTTTTTGCCTGCAGGTTCTCAGCTGTAATGGCCTTGAATGGTGCTACATTATTGGCAAGGTCAAAAAGCTTGTCAACTTGCTCATAGAACTTAGCCATACCAGAAGCAGTTGGAGAAGAAAGCAATCCGTGTTCCTGGTACACAGCAATTTCTAAGATGGAAGGAAAGACAAGCGAGAAACATAGTCTATGGCAAAATCGATCTCAATATACTCAGGTTGATAAAAAAGCCAGCACTACTGGCAAATCACTTCACCTTAGAAGTAGCGTAGACTAGCAAATCGTTTTTGCTGAAATTTTTTTTGCAGGGAGCTTGATTGAGCATTCTGGTGTATTCTGTGCGCCAAACTTTGTTTAATGCTTATTTTAGCTTGTATCAATGATTTTCAAAATTGTTTTTAATGAAATTGTAGGCCTAGTCTCCCTAGGCCTATTGCTTTTATCCATAGTCTAACTTTCAGGTAATAAGAGTTTAGAAACTTTGTAATTAAGAAACCTAATTTTGCCATTTTTCAAAGCTTGTTAGCTTAAAAATAAGTCATTTTTAGAAAACTTATCCTACTGTCTTCACCACTTGGCAAATTAGCAAACATTAGAAACCTTATAGTGTAGTTTATCCCCTGTTTGCAAACTATCAATTATTACCCTTACTTATTAAAAAGCAAATCTTACCTTGTTAGCTTGCTAATTATTTTATTAATATAGCAAACTGATATTATGCCAGTTAAGTAAATATCCGCATATTAGCAAATGTTGAAAACTTAAACTAATAACTGGCCTCACAAAAAGATTTTCCTAAACTTAAGAAGACCCCCTTTGCTGACAGTCTAGCAATTTCCCTATTTAATACCTGTCCACTTTCCCCATTGTCAAATTAAGTATCTTCAGCACCAGACTCTGGATGGTATACATGTATGCCGTAAAAATTCCTTTGTTATGTGTACTTATCAGGGTTATTTTTTGTTTGTCAGGTATAAATTTATGCTCAATTATTATAATTCTAGCTTACTTTTAATTTTTAGAAGGCAAACAAAATGCCAAAGCCAAATAAGCCTAAGCGTCGCCGTTCAAACAAAGCTAGCTATCATGAAGACACTTCCTCCTCCGCTTCCACCTCTGGCTCAGACAATGAGGCTGGCAAATGCACTGAGAGCATGTTGTCGCCAAGTCCAGATGAGCTAGTACCAGACTTTGGCGCCCTAGCCTGGGCGCCGTGGGGTGCGCGCCACTATCCCGGAATGGTCGTATCCGGCTGGCGCTGCCACCTCCGTCCAGCTAGACCTGGCTGGCGCTGGCTCCTCTGGCTGGCCGAGGGAAAAGTGTCGGAAGTTGCCAAATCATCTCTGGTGCCATTGTGCAGCGAGAAGGGCCGGGGCCATCTGCCGAATTCCTCAGTTGTTCCGAAGGCGCGCGGCGGCTCCTTGCAGCATCGCGGCTTCGACCGCCTACTGGAGGAGCTGCTGTGCCGCGCTGCTGTGCCCAGCCAGACTGAGCTTGGCGAACTGCGCGAATTGCTAGCCAAACTGGAGCCTGGCAAAGTGGCTCTAGTCAATGAGGGAGGCGACCATTGCAGGATTTCAGCTTGGGCCGAGCAGTGCTTGGATGCTATGCGAGAGCGGCACAGAAGGGCGTCTCATGGAAGCACTAGTAAACCTACCGCCACAGCATTAGCTGGCACATGTGAGGCATTGGGGCTGTCTAGTTTCAATCTACTGAGTATGCTGGCCCAATTTTCGAATAATTTCATTTATTAGTGCTCTGACCTGCCATTGTTTCTAAGGCCTAAGTTTAACTGTCATTCCCAAATCTTTGGTTTGACCACACTCTCATATCCTCATTGGTCTGAGCAGCCACACTCCCATATCCTCATTGATCTGAGCAGCCACACTCTCACATCCTAATTGGTGTGAGCAGCCACACTCTCACATCCTCATTGGTGTGAGCAGCCACACTCTCACATCCTCATTGGTGTGAGCAGCCACACTCCCATATCCTTATTGATCTGAGCAGCAGCACTCACATCCTCATTGGTCTGAGCAGCCACACTCTCACATCCTCATTGGTGTGAGCAGCCACACTCCCACATCCTCATTGGTCTGAGCAGCCACACTCTCACATCCTCATTGGTCTGAGCAGCCACACTCCCATATCCTCATTGATCTGAGCAGCCACACTCTCACATCCTCATTGGTGTGAGCAGCCACACTCTCACATCCTCATTGGTGTGAGCAGCCACACTCCCATATCCTTATTGATCTGAGCAGCAGCACTCTCACATCCTCATTGGTCTGAGCAGCCACACTCCCATATCCTCATTGGTCTGAGCAGCAGCACTCTCACATCCTCATTGGTGTGAGCAGCCACACTCTCACATCCTCATTGGTCTGAGCAGCCGCACTCTCACATCCTCATTGGTGTGAGCAGCCACACTCCCACATCCTCATTGGTCTGAGCAGCCACACTCTCACATCCTCATTGGTCTGAGCAGCCACACTCTCACATCCTCATTGGTGTGAGCAGCCACACTCCCATATCCTTATTGATCTGAGCAGCAGCACTCTCACATCCTCATTGGTGTGAGCAGCCACACTCTCACATCCTCATTGGTGTGAGCAGCCACACTCTCACATCCTCATTGGTGTGAGCAGCCACACTCTCACATCCTCATTGGTGTGAGCAGCCACACTCTCAAATCCTCATTGGTCTGAGCAGCCGCACTGCCATATCCTGATTGGTCTGAGCAGCCGCACTCTCAAATCCTCATTGGTGTGAGCAGCCGCACTGCTCTATATCCTGATTGGTCTGAGCAGCCGCACTCTCACATCCTCATTGGTGTGAGCAGCCACACTTCCATATCCTTATTGGTGTGAGCAGCCACACTCTCACATCCTCATTGGTGTGAGCAGCCGCACTGCTCTATATCCTGATTGGTGTGAGCAGCCACACTCTCACATCCTCATTGGTGTGAGCAGCCACACTCCCATATCCTTATTGGTGTGAGCAGCCACACTCTCACATCCTCATTGGTGTGAGCAGCCGCACTGCTCTATATCCTGATTGGTGTGAGCAGCCACACTCTCACATCCTCATTGGTGTGAGCAGCCACACTCCCATATCCTTATTGGTGTGAGCAGCCACACTCTCACATCCTCATTGGTCTGAGCAGCCACACTCTCACATCCTCATTGGTCTGAGCAGCCACACTCTCACATCCTCATTGGTCTGAGCAGCCACACTCTCACATCCTCATTGGTGTGAGCAGCCACACTCTCACATCCTCATTGGTCTGAGCAGCCGCACTGCCATATCCTGATTGGTCTGAGCAGCCGCACTCCCAGGGCCAGATCAAGATTATCTTGATTATCCCGCGCAGATGATCTGTCACATCCCGTATCACAAAACTTGTGTTATTTCAGCCAAGCCTGTCGCTTCTGCTTCTTCTGCCACTGCCAATGCTGCCACTGCCACTACCGTGTCTGCTTCCAATGCCCTTACTAATGCCGCCTCAGTAGACAGCGACTCCGAGTTTAATTTGGACAAAGTCAAGGAGAACCGATTAACCTCCAAGAAAAAGACCGGCCGGTCAACCGCTGCTCGCGGTCGCAAGAAGGCAACCAAAGGCGCTGGCCACGGTGGCAACGGTGGTGTCGGCGTCGATAGCACCATAGGCGAGGTCCCGGGTTCGCGCCCCGTTACGGATCAGCTAATGCATAGCTATCATCGCCCGCCCGGCGCTGACGCGGTCCAGCCGGCTCTGTGCCTGGCCTGCGCCTCCGCCGCTGGCGAGCTAATCGCGCACCCGAAATTTGTTGGCCAGCTGTGCAAGCCGTGCGGCAGGCGGGTCACTGAAGCTGGCGAAGGCGGCCCAGACAGCCGACGGGTTTGCATCGTCTGCGCCCTGCCCTGCGGCCTCCAGACGGCCACCTGTTCAAAATGCGGCCTACATTACTGCCAGGTATGCGGCGCCGACCCTATTTTTAATCGCCTAATCTTTAGCTTTACTTCCGGTCATAGACAGCTAGATTTTTTGTAGTAATGAAGTCATAGAAAATACAGTCCTTCCTGTACTTGCCATCTCTTCCCTGTGCCTGCAATCTCTTCCGTCTACCTGCCATCTCCGTGTACCTTCATTCTTGAGGTAAACTTTCTGGTGCCCAAAATCGACCTGCTTCATTCAATAAGACTCAGCCACCAATCCACAGGCCTGCCTGACTATCCTGATTGGCCCGGCGGCCTGGGCTCTGGCCGCTTACTCAGAGTTGGAGGCCGTCAAATGGACCTGCTACCTGTGCGAGCCGGCTGCTGCGGGCCTGTTGCGGCCTGTCGGACTGTAAGCTTTTCAGCTGGAATTTTTTGTAACTGGGTGCCCTAAGTCACCTGAGTTTGTCTCTTTATGTAAAAACTGAGTGGAAGATATCCCATTTCTCTACCTGTTGACCCACAATGCTTTCAGTGGGAAATATCCAATTGATCTACCCGTTGATCCACAATGCTTCCAGTGGGAAATATCCCATTTCTCTTCCTATTGATCCACAATGCTTCCAGTGGGAAATATCCCATTTCTCTACCTATTGATCCACAATGCTTTCAGTGGGAAATATCCAATTGATCTACCCGTTGATCCACAATGCTTCCAGTGGGAAATATCCCATTTCTCTTCCTATTGATCCACAATGCTTCCAGTCAGAAATATCCCATTTCTCTACCTATTGATTCACAATGCTTCCAGTGGGAAATATCCCATTTCTCTACCTATTGATCCACAATGCTTTCAGTGGGAAATATCCCATTGATCTACCCGTTGATTCACAATGCTTCAAGTGGGAAATATCCCATTTCTCTTCCTATTGATCCACAATGCATCCAGTGGGAAATATCCTACTTCTCTACCTGTTGATCCACAATGCATTCAGTGGGAAATATCCCATTGATCTACCCGTTGATTCACAATGCTTCCAGTGGGAAATATCCCATTTCTCTACCTATTGATCCACAATGCTTCCAGTGGGAAATATCCCATTGATCTATCCGTTGATCCACAATGCTTTCAGTGGGAAATATCCCATTGATCTACCCGTTGATTCACAATGCTTCCAGTGGGAAATATCCCATTTCTCTTCCTATTGATCCACAATGCATCCAGTGGGAAATATCCCATTTCTCTACCTATTGATCCACAATGCTTCCAGTGGGAAATATCCTACTTCTCTACCTGTTGACCCACAATGCTTCCAGTGAGAAATGTCCCATTACCTGTCGAGCATCCTACAGCGCCTCCAGCAGTCAGCCTTCGAGTCCAACTCGTCCTCTGCGCGTCCTGGCCATGTTCGACTCTGACGGTCTCGGCCTGAAGCTGCTGCGGGCCGCCGGCCTGGCAGTCGAAGCCTACCTAGCGATCTCCTGCTCCTCGCTTTCGTCAATTGACGGTCGCGTTGTCAACCTTGGCTGCGTTGAACAACTAGACGACTGCCGCCTCGCCGCCGTCGCTACGCCAATCGACCTTCTGCTGGCTCCGCTGGTGCCTGCCGCAAATCATTTCAGCTTCTTTGAATTCCACCGCTGCCTTGGCGCTCTGAGAAGGATCTCCGGCCGGCTGGAGGGCTGCAACTTTTACTGGCTGTACCGGGCCGTGTTTGACGGTGCTGACAAATCTTTAGTATCCAAATCGTTGGAATTAATGACGCGATTCCTTGAGCGTGAGCCCGTGCCAGGTGTCGGTGCCGTCTGGGCTAGTCTGCCTACCAATAGCGACGATTTTAAAGACAATGATGCAACTGTTGCTAAGGCCTCAACAGTTTCCAGGGTCGATTCCTACAATGGCACGTTAAACTCGTCTGCTTTAAAAGAGAAATCATCGGTTGATAAGGAGAACTCGATGGTTGCTAAGGAAAACTTGACGGTTGCTAAGGAAAACTCGACGGTTGCTAAGGAAAATTCGACGGTTGCTAAGGAAAACTCGACGGTTGCTAAGGAAAACTCGACGGTTGCTAAAGAACTTTCCGACGTCTCCGAGGGGGACCGTAAACTGGTTGAGCTTCTGCGCAGTCTTCACTCAGCTTTTGCTGCCAACCGTGATGGCACTGAGGCTGTCAAATGATTGTCGAACTGAGAACACTTCAATCTTAATATTCATTTTCTAACTTCTTTGTTGACTTTCTAAAAATGTCTTGACATTCGAAATTCTTATCTATTTTCTATTTCCTAATTTTTATGCTGGCCAACGTGTTTTTCAGGTACAATATATTTTGTTATTGTCTAGCTTAGCGAATATTTCTACTGAAAAAATTAATTGTTTAAGCACCTTTGATTAGATTACGAGGCATTTTAATACGTGTAATGCATTTTTTCATATTTCCTAAGTTTTCCCGTATCAAAAGCGATTTGCTTTTTGTGCTGTTTATTTTTTGCTGCAGCTATTGAAGCTAGTTGAAGCTTCTCTGTATTTTAGTCAGGTTTTTATCATTGGAATTACATTTTTTCATAAGCATATCAACTACAGCTACAGTCTGTAGCCAGTGTGAGGCTGTCTCAGCTGTTTCTAAAAATATGTTTCGAGCCTTCGAGTTTGCTTGAAGGCCTCCAAGTGTGACTGCTTTTATTTCTACAAAAAATAGTGATTTTATTTTTGTACAAAATAATAAAGTCTCTTTGTAGTTTTTAACCTCGCACACTTCTGACGCTTTTCTGTTTGGTACTTTAAGATCAGGCATTAGCAACCCCTGGCTCATGAAACTCCAAAATTTAGCCAACCCGGGCCCATTGAACACCCCTGTCTCATCACTCGAGTCTCATCTCTCCCGTCTTATCTCTCCCCCCTTCTCATCTCTCCCCCGTCTTATCTCTACCCGGTGTCATCACTCTCCCGTCTCATCTCTCTCCCGTCTCATCTCTCTCCCGTCTCATCTCTCCATGTCTCATCTCTCCCCTTATCTCATCCCCCCAGTCATCTCTCCTTGTCCGTATCTTGGTATCTGTCCCCTGTCTGTCTCTCTGCAGTTCATCCGGTCCGCTTTTGTCTATCGGATCCAGTCTTTTTCTCTTTTTTTTCTGTCGACTCGCACTCCATTTGATAGCGCAGTAGATATTGTAGTCAAGGTTGACGGCAATGCGTTGCTAAGTCGCAATTTAAGAAAAATGTTTATTTTTACTTTGTAAGTAGCCTAGTGATTAGAGTGTCTGATCCTGACTTTGTCAGGTCGGGGGTTCGATTCCAGACTCCACTGGAACAATTTGTGTCTTTTAGCATGACACTTAACTCTGCATTGCTTCAGCTCACCCAGATGTTAAATGGCTACCAGCATTAGTTCGGGAAATTTAGGAAGAGTTTGGCGTTTCCCCCAGTCCATGGACTGAACTGTCGTACGCAACCTTTTGGTGCGCCGCGCAATAACTGCGTCTGTGCTGCTGGCTGCACATCTGGCCCAATTCGGGCAGCTGCAATCTGTTATTTTTTATATAAGAGCACGACTGTCCTTTGCTTACTCGCAGTTCATGTGCGGTATGGATTGGGCGGAACAATCAAAAGTTCATCAGTCAAATCAGTTCTTCGCACGCGAGCATTGAGGTTTGGTTGGTTGGTTCCCTAATCCCTCAAGTTGTTGCTTTTGGGTGTACTTCAGTTACGGGTGTCTCCATGCAGCTGCTGCTACCAGCGGGTGCCAAGTACTGCCAAAACACCACTTCTGTTGCCACTTCTTCTGGCTGCTGCTGCTGCTTCAAACGTCGCCGGCGTTGCTGTTGCTCCGGCGGCGATTCTGCTGCCGAAGCGGACGACGACGTCGAGGTTGGAGTCGATGGAACTGAATCTGTTGGCGAATGCGACAGTGCGAACTGTCCCATGTCGAGCTGGATCTCGCCGAAGTTGATCTCGCCGCTGTCCTCCAAATTGCCCTCCTCGAAAGTCGCCTGCACTACAACCCGTAGACGCCATCGGTTCAAGGGATCTGGGAAGTCGACAAAGTTGTACAAGACTCGCCAGACTGGATGGCCGTCTTTGAAATCCGTCGGCGAAGTCACGTACATGCCGGAGCTCTTCTCGCCGCTCCGCGATGGCAGGATTTGCAGCAGCGCCTGCACCTGCTGAGTGGGCAGCGACCGCGGTGGCAACTTCAGGTCCGCAGCTTGGAGCAAAGCCACAGTCAGCATGTGGCAGCTTCTATCGTAGCGGAGGCCAAGCTTCATCCGACCCAAGCCGCTGTCTGTGCCTTTAGGAACGGTAGAGGCAGATTAAATAAAGGCAGAAGGTGTTGCAGTTCCAAAAACAGGCAGATTTTTAGCCTTAAAAGATGCAGAGTATCTTGCTGACTCGGGAGGACCGGCAGTTGAAAATCACGCAATTCGGGTAATGTCAATATAAACAGGACCACTCTTACATATACCATTATATATACGATTAAAAGAAATCGTATATATAAACTATAAATAAATAACTAAACTAAATACGAAACATACGCATAGGAATGGCAAGTCCCGCAAAAATGCCGAGCATCGCAAATCCTGGAAGATAAGCAGAAACTCTCCTAGTTTCGAAGTGTCATTGTCACATCTTGGATTTGAATGGAGTCTACAAAAACTACAACCACCCAATATGCAACAATAAACGGCTGCTTCACTGCACAAAAACAGTTTCATTGTTCAGTGTCTTAATTATGATTCGCATAAACTGACAATTGTGTTTTAGTTCTATTTTTAGCTCCAAAAAATGTAGAATGCCTTGCTGTTATCATCATAGAATATGTATTTTTACATGGTAAAATATCAGTACATGCCTGCATGAGATGGAAGCTGTTTCAAGATTAGGGCATCAGCAATGGCCCTAACTGGACGTCATCTAGTCGTGTCATTCGGGCCGCTAGTGAGGGTGTCGGTATTGAGACTTAACTGAGGGTCAGCCATGGACATAATTTCATCAATGACTTATACGCTTGCGTACAGAGCAGACAAACACTACTTGTGTATAAATCCCGAAAAATACAAACCTGCCTTTAATTTCTTTCTGATCGGTGCAATCAACCCAGCTTTCAGTGCGAGGTTGCTCGGCCCGTTGCTGCTGCTGCTGCTGCTGCTGCTGCTCCAGAGAATCCGGTTTTCGATACATATAGGCCGGTTTTATTCGGCTAGACCTCGATTGTGAACCTCGATCAGCAGGCAGCTGCTGCAGTACAGCGGACACAAGTCGCATTGGAATCATGGCGTCATTTGGTGGAGACTTTGACGAGGCCTTCAGCCTGCGTCGATTCTTATCTGTTCTGATTGTCAGCTGTCTGCAAAAGGCGGGCGGGACTCGGTGTTTAAATGAGTGCGATTCGGGCTGTAGACTTCCCCTACCTGACCTACGCTCACCTGGCCACTGCTTTTACACTTTTCACCTCGTCGTTGAGCAGGTTCCAGGCGCGAGTTCGGGACCTTCTGCAGCGAAGCCAGCAGAAAACGATCGCGAATAGCAATAGAGCCACCAGAAAGAGCGTTGGCAGCGATATCGCGAGAGCTAAGGAGTGCCCCGTTGTTGATCCTGAAGGTGGGCTCATTTGTTTGACTGCTCGCTGCCTTTGCATAGCTCATCGTCTATTATGTTCGATGGCTCTATTTTGTATAATGACCCTCACCAGAGAGATTTCACCGACCCTATCTGTTATTGGCTGCTATTTTTAGTTTGCTTCGGTTTTTTAATGCCGTTTTTTTGCTTAGTTCCTAGAACCACTACTATAGCTACCAATCGACAGTAGTAGTATACGTAAATGAACTCATTTTTAACTCTGATATACCCAAATTCTGTTTGATACGAGCTATTTGTCGTTAGAATGATCAGGATTAATTATTACTTTCTCCTCGTAGCTCATTTATCGGAAAAGCGAAACGCACTCGATCTGATCGACGTAAATGCATAATTACATTCCCTTGTAGTCGCTTCGTCAACTTAAACACCACTCACACATTTGGACTCGCCGGTGGACGTTGAGTTAGAATTTACTACTATCAGTGATATATGACTGGGTGCGTTTGGCTTACTTCAATACGCCCCCCTGAGGTGGCGCAAGAAATGAGGAGGAATAAAGACAGCCAACCGCAGCCTCCGCGGGGTGTTGGTATTTATTCGCGCAACCAGTTTGTTCCAGTCCTCAAAGACTCGCAGTAGATATTATCAACTGGTCGAACTGCTGATTGTCACAATGCGCCGCGAATCCCAGTTCGCAGTCATGCGCCAGCGAGGCTACGAACGTCTGGTGCTGAAAAATGGCAAGTGCAACGTGATCCACAGCAATGTGCGCAAGCGAAAGCGGCGCTACATGGCGGACATGTTCACCACCCTGGTTGACTTGAAGTGGCGCTACTGCCTGGCCGTCTTCTTTACCGCGTTCTTCGGCTGCTGGATGCTCTTCACCTTCTTCTGGTGGGCAGTGAGCTACGCGCACGGTGACTACATGACCACGCCGCCGCCAGGGTTCGAGCCCTGCCTTATCAATTGCAATTCGTTCTTAGCCACGCTGCTGTTTTCCATGGAGACTCAGATCACCATTGGATACGGTTCGCGTTCGCCGTCGGACAAGTGTCCGATCGCTGTGCTCCTGGTGACGCTGCAGTCCTACGCCAACCTAATCATCTCGACGCTCATGACCGGCGCTGTTCTAGCAAAGCTGACCAAGTCGAAGCACCGCACCGGCACGCTGCTTTTCAGCAAGAGCGCCGTGATCTGCACCCGCGACGGCCACCTGGTGCTGCTGTGCCGCGTGGGCGACGCTCGCCGCTCCCACCTCATCGACTGCAGCGTGCGCGGCGTCCTGGTTAGGCGACGCCTGACCTCCGAAGGGGAAATCCTCCAACTGGAGCAGCAGAATGTTGATATGGGCCTCGGCGGTGGCGACGCCCGACTGTTCCTTGGCTGGCCGCTCATCGTCGAGCACCGCATCGACAGCCGGTCGCCATTCTGGAACCTGACTGCCGGCGAAATGTACGCGGCAGAGTTCGAGCTGCTGGTGTTCATGAATGGCGTTGTCGTCTCCACCGGCGCCACGTCGGAGGCTCGAACCAGCTACCTGCCGTCGGAGATTCGCTGGGGCCATAGATTTGAGGATCTCAACATTCTTCACAACGACAACGGGGAGTGCGTCATCGACTATGAGAGCTTCCACGTCACCGTCAATATTCCGGGCTTCCCGCGCTACTCAGCCGCCGAGATGACCGAAAACGGGCTGGTTGAGGCTGCCATCGGAGAAGAAGAGAAGGTTTCGAACTCGGGCCGGCCCGAAGAGAAACTGCATATGGCGATCCGACTTTGAACTGGAACTTTGACTCCGGAGTTCTGGACAATGAGCTAAGACATCTAATCGGAAAAGGCAAACAATAGCATGGACAATTTAAACATCTTTAATATTACTTAACTATCGATTTATATCTATGCGCACGCAGTTTAAATTAAATTGTACCCTTCTTCTTAACATCTATTTGTAGCGTTTTGCCATACTCTTAAGAATTTCAGTAAGTTAATTCTACATTTTATTACGATATAACTTTCGTTTGGCTTTTGGCACTTAATTGGAAACGAGCTTCGATTTTATGATATTCACACACTCACATATTGACCGCTTACATCAGTTAACCCTCTATTGTTACATACATAGAGGGTTACATACCTGTTCAAAATTTAATCACGTATAGTAAGTAGTTCAATCATAAAAATGTTATTTTAAGCTTCGCTCATACGAGTTACGATTCTGATCATATACAAACAAGTGTACCAAACATAAGTAAAGTATTTCAAATTTAGTTTGTTCTGCAGCTTTCGCATAAATTTACCTCGTTTTCAAATGCTTTTCTTTTCTCGTCATCTGTGTAGAGTGTAATTTTCCTATTTATCGTTTGATATCAAATTTTGAATTTATATTTTGAATATGGAATTTCGAATTTTCATCAGCAAATATTTGGGATGCATTAGCAGTTGGCTTTCGAATCACAATTTGGGTCACAATAAATCTATAAGAGGTTTGAAACTCGTTAGTTTGAACTCCTCGAAATTTACCGAGGTACATTAATGTGCAACACAAATCGGCAAACGTGTCAAAAATATATTACGTACGTCCCTCTCTGTCTCGCTCTACATAAATTTATGTTCGTTGACTATGCTGAAAATTATTCTGAAAGCCACTGGCACCGACACCGAGTCCGCTCGATCGTTGCCACGCGGTGCTCAATCTCGAGTGGGGGCATTGTTCCCACGCCCGATGCAAATGGAGGCGGAGCCGAGCTGCTCGGACCGGTTCCCACGAGTCCTGGGGCCGTAAACTTGACGGCAACTGCATGGAAACTGATAACCATTTAGAGGCTGAACTCTAGAGGCAGAGCGTCGCCGCCTAATTGTTTGCTCTGACAATTAGCCCACCTACCTTAGTGAAAGTGTTACTGCTCGCCTTTCGTATCAGTGTCAGTAAACACAATGACCCGCCTCCTTTGAGTTAAAAGCGGCTTCCGTACTACCCAGTCTGCCATGCCAGGCAGAACAATGCCGACAGCTTTTGAAGCCGAAAATATTACCCATGCCCTTCAATTAGACTTGAAGAAGAAAGCATTTTTTATGGGTTCAATTAATACGAGTAATTATTAGTCTTGGTCGCGGTTGCAAAATGTTTTAAAGATTTGCTAAACTTCTCGTCTTCGTGGCAGAATTAATAAAAAATTAATGTAACGACATTGTAACGTCGTCGAATGTTTAGCATAATTCAAAACAGAAACACAGTTAAGAGAAATTTGACTAATCCAAGAGTTACAGACGGCTAACTCAGCGTTAGAATACTCGTACACACATCGATAGACCGTTGGGTTATTAACAGTAGAACTACCAGGGGGGATTTTCCCCCTTGACATTTTTTGTGCCGAACCAGAACGGAACAACGCAAGCCCACGAAACTCAAGAACACGGGCCAACTTTTTTGCGCATCTTCTGAAGCAAGAATTAAGTCGCCAACTCTTCAGACCGTCGAGATATTCAATGCTTCTGGCCGAAATTCCGTTTTTTTCGATAAGCGCTTAGGTGTTAATCATGCACCCCTATACACGAATTGGCACTGCACCTCAGTGCGGCCTTGCCAGGCCTTCAAATTTTTTTTGCATGTCACTCGAATGTGCCTAAATCATATCCGAGTTCGGTGGTCACCTTACCTTTATCTAGACGGATTTGCTGCACCTTCAAGGGCTACAGTAGAGGTTGTAGCCTAGTGGTTAGGGCGTCGGACTCACGACTTGAAGGTCATGGGTTCGATTCCCGTCTCCACTTAAACAATTTGTGTCATTTAGCAAGACACTTAACTCTGCATTGTTTCAATTCACCCAGCTGTTAAATGAGTACCAGCATTAGCTGGGATAATTGAAGGTGGGTGTGGCGTCCCCCCAGTCCATGGACTGAACAGCCGTACGCAGCCTTCAGATGCGCCGCGCAATAGCTGCGGCTGTGCTGTCGGCTGCACATCTGACCCGATTAGGGCAGGTGTAATCAAATATTATTAATTGATAATAATTGATAATTGATAATAATAATCCACAACAGGTGGAAACTGGCCACTATGGACACCCTGTTGATTGACAATATCTAGTCTGTCAACTAATCAGTTACTACCCAACGCTGTTAGCATTCAGGCGCTGCCGAAAAAATTTCAGGGGGGGAATCCGCACTTGGTATAAAAACGGGCGGGGAAATGGCTTGGTAGTCATACTGTTAAAGAAATTAAGGTCTAAATTATTTCTGTGTAGTCTATTAGACTATTAGTGCAATCGACCTACAATCATAACGGTAAGAATTCGTAAGCTTAACCACTAGCAAAGCTTGACTATATGTTCTTCCGTGCAGATTTTTTGTACTATAAGATCGCACCATCCAATCCGATTTAGCCTCCGAATTCAGCCCGGTCTCGTGGACTGAGACACTCGTGAGACGCTCGTGAGAAAACACGACAGCTGGGAAGAAAGAGCACAGGAAAGAAGGGATATTTCTGCTCGTCAGGAATCCCATTCAGCGGCGCTGCCTCCCACCCCCTTGGTTGGGACTTAAATAAGTTAGATAAGATGAAACCCAGCCTCAGTAGGTAATAGCAGATGCACTGAAATGTCGGTGGCTACCGCGAGCGCCGCTGCTACGGTTGGAACAAGTCGAGAACGACTAGCGCCACCAGACAACAATGAGAACAGCGCCCCTAGTGCCCTTGAACGGATTTCGAATGGAGTCAGCGTGAGTTGCAAGAAAATTCTGAGGAATGTGCTTGGCATATTGTACAGAATTCATTTTTTGTTAATCGGTGGAAATATATTGACGCTCGATAAGTTGTTTGAAATTCTTATCAATCAGAAACTAGACGTAATTGCGAAACGCACTACTTTTACCACCATTCTAGCAGTAGCATATGGAAACGAAAACCCACAGTAGCTTGTGCGCCTCGAATAAGGATTTGGAATTATTCTCTTTTGCATCAAAATCATTGGCTATGCATTGTGGTGCATAAATGCTATTATTACAACTTTCTCTTTTGGTTTTGAAAGCTCGATGCCTTGAGACAAGCAGGCTATGGTTGAAGCTTCCTCTAGAAATTTCTCCCTCACACACTCCCGATCCCTTTTCCTTTCATCCCTCGACTGGCAAAACCCGTGCGCTAGAATATCGATCGAATATTCTCTGCTCGGTGTTCCGCACAGGTTCGGCTTGGGACCTTGCCTGTGTCTCCGAGTCTGGGCTGCACTCGCCTCTAAACTGCTCAGACAGTGCGAACTGGATTGCAGTCTCATTAGCAAGACTTCTCTCCCTCTCTTTGCCTCTGTCTTCTTCCTGCTTCTGTTACCCGTGGATTCGTTGGCATGGCAACAAAGAAGGATAGCGGGAAAAGGAATAGGTGAGACAGGGACAGAGAATCGAACTATACGGCTGATGTCAGTTCTGTCGTGCATGCACGCATTCGTTGCTTCAAAGAGCTGGTGACTGTTTTAGGCTTCTACGAGCTAAAATAATGTAACATGTTGATGATTAGAACGAGTTAGGACACTAGCAAAGTTAGGACATTTAGAGTTAGGACATAATTAAAATTTCACACGGCCTGTGTCACGTACGAGTAAACTAACAATGTTGAGCTGCTGCACTCAGGGTGTCACATTGGCTAAGGCTAATTAGCATTGAAAGAGAACAGAGGCGAATGATGCTGGTCCCATTCTCTTCCTCCTTTGTTCCCCGCTAGCCAATAACTAGTAGTCCGCACCTAAGAAATCGACTTTCCTTCCCAAACGCATAGCTGAAGTGCCGCGCCTATAATTGCAGCTCCTGACTAGGTGGCTGTCTCGGTCGGGCAGCACTCGGCAGAGAGGCCAGCAACAGGCGGAGATCGAGGCTGAAGAGGGCAGCCGATTTCGACGACGAAGTTCTTTCTTTCAAAAGCTTCACATGGGCGACCACGAGATGACGCCTGCAACGTCTGCAGCGGCCGATTCTGGTGGAGGCATCGGCGGCGGTGAAAGCGGAATGGCGAGAATTAGGACGCCATTCGGACAACGATTAGCTGGCTGGCTGAGGCAGTGAGTGATATGACTACTTGCCACTTTCTCAGGGGGGTGAGTGAGTGGTAGAGCGGACTAACGCGTTTGCCTCTCGCACCAAGGTCCATGAGCTCGATTCCGCGGGGGGCACATTTTTTGAGGCGCAGCCGCGGAGAGAAGGCTAGGGCTGGTCGTAGCCCCCATCGTGAAATTTGCGACCTTTAGGGCCAACCTCCAAGGCGCAGTTAAAGTGTACACGATGAGAAAATCAGGGCAGATGTACAACCTGTACGGGTTTGTACCTGCATACGGTATCTGTATGCGTGTGTTCCCAGGAGTCAGCGTCATGGGCAGAATGCCTCCTCGCTGGCTGCACATGACAGCAATAATGTCGCACTGAACACAAAGACTTTGCCAACGCTCATCCCTCCACCTTCTGAAAGCTTCGCCTACAAATTCGTGGTCGACACGTCGCAGACTTTCTATTATAACTGGCTGGCCGTAGTGTCCGCAGCCTTCTCCTACAATCTGGTGTTCATCATAGCCAGATCTGTGTTCACCCAGCTACAGGAGACCCTGTGGGTCTGGCTGCTGTTCGACTATTTGACAGACCTAGTAAACCTGGTGGACATGTTCTTGAGCTCGCGGACAGGTAATTCTCAAGAATTACATTTTATATTTAACAGAAAGTGGCGGAACTCAAAATTGTATCGTGATAGAGCTACTGCGCACACCAATAATTTAATTCTGGCGAGCATGCTTTCATCTAGTTGTAAGCATGACGAATTTGATTAGTCGATTGATTTCTGCAACTCCACACAAGGCGTCCTGGACCAAGGCCTGATGATCACTGATCTGAGCAGGCTGCGCCGCTTCTATAGGCGCACTGTGCGCTTCAAAATGGACGTACTATCGATTCTCCCCACCGACCTGCTCTACCTGGTGCCACAGATTTCAACAAACGGCACCTATGTTCGAGCCAATCGTCTGTTGAAGTTCGGCAAATTCCTAGAGTTTTTCGACCGCACCGAGGCCCGCACCAACTTTCCGAACCTGTTCCGGGCCTTAAACCTCATGATGTACATCTTGGTAATCTTTCACTGGAACGCGTGCATTTACTTTGCCTTCAGCCTGGTGATCGGCTTGGGTAGCGACTCTTGGACTTATCCGATGCGACCGGACGGCTTACTGATTGACAATACTGATCAGTTTAACTTAACTACGGAGATGCAACAGCTCTATGCCAAGTATCTCTACTCGTTCTACTGGTCCGCTCTGACACTGACCGCTGTGGCCGAGATCCCTAGACCAGTGACTCTGTTCGAGTACATTTTTGAGACCATCGTTCTGCTAGTCGGCATCCTAATTTTTGCTATCATCATCGGCAGCGTCGGCTCCATGGTGTCTAACATTAGCGCGGCAAGTACAGAGTTTCAGCAGCGCATGGACGGGGTGAGCTCGGACGAAGCGATCATCAAGAATTTTCTATTTTTACTATAAAAAATTAAGAAAATATGGAGAAACAAAGCAGAGACAACTGGGTATTTAAGTATTTAAACGAGACCCCTTTCGCTGCAGGCTAAGCGCTACATGGAATTTCGGAAAGTCGGCAAGGCTCTCGAGCACCGCGTTCTACGCTGGTTTGACTATCTGTGGGAGAACAAACAGTCGCTGGACGAAGAAAATATACTTGGCACCCTGCCGGACAAACTCAAAGCTGAAGTGGCCATCCATGTGCACTTCGACACGCTGAAACGGGTGGCCATCTTCCAGGACTGCGAACCAGGCCTGCTAGTCGAGCTAGTTCTCAAGCTCAAGCTGCAGGTGTTCTCACCAGGCGACTATATCTGTCGCAAGGGCGACATCGGCAAGGAGATGTACATTGTGAAGCGCGGCAAGCTCAGCGTGGTATCGCCAGACGGCAAGACCGTCTTTGTGACACTCGGCGAGGGCAGCGTCTTCGGTGAGGTCTCCATTCTAAACATACCGGGAAACAAGACTGGCAACCGTCGCACTGCAAACGTGCGCAGCGATGGCTACTCGGACCTGTTCTGCCTGAGCAAGACCGACCTGTGGGATGCTCTGACCGAATACCCGGACGCCAAGGTCAAGCTGTTAGAGAAGGGCCAGCAGGTGCTGCGCAAGGATAACCTCATTGACGAGGCAGTGCTGGCCAAGGCGCTTCGCGCTCAGGAGACAATGGAGCAGAAGTCGCAACGCCTGGAAGAAGACCTGGAGTCCTTTCAGGTGCTGTTCTCGCGCACCCAGTCCGAGTTTGACGCAACGCAGGGTCGCCTGAAGCGGCGCATCGCCCGTCTGGAGATGCGGCGCCTTCAGGGAGGCGCTGGCGGTGGCGGTGATGAGGACTCGAGTGGCGAAGATGACAAAGGCGACGGTAGGGAAGAATGACAGCTTCACATCCAAGTAAAATTTTAAGGCAACGAAAAAAAATTAATAAAAAAAACTACTTTTTTTCGATGCACGGTGTAATATGGTTAAATAAACTGTGACAGATCAATAAAATCCTTGCCTGATAGAAACTATTTTGGCGTCTAAGGTCGTTTTTGAAGAGTAAAAGAAACGTTAAGAGTAGCTTACAGTGGCACTAGAGAGGCTGACGGATCGTTTATCAAGCGTTTAAGTCGTTAATAAGAATATTTTTTTAAAGAAATCTACTGCAGGTCTTAATGTTTTCATCGGGTTGCTTTATAAAAATAATTTCTAAATAAGAAATGCAACACATGTGATAGTATTCTCTCATTCAATCTGTTATATTGTTAAGGCTGAATAACAATAAGAAGAATATTATGCTACACCTGCAACAATAGGACTAGATGTGCAGCCGACACACAGCCGCGTTCAGTTCATGGACTGGGGACACGCAACTCCCACCCTCAATTACCCCGTGAAGCCGGGAATCGAACCCCTGATCTTCAAGTTGTGAGTCCGACGCTCTTACCACTAGGCTTCAACCCACTTCACGCTCAAGAAGCTGAAGTAGTTGCCAGCTGCTAAATAGAAAAAAAATCCGGAAAATGTATAAATTTCTACTTGCAGTAGTCTAGGCTACACATATACTAGCTTGTTTATAATTTATTTTATGGACTGTTGGATTACAACACCATTCTGAAAGAAACTAAAAAGACGTTTTTAGCTAAGAATAAAATACATGGGCAATAAGTTTATACTTTCGCTACCATTAGTACGCAATGCTTTGTCTCAAACATGTTCATATCCACCTAGTGATCAGAAAGCAGTGAGCTTGCTCTTTGGCTGTGGCAGTCGCTTGCTCTCCATTGCCATCTCGTAATCGTAGAAGGACACATCATCAAATACGAAATATTCCAGGTTTTTGTAGGCACCAGAACGGCTGGTGGACTTATCTAGTGAGCCAACACTAGAGAGAAACTTGTCCAGATGCTGCTGAGTGGCTGGTGGCAACTGACGCGTCTTTTTATCAGTGGCTGGTGGCTTGGCCTTTGAAGCGGTGCACAGCTGTAGTGCAGGCCGCATGGCAACTATTACTGGCCGCTGATTGGCCAGGCGAAGAACTAAGGGTAGAGATAGAAAAGCTGATGGCATGACTTGGAGATAGCTGGAGTGAATAGGCATGTTATGATGCTTGCTAGATTTAGGAACATAAGGAATAAAATCCTACCAAAAAAGATTGATTTATGCCTAGATAAACAAAAAACTTTGCATTGAACTTTTATCGTGAATCTCCATTTTTAATAGATCTAGTAAAGGAAATGGAAAATTATATTATTATATATAATTACTACATCATGTAGAATCTACATCTGAATGAATACATTCAACAAGCTAGCAAAAGTAGACAAATAGCAATAGCTAGAGCAATACCAATAAACTGATATGTATAATCTCAGCAAACTAGTTAATAGGACAAAAGGTTTAATATTATTTTACACAATTATGCTTGTATAAATTCTACTGCTAAGTTTTACTTACATTTTTTCTTGAAATTTAATGTAGGCCCCTATATAGTTCTAGAACTGATTTCCCAAAATTTAACGAGTTTTGTATACAAACCAAGAAACAATGTGACTAACAACCAATGAACAGATGACTGACAGTGTCTATGAGTCAATTGCATCTTACTCAGATGTCATAGGCCTAGTAGTATGCTCAGACGGCACAATAGTGCGCACACCTGCGCAACACCTTTGGGAACATCCTTTTCTGGGTGGCACAGAATTTTTTATTAAAACTTTATTAAACTTTATTAAAACCCTACAATAGCCTATTAAAACATTTCTATTTTACTGAGCTTTCAATTTTAAAAAGATAGAAATGAGAAAAACATTTACTGCCTTTAGATTTTGTAAGTTCTCCCAGTTTGGCAAAAAGTCTCTCAAAGACAAACACAAATTCACAAAGACACCATTGACAATTTTTTGTAAAAATTAAACTAGCAAGCAAGTGGAACATGTGTATTTATCCTATAAAAATTATAACAGACTGTTGTTTAATTACTATCACAAGTATCACTAACTAATAACATATTATTTATTATCAAAAATATTCAAAATACTCTTATTACAAAATATTTTTCTGCCTAACACCACAAACCAAAGCTAATTCACACAAATAGTTGTATGCTAAGAAGTATAGTATTATCAACTAGCTAGAGCTATTAAAACAAGCATTTCAGTTCCAGGGCAAGTATTTCGTTTTTATACTAAAATACTTTAGTATTTATGTTTCAACTAACTTCTAACCCGTGAAATAGGCCTAACAAGAGGACGGACAATTAATTTCTGAAGTTTTTCGAAAATTGCCGTGCTTGAAAATGCGGGCTTTTTAGTTTTTGGTATATGAACGTTTATGTATACGAGGTATGTTCCTGTTGGATAGAGCATTGTTAATTATGATGTAAATGCGAATATAATAGCTAAATACTCAACTTAACATATTCATCCTACAAATTCAGAACAATTATACGGAACTTAACTTTTCAAAACAAAAATCCTCGAAAGTATATTATTTTGCGAACTTATGGTCTTCAATTAGTTGCCCGCCCCTCTGGCTGTTTCTGGAGGGGCAGTGTAGGGTAAACTTTAAAACCCACCAGAGCCAAACCCACCAGAGCCAAAATTATTCCATAGCCAAAATATCAGCTCTGGTAAACCTTTCCGACCCACCAATGCTAAAAAATGATGGGCCCTAACTAAATGCTTGTATTGCATTAGTTGTTAAGAGAAAATGGAGATGATTCTTTGAGAAAAGTAATTCACTAGTTTTGTTATAATCAACTAAAAACACACCAGACCCAAATAACTGACGATAGCCAAAATATCAGCTCTGGTAAACCTTTCCGACCCACCAATGCTAAAAAATGATGGGCCCTAACTAAATGCTTGTATTGCATTAGTTGTTAAGAGAAAATGGAGATGATTCTTTGAGAAAAGTAATTCACTAGTTTTGTTATAATCAACTAAAAACACACCAGACCCAAATAACTGACGATGCAATATTCTCAGGGACCACCAGATGCATAATCAAGCGTTTTTACTATTTATGCGCAGATTTCTGTGTCCAGCTACAGAAAATTCCCTTGAGTCACAAAAAGTATTTTTAGCTGTCGCAGTGTTGCTAGGGATTGGTTGATACACAAAGCGTGGCAGTTTAAAAGCTGTAGCGAACAATCAATTTCGAGGGTAGACTTATACTAAGGAACTAAGGTAATGAAAGTAAGCCCCGTCTCTAATTAGCTAGCCAAATCATGTCTCATGATTTATTTGTCGGCATATCTGCATGTTGGTCCTTCAGCCCACATTATTTATAAGTAGCTAAGCTTGATTCTAGCTTAATAAGACATTCACTCTCTTTCGCCTTTCCATAAAAGCTGTGCTTCAGCTTTAGACCTGTTTACTTGTTAATTAACTTATTACATTTTAGGCGCTGAGCAGAGATATTGGCTGGCTTCATTCATTTATTAATGCTTTGTGCAAAAAAGACTGAAACTATATTTATTTATTAATTCCCAAAACTTGCCAGATATTTTTGTCCAGGATTAATTGACTATAATCACACAGCTAGTTTCCAACATGAAAACCATGATAATCATGTATTTCCTGTTTGTCTAGTGATTCCCAAAACTTGCCAGATATTTTTGTCCAGGATTAATTGACTATAATCACACAGCTAGTTTCCAACATGAAAACCATGATAATCATGTATTTCCTCTTTGTCTAGTGATTCCTGAACTGCTGAAATCTCTCTTGTGTTTGACCACCTCGCTGCAGCGTACAGTGGACAAGACCCAGGTCAGATGACACTGCCAAGCGCATCGTCATGTTGGGACCCCTCTGCGTTACCACCGTTCGTCGCACAGGCTGGTCAACTCTTGCTCGACCCTGCGTCCTTCTCGTCCATAGGTTGTAGCCAGTCTCATCGATAAACACAGCCAGGTCATTCACAAGCAGACCCGTCATCATCATGGCATAGTCGCGCCTCGCTTGTATCACATCCTGGGTATTCGCAGCAAGCCTCACGTCGGCATCCTTGGTGGCGACTTTCAGTGATATAAGCATGGAGTTCATCGCTCTAGCAATGGTGGATTCAGAGATTCAGAGATTCGGCTTTTGTGGCAACTCAAAAGTCAGTTTTCTCTGCACATCCGTCAGAGTAACATAGGGATTTCGCTCAACTATCTGCTCAACGGCATTCCGCATTTCAGCATCAATTTTTGTTGACCCCGCCTTGCGGCCACCGCGTTGCAACGCATGGATCTCACCAGTAGCTGCGTAGCGACTCCATAACCGATAGGCCGTCTTCTTGTTCAGATTAAGGATTTTGGACGCAGTCGAAATTAAGTAACCATCTTCGATGACATTGACCAGGCGCTCTCTATCCTCGTTGCTTGTTGAACGCAGTTGATTTGCCATAGCGCAGCCTTTGTTTTCAATATGGTTCTCACTTAGCTTTAAAAAAATTCTTTTAGAAACCGCAGCATGCAGGCTTAAGGCCCAGGCCGACTGCAACCGACCAAGTAGAAGTTCCCAATCAGGCAGCTGAAAAAATGTATGCTGGACATTAACTGAATAGTCATAGTCATCCATGACAGCAATATCTGGCATGTGTTGGGAATCACTAGACAAACAGGAAATACATGATTATCATGGTTTTCATGTTGGAAACTAGCTGTGTGATTATAGTCAATTAATCCTGGACAAAAATATCTGGCAAGTTTTGGGAATCACTAGACAAACAGGAAATACATGATTATCATGGTTTTCATGTTGGAAACTAGCTGTGTGATTATAGTCAATTAATCCTGGACAAAAATATCTGGCAAGTTTTGGGAATCACTAGACAAACAGGAAATACATGATTATCATGGTTTTCATGTTGGAAACTAGCTGTGTGATCATAGTCAATTAATCCTGGACAAAAATATCTGGCAAGTTTGGGAATCACTAGACAAACAGGAAAAACATGATTATCATGGTTTTCATGTTGGAAACTAGCTGTGTGATCATAGTCAATTAATCCTGGACAAAAATATCTGGCAAGTTTGGGAATCACTAGACAAACAGGAAATACATGATTATCATGGTTTTCATGTTGGAAACTAGCTGTGTGATCATAGTCAATTAATCCTGGACAAAAATATCTGGCAAGTGTTGGGAATCACTAGACAAACAGGAAATACATGATTATCATGGTTTTCATGTTGGAAACTAGCTGTGTGATTAAAGTCAATTAATCCTGGACAAAAATATCTGGCAAGTTTTGGGAATCACTAGACAAACAGGAAATACATGATTATCATGGTTTTCATGTTGGAAACTAGCTGTGTGATCATAGTCAATTAATCCTGGACAAAAATATCTGGCAAGTGTTGGGAATTAATAAATAAATATAGTTTCAGTCTTTTTTGCACAAAGCATTAATAAATGAATGAAGCCAGCCAATATCTCTGCTCAGCGCCTAAAATGTAATAAGTTAATTAACAAGTAAACAGGTCTAAAGCTGAAGCACAGCTTTTATGGAAAGGCGAAAGAGAGTGAATGTCTTATTAAGCTAGAATCAAGCTTAGCTACTTATAAATAATGTGGGCTGAAGGACCAACATGCAGATATGCCGACAAATAAATCATGAGACATGATTTGGCTAGCTAATTAGAGACGGGGCTTACTTTCATTACCTTAGTTCCTTAGTATAAGTCTACCCTCGAAATTTATTGTTCGCTACAGCTTTTAAACTGCCACGCTTTGTGTATCAACCAATCCCTAGCAACACTGCGACAGCTAAAAATACTTTTTGTGACTCAAGGGAATTTTCTGTAGCTGGACACAGAAATCTGCGCATAAATAGTAAAAACGCTTGATTATGGATCTGGTGGTCTCTGAGAATATTGCATCGTCAATTATTTGGGTCTGGTGTGTTTTTAGTTGATTATAACAAAACTAGTGAATTACTTTTCTCAAAGAATCATCTCCATTTTCTCTTAACAACTAATGCAATACAAGCATTTAGTTAGGGCCCATCATTTTTTAGCATTGGTGGGTCGGAAAGGTTTACCAGAGCTGATATTTTGGCTATGGAATAATTTTGGCTCTGGTGGGTTTGGCTCTGGTGGGTTTTAAAGTTTACCCAGTGTAGTGATTTGGCGGGAAAGCTCTAAGTAAAGAAATTTAGCCCTAACACAGTTGTCAAGCAAATGTTGTTATATGTTAAGTATATGTTAAGAAAATAACATTTCTCTTAGGAAATCTCTTGGGAAATAACATTTCCTATTTTGCTTATAGACTTCAATAATGATCAAGGTACTTCTTTATATAGTTCTTGATGTTCAGCCAGATGGGCAAAAAGCTACGTACCGCTGCTGTGCAGTCCATGGACTGAGAGGCAGCCACAACCACCAAAGTTTCTACCTATGCTTATGCTAGAACCTAAATTTCTCAGCTCAGTAAACTTAAGCAACTGAGCAGAGTGAAGTCTAAAGTGCTTAAAAGACAGAACAGTAGTTCGCTTAATTAAGTCTAGATTCGAACTTCCGACCTCTCGGTTAGAAGTGCGGAGCGCAAAAATTATCTACTCGACAAAATTTTACAAATTGCTGCTGATACTACTCGAAAGTAATGACATACTAAGTATAGTCATTAAAGTTATAGCTTTGAAAGCCAAACCATGCAAGCTAATTAGCTAATTGAGTTTGCAGTGCCTCATGATCACTCCGACCCGGCCAGTGAGCCAATTGGCGTAGCCTGAGTTGCTGGACTCAGTCGAAGTCAGCCGGTGTGCCAAATAATACTGCAGTAGTGAAAAAACGTGTAAGAACCGCAAACCAGCGGTTTTCCTATAGCATATAGATAAGCAAGCTCGTATTTAGACACCTCAATATTAAAAACTAATTTAAATTATCAACAGTTGAAAGACCATGGGAGGGTATTTCAATTAAATTCACACTTTTTTCTTTTTCTGTACCCACCCCCACAAAATGTTCACCCGTTTGGCTTGAAAATCCAAAGCACAGGCTTTCCACTCTATCCGATGATATAACTTTGACAACCACAAAACATCGGCATCGTCGAGATTCTCGTCGATGGCATAAAAAAGCTGAATATCTCGATGATGTTGACATCGGACGGCCTTGAAAGTTTTAGTTCATCGTGATCAAGAGCCGAAACTTTAGATTCCCCAGCGAAAAATGATGTGGTCTCTCTACTTTTAAACTGGAGACCTAAATCACCATACTAGTGGTGATCGCGGAACAAGACCATACCAAAAAATAATTAAAGTTTAAAAGTGCGTTTCTAAAAATTTGAGCAGACTTGCAGTCTTTTATTTTAGTCTTAAAATTTGTGTTCTACAAACTAGTTTAAAATACAAGTCCAATTAGAGAATGAAGAAAAAGTTGTCCCTAAGTCAATGTGCAAAATTAACTACTGAGTCTACTGTTATTAGTGACTTTCTAAAGTGTCAAAACTATGAAGTGTGATTGTTTTTATTGTTAGATTTTCAAAACTGTATTATTCGACTATATACTATACACAAATAATAATTTGGTTCCCAACTGTTCATGTCAATTTGGCCGTTAACTGAACTTCTCTTTTTCTTAACAGTAGAATTGATAGTGGTATTGATCCATTGGTCTAAGGCAAAAGTTTGATTTTTTAAACAATGGCTGCCTGAAATGTCAAAATGCAACCGATCTCTAATAAATGATATTCGTGGTACGATGATGATAAACAACTTCGAAAGTAATCTAACTCACCTACAATATGAGGGAATACTTCTTAGATTTGTTCGTTTTTCTAGGAATTATTTACAATTTCCGAGAAAAAAAGCAAAAAAACCTATTCCAACATCATGCATTGGAGAGGGAATATTGTCTTAACAAATAATTTTCTGTCAGAATTAAATCCTTAATGATGATCATTTACATGCTGAATAGATTGAATAGATCTATTTGCGAAGCTGGCACAAGAGATTTACATTAAAATTCTGCAGATGGACAAGCGCAAGGTCAGATCACTGCAGGGTTGATTCTATGAGCTGATTTCATGCAGATTCAAATCAAGCATTGCTAAAGAGTTTCAATGAGCTGCGTGTAGAGAGATGGCACCCCCCCACCAACCAGCACAGCCGGCTCTTCGTGATGATCGCTGGCTGGCGGGGTCGGAGTCGCCGCCGAGTCTTCTGGCAGCCCTGCAGAGGCAGCTCCGGCTGATGTTGACGCTGACGCTGACACAGTCACGGAGGCCGAGGTGCCGGTGGACGCGGTGGCCGACAATGGCGTCTTCAGACTCTGCTGACGCGACAGGGAGTCGCACAGGCGCAGGTCGATGGAGTACTCATCGGTCTCATTTACCTGGATGATCTGAAGACCGTCAGTTGAAGCCGAAGCCGGTGTTGAAGCACTTGCACCTCCAGCGACGTCAGTGTGGCTAACGGCTTCCATATCAGTCGAACATGGCGCCGGCGGTGGCGGTGGTGTTGGCGGTGCGACAGCCTCATCCGCGTCCGTGTCAGCAGTGTCGGCCACCGGGGCGTCCGGACTCGGTCGGTCATTAACAGACAGCAAAGACGCGAGCTCTGGCTGCGCAGTCGACAGGGCCTCCCCAGCCGTTGCTCTCAGCTGCGATTTCGCAATCTCCGATTTCGATCGCTCTGTTTCGTCTGGCGAAGCTGGCATTAGCGGCGGCGGCGGCGGCGGCAGGGGCGGAGGTGTCAAAATGTCGTCGCTAGCCGAAGACACCGGCTGATCTTCGCTGCCGTCATAAATGTATCCATCGGAGTTGCTGTCGAAGTCCAGTTTGGGACTTGGCAGATTCTCAGTCTCGTAGGCGATCTCGTGCACCACAACCTTCTTGTTGGCGGTGGCCGATGACTGACGCTCGTTCACCTTGCGATACTGCTTGGACCGGCGGGACAGCAGCACCAGAGCCAGGACGAGAATCAAAGCGCAAAGTGCCCCCAAACAGCTGCCGATGATGGCAGGCAAGTGCGCCTGCTTGGTGGAGACGTTCACGCAGTGCATGATCTCAGCAGGCCTGCCGCTCACGGCCTGATTGGCCGAGACTGGTTTGGCGCTGGTTCGATTCCCGCCAGCCTCGACTAGCTCGGCGGCGGCGACTGCGGCGCACTGCAGACAGACCCGGTAGGGCGCGTCCTCGGCCAGCCCGGCCATGGTGTAGCCATGACGACGCGAGTCCACCGGGACGCGACGCATTCGACCGACCTGGCCGGCCTGGGGGGCGTCGCTGCGCAGGAAGAGCAGGTGGCAACGGCTGGCCGGCTGGCCGAGCTCCGACCAGCCCCACTCAGCCGTCAGGCTGCGCCGGCTGGCTCGACTGGCCCGCAGCCATCGGAGCTGCGGAGGCGGCCGCGGCGGCGGCGAGGATGCGAACGAGGCGGACGGCGCTGAGTTTGACGCTGATGAGGCGGCTGATGAAGAGGAAAATGCCGGATCTTGGCCGATGCGGATTTCACTGCTGGCACTCTGGCCCATTGAGGCTACCTCGTTGGGAGAAGCTGCGAGGATGTCAGGAAGTTGGGGTTAACAGGTTCGCAGCGTCATACAGGAGTTTTAACAGCAATAACAGTACTAAGACACTGCAGCCTTGGACAAACTGTGTTGGATCATTGGGTTGGGAAGCAATTTTGCGGCGCTTCTATAGGCTGTGTACAGCTGTTCAGTCTGTGGACTGGTTTCTATCCTAGCAGCTGGGTAAACAAAAGCATTTGGTTACTAAGCTTCAAGTTGAAGGATTCGGTATTTATTTTTCTGAGATTCGAACTCCCGACCTTTCGAATTTCAGATTCGAACTCTCTGCAGCAAAGCCTTCAAGACGGTAGGAAATCAGTTATATTTCTAAGAAAAATCGCGCATACATGTAGGCGTTTGTTATTAACAAAAAACCATTCTAATGAGCGCCACTCTGCTATGCCAAACGGTACCAACCATTCGGCCTGTCTTTCCGTTTTCCCATTTAGTTTCGATACGGCCGGCCAGCATTTGATCCATTTGCGCACTGAACAGGGATGAAAAACTACGAGCGTATTTAGGAGCGTTTTTTGCAGTACTGGCGTGGATAAGTCTTACGCAAGTCCGCCAGGAATTGCCCCAGATGGAATGGGACACGGCTCTCTGCGGTTAGACGGGGGATCTCTGGCTGGGATAAGGAACAGTCGGACGGAAGGGGCTGGGATATTCGGGGGCGCATTTGTATGCGGAGAAGGAGAAAGAGGGGGAGAAGTGGGAGGAGCTCCGGTTTGGACTGAGGCAGACATTTTTTGCTTTATCCAAAAGACAAACCTAGTAGGCTGGCTGGCTGGCTGGTCGCAGAGAAGAAGCGAGAAGGCCGAGGAGAGCTTTGCAAATTTAAAGTACACGAGATATCCCCACGGAGAGGGCGCCAGGGACCCACGCTGATGGCAGTGGATTTCCGGCCCCGCTATATGGTCTTAATCCGGGAGAGAAAACTCTAGCAGAAGCCGAGTTGTGAAGATTAAAGCTGCTGTCCCAGCTAAAACATTAGCTCGGACAGGACTGAATGCGAGTTTTGGATACTGAACTTAGAAGAGAGCGAGGAAGTGATGGTGAGAGCGAGGAAGTGATGGTGAGAGTGAGGGAGTGATGGTGAGAGTGAGGGAGTGATGGTGAGAGTGAGGAAGTGATGGTGAGAGTGAGGGAGTGATGGTGAGAGTGAGGAAGTGATGGTGAGAGTGAGGGAGTGATGGTGAGAGTGAGGGAGTGATGGTGAGAGTGAGGAAGTGATGGTGAGAGTGAGGGAGTGATGGTGAGAGTGAGGGAGTGATGGTGAGAGTGAGGGAGTGATGGTGAGAGTGAGGGAGTGATGGTGAGAGTGAGGGAGTGATGGTGAGAGTGAGGGAGTGATGGTGAGAGGGAGGGAATGATGGTGAGAGTGAGGGAGTGATGGTGAGAGTGAGGAGTGATGGTGAGAGTGAGGGAGTGATGGTGAGAGTGAGGGAGTGATGGTGAGAGTGAGGGAGTGATGGTGAGAGTGAGGGAGTGATGGTGAGAGTGAGGAAGTGATGGTGAGAGTGAGGGAGTGATGGTGAGAGTGAGGGAGTGATGGTGAGAGTGAGGAAGTGATGGTGAGAGTGAGGGAGTGATGGTGAGAGTGAGGGAGTGATGGTGAGAGTGAGGGAGTGATGGTGAGAGTGAGGGAGTGATGGTGAGAGTGAGGGAGTGATGGTGAGAGTGAGGGAGTGATGGTGAGAGTGAGGGAGTGATGGTGAGAGTGAGGAAGTGATGGTGAGAGTGAGGGAGTGATGGTGAGAGTGAGGGAGTGATGGTGAGAGTGAGGGAGTGATGGTGAGAGTGAGGGAGTGATGGTGAGAGTGATGGTGAGAGTGAGGGAGTGATGGTGAGAGTGAGGGAGTGATGGTGAGAGTGAGGGAGTGATGGTGAGAGTGATGGTGAGAGTGAGGGAGTGATGGTGAGAGTGAGGAAGTGATGGTGAGAGGGAGGGAATGATGGTGAGAGTGAGGGAGTGATGGTGAGAGTGAGGGAGTGATGGTGAGAGTGAGGGAGTGATGGTGAGAGTGAGGAAGTGATGGTGAGAGTGAGGGAGTGATGGTGAGAGTGAGGAAGTGATGGTGAGAGTGAGGGAGTGATGGTGAGAGTGAGGGAGTGATGGTGAGGGTGAGGAAGTGATGGTGAGAGTGAGGGAGTGATGGTGAGAGTGAGGGAGTGATGGTGAGAGTGAGGAAGTGATGGTGAGAGTGAGGGAGTGATGGTGAGAGTGAGGGAGTGATGGTGAGAGTGAGGGAGTGATGGTGAGAGTGAGGGAGTGATGGTGAGAGTGAGGGAGTGATGGTGAGAGTGAGGGAGTGATGGTGAGAGTGAGGGAGTGATGGTGAGAGTGAGGGAGTGATGGTGAGAGTGAGGGAGTGATGGTGAGAGTGAGGGAGTGATGGTGAGAGTGAGGAAGTGATGGTGAGAGTGAGGGAGTGATGGTGAGAGTGAGGGAGTGATGGTGAGAGTGAGGGAGTGATGGTGAGAGTGAGGGAGTGATGGTGAGAGTGAGGGAGTGATGGTGAGAGTGAGGGAGTGATGGTGAGAGTGAGGGAGTGATGGTGAGAGTGAGGAAGTGATGGTGAGAGTGAGGGAGTGATGGTGAGAGTGAGGAAGTGATGGTGAGAGTGAGGGAGTGATGGTGAGAGTGAGGGAGTGATGGTGAGAGTGAGGAAGTGATGGTGAGAGTGAGGGAGTGATGGTGAGAGTGAGGGAGTGATGGTGAGAGTGAGGGAGTGATGGTGAGAGTGAGGGAGTGATGGTGAGAGTGAGGGAGTGATGGTGAGAGTGAGGGAGTGATGGTGAGAGTGAGGGAGTGATGGTGAGAGTGAGGGAGTGATGGTGAGAGTGAGGGAGTGATGGTGAGAGTGAGGGAGTGATGGTGAGAGTGAGGGAGTGATGGTGAGAGTGAGGGAGTGATGGTGAGAGTGAGGGAGTGATGGTGAGAGTGAGGGAGTGATGGTGAGAGTGAGGGAGTGATGGTGAGAGTGAGGGAGTGATGGTGAGAGTGAGGGAGTGATGGTGAGAGTGAGGAAGTGATGGTGAGAGTGAGGGAGTGATGGTGAGAGTGAGGAAGTGATGGTGAGAGTGAGGGAATGATGGTGAAAGTGAAATTAGTGAGTTAAAAAGTTGTCAACAATTCTAGTTAGCAGCTGTACAAAAGAATGGGAGAAATAATGTTAACAAAACTTAAAGGATAGAAAAAGGCGGAAAATGGTCAAGGCTGGTCTGTCGCAGCTGCATCTGCTTTTAAACTGTCTGCCAATCATTGCCAGAAATGTTCCAGTTTTTCAATATGGCCCCCAGTGCTAGCCGTTGCCACAGAGTCTAACAAAATTGGTCAGGAGAATTTCTTGGACATAATTGATGCGGAAAATGTACAGCAATTAAAACTGAATTCTGGCACCAGTTCATGTAGGAACTGAATGCAACTCCCTTGCGGCGGTTTAAGGATCCCACAGAAACGTTTTTTCCCGTCTTATTATCCCCTCAGCTTTTGTTGCGACGTTTAGGGTGCTGCTTTAAGGATGCCCAGTGGGATTTTGATCCAATGGGGAATGCGAAAAAGTGGAAGCTTTGGCTGTCATTTTTGAAGGAAAGCTTTTTCTACCTCGATTCAAACAAGAGAAATCAGTATCACATTAATTGGGGAATTCATTTAGTGCATCTGAAACAACAGTCTAGAAATCTGATTAATCTACTGGCATAAACAGATGATCACAAAACTGAAAAAACGGGATACTCAGTGAAAAGAACTGCGAGTTCTTGTGAGGAGAACTGGGAATTCAGTAAGGAGAACTGGGAATCCAGTGAGGAGAACTGGGAATTCAGTAAGGAGAACTGGGAATTTAGTGAGGAGAACTGGGAATTTAGTGAGGAGAACTGGGAATTTAGTGAGGAGAACTGGGAATTCAGTAAGGAGAACTGGGAATTTAGTGAGGAGAACTGGGAATTCAGTAAGGAGAACTGGGAATTCGGTGAGGAGAACTGGGAATTTAGTGAGGAGAACTGGGAATTTAGTGAGGAGAACTGGGAATTCAGTGAGGAGAACTGGGAATTCAGTGAGGAGAACTGGGAATTCAGTGAGGAGAACTGGGAATTCAGTAAGGAGAACTGGGAATTCAGTAAGGAGAACTGGGAATTCGGTGAGGAGAACTGGGAATTTAGTGAGGAGAACTGGGAATTTAGTAAGGAGAACTGGGAATTTAGTGAGGAGAACTGGGAATTCAGTGAGGAGAACTGGGAATTCAGTAAGGAGAACTGGGAATTCGGTGAGGAGAACTGGGAATTCAGTGAGGAGAACTGGGAATTCTGTAAGGAGAACTGGGAATTCAGTAAGGAGAACTGGGAATTCGGTGAGGAGAACTGGGAATTCGGTGAGGAGAACTGGGAATTTAGTGAGGAGAACTGGGAATTCAGTGAGGAGAACTGGGAATTCAGTAAGGAGAACTGGGAATTCAGTAAGGAGAACTGGGAATTCAGTGAGGAGAACTGGGAATTCAGTGAGGAGAACTGGGAATTCGATGAGGAGAACTGGGAATTCGGTGAGGAGAACTGGGAATTCAGTGAGGAGAACTGGGAATTCGATGAGGAGAACTGGGAATCCAGTGAGGAGAACAGGGAATTCAGTGAGGAGAACTGGCAATTTAGTGAGGAGAACTGGGAATCCAGTGAGGAGAACTGGGAATTCAGTGAGGAGAACTGGGAATTCAGTAAGGAGAACTGGGAATTCAGTGAGGAGAACTGGGAATTCAGTAAGGAGAACTGGGAATTCAGTGAGGAGAACTGGGAATTCAGTGAGGAGAACTGGGAATTTAGTGAGGAGAACTGGGAATTCAGTGAGGAGAACAGGGAATTCAGTGAGGAGAACTGGGAATTCAGTGAGGAGAACTGGGAATTCAGTGAGGAGAACTGGGAATTCAGTAAGGAGAACTGGGAATTCAGTGAGGAGAACTGGGAATTCAGTGAGGAGAACTGGGAATTCAGTGAGGAGAACTGGGAATTCGGTGAGGAGAACTGGGAATTCAGTGAGGAGAACTGGGAATTCGGTGAGGAGAACTGGGAATTCGGTGAGGAGAACTGGGAATTTAGTGAGGAGAACTGGGAATTCGGTGAGGAGAGCTGGGAATTCAGTAAGGAGAACTGGGAATTCAGTAAGGAGAACTTGGAATTCAGTGAGGAGAACTGGGAATTCAGTGAGGAGAACTGGGAATTCGGTGAGGAGAACTGGGAATTCGGTGAGGAGAACTGGGAATTTAGTGAGGAGAACTGGGAATTCGGTGAGGAGAACTGGGAATTCGGTGAGGAGAACTGGGAATTTAGTGAGGAGAACTGTGAATTCGGTGAGGAGAACTGAAAATAATAATATATAAGAGATAAGAGATATTAAAACTCAAATTTTTGTTACAAAGACTGTACTATTTTTAGGGTTCTTAGTAAATTCCGGTCGCTGTCGCAGATCCTAATTGAATTTCTGTCCTAAATCTGGCTCCCAGATCTCCCAGCCGTGGCTAATGAAGCAAAACTTTCTGGCATCGCCTAGGTTCGCTTTCAGCCAAGCGCCACAGTTCTCACTCTGGTTTGTCTGGACGTGAGACTGCTTTCTTTTCCCTGAGTTCATTTTTGTATATTTCTAGACTTTCTTATTTTTGCGCGTCTCCAAACTTTTTTTTGCTTGAGCAGCCATTCGCAGAAACATTTTTTTGACGGATGCAATTTCTTTAATAAGCTTCGGTCAGCCATTTTAAGCCAGAGGCAAGGGATCTAAATCCTCTTTTCTATAACACTGGAACTGGGATGAAGAGACACTGGGATGAAGAGACACTGGGATGAAGAGACACTGGGATGAAGAGACACTGGGATGAAGAGACACTGGGATGAAGAGACACTAGGAAGAAGAGACACTGGGATGAAGAGACACTGGGATGAAGAGACGCTGGGATGAAGAAACACTGGGATGAAGTGACGCTGGGATGAAGTGACGCTGGGATGAAGAGACACTGGGAAGAAGAGACACTGGGATGAAGAGACACTGGGATGAAGAGACACTGGGATGAAGAGACACTAGAATGAAGAGACACTGGGATGAAGAGAGACTGGGATGAAGAGACACTGGGAAGAAGAGACACTGGGATGAAGAGACACTGGGATGAAGAGACACTGGGATGAAGTGACGCTGGGAAGAAGAGACACTGGGATGAAGAGACACTGGGATGAAGAGACACTGAGATGAAGTGACGCTGGGATGAAGAGACACTGGGATGAAGATACACTGGGATGAAGAGACACTGGGATGAAGAGACACTGGGAAGAAGAGACACTGGGATGAAGAGACACTGGGATGAAGAGACACTGGGATGAAGAGACACTGGGATGAAGTGACGCTGGGAAGAAGAGACACTGGGATGAAGAGACACTGGGAAGAAGAGACACTGGGATGAAGAGACACTGGGAAGAAGAGACACTGGGATGAAGAGACACTGGGATGAAGAGACACTGGGATGAAGTGACGCTGGAAAGAAGAGACACTGGGATGAAGAGACGCTGGGATGAAGATACACTGGGAAGAAGAGACACTGGGATGAAGAGACGCTGGGATGAAGAGACACTGGGATGAAGATACACTGGGATGAAGAGACACTGGGATGAAGAGACACTGGGAAGAAGAGACACTGGGATGAAGAGACACTGGGATGAAGAGACACTGGGATGAAGTGACGCTGGGAAGAAGAGACACTGGGATGAAGAGACACTGGGATGAAGAGACACTGGGATGAAGAGACACTGGGATGAAGAGACACTGGGATGAAGAGACACTGGGAAGAAGAGACACTGGGAAGAAGAGACACTGGGATGAAGAGACACTGGTATGAAGTGACGCTGGGATAAAGTGACGCTGGGATGAAGAGACACCACTGGGATGAAGATACACTGGGAAGAAGAGACACTGAGATGAAGTGACGCTGGGATGAAGAGACACTGGGATGAAGAGACACTGGGATGAAGAGACACTGGGATGAAGTGACGCTGGGAAGAAGAGACACTGGGATGAAGAGACACTGGGATGAAGAGACACTGGGATGAAGAGACACTGGGATGAAGAGACACTGGGATGAAGAGACACTGGGAAGAAGAGACACTGGGAAGAAGAGACACTGGGATGAAGAGACACTGGTATGAAGTGACGCTGGGATAAAGTGACGCTGGGATGAAGAGACACCACTGGGATGAAGATACACTGGGATGAAGAGACACTGGGAAGAAGAGACACTGGGAAGAAGAGATACTGAGATGAAGTGACGCTGGGATGAAGAGACGCTGGGATGAGGAACTGTAAAAAAGTGTATTTAGGGGAGACGTAAGACATGCGATGAAAACTGACCTTTATGGTTCCATTCCATCCAGTAGTCAGTTCAAATAGAAGTGAGTAATAATAGTAAGCTCAGACTTCTTGTGTGCCATAATTAATTTCCTTTTACCTTATTGGCAAGGAATTGAACATATTCAACTTCTTGCAGGTTAGAGAGAGAGAGAGAGATTAAAAAATTCATGACCAGAACGGAAAGCGGCCTTTGAAAACACACACAGAGAGAGAGAGAGAATGCTGGCAGCACGTTGAGAAATTCAAAGTCCGGCTTGACACACTGCCCCGCCAGTGCACGATAACAACTGCTAGCACTCCAGGCCGCTTGGGACCAAACTATATGTGGAGCTGCGGTGGGCAAACAATCACAAACAGACCCCACACACACGCACTGCAGAGATGAATGCAGAGGTTGTATGCACACTGGCTTAGCTCCCACAACAAGTCTGGTGGCGTCTGAGGCAATGCAAATGAAAAGAAGAATATATAACTACAAAGTCGTGCATATAGATGGCCTTTAAATGCATCCATCTTGGTTTTCACTTGGTTTCGTTTGTTAATTGCTGTGATAGTCTCTACTCTCTCGTTCTCTCCTCTCCCAGTCTCTCCTCTCCCAGTCTCTCCTCTCCCAGTCTCTCCTCTCCCAGTCTCTCCTCTCCCAGTCTCTCCTCTCCCAGTCTCTCCTCTCCCAGTCTCTCCTCTCCCAGTCTCTCCTCTCCCAGTCTCTCCTCTCCCAGTCTCTCCTCTCCCAGTCTCTCCTCTCCCAGTCTCTCCTCTCTCGTTCTCTCCTCTACCAGTCTCTCCTCTCCCATTCTCTCCTCTCCCCCAGTCTCTCCTCTCCCAGTCTCTCCTCTCCCAGTCTCTCCTCTCCCACTCTCTCCTCTCCCAGTCTCTCCTCTCCCACTCTCTCCTCTTCCAGTCTCTCCTCTCCCAGTCTCTCCTCTCCCACTCTCTCCTCTCCCAGTCTCTCCTCTCCCAGTCTCTCCTCTCCCACTCTCTCCTCTCCCAGTCTCTCCTCTCCCACTCTCTCCTCTTCCAGTCTCTCCTCTCCCAGTCTCTCCTCTCCCACTCTCTCCTCTCCCAGTCTCTCCTCTCCCAGTCTCTCCTCTCCCAGTCTCTCCTCTTCCAGTCTCTCCTCTCCCAGTCTCTCCTCTTCCAGTCTCTCCTCTCCCAGTCTCTCCTCTCCCACTCTCTCCTCTCCCAGTCTCTCCTCTCCCAGTCTCTCCTCTCCCACTCTCTCCTCTCCCAGTCTCTCCTCTCCCACTCTCTCCTCTTCCAGTCTCTCCTCTCCCAGTCTCTCCTCTCCCACTCTCTCCTCTCCCAGTCTCTCCTCTCCCAGTCTCTCCTCTCCCACTCTCTCCTCTCCCAGTCTCTCCTCTCCCACTCTCTCCTCTTCCAGTCTCTCCTCTCCCAGTCTCTCCTCTCCCACTCTCTCCTCTCCCAGTCTCTCCTCTCCCACTCTCTCCTCTTCCAGTCTCTCCTCTCCCAGTCTCTCCTCTCCCAGTCTCTCCTCTCCCAGTCTCTCCTCTCCCCCAGCTGTCAATTTCCTTCAATTCAGTTTAAAGCACAGGCATAGCCGGTCCTTTCTCGTTTGGCTTTAATCGAGAAAAGTAGAGTGAGTGTTTTGAGCACGATTTCCTGACAATAAATCAGGTAAGTTCACTCACCAAGCGACCTCAGAATGATTGCACAGCAGCCAAAGCTGATGATGATAATGATGATCTATGTTAAGTAAGCAAATTTCGCAGTACTCGCTAGAACAGGCGGGTAGTGTAGGCACCCTAGCCAAGGGATCCTTAGTAGTTGTATATGGTATAGGAGAAGTTTATGCGGGCTGTGCAGCATAGCTATATAGTATTGCAGCCTTTACACCCACAGCACTACCGACCCGCACACTCGCATTCAACTGGGCTAAAGTCCTGACCCTCCTCCACCCCCCTACCGCAACCGCACACAAGTCTGGCCAAGGCCAGGATAGGCGAGGAAATACCACTCCCACACGAATGAGGAGAATACTGGGGAGGGAGGGAAGAATGGTAGAGGGAGCGAACAGTTTGGGAGCCAATCCCAGTCTTGGTTACCCGGCGATTGACAGGGGCCATTTTCCAATGCGTTTTTTGGCTTTTTCTCTAAGGGCACGAATCTTCTTGAAAGCTGGCTATCTACGAGCTAGAAAGTTAAAACCCTTAAATTCTAGCGAAAAGGCGACTAGAGCCTGTCTCTGGGAGCCTAACTACAGACACACACACACACTCACACACATTCTGTCTAATTAGGAATAGACCTGGAGTATAAGGGGATTGGTTCCTGAGATACGAGCTACACCAGGGGTCGGCAAACTCCGGCCCTCGGGCCAGATGCGGCCCTCGAAGCTCCCAAATCCGGCCCGTTGCCCCTTCTGACATCTACAGTGTCCTGTTTCATCTCTCTCGTGTCTAATCTCTCCCGTGTCTAATCTCTCCCGTGTCTAATCTCTTCCCTATCTTATCTCTCCCTGTCTGATCTCTCTCGTGTCTCATCTCTCCCGTGTCTGATCTCTCCCGTGTCTCATCTCTCCCGTGTCTTATCTCTTCCCTATCTTATCTCTCCCGTGTCTCATCTCTCTCGTGTCTCATCTCTCCCGTGTCTTATCTCTCCCGTGTCTAATCTCTCCCGTGTCTAATCTCTCCCGTGTCTGATCTCTCCCGTGTCTTATCTCCCCCGTGTCTAATCTCTCCCGTGTCTTATCTCCCCCGTGTCTCATCTCTCCCGTGTCTTATCTCTCCCGTGTCTCATCTCTCCCGTGTCTTATCTCTCCCGTATCTAATCTCTCCCGTGTCTCATCTCTCTCGTGTCTCATCTCTCCCGTGTCTAATCTCTCCCGTGTCTAATCTCTTCCCTATCTTATCTTTCCCGTGTCTCATCTCTCCCGTGTCTAATCTCTTCCCTGTCTAATCTCTCCCGTGTCTAATCTCTCCCGTGTCTCATCTCTTCCCTATCTTATCTCTCCCGTGTCTCATCTCTCCCGTGTCTCATCTCTCCCGTGTCTAATCTCTCCAGTGTCTCATCTCTCCCGTGTCTCATCTCTCCCGTGTCTCATCTCTCCCGTGTCTCATCTCTTCCCTATCTTATCTCTCCCGTGTCTCATCTCTCTCGTGTCTCATCTCTCCCGTGTCTCATCTCTCCCGTATCTAATCTCTCCCGTGTTTCATCTCTCCCGTGCCTCATCTCTCCCGTGTCTCATCTCTCCCGTATCTAATCTCTCCCGTATCTAATCTCTCCCGTGTCTCATCTCTCTCGTATCTAATCTTTCCCGTGTCTCATCACTCCCGTGTCTAATCTCTTCCCTGTCTAATCTCTCCCGTGTCTAATCTCTCCCGTGTCTCATCTCTTCCCTATCTTATCTCTCCCGTGTCTCATCTCTCCCGTGTCTCATCTCTCCCGTGTCTAATCTCTCCCGTGTCTCATCTCTCCCGTGTCTCATCTCTCCCGTGTCTCATCTCTCCCGTGTCTCATCTCTCCCGTGTCTCATCTCTTCCCTGTCTCATCTCTCCCGTGTCTCATCTCTCCCGTATCTAATCTCTCCCGTGTTTCATCTCTCCCGTGTCTCATCTCTCCCGTGTCTCATCTCTCCCGTGACTAATCTCTCCCGTGTCTAATCTCTTCCCTGTCTAATCTCTCCCGTGTCTCATCTCTCCCGTATCTAATCTTTCCCGTGTCTCATCTCTCCCGTGTCTAATCTCTTCCCTGTCTCATCTCTCCCGTGACTAATCTCTCCCGTGACTAATCTCTCCCGTGTCTCATCTCTTCCCTGTCTCATCTCTCCCGTGTCTCATCTCTCCCGTATCTAATCTCTCCCGTGTTTCATCTCTCCCGTGTCTCATCTCTCCCGTGACTAATCTCTCCCGTGTCTAATCTCTTCCCTGTCTAATCTCTCCCGTGTCTAATCTCTCCCGTGTCTAATCTCTCCCGTGTCTCATCTCTCCCGTGTCTTATCTCTTCCCTATCTTATCTCTCCCGTGTCTCATCTCTCTCGTGTCTCATCTCTCCCGTGTCTTATCTCTCCCGTGTCTAATCTCTCCCGTGTCTAATCTCTCCCGTGTCTGATCTCTCCCGTGTCTTATCTCCCCCGTGTCTAATCTCTCCCGTGTCTTATCTCCCCCGTGTCTCATCTCTCCCGTGTCTTATCTCTCCCGTGTCTCATCTCTCCCGTGTCTTATCTCTCCCGTATCTAATCTCTCCCGTGTCCCATCTTTCCTGTGTCTCATCTCTCCCGTGTCTCATCTCTCCCCTATCTCATATTTATACAGTCAATGCGGCCCGCTGTCGTCTTTTAGGCTCTCTTTTTGGCCCGCCAGCAAATAAGTTTGCCTACCCCTGAGCTACACGCTAGAGCCGCTTGAGTTAAAAAGCAGTGACTCAAGAACGCTGGCAAAGTGCAGTCTCCAACGTATATTACAAAATGCTGGCCAATTTCTTCCCATGACAGGAGCTGTCCCTCCGGCCGAATCTTTATCCGGCCGGAGGGACAGCATAGGAGAGTATAGGCGACTGATTTGGCGACTAGACAGCGGCGAGAGGAGCTCGCTTTATTGGAGAAGGATATGGATTATCGATTCTGCAGAAGTAACGAGGCGGAAACTTAGCCAATGTGGGGCCGGTGCGTGGGGCAAAGTCTGCCTCAGTCCAGTGATTGCGATTGATTTCAGGTTGGTTACCGCGTTAATGTGTTTTCCATTGCATGCTCCAATAGAAGCTTGTAAGCTTTGAGCCTTACAGTCTGGACTGCTAGAACACTTTTAGACCGAAGAAATCGATCAACGATTTGGCCGATTTACGTCTGGAGCTTAGGTGGATAATGCGACTGATGGGGGCTGATGTAGGTGGGCGGAGTGGGCGATCTTCTGGGGAGTGACCGATCTTCTAGGCGGAGTGACCGATCTTCTAGGCGGAGTGACCGATCTTCTGGGGAGTAACGAATATTCTAGGCGGAGTGACCGATCTTCTGGGGAGTGACCAATCTTCTAGGCGGAGTGACCAATCTTCTAGGCGGAGTGACTGATCTTCTGGGGAGTGACCAATCTTCTTGGCGGAGTGACTGATCTTTTGGGGAGTGGGCGATCTTCTGGGGAGTGACCGATCTTCCGGGCAGTAACCAATATTCTAGGCGTAGTGACCGATCTTCTGGGGAGTGACCAATATTCTAGGCGGAGTGACTGATCTTTTGGGAAGTGGGCGATCTTCTGGGGAGTGAGCGATCTTCTGGGGAGTAACCAATATTCTAGGCGGAGTGACCGATCTTCTGGGGAGTGACCAATATTCTAGGCGGAGTGACCAATCTTCTGGGGAGTGACCAATCTTCTAGGCGGAGTGACCGATCTTCTGGGGAGTAACCAATATTCTAGGCGGAGTGACCGATCTTCTGGGGAGTAACCAATATTCTAGGCGGAGTGACCGATCTTCTGGGGAGTAACCAATATTCTAGGCGGAGTGACCGATCTTCTGGGGAGTGACCAATATTCTAGGCGGAGTGACCAATCTTCTGGGGAGTGACCAATCTTCTAGGCGGAGTGACCGATCTTCTGGGGAGTAACCAATATTCTAGGTGGAGTGACCGATCTTCTGGGGAGTAACCAATATTCTAGGCGGAGTGACCGATCTTCTGGGGAGTGACCAATATTCTAGGCGTAGTGACCGATCTTCTGGGGAGTGACCAATATTCTAGGTGGAGTGACCGATCTTCTGGGGAGTAACCAATATTCTAGGCGGAGTGACCGATCTTCTGGGGAGTGACCAATATTCTAGGCGTAGTGACCGATCTTCTGGGGAGTGACCAATATTCTAGGCGGAGTGACCGATCTTCTGGGGAGTGACCAATCTTCTAGGCGGAGTGACTGATCTTTTGGGGATTGGCCAGATGGGTGATTTTCTAAACTCAAAATTGTTTGATTATCAGAATCTGGTGATTAGTAAAACAGTAAAAATGACAAATTAATTGGGCTATCACTAAGGTGATTGCCAAGAAAGCCAAACTAAACACGCTTATTTTATTTGAAAGGCTTTCGATATCAATTCAATGCTTAGTGAAATTGCTAGCTAGCTAATAGCGAGCACCTACCTGAAGTACAGACCAGGGCTACAAGATTCATGAAATGGAAAGGTTTCGATCTAATCTATATTTCGGCTGCGAGCCAGATAAAAGACAGACATAAATTTGGCGAAGCGCGAAGAGGAGACAATTACAGACCAAGCGAAAGTTATTCAAAGTATGGTTCGCTTAATGTTGCAGTCAGCGCCGCTGCTGCTGCTGTTGCTAGCTGTTGCAGGTCACTCCGAGGCATCAACTGGCAAGATAAGCATAAACAGTCGAGGACAGTTCGTTGACGGCTTCGGTCGCGTCAGGATTTTCCACGGAGTTAACAGCGTACTGAAACAGGCGCCATGGTATCCAGCCCAGATGCTCAATAGCAGCCTGTTGAAGGCTTATCAGGACTGGGGCCTGAATGTGGTTCGACTGGGCACCATGTGGGCAGGAGTGCAGCCCGCACGTGATACTGTCAATGCCACCTATCTGGCTGTGATTGGCAAGATCGTTAATACACTGTCCGAATTCGATATGTACTCTATCATGGATATGCATCAGGATGTGCTCACCAGCAAGTACGGGGTGAGTCATTTGGGAAACATTGGAATATCCGCAGAATATAGGATTGTTCTCAAGCTTCTCAGAGAATATTCCCGACAGTCCTGAAGGATTTTGGCTTGAAGGAGTTCTAAGAGATTAGACCCTGAAGGACACTGGAGAGCTGGCCCTGAAGGACACAGGAGAGTTGACCCTGAAGGACACTGGATAGTTGGCCCTGAAGGACACAGGAGAGTTGACCCTGAAGGACACTGGATAGTTGGCCCTGAAGGACACTGGATAGTTGGCCTCGAAGGACACCGGAGGATTGGCCCTGAAGGACACTGAAGGGTTGGCCCTGAAGGACACCGGATGGTTGGCCCTGAAGGACACTGGAGAGCTGGCCCTGAAGGACACTGGAGAGCTGGCCCTGAAGGACACCGGAGGGTTGGCCCTGAAGGACACCGGAGGGTTGGCCCTGAAGGACACTGGAGGGTTGGCCCTGAAGGACACTGAAGGGTTGGCCCTGAAGGACACTGAAGGGTTGGCCCTGAAGGACACTGAAGGGTTGGCCCTGAAGGACACTGAAGGGTTGGCCCTGAAGGATACCGGAGAGTTGGCCCTAAAGGACACCGGAGAGCTGGTCCTGAAGGAAACCTGAAACACCTGACTGGCTCACCCGCAGAGCTACGACGGCGTGCCGCGTTGGCTCGTGGACTCGTTTCCGCCACCGCCGCAGCCGTACCCCTGGCCCCTGCCTGGCCCGCCAAGCGCTTGGGCAGAGGGCTACGTCACCTGGGCGGTGAGCAGCGCCTTCCAGCACCTGTACAACAACCAGTCTGGCTCACTGATGCACTGGGCCAACTTCTGGCGCTCCGTGGCCGGAGTGGTCCGTGCCAATGATCACCTGCTGGGCTACGAGCTCATCAACGAGCCCTGGGCTGGCGACATCTTCAGCCGGCCAAGCCTGCTGCTGCCAGGGGTGGCTGGCAGAGACAACCTGCTGCCCGTGTACGACCACCTGACTCGGGTGCGATGATGGCGCGGGTGCCGTGGACCACTATAAAACACTCAAGGGTGGCATTGATGAACAATCCGAAGGCCCATGGAGGTCACTGATGGAATTGTACCTGAAGGATCCCTAAGGGAAGTGTGCCTGAATGATCCATGAATCACTAAAGGACCCCCTGAAGGATCCCGGAAAGAAGTTTGAATGGAGGATTACTGAAGGAAATGTGGCTGAAGCGTCACTGAAGAAACTAACTAGCCTGAATGGGATTGGTGCATAAACTGTTTCTAAAACCGCAAACGTACAGGTGCTGGCCAATGAGGACCCGGCCAGCATTGTGTTCTACGAGCCGGTGACGTGGTCGCTGGTGGTCGGTGGCACCGGCACGGGCGGCACCGGGTTCGCCCGGCTCCCCGGAGGTCCGGCCAACGCCAACCGCAGCGCACTCAGCTACCACTACTACTGCTGGATTGTGTCGCCAGGCGATGAGTACAAGTACTTTCCGCTGTGGAAGCAGCTGGCCTGCGACGCTGTGCTGCTGACGAGAAATCTGGAGAACGCCAAGGAGGCTGCGGCCGCCACGGGTGGCGGACGATTCCTTACAGAGTTCGGCATCTGCGCACCGAACGGACAGGCCAAGTTTGTGCCAGAGCTGCTTCTCTTTTAATGCACGTGTACTGATATTGCTACTATAAGTAGCGTAACGAATTCTTAGATGTTTTCGAAAATAATGAACGCTAAGAATGCGTCGACAGGGCTTTCCTAGGTTTCTGTAATCCCTCATTCCATAATCCCTTATCTGTCAGGCCGTAATCTGAAATCCTTTTTAGACCGATAATAATAGGAATCTAAGCTAGTCCGACAGGGCTGCTAATCCGCAATCCTTCATGATTGCTAGTCCTGAATCCTTCTTGATTGCTAATCCTGTATCCTTCGTGCTTCATGATTGCTAATCCTAAATCCTTCATGATTGCTAATACTGAATCCTTCGTGCTTCATGATTGCTAATCCTAAATCCTTCATGATTGCTAATACTGAATCCTTCGTGCTTCATGATTGCTAATCCTGAATCCTTCATGATTGCTAATCCTAAATCCTTCATGATTGCTAATACTGAATCCTTCGTGCTTCATGATTGCTAATCCTAAATCCTTCATGATTGCTAATACTGAATCCTTCGTGCTTCATGATTGCTAATCCTGAATCCTTCATGATTGCTAATCCTAAATCCTTCATGATTGCTAAATGCTAATCCTAAATCCTTCATGATAGCTAATCCTGAATCCTTCGTGACTGCTAATCCTGAATCATTCGTGCTTCGTGATTGCTAACCCTGAATCATTCGTGCTTCGTGATTGCTAATCCTGAATCCTTCGTGCTTCGTGATTGCTAATCCTGAATCCTTCGTGCTTCGTGATTGCTAATCATGAATCCTTCACGGTTGTCCTTAATCATTCAGGGCGGCTAATCCTGAATCCCTCATGATTGCTAATCCTTAATTCCTTTGGATTCAGAAAGGGGATTTGATCAGCTCAGCTTACAATCCCTGCCCCCGCAGCACTACGGGCACCATTGAGTGCAACGAGGTTCTCGAACGCCTGGACGAGCAGCAGCAGTCCTGGACCTACTGGGACTCGAACTTCACCCGCGCCGACGGCGGCTGGAACTGGGAGGTGGTGCGCTCGTTCGCCCGCGCCTACCCGATGGCCACCGCCGGGCAGCCAGTCAGGTACGCCTTCGATTCGACCACCAGCCGGTTCGACTTCACCTTCCAGCCGGACCTGAGTGTGCGGGCTCCGACTGTGGTGTTCTTGCCAATGTCCGTGCACTATCCTAATGGCGCGTCCGTGAATGTGACCGGCGGATTCACCAGCAGGCTGGACGGCAACAACCTGCTGGTGCTGCCGCCAGCTGGTGGTGGACACCGGCGACTTCATCGAGCTCAAGCTGCGGTGACCGTTACTGTGACGAGAAAGTAGCGGCAGAATTAACGATAAAAGTAACGAGGAAAGTAACGAAAAGTAACAAAAAATTACTAAGCTTAAGTAACGATAAAGCAGCGACAATAGAAACGAGGAAAGTAATAATAAAATTTAGCCAAGTAACAAGAAAATAAAATTCAGTAAACATCAGGCATTATATTAGCTTATTAAAAAATACAACGTAGGTAAATAAAGAAATCACAATTTAATAAATGCAATTTTCCGACTTCTGCTACAGCCTAACCGGGCATATGCATGAAAAAAGAAATATTCTATTACCCATTTACGGTGTAATTAAAGAAATCTTCCAGTTTGTACTTTAGCTGGTTAATATTCGACTTCAAGTTTTTTATTTTCTTATCCCGATTTAAAATGTCAACTCTGAAATCTCCCATTAATTTGGGATGTCAGCTCTGAAATCTCCCATTCATGTGGGATGTCAGCTCCGAAATCTCCCCATTCATTAGGGATGTTAGCTCCGAAATATTTAACTTATCGATGGAACACGCAAAAAGGTAGAAGATAGCAAAAGTAAAAACTCATTTTTTTCAATTCGCCATTTAGTCAAAGGCAGACAATCAGTTAGATAAAAAGACGTCGCAGGTAAGCATTTTTTATTTTCGTTTTCAATGAAAATGACAAGAGCAACTAGACACACAAATGTACTTTTACTATTATTTACATGTCGAGTGAGTTAACGTATTGTTTTTAGAATTTTAGAAAAGATGATCACAAAGATCGACTTAGTAAGTAACAAGGAACAAATAAACTAATGTAAATGGATTTATAAATATAATATAAAAAGAATTGCCCATTTACTAGCTCAGTCACCCATCTGCTAGCTCAGTCACCCATCTACTAGCTCAGTCACCCATCTACTAGCTCAGTCACCCATCTACTAGCTCAGTCACCCATCTACTAGCTCAGTCACCCATCTACTAGCTCAGTCACCCATCTACTAGCTCAGTCACCCATCTGCTAGCTCAGTCACCCATCTACTAGCTCAGTCACCCATCTACTAGCTCAGTCACCCATCTACTAGCTCAGTCACCCATCTACTAGCTCAGTCACCCATCTACTAGCTCAGTCACCCATCTACTAGCTCAGTCACCCATCTGCTAGCTCAGTCACCCATCTACTAGCTCAGTCACCCATCTACTAGCTCAGTCACCCATCTACTAGCTCAGTCACCCATCTACTAGCTCAGTCACCCATCTGCTAGCTCAGTCACCCATCTACTAGCTCAGTCACCTATCCACTAGCTCAGTCACCTATCTACTAGCTCAGTCACCCATCTGCTAGCTCAGTCACCCATCTGCTAGCTCAGTCACCCATCTGCTAGCTCAGTCACCCATCTGCTAGCTCAGTCACCCATCTGCTAGCTCAGTCACCCATCTGCTAGCTCAGTCACCCATCTGCTAGCTCAGTCACCCATCTGCTAGCTCAGTCACCCATCTGCTAGCTCAGTCACCCATCTACTAGCTCAGTCACCCATCTACTAGCTCAGTCACCCATCTGCTAGCTCAGTCACCCATCTACTAGCTCAGTCACCCATCTGCTAGCTCAGTCACCCATCTACTAGCTCAGTCACCCATCTACTAGCTCAGTCACCCATCTACTAGCTCAGTCACCCATCTACTAGCTCAGTCACCCATCTACTAGCTCAGTCACCCATCTACTAGCTCAGTCACCCATCTACTAGCTCAGTCACCCATCTACTAGCTCAGTCACCCATCTACTAGCTCAGTCACCCATCTACTAGGGCATAAATGGAGGAACTTCACGAAGATCGGTCACTCGGCTTGGGAGCTATCGTGCAGTAGGCAGTGGGTATTTGAAATAGCCCAGGGTCTTTACCCAGGGGAGAAAATAGCGAGCGTGGTCTTTGACAATTTGAAAATTTCCTATTTGGGCCCATAGGCCTAAAAAGCAACTGCATCAAGCACTGGCTAAGCACAGAGAAACAAAATGAATGCGTTTTTAAAGCAAAAACTTATGAAAGTTGTTTTGCATGTAACAATAAGTTAATTTTAAACGCTAAGGTAAATAAGGTTTTTAAGTCTGGTTTTTAATCAGGGCTTCCACAGTTTCAATAGGCCGTCCTCGCTGTACGTGGCTACGAGGTTCTGGTGCGGGTGATGCGCCACGCCGATGATCTCTCGCTCGCTAATAGCCAGGGTCCTCTCCAGCTTGCCGCTCTGCACCGAGAAGCAGTAGAGCGTCTTGTCCTCGCCGCAGCAGTAGATCCATTCGCCCCTGGGCGACACCGTGGCGCAGATAAAGTCGCCTCCCTCGCGCTTGCCAGATGAGAAACTGCGAACTACCTGGCCCTGCATGTTGATTATCACCACCTGGGGGAGGAGAAAACTTATAGTACAGGGGAAAGAAAGGAAAGGAAACAGACGAAAGGAGGAGGGGTAAGAGATGAGATAAGGAAGGAATGAACAAAGTGAGATGAAGGGAAGAAGGGAATGAGACAAAGGAAAAAGTAAATTATATAAAGGGAGGAAGGGAATGATATGAAGGGAGGAAGGGAATGAGATAAAGGGGGAAGGAAATGAGATGAAGGGAGGAAGGGATTGAAATGAAGGGAGGAAGGGAATGAAATGAAGGGAGGAAGGGAATGAAATGAAGGGAGGAAGGGAATGAGATAAAGGGGGAAGGTAATGAGATGAAGGGAGGAAGGAAATGAGATGAAGGTAAGGAAGGTAATGAGATGAAGGGAAGGAAGGAAATGAGATGAAGGGAGGAAGGAAATGAGATGAAGGGAGGAAGGAAATGAGATGAAGGTAAGGAAGGTAATGAGATGAAGGGAAGGAAGGAAATGAGATGAAGGTAAGGAAGGTAATGAGATGAAGGTAAGGAAGGAAATGAGATGAAGGGAAGGAAGGAAATGAGATGAAGGTAAGGAAGGTAATGAGATGAAGGGAAGGAAGGAAATGAGATGAAGGTAAGGAAGGTAATGAGATGAAGGTAAGGAAGGTAATGAGATGAAGGGAAGGAAGGAAATGAGATGAAGGGAAGGAAGGTAATGAGATGAAGGGAAGGAAGGAAATGAGATGAAGGGAAGGAAGTAAATTTTGGGTGGAGATAAAGAAACCGATGAAGATTCAGAAGCATGTGATTGGTGTGAGATAGCAGGTCACAGAAGCTCACAGTGTTAGTCTTGTTGCAGACCACCAGATGGTCGGGAGTCTTGGGCAGGATGTGAATAGATTGTACCGGAATCTCGGCACCAGCCAAGGCGGGCTTAAAGCACTGGGCGCACTCCTGAGTCTTGGACACCCAGACTCGAACTGTGCCATCTGAGCTGGCCGATATGACCTGATGGCCGTCAGGGCTGAATGCCACATCGTTAACAAAGCTGGTATGGCCGAGAAATTCTTTCAAACACTTGCCAGACTTCAGGCCGTGTATGCGCACACTGCAGTCGAAACTAGCCGACACAATGTGGGTATTGTCCTTGCTGAACTGTACGCAGGTGACGCCCTGGGTGTGCGCCCGTTCGAATCGGCGCAGGCACTGGCCAGTCTGAATCTTCCAAACCTTCATCTTGCCGTCCTGGGCGCCGGTGCAGAGCATCTCGGAGTCGCGGCTGAAGCCGAGGGCCAGAACTGCCGCGTCCATCATCATGAAGGCCTCCTGGGCCTGGAAGGTGGAGGGTCGGCGGACGGAGTGTGAGATGGATGGCTGCATTGCGCTTCGTAACCAGGCAGTAAGTATAAAAAATGACAGCATCACAATGGCAGTTGTTTTAGAGCAGATAAAATCGTCTTAGATTGAATTTTCTCAAAGGGAATTATCTCAGAGAGAATCGTCTGAGAGGGAATCCGGAAGGAACTGGCTCAGGGGAAATCGCCTCATAGGGAATAGTCCCAGAGTGAATCTTCTTGGAGGGAATCGTCCCAGATGGAATCGTCCGAGAGGGAATCGTCTCGGAGGGAATCGTCTGGGAGGGAATCGTTTCAGAGGAAATAATATCAGGGGGAATCGTGTCGGCATTGCAGGGAATTGTCCTAGAGGGAATCGTCCCAGATGGAATCGTCTTAGAATGCATTTTCTCGGAGGAAATCGTCTCAAAAGGAATCGTCTCAGAGGGAATAAGCTCTAAAAAAGAAGCTATTTATGAATTTGACACAACTGTAATTAATGATTGCAAGTAACGTAATTACTACATCACGTGACTGCTCCCCCTTGTAGAAGCCGCTTATCAAAGCAATGGAGTTAGATTAAGGGTTTTTCGTCAAGTATTTTGCCACCACTGCGCACCTGATATTTTAAATCCTTTCGAATCTTGCCAGTAATGAAATTCCACAGCTCGATGAATCCGTCCACACTGCCCGTGACCAGGTACTGGCCGTCTGGCGAGAACTTGGCCACCTCAACGTGACTCTTCTGTCCGAGACGAATGGTGACACTGAGCGTAGTCGGATATCTCTCGTCCTCCTTCTCGCGAACCGCAGCTTTGCCTCGGAACACATCAATAGCTGTGCCGGGCGGGAGTAGGCCCTGATGCTGCTGCCATTTCAGAGCCTGGCCAAGCAGGGCCAGCAGGCGAGACGGCGGCACAACCGACACTTCGTTAGCCAGAGTCTGGGCGATGGCGTGCCGCCGCTTCTCCTTGCTAGTACCGTCCGGATAGGCTTCGCGCGGATCAAAGTAGGACCTAGCTAGAACATTCTCCAGGTGAACGTAGCGATCCGGTTGAGACTGTTTCATGCTGAGCATGGCGTCAGTCTGTTTGAGCACAGTGCGAGCGGCGCCAAGCTCGCGAAGCTCAACTAGCTCAATGATGATCTGCTCGTATAGGTCCATGAGCTTAGCCTCGGGCAGTTTTAAGCTTTGCACCACCTATTAGTTTGGATGCAGTGGGTGGCAGAATTGTGGCTATAGAGAACTTTTTTATTTACTGCATTGATTTTTTGTAATACACAGGGAGATAGGAATGACACCTTAGTTATGGAACTGACTCAGATGGAATCACCTCAGCCTTGACATGGAATCGTCCTAGATGGAATCGTCCTAGATGGAATCGTCCTAGATGGAATCGTCCTACAGGGAATCGTCTTAAGAGTCGTCTAGAATATAAACACGTGGTAATTATGATGCAATTACTAAATCACGTGACTGCTCCACTTTAAAGAAGCTGCTTTCAACGGAAATCGAGTTAGATGAAGGGTTTTTGTCAATGTTTCCCACTAAAACGTATTATAGTAGTAAGTAGAGGTTTTGTTTCTACAACAATACGCATCAGAATAAATATCTAAGCCAATAGAGTCAGACCTGCAGCACAGTGTCCCAGTGTCCGGAGTGAATCTCGGACATGAAAGAGTCCACGCTGTCCACAGTGTTAAGCGAGATGCCGCTTTCCTCTTGCAGTACGGACAGTGTCCGGTGCAGGCTGTTCTCCTTCAGGTATTGGGCAATTAGTCGGACAACATCGGCCGACTCAATTTCAATCGCCATGCCTTAGCGGTGAGTAGTGGCTGAAAATAAGTACGTAGAAAAAGTTTTTGCATTAGAATTACAAAACTCTGAATCCACTTCTACACATTACACGGTAGAGGTAGGGGCTGAGTGGCAAAGCGGTACAACGCGTTTGCCTCACGCATCAAGGTCCCTGAGCTCGATTCCGCGGCGAGGCCACATTCATTTGGGGCGCAGCCGAGGAGAGAAGGCTTGGAGGCTTGTGCAATTTACACTAACCATGAGGGGCCAACCACCAAAGCGCAGTGAGAGTGTACACTGCCTGACCATGAGAAAGTGCGAGAGTGTGTGCCTGCGTACAGTATCTGTGTGCGTGTGCGCTCAGGAGTCAGCGAAATGGGCAGAATTGCCTCTCGCTGGCAGCGGGTCCATAACATGAGAAACCATGGCTTGACCTAAAATGACTGCAAATATTTATTTAAAAAAGAGAGACAGAAAACAGCCCGCTAATACAAGTAGAGTGACAAAAACTACATGTACAGAGAGCAACACTTGGGCTGGTGATGGTTGTTTTGTTTTATTTCAATAAGAAGTTAAAAAAGGTAATTTCGATTAGATGAATGAACAATCCTATAGACTAAGGATTGAAGATGGTGGTGAAAAAAGTTACACCTGCAGCAATGCAATATTTTAGCCGGGAATACGAGTATGGAACATATTTCAATATTGAAAATTTTTAAGTCTGCTGTATAAGCGCGAATAGTTCTAGTTATGCAATAATGACAGCTCAATGAAATAGTTTCTAGCAATAGCTTGCTCAGATTTGAAAGCTTATCAAGAGCTGGCGCAGGAACTCTCAGAAATAAAAACACTCGGAATACAGTTCATTTGCTGCTTGCTTAGCAGCGGGTAGGCAGTCCTGTCTAACAGGGAGGGAGTTCTGTCTAACAGGGAGGGAGTCCTGTCTAACAGGGAGGGAGTCCTGTCTAACAGGGAAGGAGTCCTGTCTAACAGGGAGGGAGTTCTGTCTAACAGGGAGGAAGTTCTGTCTAACAGGGAGGGAGTTCTGTCTAACAGGGAGGGAGTCCTGTCTAACAGGGAGGGAGTTCTGTCTAACAGGGAGGGAGTTCTGTCTAACAGGGAGGAAGTTCTGTCTAACAGGGAGGGAGTTCTGTCTAACAGGGAGGGAGTCCTGTCTAACAGAGAGGGAGTCCTGTCTAACAGGGAGGGAGTTCTGTCTAACAGGGAGGGAGTTCTGTCTAACAGGGAGGGAGTCCTGTCTAACAGGGAGGGAGTTCTGTCTAACAGGGAGGGAGTCCTGTCTAACAGGGAGGGAGTCCTGTCTAACAGGGAGGGAGTTCTGTCTAACAGGGAGGAAGTTCTGTCTAACAGGGAGGGAGTTCTGTCTAACAGGGAGGGAGTCCTGTCTAACAGGGAGGGAGTCCTGTCTAACAGGGAAGGAGTCCTGTCTAACAGGGAGGGAGTCCTGTCTAACAGGGAGGAAGTTCTGTCTAACAGGGGGGAAGTTCTGTCTAACAGGGAGGGAGTTCTGTCTAACAGGGAGGGAGTCCTGTCTAACAGGGAGGGAGTCCTGTCTAACAGGGAGGAAGTTCTGTCTAACAGGGAGGAAGTTCTGTCTAACAGGGAGGGAGTTCTGTCTAACAGGGAGGGAGTCCTGTCTAACAGGGAGGGAGTCCTGTCTAACAGGGAGGGAGTCCTGTCTAACAGAGAGGGAGTTCTGTCTAACAGGGAGGAAGTTCTGTCTAACAGGGAGGGAGTTCTGTCTAACAGGGAGGGAGTCCTGTCTAACAGGGAGGGAGTCCTGTCTAACAGGGAGGGAGTCCTGTCTAACAAGCCAGTTAACTAATGAGTAACAGACTGACAGCTACGCCTAACAGACTGACAGCTACGCCTAACAGACTGACAGCTACGCCTAACAGACTGACAGCTATGCCTAACAGACTGACAGCTACGCCTAACAGACTGACAGCTATGCCTAACAGACTGACAGCTATGCCTAACAGACTGACAGCTATGCCTAACAGACTGACAGCTATGCCTAACAGACTGACAGCTACTGCCTAACAGACTGACAGCTATGCCTAACAGACTGACAGCTACGCCTAACAGACTGACAGCTATGCCTAACAGACTGACAGCTATGCCTAACAGACTGACAGCTATGCCTAACAGACTGACAGCTATGCCTAACAGACTGACAGCTATGCCTAACAGACTGACAGCTATGCCTAACAGACTGACAGGTTTCAGTTCAGTTCAACCAGGTAGCTAGGCTAATATAGCCTAACAGACTGACAGCTATGCCTAACAGACTGACAGGTTTCAGTTCAGTTCAACCAGGTAGCTAGGCTAATATAGTAACCTGCCGAGCTGCTTCCATAGTGAGGTAAGCAGCATTGACCCACAGACACACATCCTGACTAACGAAAAGAAATAAAACAATTTAGACTTTAATTACGGTATCCTAAGGCATCTGAATGTGACAGGTGAGTTACAAATTCAGTCGCTAATATCAAAGTGCAAGCGCACTATGGGGCCAACAATGTCCGTCTCGGCATTCGGATCAGACTCGGCATCGCCGCGATTGGCAGACGCGTCCGGCTCGTACATCACGATCAAATCGACGTAGGTGTCACCAGGATTTAGCCGGGCGTGACTCAGGAGTCTGCGGATCGAAGTGAATTACAGAAGTACGTATAGCCTTCCAGTTGGAGACTACGAGACTAACAGACTCGTATAAGGTGGATCTTGAGGATCTTCAATCTTCAATATGAGGATATTGTAGAGGAAGTGGGATTCCAATATGAGGATCAGGGAGAGGAAGTGAGATTCCAATATAAGGATCAGGGAGAGGAAGTGGGATTCCAAGATGAGGATCTGGGTGAGGAAGTGAGATTCCAATATGAGGATCAGGGAGAGGAAGTGAGATTCCAATATGAGGATCTGGGAGAGGAAGTGGGATTCCAATATGAGGATCTGGGAGAGGAAGTGAGATTCCAATATGAGGATCTGGGAGAGGAAGTGAGATTCCAATATGAGGATCTGGGAGAGGAAGTGAGATTCCAATATGAGGATCAAGGAGAGGAAGTGGGATTCCAATATGAGGATCTAGGAGAGGAAGTGGGATTCCAATATGAGGATCAGGGAGAGGAAGTGGGATTCCAAGATGAGGATCTGGGTGAGGAAGTGGGATTCCAATACGGGATCTGGGAGAGGAAGTGGGATTCCAATACGGGATCTGGGAGAGGAAGTGGGATTCCAATATGAGGATCAGGGAGAGGAAGTGAGATTCCAATATGAGGATCAGGGAGAGGAAGTGAGATTCCAATATGAGGATCTGGGTGAGGAAGTGGGATTCCAATATGAGGATCAGGGAGAAGAAGTGGCGTTCCAATATGAGGATCTGGGAGAGGAAGTGAGATTCCAATATGAGGATCAGGGAGAGGAAGTGAGATTCCAATATGAGGATCTGGGAGAGGAAGTGAGATTCCAATATGAGGATCTGGGAGAGGAAGTGAGATTCCAATATGAGGATCAGGGAGAGGAAGTGAGATTCCAATATGAGGATCTGGGAGAGGAAGTGGGATTCCAATATGAGGATCTGGGAGAGGAAGTGAGATTCCAATATGAGGATCTGGGAGAGGAAGTGAGATTCCAATATGAGGATCTGGGAGAGGAAGTGAGATTCCAATATGAGGATCTGGGAGAGGAAGTGGGATTCCAATATGAGGATCTGGGAGAGGAAGTGGGATTCCAATATGAGGATCAGGGAGAGGAAGTGGCGTTCCAATATGAGGATCTGGGAGAGGAAGTGAGATTCCAATACGGGATCTGGGAGAGGAAGTGGGATTCCAATATGAGGATCAGGGAGAGGAAGTGAGATTCCAATATGAGGATCTGGGTGAGGAAGTGGGATTCCAATATGAGGATCAGGGAGAAGAAGTGGCGTTCCAATATGAGGATCAGGGAGAGGAAGTGAGATTCCAATATGAGGATCAGGGAGAGGAAGTGAGATTCCAATATGAGGATCTGGGAGAGGAAGTGAGATTCCAATATGAGGATCTGGGAGAGGAAGTGAGATTCCAATATGAGGATCTGGGAGAGGAAGTGAGATTCCAATATGAGGATCTGGGAGAGGAAGTGAGATTCCAATATGAGGATCTGGGAGAGGAAGTGAGATTCCAATATGAGGATCTGGGAGAGGAAGTGAGATTCCAATATGAGGATCTGGGAGAGGAAGTGAGATTCCAATATGAGGATCTGGGAGAGGAAGTGAGATTCCAATATGAGGATCTGGGAGAGGAAGTGAGATTCCAATATGAGGATCAGGGAGAAGAAGTGGCGTTTCAATATGAGGATCTGGGAGAGGAAGTGGGATTCCAATATGAGGATCTGGGAGAGGAAGTGAGATTCCAATATGAGGATCTGGGAGAGGAAGTGGGATTCCAATATGAGGATTTGGGAGAGGAAGTGAGATTCCAATATGAGGATCAGGGAGAGGAAGTGAGATTCCAATATGAGTATCTGGGAGAGGAAGTGGGATTCCAATATGAGGATCTGGGAGAGGAAGTGAGATTCCAATATGAGGATCTGGGAGAGGAAGTGAGATTCCAATATGAGGATCTGGGAGAGGAAGTGAGATTCCAATATGAGGATCTGGGAGAGGAAGTGAGATTCCAATATGAGGATCAGGGAGAAGAAGTGGCGTTTCAATATGAGGATCTGGGAGAAGAAGTGGCGTTCCAATATGAGGATCTGGGAGAGGAAGTGAGATTCCAATATGAGGATCAGGGAGAGGAAGTGAGATTCCAATATGAGGATCTGGGAGAGGAAGTGAGATTCCAATATGAGGATCTGGGAGAGGAAGTGAGATTCCAATATGAGGATCTGGGAGAGGAAGTGAGATTCCAATATGAGGATCTGGGAGAGGAAGTGAGATTCCAATATGAGGATCTGGGAGAGGAAGTGGGATATTAATACGAATCACTAGGACAGCTACTCAGTACAGCGTCTAGATTCAAGCCCAAACCTCTCTAAAATAAAAAAATAATAAGTGAAAATCGCTTACGCCTGCTGTAGTCGCTTCCTATGCCCCGGAAGCATTGGAATATAGACAGATTTGGAGCCCTGGCACACCATAGATGGCGTAAGGCCGTATTGCTGCTGCAGGGCCTGAATCAGCTGACCAATGGTGGCGGACCGACTGAGCGGACCAATTTCCCAGCGGTCCCACTCGGTAAAGTGACGGCCGCCAGCCAGCGGCTGGCGCCGGCTGGGGCCGGGCTGGCTCAGCACCAGCAGAGGCACAGCCAGGTTGAGAAAGCAGTTTCGATAAGCCGCCAGCGGATCGGCTGAGTGCGCCTGGTCCGATTGCTGGCGAATGTACTTTAGCATTTCGATTGTTACTAGGCCGGCTACGGCGGCTGTTGTTGTGGCGATGGCTGGCACAATGCGGCCAGCAATGCGTTTCACCTGGAGTGCGTTCAAAATTAAACTTTTTTTATATTTCACTCGCTGGGACTTAATAGAACAAAGATAGAGAACAAAGCAACTGAAAATAGATGTTGCTCAGATTGAGGATCTGAAAAGGTTAAAGATACTCAATCTAAGGGTCTCGGAAGGTAGAAGATATTCAAACTGAGGATCTCGGAAGGTAGAAGATATTCAAACTCAGGATCTCGGAAGGTAGAAGATACTCGAACTGAGGATCTGGGAAGGTGGATACTCAAACTGAGGATCTGGGAAGGTAGAGATACTCGAACTGAGGATCTGGGAAGGTGGATACTCAAACTGAGGATCTGGGAAGGTGGATACTCAAACTGAGGATCTGGGAAGGCAGAAGATACTCAAGCTGAGGATCTGGGACGGTGGATACTCTAACTGAGGATCTGGGAAGGTGGATACTCAAACTAAGGATCTGGGAAGGTGGATACTCAAACTGAGGATCTGGGAAGGTGGATACTCAAACTGAGGATCTGGGAAGGTGGATACTCAAACTGAGGATCTGGGAAGGTGGATACTCAAACTGAGGATCTGGGAAGGCAGAAGATACTCAAGCTGAGGATCTGGGACGGTGGATACTCAAACTGAGGATCTGGGAAGGTGGATACTCAAACTAAGGATCTGGGAAGGTGGATACTCAAACTAAGGATCTGGGAAGGTGGATACTCAAACTGAGGATCTGGGAAGGTGGATACTCAAACTAAGGATCTGGGAAGGTGGATACTCAAACTGAGGATCTGGGAAGGTGGATACTCAAACTAAGGATCTGGGAAGGTGGATACTCAAACTGAGGATCTGGGAAGGTGGATACTCAAACTGAGGATCTGGGAAGGCAGAAGATACTCAAGCTGAGGATCTGGGACGGTGGATACTCAAACTGAGGATCTGGGAAGGTGGATACTCAAACTAAGGATCTGGGAAGGTGGATACTCAAACTAAGGATCTGGGAAGGTGGATACTCAAACTGAGGATCTGGGAAGGTGGATACTCAAACTAAGGATCTGGGAAGGTGGATACTCAAACTGAGGATCTGGGAAGGTGGATACTCAAACTAAGGGTCTGGGAAGGTAGAAGATACTGAAGCTGAGGATCTGGGACGATCTGGGAAGGTGGATACTCAAACTGAGGATCTGGGAAGGTGGATACTCAAACTGAGGATCTGGGAAGGTGGATACTCAAACTGAGGATCTGGGAAGGTGGATACTCAAACTGAGGATCTGGGAAGGTGGATACTCAAACTGAGGATCTGGGAAGGTGGATACTCAAACTGAGGATCTGGGAAGGTGGATACTCAAACTGAGGATCTGGGAAGGTGGATACTCAAACTGAGGATCTGGGAAGGTGGATACTCAAACTGAGGATCTGGGAAGGTGGATACTCAAACTGAGGATCTGGGAAGGTGGATACTCAAACTGAGGATCTGGGAAGGTGGATACTCAAACTGAGGATCTGGGAAGGTGGATACTCAAACTGAGGATCTGGGAAGGTGGATACTCAAACTGAGGATCTGGGAAGGTGGATACTCAAACTGAGGATCTGGGAAGGTGGATACTCAAACTGAGGATCTGGGAAGGTGGATACTCAAACTGAGGATCTGGGAAGGTGGATACTCAAACTGAGGATCTGGGAAGGTGGATACTCAAACTAAGGGTCTGGGAAGGTAGAAGATACTGAAGCTGAGGATCTGGTACGATCTGGGAAGGTGGATACTCGAACTGAGGGTCTGGCAATGCATGTTGTAAGAAGAAGAAAACAATTAGTCCCACCTGTAACCGGTCGACAATGTCCAGGCCGTACATAGCCGCTCTGAGATTGGCCAGAGCTGCCACTGCATCTACATGAGAGTCGTTGTCCTTGTCAAACTGAACCGGCCTGCAGGCTAGCGGCTCGGCCAGGCTGGAAAACAGTGCCAGCACAGCATCCGGATCAGCAGCGGACTTGACGCCAGAGCTGTCGGCAGCGGCTTCGGCCCGACTCTTGGATTCGTCAGTTTCAATTGGCTTAGTGCTGGGCACAAATTCTGGCATGGAGATGCCTGGCAACATGGCCGCCACAGCCTCAGCCGTGTCTGAACCAGCCGGAACCGCTACGCAGAAGGCACCAGCGTACAGTCTGGCCAGGCTGAGCAGGCAGCTAATGTGCAGCGGATCTCCGGCGTCCAGCACAATGGGACGCGGCGGTCGCTTCGGCGGAGTCCAGAACGCTGTACCGTCCGGTAGGCGAGTCTCCGGCGGAAATGCTCGCAGTATGTGCAACGCCCGGTGGTGAAAATACTTGGCGAACTTCAGGCCAGCCAGTTGGACGCAGTCTGTCCAGCTGCTTGGCCGTTGGCGCAGGTAGCGGAACGCGTCAGCAGAATCCGGGACGTACTCGTCGGCTGCCAATCGTTGTGCAATGTTTCTAGGAGAGTCTCCGTTGGCATCTAGGAGCCTGGCCACCAGGGCCGGCTTACAGGCGAAGCTGCTCTCAAACTTGTCCCTGGGGAGGCGGGGAGTGAAGACGACTCGAATTCCAGTGTGCTCAAATTCTTAGATTCTGACTCAGATCACATTAACAAATACTCAGGTTATGACTTTAATCCAATCAGAAATCCTCGAATGTGTCTCCAATCCCGAAAATCCTAAGCTTAGGAATTAAATGTCATCGTGAATCCGCAGTTTTAGACTTTGATCTCGTTCTCGTTCAATTTCACAGTTTCTGAGTTGAGCACTGTGCTAGCTGACACAGAATACACACGCTGCACAGGCTTCCATTACCTGGCCCACTCAATGCAGTGCTCGATTCGCTGGGGAAAAGTCTTCAGAGTGCAATACGGCACCTGTTCCTCCTCTGTTGGATCCTGTTGAGCACCGTAGGACTCAGTGACAAACGGCAGAATAACCTGCACGTGACCTCTGGCGCCCATTGTGCCAGACTCGAACAGTGGCTTTTGATTGGCTACGCAGCGCTGATCCATGTACCGCCTAGCAGCCACATTGTCCAGCGCGTTGACGCACGCGTCCAGACGACTGATGAACGCGTCTGTGAAAGCCGTCCGCTCCGTGTCTGGCCCGACTCGCAATTGAAGACCTTCAATAATCAGTTGCGGATTTATTCGTTTGGCAACATCGGCAGCGACTAAAGATTTGGGCTGACGAATATGACCTGGTCTAAACAGGAACTGCCGATTGAGATTCGACTTTTCTATGACGTCATCGTCGGTGGTCGTCAAACGACCGTCGCCGGCGGTGCAAAAGCCGCACAATGCGAAATTCTTTAACAATTCGCAGCCGATGGCTCCGCAGCCAACTAGGAACAGGCGGAGTCGGCGGGCGCGCTCCACGGAGCTGGCGCCCATGCAGGCGGCCAGGCGTTGATAGCGCGGCTCAACAGGCGTCGGCGGAGTCGGCAACGCTGCGTCGTCGCCGAATAGTTCAACAGCGTCTAGATATAACCACTGTCGAAACGGCGTGAACTTGGCGGTTAGAGCTTTCAGCACTTCCTGGGCTGCCAGGCCGCCGAACAGGGCACACATTGGTTGGAGGCGACCGCCGATGGCGGCGGCGCGGGCCAGTTGGCGAACAAACTCCGCATCGTCTGGAGTTAGGGCGGCCGCCTGCCGAAGACAGGCCAGAGCTTCGGAGGCCAGAGCCTCGGCTGTGGCTGATTGGCCGAGGCGAAGCAGAGCCAGGTGGAGGCAGTGCAGCCGAAGCGGGGCCCGGTCCTTGCCCAGGTCAGGCATTATCAGGGCGTCTGATAGACCTGGCAGCATTGCAAATTGAAAACACCAGACAAGCTGCCATTAAAATTGCATAAAGCAAACACGGGAAAAAATTTTCGGGATAAGATTAGGTTTCGGAGAAAGGAATGTGAAGAATTTTTAGAACTTTGAAAAATTAAATTGAATAAGATTATACCTAAATTTTAAAAAGAGCATGTCTTTAGCACAAACTATCCCTAATCAAAAACAGGGATCACAAATTGTAATCCCTAAACACATGCCGTGATCCCCAAGTCTGAATTTGAATCGGAATTTCGGCCATTCTTTACAATTATCTATAAATAAGAAAGATTATAAAGAATTCGGGATGGCATACTCGTAAGAGTTTGAGACGATTTTCCTAAAGCTTAAGCCGATTCTCGAGTCTGAGACGATTCTCTAGAGTTTGAGAAGATTCAATAGAGTTTGAGACGATTCAATAGAGTTTGAGACGATTCAATAGAGTCTGAGACGATTCTCTAGAGTTTGAGAAGATTCAATAGAGTTTGAGACGATTCAATAGAGTTTGAGACGATTTAATAGAGTTTGAGACGATTCAATAGAGTTTGAGACGATTCAATAGAGTTTGAGACGATTCTATAAAGAATGTGAAGACGTTACTCAATAATTTAGGAATATTCCCTGGAATCCGAGACGATTCTCAGTAATCTGGGACTAGTCTATGGGGTCTGAGACCATTCTCAGTAATCTGTGAAGTGTCAATGGAGTCTGAGACGATTCTCAGTCATCTGTGAAGTTTCAATGGAGTCTGGGACGATTCTCAGTCATCTGGGACGAGTCTATGGAGTCTGAGACGGTTCTCTAAAACAGAAAAAGTTTACCCGGGGTAAGGATACCCAAGGATTTAGTCAGATTTCTTAAAGCTTATGACTTTCTCAAAACTGTTTTCAAGATCGCAGGGGATCAAATATCAATAGAATACTCTTGATCAGTTCATCGATCACGCACCCTCAGCGGTCGGTCCGCCGTCCAGGAAGTGCTCCAGTCGGCGGAACTGCAGCTGAATCGGCTGCACTCGCAATACAAAAGTGCCGCCGCACTCGTAGCCAGTCAAATCGGCTGACGACGCCTCGATGCGAAAGGCGTCGGGCGTCGGGGTGGCGGTCACTCGCCAGTGGCCTTGGTTGAGCCTTACGGCGCCTCGGATCTCGCGAAAGGCCACCAGATCACCCGGACAGAGTCGGTGCGTCCGGCTGTCCAGGGTGCGCACGCAGCAGTCGGCTGCATCGATGGAGGCGATGAATTCCTCGCGAGGTTCCTCGGCAGCCGGCTCGTTCACCTGAATGGTTGGGGCGGACCTACTTAGATCTCATTGTTTGTCTAGACTCGAACATGTCAGGGGATAACTGTCTAATATTATTGGCTGACTGTCTCGTGTCAGGGGATAACTGTCTAATATTATTGGCTGACTGTCTCGTGTCAGGGGATAACTGTCTAATATTATTGGCTGACTGTCTCATGTCATGGGATAACTATCTAATATTATTGGCTGACTGTCTCATGTCAGGGGATAACTGTCTAATATTATTGGCTGACTGTCTCGTGTCAGGGGATAACTGTCTAATATTATTGGCTGACTGTCTCATGTCAGGGGATAACTGTCTAATATTATTTGTTAAATGTCTTATGTTTGGGCTGACTGTCTAATGTTATTGACTGACCGTCATGACCTTGGCTGACTCTAGCTCACCTGAAATAGGTCGCCAAAGTCGTTAAACAGGCAGCCAAACAAGCCGTGAACGGCAGCGCAGACCAGAGGAATCCGGCTGGCCCGACAGGCGGCCGAAACCCGACGCTGTGCCTCGGCCGAAGCTCCAACAAGAGCTACGCAGTCGAATTCGGAGATGTAGTCTAGGCACTCGTCGGCCTGCTCCACGTTGCCATGGTGACGCTCAACTCTGACGTATGGATTTAGTTCGGCTAAGCGCCCTGAGCTGGCTATATCACGAGAAGCCCCACTAGCCACATCGTCGACTGTGACAAAGAACTGTTCGCCGAGATCTTCAGGGGCGCAGGGGCGGCTGTCTTGAATAGCCAGAAGGCGGACACCAGTTAGGGTCAGGTTCTTAGCTAGCTCAATGCCGAGGCCGTCAAGGCCGCAGACTAAAACTCTAGCGGAGGCCATTCGCTGCATGGCGGCGTCGCCCATAACGTAGCGCTGCCTGCTGTAGAGGCTGTCATCGATGCCATCGGGCGCTGCTGCACTGTCTACACGAGACATATCGTTAAACTGCAATTCGGCATTCAAGAAGATCGCATTTGTGGCATTTGTGGCTATTTTCGCTATTCTTCACATAGATCTGACAGATGCAACACCCAGCAAAGTTGGGCAACATATTAAGCCAGTGGCTCAGCCGTTTGCATGTCTGGTGCGCCACTGGTTGAAATTCGAACTCGCGACCTCTGGGATAAAATTCTGAAACTCTAACCGAACTGCATAACCGGGCGAACTGAGCTGAGATTCGAACTCGCGACCTTTGCAGTGATCTGCATGATATTTGCAGTTACTCGCGAATAACAAAATAAAAGTCTGAAGCTCTAACCACCGAGCTAAAATCTCCCTAAAATCAAACACAGCACGGAAAGAAGTAGAGCAAAGACAACAAAACCTGGAAGCGCTGAACAAAAATTTTATTTTACAGATTAAAACTTTACGCGTGGCAACTCGAAGAGAATGCTTGACAGAATGTCAGAGAGTGAGTTTTAGCCCATTTAGCCTAAATACAAAAAATATTTTAAAAAATTTAAAGTATTAATTTAATTATAATTTTTTTAAATATTGAAAACAAGTATTAAAAATTTAAGGTTCTCGATCAGATTTCGACATCTGTTTCGTAATTTCTATCATAAACCTCAGAATAGAGCTGCTTTCTTAAGAAGTGCAACAGCGGGGTAACAAATAGCATATGTTTTAAGTGATAATAAATGCCTGAATTGTAACACTTCGCATTGTAAAAATACTATCAATGATAGACAGAAGATTGTTCTGTTAGTAGTACTGCTAAGTGCATTATAAAGTAGCAGGTGAGCTATGTAGTGATGTAACCCGGCCACCAGTGTTAGGCATATAAGCAAAGCGGATTGCTTCAAAACTATAAAAATCCAGAAGGAACTCGAAGCAAAACTGAGCACACACTGATTTTGGGGAAGGTATGAGAATTCCACTTTATTACGGGGAATTAAGCAACTGCAATAGAAAACTGCCCCATCAAAACACAGTCCGACAACTTTATTCAACCAGCTAATTGTTAATCTACAATAATTGGAGATCTGTTGCCGCGTCTTCCACCGGCGCCGCCAACGCCGCGACCTCGACCGCGCCTCCTGCCTAAGCTGCCTCGGGCGAGAGAATTCGACGACTCGGTCAGGGACAAAGAAGACAAAGACGATGCGACGGATGGGCCAGCGACAGTAGCTCCAGGGTCACCAGCGCCGGTCGGATGGTCGCTAGATGGTCGCCAGATAACATTCACCGAAGATACCGATGACAAAGAAGACGATGGCGATGGAAAGGGCGACGGTGAAGGCACGGGCGGCTGCAGGGACATTCCACCGGCGATCAATCCTCCAACGGAGCCGCGACCGAGGGCGAAGTTGCGCACGGGCAGCGACAACTTCGACGGAGGTTGCTGCGGCGGAGGCTGCGGCATAGCAAAGCCGTTCCGCGGTTGTTCAACCTGGCCGCCTCGGAAAAAGCCGCCGCCGCCTCCGCCGCTAGCGCCATCTACAGAGAAAAACGGCACAGCGACCGCATTTAGCGGAGGATCAGACGGCAGGTGCTTGGCTGTGATTTTCAGGCCTAGGGAGGGACACAGCTCCCTGGAGAACACCCAGGCAGCCACGTGGGCCAAGTGCAGGGTGCAAAGCCATGGACAGTCGATCTGGTTGTGATATTCGCATGAGTGATTAGTCGCATAATCGAAACCTGAGGTGGCAAGCTTCTGAGTCACCACGCGCTCGCCCAAGGTGGCTGCCAGAGAGTCGCCGCCATTGTTGCTGCTGCTGCCGCAACGTCTAACAAGCAGGTGCAGAAGCACCTCAACAGGCAGCGGGTGCAGCAGATTCGCTGGCGGCTTGCGGCCGGCTCGCGAGTAGACAAAGTTAACAGCGTCAATGAAATCTTTCAAGCTGTCCTGCGGAGCGAACACGTCGCAGCCTGACAGCACCGCCTCTAACCGGTTGCAGGCGGCTGGCCAATCAGATTCGGCCAGTAGGCACTTCAGAGGCACGCGATGCGTCCCCTGACTGTTGGCCCGGCACTCGGACACCAGGCCCATTGGCACGTCGTCGTAACCAATAGCTGGCAAATAATTAACGGAGCCTGTGACACCATCGCGCAGGCTGAATCTAACCAGAGCAATCTCAGCTGGCAGCAAGGGTGCATTGTAACTCGCTGTGGATTTTAAATGCCAGCTAACCCTAGCAAATACTATTGGCCAGTCTGGCAGGCTGTCAGCTGACGGAATCAGACTGTTCACCTGTTCAACAGTTGGCCTAGTAGGAACAGTCCGAGTTGGCACTGCAGCAGCAGCAGCAGTGGCAGCAGTGGCGGCGGAACTGACAGTACTTGCAGCGTTCTCTTCCCGCGCCTGCTGACGCAGTTTCTCAACTTCATCGGGCGGCAGACAGCGGAAGGCCTCCATGGCTTCGGCGACTAGTTCCGGGTCGCCAAGGGGGCAGCGACCGAATCGCGGATTCAAAGCGCGGTATTCGCGCAGAAAGATGGTTGTATGAGTAATTTTCTTGCGCTTTCCGCTGCTAGCAGCCTCGTAGCCGCCTGATGGAAAGCTGCTCATTGGCGCAGACAACTGAGCTGCAATAAATCAATCATTGCTTGGCTCTTAAAGTACTTTGAGCTCCAATCAATTATTCGTCTAGACTAGAAGGAATTTTTATACCACTTAGATAAATATTGATTTAAAGATCATCGCCTTCCTATTCAGATTAGGGTCTCATGAAGGGAAAAATAATATTTTAGAAGAGTTAAAAAATAAAGTTGTTTCTTAAAAAACATACATTTGAACTTTTGTTTTCTTTAAACCAAAATCACTTAGGTGAGTGTCGATTTTACATGGAGAATCTTTAAAGGTGAATGTAAGTGAAAATGGAAAGTTTAATTTTAATTTTAACAATAACATGTTTAATTAATTGTAACAGCTTAATTGCTTTTTCTTGCTAAAAGGTACTTTATGCAAATTATCTACTGTGAGTAAAATTTACTCTTCACTTTTAACTGCTATTGTTGATACTTATTTCTCTATCTAATATTTAAAGTAACAAACAAATGTTGTCAACTACTCATGAGCCATAAAATGCTGCTTTTGTCTTATTTTTTGGCTCACTAGACTTTTCTGAATTTTAAACACCTTAACATATATTAATTAATACGCTATAGATAAATAAGTTAAGATACAGCATATGATAAAATATATTGCAGTGTGGAAAAGTGTTGTACTTTCTGTTTGCACATATTGTTTTATGCTACCACTTCAGACATTTTGCAAACCAAGCAATTAAAAAATCTGTAAAAACCAACCTGTATAAAGAGTGATAACCTATTCATTTTCAACTGCAGTAAGAGAATTTTAACACTAAAATGATTTAGTGAGGTGAAGGCAAAGGCAGGACACATGGGACGTGAAGCTGAGGTACAAGCAAAGACAAAGCTCCATCAAATTATATCTATCTGAGTAAGCATTTAAAATAAAAAACTAATACTGCAGTGGAGATGGTAAAGTATCATATGAAATAAGAAGTAAAGGTAGAAAAAATCCAGCAAGCAAGCTGGATTGGAGTTGAATTGACCAGCTAAATACAGTGAGACCAACCAGCCACAACCATCACCCTCACCACATGTGAGCAACACACACCCAACAATCACTGACCACCCTACCAAAGCCTATCTCTCACTAACTCTGGTTAGTGCTCACAAACTGGTTTATTATTTCATTCTGCTTATGGTAAAATCCTAATAATATGTTTGAAGTAGGATGTGAACAAGTAATCAAAATAACAATACATTATATTGGATAGTGCAATACTTTTTGTGATTGAAACATTAAAATTCTTACAATAATAATAAAACAAAAACAATACTAAAGTTTAATACATTCAAACAATTTGTTATGGGTAGCTATCAATCCTTTTAAGTGGCTCTAGAAAAAGCTAAAGTTTGTGTTTTCAATTTGCTAAGCTTTTTAAACAATAATATAAAAACTGATGAAGATAAAACTGCAAACAAAATTTGGCACTATTAGCATGAGAGTTATTTTTAAATAATCTAATAAAATGCTTATTCAATGTTTTTAGTTAGCTACAGGCCCAATTATAGATTGATAGCAAAGTTATATAGTAATGATTGTGATGAGCAATATCAAAGTCACAAGGTAGCTTGTTGTCTAGAGCCCAACCAGGATCCCAATCCTCATCCCGAACAGGCTGGGACCTGACTTTTTTCAGAATCCCGACCAAGTTGGGAAAAATATCTGGGAGTTGGGAAAAGTTAAGCGGGATTTAAACAAATATTTTTTCAAATCTTTGGTTGGTGATCTTGTCTTGTGATTTTGCATTATTCATTTCATTTCTTCATGTCTTTAAAATCTTTATTAATATGTATGAAAAAAACAAGCATACATCTCTGACCCTGGAGTTAGGGACTTTGCTTGAAATCCTATTGAAAGCCACATTTGAGCCTTGAGCTTGAGATTCTAATCAGGCAACTAACTTTCTTTTGATTGAGCTATTTATAATACCTTTGAAATGCTTTTGTAATTCTTTGAACTTGTTTAAGCTTGTCAAAGTCATTAATTAAGTATTTTTCACACTATTTAAATCCTAATGCCTTTTCCTTGTTTAAACTTTTATTTAATTTGACAATATTGGCCAAATAGGTGTACTTACCTTTACCTGTGCAAAATATCTACTACTACTACTAGTCACGTAAAATATTACAAATGAATGAGCTATATCGCTATTAGCTACTCATACTTGTTTTTCTTTTTCTGATTGAAAAGTAATGAGTCAGAAAATCTTTGTTCACCAAAACAGTTTTTTTATCTAAAAAACATTAACTTCTAAGGTATCCTTACAGTATTTTTGTGCATTAATTTTGTGTGTAATTTTATTTTTTCTGCATGATTACTTATATGCATACATAGGCTTAGTAGATTTACACCAAGTTTTAAAGTTTGAATTTAGTTCAATTCTTGAGCTTAATTTATTGATTGATGTTTACAAGAGTGGTTTCAAACTTATGCCATATTTTTTAGTCATTTATTTTAGTGACTCAATATCAAATAATAATTATGTCTATGATATTGTTATAGTAATCACTAATCACATCACTTAACATTTCTATATTATTAATTATAATAATATAAATTATAATAATTATATAATATAATTATAGTATTAGCTCACTATTAGTACTTAGTAGCAACTAGTACTAGTAGTTTGACATGACATAGGGCCATAGACTCTGCCCCTAGGCAATGCATGAAAGTTGGAACCTTTGGTCAGAAATCTAATCTAATCTGGCAACTGCCATCTATCCACTGTATCTAGCCTACTTCTAATCCCAATCGCAACTAATCCCAAGTCCCGATATTTTCAAACTGATCCTGCCTGATCCGGCCCAACTATATTTTTGGCATCCCAGTCAGGCTCTACTGTTGTCATGTATAAGAACATCTATTTATAGTATCTTAGGATTATTATAGCTATTCCTAAATTACTGGCAGGTTGTCAATAAAATTATCAGTAACACAAATATATAACCTCAAATTAAAAAAATAGAATGTCAAGCATATATGCTCAACCTCTGCAAATCTTAGCCGGCCATGCGACTTAGTTTTTTCTCTATTTATGACTTAGTTTGCTCTCCTTTGCTCTTTTTCTCTCCCCTTTTTCCTTTTCTTCACGCCTTCCTTTTTTGTCCCTTGGTCCCCCCTTTGATTTTTTTGTACTTGGTCGATTGGTTTTTGCAACTTACCTTGCTTGGCCATCGTTTCACCCGGCTGGTTCGGCTAGGTCAGCTGGGTGTTGCGTATGTATGATGTATGATGAGATTTTTTCTCCAGAACAAAACAGTTGAAATGCATTTTATTTCATAAAATACTCTTGCTACAGATGAATGATGCATTTCGGGTCAGGTGGTGATTTAACTGTCGGGACGATGCATTAACTGTCGGGATGATGCATTAACTGTCGGGATGATGCATTAATTGTCGGGATGATGCACTAACTGTCGGGTCAGGTGGTGGTTTAACTTTCGGGACTTGGACTGATTTAACTGTCGGGATGAAGTACTAACTGTCGGGTCTTGGACTGATTGAACTGTCGGGACAATTGATTAAGTGTTGGGACAGTTAAATCACCACCTGACCAGACAGTTAATGCATCATCCTGACAGTTATTTAAAGGCCTGTCCCAACTGTTAATGCATCGTCCCGACTGTTAATCAATCATCCCGACAGTTATTTAAAGGCCTGTCCCGACTGTTAATGCATCGTCCCGACCGTTAATCAATCATCCCGACAGTTATTTGAAGACCTGAGCCTACAGTTGGTGCATCGTCCCTGGCGTTCATCGATCATCCTGAACTGTAGCTGGATGTTTTTATTTTGTTCTGTAATGCATTTATGCCGTAAAGAGGTTCAAATTGCAATTAGAACATTCATCTGCTTGTTCTTTTCAAATGTAAGTGTTTGTCCCTTTTTATTTTTTTCTCCAGCGACCAACCAAGTAGTTCACGGTGATTCATTTGTTTTGCTACATTTAGTTTCATATAAATATATCGATCGGAATATCGAGCGGAATATCTGTCGGTGAATGTTATATACGTTGTCAAGTACAAATCTGTAAGTTTAAATATAATTTTAAACACAATTCAATTTAGTTAACTGATATAGCTATATACTACCATTCTTTAATAATAATAAGTGGCTCATATGATATCAAAACAAAAAAATTAAATATCAATTGGTAAGTTTTATGTCATATACATAACAAGTGCCTATCAAACTAGAACCTAAAACTTATTATATTCTTAAAAGTGTAGCTAACTAAATATAAGTAGAGCTCTCAAAGATTAAAGTACAATTGGTGATTGTAGCAAAATATTTTAGCAATTTTGTTCCTAAATGTTAAAAAGGGGATGGCTGGCTGTGGTAGGGGTGGCCGTTCCAGCCAAGGCCCCACCCAGACCAAAACAGACCTCTATTGTATTTTTATTCTAAATTGGTCTGTGTTTCCCTAGAGACAACCCTTGAAATAGCTATCTTATTCATATTTATAGAAATTATAGATAGGGACACAAAGGCTTTCTTTTAAGAGCCCAACTACTTGTACACATTGGCGGCCATAGACACATACTTTACCCATACTTAAATTAATAATATTTGAAATAGGGCAAAAATAGTGAATGATGCTATATTATATTTTTCAATAGCATTTTTATTACTGCATTGTTTGCTATGTTATCATTTCAGATTAAGAAGCTGCAAAATCAGATGGTTGTCTTACGATGTGGTTATGTACATTCTTAGAGAATTTTATTTTAGAATCTAAGAGATAAGCTCATATTGAGTCATATTATTTTTAATCGTTTCTATGAAAATTTCGTCATTAGACTACGTCGGGCCCGTACATATTGCATGCATCATTCAAAATACGCAGTGTTTCAAATGTACGTAATTAAAACAATCAGCAATTTAGTTTTTGAAGGGCTTTTTTATGCACAGGGCCGTATTCAATTGTCATCATCCTACTTTTGGCTGGTTGACTATTCGTTAGATGGAAATGAAAAGCTGTTTTACAATTGTAATCTATCTTCTAATCAATTTGCTTTGCACCTTAATAGCGTTTATAGAAGTAATTAAGTAAAAAATAAAAGATGCGTTTTACTCGTGTTTTGTTTCGTGCATGTATGTTTGGAAGCTTCCGAACTTAAATTTCTTACTAACTTTAACTTGAATCTGATCTTTAATTCTTTCGTGCTTCTTCTTTTGACCAGTGAAAAACCTTTGGTGCATTTTAGGATTGCAACGTTTACTAATGTATATATTAACACAAGCATGTACAACATATTAGCGCATAATCGGGTTAAATAGAAAAGTTAACAGATTGAAAAATTGCTGTTTTGCTTCTCGTATTTCGAAAGCAAAGGGTTGAATTGAATTATATAGCGTACCATAAATGTAATTTTCTCATCACAATAAAATAGTAGAGGCCTCCGGAAATATGTAACAGTAGCAGAAAACGGCTCCGAAATAAAAACTGCCCTATTTGATTTGATTTGCAATTTAAAGTACACCATAGGCACATTAGGAACTTCATTCATACAGCATTTGAAGTATAATGAGGGAAGTATCAAAAGATTTATCAAGGTGATCTATACGAGTAATGACAAGACTATACTTTAAAAGTACAAATCTCATGTTAACCCACGTGTGGATCAAAGTTATCTATTATAAATTGATCAGATGCTTAATGGCTCTCGGATCAGTGGCTTTTTGTGTACACAGGGCATCTTAATATATAAACTACAATAGGTCGCCCAACTGCAAGCACGAAAAGCTACTGCTGCGTTAAGCCAGAACGTAAACATTAACTGTCTTCAAAGAATCCTTTTTTCAATAGGATTTGGATATCGGGATGGGTAAATCAATAGTGCGACAAGCAATATGACTTCGCTACAACCTTCTGATTAGTTAGTAGAGTAGATCAAGGAAGCATGCTCTGGGCGCTTCGAATGTACACAGATCTGTAAAGGGTGTCGGATTTAGCTAATGAAACATTGCAAGCCAATTTTAAGCCACAACTTATTCGATCAGTGCACAAACGGGCGTCCCGAGCAATGGACTTCGAATCTCTTTTGGGTTTAGGTCCCCTTCAATGACTTTAATAATTTTCTCATACTTTTTGCCACTTACAATTGCTGTTCACGTTCGGTTAACTTACCGAACTTCGGACAGTTTAGATAGGAACTGCCTCTCTTAGCCTGTTATTTGCAGTTGGAATTGGCACGCGAAAAACGATCCACTGGAAGTAACAAAAAATAAGTCACTTTAGGTTGCGTGTTTAGCTTGGGAATATATAACAAGGGTTGAGGGTGAGGGTTGAGGGTAAGGGTTGAGGGTGTGAGGAGAGTCCGGCAAAAGCTCCACTTAAAAACGAAAGGAAAAGGACCACCCAGGGTTGGAGGCGCGAGAAAGCGAAGACGAAAACAACGTGCCCGCACGATGAGCGTCATATATGAACATTCAGCCCCCCACCAGTGAGTACATTGCGCAACGGTGAATTCGTCAAGGAGAGCCTTGGGGTGGCGGGGTGGTGGTATTTTATTAGTTAAAAGTTTGGGGGTAAAGAAGGCTGACTTGGAAGGTCCTATTGAGTGAGGGGTGAGGCCTGAGGGCCTTGAAGGAGGAGATGAAAATGACAGGTTAACCTTTTTTGCTCTGAACCTCTCGCATTATCATTCATAAGATACGATTTAGAAACCCTAACAATCAGCTTTTGTTTGTTTAATTTACGAGTACAATTTACAATCTCGTGTATGCGAATAAATTAAAAGAGAAAAGTTACACTCTTTTCGCTTACCATACGATCAAAATACATTGGGCCTTGAATTAGGCCTAATGCAAACAGTGAAACAATTTTCTAGTGAGTTGTATTTGTATTTGGGGAATTTATGTTCAGTGCAATACACGCCTCGTGTGTCGTGGACATTTAATTTATTCCATTGGCGTCTGGAACATCTTCCGCGATCGAGTTGCTTTAATTATAGTAAAAACCATCTGCGGATTCCAGCCATACACACAACTTAGGACTCCCAAAGTTACTATATACTATATGTAAATCCTAAATGAAGAACGGAAAGGCAAAAGCCACATGATGGGTATCCTTTTCAGTTTCCTGGGGGTTAATTAGTTTAAAATGGTCTATGCTGGTTTCTGCGTAAAATATGCAATTGCTCCGTCGGTGCAGCATGTTTTTTTCTAATAAAAATTACGCATTATACATTATTACATAATATAAGGATCTTATTAGAATAAAATTAATCGAGTATATTTCTGTCTGCTTAAAAATGGAGCCCTGCAACTTTGACTTTGATTTGATCACAAATGGCTGAACTCTCTTTTCAAAGTCAGCGCCAACGATACAACGAGGCAGTACAGACAAAACTAGAGTAAACAAGAAAAAATAACGACGGAGGAGGATATTTCTTAGGAAATATAAGACAATTACCCCGAAAATACTAAGAAAATGACCGCTTGGATGGTCAGAACCTTCAAAGAGTGGCACGAGGACAAGAATAATACAATATGCGGAGGACCGTCCTTAATGGTATTAAAGAAACTCAACGAGATGTCTGTCTGATTTTTGTTGAAATTCTTCATCCTGTAGGTTCGGAACAAGGACGAAGAAAGATATGGCGCTTAGACCTTGAAATATTTTGTGTCGATGCTGCAGTTTCAAGTACAAGCGGTACTGAATAAGGATTGGAGTCTTTGGAAAGGCAATGAATTTCTAGAAAGCAGGAGCTTTTGAGTGCACGAGCCTGGATTTCGCAATGAAAGAATCAGCTAAAGCTGGAAAAGGCGCTGGTTTAAACAAGTCATCAGTAATTCCAAGTGCTAGCGAGTCCAAGCTCTGGGACGAATGCTTACTCGGTATATCTACACCAAAAACTCAGTGACACTGTCATTTGGCTTATTGGCTAATCTATAAAATTAAACAGGCCAAAAAGGAATAACAAATCAGTCACAAAAAATTGAACGAGCGTATATCAGGGAAGGCTGAATTTGAGTTAAAGCACAGCTATAATGTAACTCAGTTACGATAAAATGACGAAGTTACAGCTATTAATGAAGAGCGAATAGTGTCCTATTAGTTGCAAATTTTGCAAAGTAAATTTGCATTTACTCATTGAGTCTAAACGAGTAAGAGTACATATAGTGCTATCTGACTGCCAATGCCAATGATAAATATATGTATAAAAAAGACTGCTCTTCGTTGCTCACACCTGGAGAGAGCGATAAGTCTTTTTACTTTCATTTTCATGATGGAGCTTTCATTTTAAGAGATTTCTAGAATTAGCTTTCTGAAAGAATTAGGCAGGCATCGACAATACGAAATGAGCTTAATATAAAGAAGCAAATAACGAGTTGTTGCGGGGATCAGAGAAGCCCAATAGAAAGGCACAGTATATCAGAATCACAATAAAGAAGGCAAATCACTAAACCGATGCATGGAGTACAAATCGGACACTGGTAAACTAAAAGTACAATGTAAACAATGGAATGTCGCATGATTTCTAGCACACGTACATGTGCAATGCTTTCATTTTTTGAGCACGGCAAACAGGGTTAAATAGTGCACGTCAATTTGAAAAGTTAGATAAAATCCAGCTCACATGCAAAGCAAAACAGTTATAACTTTCTTGCTAACAAATGGTTAAGCTGTGTACTAAGAACAAAAAGTTGTTGCTTCATTTTGTGTACATCATAGCCGCCTCTTCACGCTGGAACGTGCTGCCTCTTGCCTGCGTTACATCCGCCTAGTAGTGGTAGTCGTGGTGGTCACGGTGTAGCCGCTCTGCGCAGCATTGCTTGGCCCGGCAAACTCAGACACGCTCTGCAGGTCGTCTGCGTTGTCCGGGAAGGTCGTGTAGATAGTGGTGACTCGCTCAAATTTCGGACCCCACGACTGCAAGAAGTCAAAGTTCTGCGTAGTATTGTCATCTCCAGACACAATGGAGTCTAGGTCATCAGCTTTGGCACCGCGGCCCTCGTACTCGTAGTCGAGAACACCGTCAAACGGCGAAGGCTCTGAACCTCCGTTAGCGATGGCGAGTCGACTCTGCAGTAGCGACATGAAGTCTGTACGCGAGCTCTGCAGATCTGTAAGAAGTTAGGTCACGGAGAAGTAGGAATTAGATCAGTGACTAGATCAGTGAAGAGTTATTCACAATGGCAAAATTAGTACGAAGTTCAAAATTGGAAGGTTTACTCACTAGTTACTTTCTCTGCCACGATAGTCGTATCCGTTGTCATAACACGCAAATGAGCCATGTCAAAGTTGAGTTTGTCTTCTTGGCCTGAAGTGGTGAGGAAAGTTGTTTTTTAATTGTTAGATCAAACAATAAAACTGTTGAGTTTAGCAAAATCAAATTCCATCGATAACACTCACCACCGCCCTCCTCGTTGTAATCCACGACATTCTCGAAAGGTGCGTCAATTAGCAGCGGTTCACCTTTGCCTCCAGCGAAGCAGCAGAACCAGATCAGGAATGCCACTACAATGAATATTTTAATTCACCACTTAGAAATGTCACTCAAAAGGTCGTAACTAGAAGGAATTGACTGGCTATAGAAACTTACACAGAAGAAGAAGGAATACACCCAACAATACGAGGATGACAATAAGACTGGCACCGCCGACTGCAAATATCGCGGTAGCGCATGTTGGGCCCTGCCAACCAGCGTTGCAAGTGCATACTGGCGCTCCGCCAACAACTGAGCAGATTCCATTCACGCAAGGATTAGTGAACAGGCAAGCACCAGCTGCATAGCACACTCCATTATAGAGTATGGTATTGGCCGGGCAGCCGCAGACAGGTGGACTCAATGGCCTCCAGGCTGGCAGGCAGACCATGGTTGCAGGGCAGGTGACACCAGCAGGGCAGGGCACGCCAGGTGGGCATCCAGTAACTACATTAATACTGACGTCAAGAGACGCCATTGCTGCCGGTTCAGAGTTCTCAGTTGTTAGCACTGGGAAGAAGGCCTCATTAATTCTTACTGTACTGATGCAAGTGTCCTGCAAATCGCTAACAGTGGGATCGATTTTTGTGGAACCTGCTTCAAAGCTGACGACAGCACCAACGGCGGCCAAATCACTCAAGACAATATTATTGTAAATAGATGTGTAGTTTCCAAGCATATAGGCATAATTGTAGTGCTCTCCATGATCCATGATCAGCTCAACATCTGTGAGGCGGCGAATTATCTGCACCCAGTGCCAGGCGCCATCGCTCACGTTTCCATTCGGCAACGTTAGGGTCGTTAAAATGTAGTCGCCAAGATTGTGACGGTAGACGAGGCGCGAGTCAACTAATCTCAGATCCATATGCTCTGGTCGATACGGATCGTTGCCGGCGACGAAAAGAAGCGTGCCAGAGGTAGATCGTGTGCGAAACTGGATGTCAATTTTGATGCCTTGTTTCGTGTACGCGTTGAAGAGGGATGGCTTTACTTTGTAGAACAGGTAGCTGTTAGATTTGAGTTCAACGACGTTCAGTGGTATCGTGCACCTGCCGTCTGCGTCCAGTCGGTAACCATTGTAGCATACACAGGCCCCACTTGCCGTCACTCCGTTAATGATTCCCCAGCACCAGCCATTCACACATTTGCTTGTACCGTCAGTCCAGGTGCAGGACGACAGTGTTGGAGGGTAGCTATTTGTCGCACCGGCATGCCATGTTCGCGGACCAGCATATAGATCGTAAAGAACGGAATTGAATCTCACTTTTGCTATTTGTCCAATAAAGCCAGTTTTAGCTAATGTGCTAGGGTACTGCGTCGCACTTCTGATGTTGTATCGACCTCCAAGAAACACAGGAAAGCTTCCGACGTTCAGCTTACTTAGATTACCTGGTACTGTCCAAAACACCTGGCAGCTTGTTAAGTTAGGTGGAGCAGGATCGCCATCCAATACAGTTGGTGCATTCTCGCATCTGTCAACCTTTAAAATTACCACCTGATTTCTAACAAAGATGTCGATACGGTGCCACTTTCCATCGTTCAATGCGGGGGCTGTTGCCGAAGTATGAAGTCCTCCCTCGGATGGACCGGCGCCCAAATTAATAGTTACTTTGGGCCGACCATTAATAAGTTCCAAAGCAAGAAAATCCATTTCTGCAAAAGAAGGAGTGCCAAGGGCGTTCACGACACCAGTATAAAACACCAGGACGCTTGGTGCTGTCTGAAGAGTGACAAAGTGTAGACTGATGTGCATGTTCATGCACGCTCCCGGAAACGACGGCAGTGTAAGGTAACTATCGTCCGTGATGAAGCCGGCGACCAGCTTTTCACATCGTGGACCTTCATGTCCAGCAGGGCAGGAGCACGTGAATGAATAGGAGCCAGGGATGCTTGTACAGTTGCCATCGTGAAAACAGGTGCCATAAGTACAGCCAGTTGGCGCAATAGTTGCTGCAGAAGCGCAGCCACATCCAGTTACTACAGTATTATTAATTCCAATAAGTGCCGTGCTGTTAAAAACGTGGGGAACCGTATCTTTACCGGCTACAACCATAACATTACGACAGCCAACTCGGCAAAGTGGAACACCGTCGCTTTCTAACCGACACTGGTCCAGTGGGAGCATGCGCATCACGGCTCTATAGTTTGACAGAGTTCTCGTGACGACATCTCTGTTTAGAGCAACATAGCTTGCAAGTCGGGTAGAGAAGTAGTAAGGCGATCCCGAAGCCGTGTAACGGACAATAATACTGCGTGTTCCAGGTATTTCTGCTACATAGAAGATGTGCGTCTTTTCAAAAGTTGTGTTTAGCACATTCGATAGATTCAATTTTAAATAATCGTATGCAGAAAAGGAATAGTCCGGAAAGGTGTTTCTTGCCAAGGTGTATGTGCTAGGCACGGCTAATCGTTGAACAAAAGTCTCAGCGTTCATGTTGTCGATAACCATGCTGCCGGAGTTTTCAATCGCATCGGTTGGAAGGACTACGATGGTAACAACGAATTGGCAGTAGGCAGTGCCACCACGCGCGTCTTTGACTTCCACAGTAATCGAGTAGTTGCTTGCCGGTGTGCCGCCTTTCAGAATGATTTCTCCGAAAGCTCCCAGCCTAGAATTAAATTTAGATAAGGGTGCGATACAATATTAATTCATGAGGGTTATTTATTTACTGCCATCGGGCTTTCGTGCTTTTATAACTACTAGAAAAGTATTGAAAATGGGTGGCAACATTGGAAGATTTGGAAATAGACTAAACAAACCATGCAAATATACAAAAAGCTATTTTTCACTTCACTTCTGAGGCAGAGCGTTTGCGTCTTTAGAGCCGCAAGAATACTAAAACGCGTTGACAGTAAAATAGATAATAATAAACGTTTTTTAACTTACTCAAAATACCTCGTTGTCGTAGTCAGCACGTAGGTTTTCGTTGCTCGGTCCCAGTCGTCAAGATCTATGACAGATGCGTAGCCAAGGCTAAGGCGCGTTGCAGGATTAAACCCTGCAATAGAAATCATAACAATCACATTAACTTTTAGATACTAAGGAAGCACAATCTACAGAAAATATTAATAAGCTGCTTACAATAGTCTTCGTTTCCTTCGTAAAGGTAAACATATACTTGTTTGTAACCATTTGAGACCATAGGATTGTCATCGATGTCGCCGACAATCACTGTTACTGTTCCAGTTCCAGTCAGACCTCCCCGGTCAGTAATTAGTACGTTCAGAAGAAATTCTTTTCCATCGGTCTCTCTGTCTAACACCTTGGCAGCTTGAATATTAAATGAGGACCCAGTTGTTAGGAGGGCAAATCTGCCAGTCCAATTGTTTCCTGCTGTCATATCCTGCGCGTAAGTAAATGGTGCTCCGTTGCCTACTTTGTCCTTGTCTTCACCTGTGAGTCCGGATGGCTGCGCCACAGTGCCAACAGGACTTCCTTCCATGATCGTCACGGTGCTAGGTGAAGCAAGACTTGGAGGCGTGTCGTTGATGTCTGTTATTGTCACCGTAAGAGTGGCCGTGCCAGTTCGGCCGCGCTGGTCGGAGGCCAGAAGAACGTACATGTGCACCGCATCGTCGGTGCTGGGGGGATTCCAGGCCTCCCGATCAAGCGCAACTTGCACATTCACAGTGCCCGAATTAGCAGTGACCCCGGTTAGCTGCAGGTTTCCATAAGGATCCGACTCTGGTAGGATTGAAAAGATAAGAAGAGTGTCCGTCGGATCCGCATCCGTCGCCGTAAAGGCAACCAATGCTCCTATGCTTGATGGGCCTTCTTGCTTCGTTATGATAGCACTTGGACTAAACGTAATTACCGGTGTGTTATCGTTGACATCAATCACATTGATACTCAAGGTACATGTTGCCATAAAAGGCGGAGGAGTGCTATCAGTTACAACAACGCGAAAAGAGAAGGATCGAGGCAGAGATGCATTGTCATAGTCAAGCTTCTTCGTTAAAAGGACAGCGCCTCCATTGATCATCGGAATATTCATTATACTAAAGTATTCTGGATTATCCGGCAGAGAATAATTTAACTGGCCAAAGTCGATTTCGTCTACATCACTTGCTGCGGCAGTGAAAATATTGTCGGAAATTTCCGTTGTCTCTGGAATATTCACTATATATAAGTTCCTATCGAAAACTGGAGCATTATCATTAATGTCGACTATGGTAACTGAAGCAGTTCCTGTTATCGGACTTCCAATTCCATCTGTGGCTGTTACAATGAAAGAGAAGATGCCCCTAGGTGCTTTAGGCGGCAGTTTCTCTTTATCTGCAACTCCCAAAGCCGCCGTAGTAATAACTCTACCATCTGGACTTACGGAAACGTATTCGGAGCCATCAGTGGTGTTAGGCAGTAAAGTGAACACAATGGTGTCTGAAGTGTCGGGATCAATTACCGATAGTTGCATGAAAAACGTTCCCACCGGTGAATTGTCCAAAAGATTTCCGTGTAGGCCAGTAAAATTCCAGGTTGGTCGATTGTCATTCTGATCGATTGGCCAAACAAATACCTGAGCGTAGCCGATCAGAGTGCCATCAGACGCAATCGCGTTAAACCTGAAAACAGGCTCCTCCTCACGATCTAAGGGACGAGTCGTGGATATCACGCCAGTATTTGGATCCACTGTAAAGTAATTAGTTGGTGGAACAGTCCACCTGCCTGACAATGAGTACGTGAGCGTCGGACTATCTATGTCACTGGCGGTCACCTGTAATTAAAATGGTTGCATTGTGTGCTTTTTAATTTAGATGTCAGTTACTCCGAGTTGTTTCACAAAACAAGGGTCAGCACTGAATACTTACTCGCCAAATAGGTCCAGCCGGCGCGTTCTCAGTCACATTCGTAATATTGTATAACGTGCCTGGGATGAAAATTGGCGCATGATTGGCGACATCGGTGACAGTTATGTTTATTTGCGTCTTTGCCTCATTCTTTCCGTCAGTAACGACAAAGACAAGTTGATAGAACTGAAATTGTTTGCTAATGTGTTAAGCTGTTGTTACATGACAGAAATTGTAAACAGAATTACTCACCGAAATCAAGTGATAGTCAAGTTGCTTTGCGACTTTGATCTCTCCTGTACTAACGACACTCATGAACTGGAACTTTGGATCACCACTTTCAATGCTGTACCTCAGTGTGTCACGTACATCCGGATCGCTACCATTAATTATACCTAAAGTCGTTTCAATAGGAATATCCTCTCGTACTGTGAAGGCATAGCTGCTTCTAGGAAAGAACGGCGGATTGTCATTTATGTCCCTTGTGCTAACACTCAGTCGGAGAGTTTCTGGAAAAATAATAGTCTTATATTTATAATATCCTATTAAGACACGAAAGAAAGTTTTTTGTTAATCATGTGTTTAGCTTACTGGCGTTCGGACCGATGACGCCCGTCAGGGAGGACTGAAAAGAGTCACTAGCGTTAACCTGAAGCTCGAAGTTCGTCTTGTTGCCCTCGGCGTCAAAGAATGACGGCGGGGCCGCAGTTCTGATTATTCCGTTGTCGCTGTCTATGGTGAAGTATCGATAGTCCATAGATACAGTTTGATCTAGCGTATACACCACCTGTAAGTCAGATATTGAAAATGTAAAACCAGAAAATTTCGTTATTAAAATTCAACCTAAAATTTATAACATGTATTGCAGACCCTTTTGTAAAGCGGAACGGAGTCGAGATCCACAGCGAAGGCCTGTGTCACCACGGTGCCCATCGTGGAGTTCTCAATAGCAAAGACTGTGCTGATGTACTGGCGCGTTATAAAATCTGGCCATCTGTTGTTTTCGTCAGAAATGCTGACGCGCTTGTAGATTTCTGTGTAGATTTCTCCAATATCTGGATCCCTGTCTTTGTAGCTGACTCGAGTACGTACATAGTATTCGTTGTAGTTCTGATAATCGAACTGACCCACTACAGCAACATTGCAGGTGTTAGTAGTACATGCAGTGCTCGTTGCGCTACGAAGACCAAAGTGCAGGTCGAAGGCGGTGTTTGTTGGCACATAGTTAGCCCTAGTTGGTTCTGACCATTCATATGTTCGTGTAGCACCAATAGGCGAAGCGGCAGACATTGTTGTGACAAGAGTCGATGGAGGTACAGATTCGTTAAGCGAAATAATGTAGCCCGATGGAATCGTTACTAAAAGTTAATTCAGGGATTGTGAAATTTGTTCTTTAACAATAGCTTTAGTACATTGGATTTTAATTGCTCTTTAAAGTTCTCAGCTCATCGAGATTGCTTACCAACAACAGGAGGAAGGAGGCTGTTATCAGTTGATATCCAGATTGTGTACATCATTCGGTTCCACGTTTTTGTTGTGTCAACAAGTGGAACTGGATTTCTGGCTTCGATTGATAAAACGAACCTTGTCTTGTGTGGATAACTTGTTAAGCTTCCAGAAGTGGCCACTGTTCCTAAATTTTGCGACGAGGTTACTCTAAAAAGGGTCGTACCGGCTGGGGGATTCGAACTCACGATGAAGTATTCCACAGTTGACATCGGAGATCCAGGGACGTCGGGGTCGAATGCGCTTAAGCTTCCAATGGTTGTTCCTGGTGCAGCGCTTTGGGAAACTACTTGAACAATGCTCGAATCACTGTCGAAAACAGGGACCTCATCGTTGATATCAAGGAACGAAACTTGAAAGCTACAATAAGCAGTCAATCTGTTGAGCACGTTGGTGGCTCTGACGGTCAGCCAAAAATAATTCTTCAATGTTACGATCGGTGCCATTTCTATATTAATCACGGAGCTAGATGTAATGCGGCCAGAATTCAAATTCACTACAAAGTAGGATTCTGGATTAGGGTTCAGCGTGTTCGGCATTATTGCATACTCGATGTTTGAGCCGGTAGATCTAGGGTCGATCGCAGTAATCTAAAAGTCCAGGGACACGCAAATATTTAATCTGCATGTTTATCTTATTAGAAATTGAGACCCGATTAGAAACAAAAAATCTCACTGTCATCAGCGTGCTCCCACTGGGTGCGTTGTCAGTGTAATTTACTGAGCCAGTTGGACAATTGAGGAAGATTGGTGCAACGCTATTGGAGTCGATTACAGTAAGTACAAGATAGCCGACTTCGCTGGTTAGAGGCGTTCCCATCGGACAGCCTTCGCAGGTGCCGTCATCGATTGCGCGATAGGGAATCACGTACGTAGAGTCTCGCAGACTCGATAGACCGGCTGTTCCAATTGATACCATACCAGAGACTTGCTGGATCGTGAACATACTGCTTGTGGCAGATGGATACTGGCCGCTGGTAGCTAAAATATAAACATAGATAGTTGTTTTCAATGATAAAAGCATTTCCGTCTAATAAATTCACCCACACGAAAGGATATGACATGAGATCCTGCTTACCAGTGCCGGTCCAGAAGTAATAGTTGATGTTGGAGCCATCCTTATCCCAGACCTGCATTTGGATTACATTTGTTCCTGCCGGTGCATTCTTGTCGACCACGCTAGTAAAGTTTCTGATAGTGGGTGCATTGTCGTTGACATTCTGCACGCCGATGACAACGGTGGAAGTTGGTCGACGCGACACTCCAGCGACGCCGTCAGAAACAGCGATGGCAAACTTGTATTCTTTTCCGCCACCAGGTAGAGCTTCGTAGTCCATTGGACTATTAATTTTGAGATAATAAAAGTCGTTTTGAAATAAACTTCTCATCAAGATTCGATTGAGGAAAAAGGGAGCGAATCGATATGAAACAAAAGAGCATTCGTCTTTGTCATCTGTAGGGCTGGTCACTGCCATGATTGGTTAAGTTATAGAAGTATCTTATTTGTTTTAAGAGCCAAATCCTTTGGCTAGTAAACCTCTGGGTTAAATTGACAAATGAACGAACATTATTTTTAACTCACCTAATTAGGGTTAAAATAGCTTCGTTTGTCGCAGGATCTCGAGAAACATTGAAGAGCTCACTGCCAGGACCGCTTAGAGTGTAGACTAGCAGCGCGTTAATTGGTGAATCGTTGTCAGTCGCTTGAACCCGGTATACTTCCGTGTTAATTGGCTGATTTTCTGGAGTCAGAGTGGACTTCACATAGTAGTCAATGTAGAAATACGGTCGATTGTCATTTATGTCGACTAGCTGCACCGCCACCTCCACCTGTGACACTCTTGGTGTCGTGCTGGTTGCATTTTCCGTGCAGAGAACGGAGAAGTACCAAACCCTCGGGCTGCTCGGCAAATCATAGTCGAGCCGGGCTAGTGAGTACACGGTTCCGTTAGAGTCCATGGAGAATATGGACGATACAGATGGTTGCATAACTGCCGTCAGCGTTACTCGTGACCACATATTGTTGATAGATATACAAGAGACTTGACCAACCCTGTAAATGTGTGTTGATGACATGTCGTATTCACTAAATGCTAAGTAAGAAAAATTTACTTTAACAGCAGTTTTAACTATCTCGAAAAGAGCTACATCTATCAGACACAGAAAGCAAAGAAATACAATTTAATTAAACGCGTTCCACTTACATGGTACGGTCAGATTCCTCTCTGAGATAGAATTTGTAGGCATCCTGGCTGAATATTGGAGGTTGGTAGGTGGTGAAGACTCTAACAAAGGCATAGCCGTACTTTGTCAGCGGTGAAGTGCTGTTCGGGTTGACCGCGCGTACGCCCAGATCATAAAACTTTGGCGCACCGGGGTAGCCGTCGTTGAGTTTCGTCACTACGAGGCCAAGGTCGGGGACGACTCGGAAGCGTCCCTCGGCGCGACCCTCCATGCCCGGGATAAACTCGTACGTCAGATTTACTGTCTCACCACTTGGAATTTTTGCCTGTACGATTTTGTTAACATTGAATTGCGCTACATACTACTTACTAGCAATTGTAGTAGTAAAGTTTGCCGCTAAACAATAAAAGTAATTAGGGCTTACGTCCATTCGGTAAAGCATGGCTCCGTCCATTGTGTTGGTCTCGCGATACAGCACAGTCCATGCTATATCCGTGTACTTGCTAATCGCTGGGCTAAGCGCTGGAGCCTTTTGTACCTGGATCTCGTAGTCGATCAGGCGATAGACTAAAGTAAATAAAACAATGAATAGTTTTGTTTTAGAACATATTGTCCAAAAAAAATTCTAAAAGGTTAAAAAATTAAGACAAAATTGTGCTTTAAAATCGAAATGGTTGCAGATTCATTTTGAAAATTAATACAAACTCATGACTCGGTAGATTAAAAGATCTGGCTTTGTTACCTGGATATCAGGTCATTAAGACGTAGATCATATAACGCAACACGAACCAGGAAACTTTCGCTGAATTCTATTTAAATAAAAAAATACGCAAACAATTCATTACATCCGCCCAAATGGGACCTCATGTGCATCCGACAGCACAGCCACAGCTTTTGCGTGGCGCATCTGACAGCTGCGTACGGCTGCGTACGGCTGCGTACTGGATTCGAAACCCCGACCTTCAGTTTGAGAGTCCGAAGACTAGGATACAACCCTATTCCATTTATTATGTATGAACAGTTGGTTGTGAATCGCTTTGGTTTGGATTGACTTCTAATCTGTCTATGGCCAAAACTGTAGACAAAGAATGCAACGGGCCTAAAGCTATGCCAAGGACTTCTATATAATAGCATCTATATAATGCTATTATATAGAAGTCCTTGGCTATGCTCTCCCAACGCATGATTTAGGACATAGACTAACATTAAGCAGCGACTGTATATGCTTGGCAGTTGAAAGATTCTGGAATGCTAAGGTGAACCTTTGCCACAGGGCACACGGTCACAGAAGGATTCGGGTTTGTATCAACGGTCCCTGAGCTATCAGGCAATCAGGCATGCCAAATACGAACAATCAATTCAAATTAGTGCGGAAATCGACGTTTGAATTCGTCAATAAAAAAAGTAAATTTTTTTAATAATAAAGGGAAAAATAAAACAAGGTATCAAACATAGGGTATCATACTCACCACCGCGACCATCGGCAGTTAGTACGACAACGGTGAACGGGATCGTCGGCTTTTTGGCATAGCTCAGCTCTTCGTCAAACTTCAGGAGCACCCTGCTGGTGGTCGGCTCGATGTTGAGCTCTTCTGGAGGCGGCACCATGAACACGTAGCGCTCCAGCGGACTTGTGGGAGACACGGCAGCGAACAGAAAGCTGCCGCCGGCAACTGTCTCGCTGATGCGAAAAACTGTTGGTGTAGATGTCTGTCGCCGAACTCGATTCAAGAACTCCATGGAAATCGACTTGCTGCTGAAGGCCTGGCTCCTTGTCCCAATTATGGGGAACTGCGGCTGCAGGGGTGGTAGTTGCACATTAGGCTTCTGTTGCGTCTTGGGCTCTGGCTGTCGCTCCGGCTGAGCTGGCACCTCTGGCTTCGTCTGCCGCTCCTCGGCAGCCAGATACTTCAACGCTGGCGACTCATGGCGATCGGCTGTGGGCGAGCTACTGATGAATATGCTTAGCTTCTTGGCGAGCTGGCGTGTTTCTGAGTCCAGAAGCTGTAACTGCAGCATTTGGCCGGCCAGCCTGTGCAGGTAGCCGTTTAGCTGCAGGTGATAATTGCCCTTGTCCTTGACTAGGCTGAACCACTCGTGATGCCCGTCGACGATGTTTTTTAAGTCGACGCCGAACAGCCACGGAGCGTTGCTGTATAGCTTGGCCCCGACGCGAGTCGTGTGCGGCAGCTCCAGTCGCACTGTGTCAACGGTGGCTTTCTTGTCAGCGGTCTCGGAGGCAGCACAACAGCTCGCTAGTATAACAAAAACCGCTAGCAGAAGGGGCTGACGCAAATTTGGATGCTGCGCAGCCATCGTGCGGCACAATGTGTCGTCGCTAGTTCGCTTCTTTCTCGGATGAGATCTGGGAGGTTGAATATTTATTGATTTTTGCTGCGTTCGCTAGCCAGTTAGTGCAGGCTGTGACCAATGGAGACAGGTGAAAGACAAGATGCCAGTAAACAGATTCGCAGTCGCAGTTATAGCTAAGGCAATGCTAGTGCAGCAAGTTTTCGGCTTGCGTCTGACCCGAGCGCCACTTTTCAAATTGGTGTTTCTCCGGGCTTTACAACAGAGAAGAGAGGGGTGGTGGGACGAAGGGAGGGCTAGATTGGTGGATCAGACTGGCTGTAATTGTTGTTTAGGTGAGGGGAGGGAGAGAGTAAGACCAGAGAAGGCTTATAACCCTGGTGGCGCAAAGGACTGGCGGAGTGGGGGTGGCTTCGGAGGTTCCCGCGGCGGCTGCAGCGCGCTTAACTCAGAGCTTCAGCTTAACTAAGCTATTGGGTATGCCAGTAGCACAGTTGGGGCGCGTCTGAAGAGCTTATGTAGCGGCAGTATTGCTTAATGCCAGCGCTCCCGCAGTATTTCCACGCGTCTCATTGTCACAGAGTGCCCCAAGTGTTCTCCCCGTCGCATTATGAGTCACTATCGGCGGCGCGCACGCGCTCACAATCGCTGGTGGGGGCAGCTCATTTCTGGGCGTCACTCAAATTTGGCTTTCTGTTGCACTTTGACAGCAGCTGTAGTCAGTGCGGAAAAGCCACTTAGCAGTCCAGTAAATGATGCATCGACTGAAGGACCAGTGGAATCAACCCATAGACTAAAGTACAGTTGCTTACAAAATTGTACTTAGTCATTAGCAAGTCCTAAATTAAGCATGTTGCGAACTTGTGTGTCCAGAACCGTGTCAGTTAAATGACTTGTGGTCTGAAGCGAGTTGAATAAGGAAACCGTGCTATTGCCATTCTACTTACTCGTACATTAAATTAAGGACAAGATAAGAAGAAACCTCCCTAACAGAAGATGATGCAAGATAATTTAATGTGAGCTTCGATTGGCGGGAAACAACAATTTTGAAGTACGAGTAGTGGGGTGTAAAAAACGTACCTCTAGCTCAGCGAAAGGTGCCACCCTCGGATTTTAAAAGGAAAAGTGCGGCCAGTCCGCAGTGTCGCGTACCTGTGCGTGATCAGGTGCCTCTGTTAATGACTCTGAGGTAAAGGTTTCCCCCTTCATCCTTAACTGTAGCGGTTTCTTTTCTTTTCTTGATTTTATCTTTTTAGTCACTAAGTTCTGATAGTATAACTACAAATTGTCGCAGAAAAATAACCTGAAACAAAGGCAATGTATATAGCAACTGTTTACACCAAATATGGGACACTTTTGCCGCCGCTAGCAATGCGACAGGCTGCCAGTCTGAATTCCATACAATGCTCCACTCTGACACAGTACTGCTTTTCGATGATACTAGGAGGACAGGTCTTATGTCGAGGCTCCGAAATTATGTTGCAAGGCTTCAGCTGTCATTTAGAGAAGGGCGTCACCGCTTCAGGCCATCTCTAAGACTCAAATGGGCTCAAAGATAGATAAAAAGATTTTCTAAAGAAGTAAGGCCGCGCCTCACGTGCGGAGCTCTTGAGAGACACTGTGGCCATGAAAGAATACAAAATGGAATTGAATTGAGCCGCTTGTCTGGTCTAACTATAGAAACTGCACTGCATGCCTCATCAGGTCATTTTGTGGGCAGGCTGAGAAACCTAAACAGCAACCGAATGACTTCTATGGAATGTAGCTCGTACGAGTGTATATGAAGCAATGTGAGATAGAAAGATAGGGGGTCAAGCAAGCACGAGCACACAGGTTTTTGTTAAAGCAGGCGCGGTCTATTGTTTGACAGTTTTTAGCTTATTTGTCGACTGAATTTTCTTGGGTGTTTTGATAAGCTTGAGGCGGTAATAGTTGCATTTGACAATAGTATGATGCCTTCCAGTGCTTTTAAAAATTGTACCAAAAAACTTCAGTACTCGAGTAAATATATTTCACTTGACCTTATATTTAACCTGGGTGTCTTCAATAAATAGTATTACAGTTAAGGACCTCTTAAAGACCAGTGGAATCGGTTGATGCATCCACTGAAGGACCAGTGGAATCGGTTGATGCATCCACTGAAGGACCAGTGGAATCGGTTGATGCATCCACTGAAGGACCAGTGGAATCCGTCGATGCATCCACTGAAGGACCAGTGGAATCCGCCGATGCATCCACTGAAGGACCAGTGGAATCCGCCGATGCATTCACTGAAGGACCAGTGGAATCCATCGATGCATTCGCTGAAGGACCAGTGGAATCCGTCGATGCATCCACTGAAGGACCAGTGGAATCCATCGATGCATTCGCTGAAGGACCAGTGGAATCCGTCGATGCATCCACTGAAGGACCAGTGGAATCCGTCGATGCATTCGCTGACGGACCAGTGGAATCGGTTGATGCATCCACTGAAAGACCAGTGGAATCGGTTGATGCATCCACTGAAAGACCAGTGGAATCCATCGATGCATTCGCTGACGGACCAGTGGGAATCCATCGATGCATTCGCTGACGGACCAGTGGAATCCGTCGATGCATTCACTGAAGGACCAGTGGAATCTGTTGAGCATCCACTGAACGACTAGTGGAATCAACCCATAGACTAAAGTACAGTTACTTACAGAATTGGAATAAGCCATTAGCAAGTCCTAAATTAAGCATGTTCGCTGAGAAGGAAATGAAATGATATGCAAATTAATTGTGTTGCAGCGGCTACAGTACCAAATTAGGCACAGGTAGCACAGACTTAGTCTGTGTGTTCAAGTAGGGTTATATTACTATTATTTTTAAGTCTCAAGGTGACTACTAAGTGTTTGTTCGTACTCGTAGTCACGAAGCATTTTTAGCCTAAATGTTATTTGCATCTGGGAGAGGCTGTGGCTAAATAATAAATTTATAAATTATATTTCTTTAATTACCTGTTTAGTCAGAATATTTTCCACAGAAACAGAACAGAAGTCTACTGTGAACTAAACTAAATATATAGGAATATGAGTAGATGGTAAATGTCGCAGTGTTTCGCAGGCCCCGCCTCATGCTCCCTCAAGGTGGTTGCCGTTTTCGCTCGCGCGTGCTTTCATGGCACGCGAATTCAAATACAATAGAATACTCACAATAGACTCACAATACTCACGAAAGAGAGACAGAGAGAGAGAAATAGAAATAATTTTATATTCCTTAAATAGTGAAAAAGCAAAGTAAAATAAAAATAGAGAATTAGAAATTGCTGTACAATAGTTTCCTGTCGTCAGCAGCCCCACAGCCCCGAGCTGTCTAGAAATACAGCGAAAGGTCTCTGGGACAAGTGGCAATTTAAGTCTCGACTTAAATTATAAGACAGTAGATTGCCCTCTATTTAGCTGTTGCAAGCTAGCCACTACAGAACTGCAATTGAAAGCGGTGACGCAGAAGCAGCTAATTCTTCATTCTTTCTTATGCCCGAATGAATGAGGCACACCTGCTTTGCTTTTAGAGGCTGGACAGATTATTATAATTTAGTGTATTCTGTATTTTTAGTACAGATAAAGAAAATGCAAGAAACCTAATGTGACTGACAGCATGACTGAGTGAGGCAGGGGAGCGCAGAGTGAGGTAGAGAGAGTGGAGAGTGAGGTAGAGAGAGTGGAGAGTGAGATACAGAGAGTGGAGAGTGAGGTAGAGAGTGGAGAGTGAGATACAGAGAGTGGAGAGTGAGATACAGAGAGTGGAGAGTGAGGTACAGAGAGTGGAGTGTGAGGTACAGAGAGTGGAGAGTGAGGTACAGAGAGTGGAGAGTGAGGTACAGAGAGTGGAGAGTGAGGTACAGAGAGTGGAGAGTGAGGTACAGAGAGTGTAGAGTGAGGTAGAGAGAGTGGAGAGTGAGGTACAGAGAGTGGAGAGTGAGATACAGAGAGTGGAGAGTGAGGTAGAGAGTGGAGAGTGAGATACAGAGAGTGGAGAGTGAGGTACAGAGAGTTGAGAGTGAGGTACAGAGAGTGGAGAGTGAGGTAGAGAGAGTGGAGAGTGAGGTACAGAGAGTGTAGAGTGAGGTACAGAGAGTGTAGAGTGAGGTACAGAGAGTGTAGAGTGAGGTAGAGAGAGTGGAGAGTGAGGTACAGAGAGTGTAGAGTGAGGTACAGAGAGTGTAGAGTGAGGTACAGAGAGTGTAGAGTGAGGTAGAGAGAGTGTAGAGTGAGGTACAGAGAGTGGAGAGTGAGGTACAGAGAGTTGAGAGTGAGGTAGAGAGAGTGGAGAGTGAGGTACAGAGAGTGTAGAGTGAGGTACAGAGAGTGTAGAGTGAGGTACAGAGAGTGTAGAGTGAGGTACAGAGAGTGTAGAGTGAGGTACAGAGAGTGTAGAGTGAGGTAGAGAGAGTGGAGAGTGAGGTACAGAGAGTGTAGAGTGAGGTACAGAGAGTGGAGAGTGAGGTACAGAGAGTGTAGAGTGAGGTACAGAGAGTGGAGAGTGAGTTACAGAGAGTGGAGAGTGAGGTACAGAGAGTGTAGAGTGAGGTAGAGAGAGTTTTGGTTAAAATCTGAATTAAAATAAGTGGAACGTAAAACAAAGATGTCTCAAATGTATTCAGTCCAAAATGATGACAGTAGCAGTTGTGTTTTAACTAGTCAGCAAACGCTTAGCTCAGTACTTTTAAGTAGTTGAATAAGCATGTGTTAGGTTACATGAATACAGGAAGTTAATTGATTGCTGCGGGCTAGTGTTGTTGCGAATCTAACTTTTTTTTCTAAAATATTTTTTCGGAGAGGAAGTCTGTCATACAATAATAATAATAATAAACATTCGATCTCCCCAAACTAACCATCAGGCATGACAGACTGCTTACAGACAGACAGAAAACATTCTGTCTGTCTTCCGTTTTGTGTCAAACAAAAAAACTAGAAAAGGGAATATTAGAAATTGATTAAGCATCTGATAGATGATTAAAAGCTAGAGACTAATGTTACAAGTAAAATAAAGTGAAATAAGGCAGCAAGTGAGTAGTATGTGAGGATTTTTAGATCAGAAAAGAAATTTTCTTACTTCCTAAACAAAAAATTGTTTACTAAAGATTAATTTCAGTTGTGTGCCGTGTCTGTGGCATTGTTTGTAATGTAAAGAGTGAATAGATTCAAAATCAGCTGTGATTATCACAAATTTAAAAGTTCTTCTTCTTTTAGTTGGACGAGTACACAGTCTTCTGGTTGTGAGTGGCTCTCTCCTGGAATGAGAGAAATTATTGGAAACTTTATATTGACAGATAGAAAAGACAGCTGAAATAAGTTTTTGCCAGATTTAGCCCAGTAATCCACATGCTGCGTACACCTGTTCAGTCCATGGACTGGGGACCGCCACAGATAAACCGATTTTTTACCCCAGCTAATGCTGGTACCCATCTTAAAGCTGTGTGAATTGAAGAAATGGAGAACCAAGTGTTTCTCTGAGTGTTTAAATGAATTAAGGGCCAACTCGGAGCCTACTAACCTCTCCCTCCGTGTTGTACAGCGAGGTGCTGATGTTGGCGCCGACGCCCCAGCTTGACTCGGTGGCCTCCAGATCGTCAGATCCAGGCGGTTTCAGGCCGCGAGCCCAGATCTGCGGGTGTGAGAACACACTCTACGCACTGAGCTTGGGGAGCGGAATGTGAGATGATGGGAGGTGAATGTGAGATGATGGGAGGTGAATGTGAGATGATGGGAGGTGAATGTGAGATGATGGGAGGTGAATGTGAGATGATGGGAGGTGAATGTGAGATGATGGGAGGTGAATGTGAGATGATGGGAGGTGAATGTGAGATGATGGGAGGTGAATGTGAGATGATGGGAGGTGAATGTGAGATGATGGGAGCTGAGAGTGAGATGGTGGGAGCTGAGAGTGAGATGATGGGAGCTGAATGTGAGATGATGGGAGCTGAGAGTGAGATGATGGGAGCTGAGAGTGAGATGATGGGAGCTGAGAGTGAGATGATGGGAGCTGAATTTGAGATGATGGGAGCTGAGAGTGAGATGATGGGAGCTGAATTTGAGATGATGGGAGCTGAGAGTGAGATGATGGGAGCTGAGAGTGAGATGAAGGGAGCTGAGAGTGAGATGAAGGGAGCTGAGAGTGATGGCATGCAGACGCACCTTGATATTCTTATTCGGCCCATCGCCCAAGACGACGCCGCTGGGCACGGTGAACTTGATGACCTGACGGCCGTTGTCAATGTTGCGCAACAGTCTCCAGCCGCTGATGTCCTCCTTCTGCAATGGGTTCAGACACTAAACTGTTATGACTGCTTTCAATTTTTTTATATTGTTTCATATTGCTTCATGGACATGCCTTCTTCCCGGTGTTCTCAAGTAGGATGAATTTTCCATCAGCCGAGCACTCCTGGATGCTAATGTTGCCCTTGGCGGTGCGCTGGTAGGTGGTCTTGGCGGACATCTCGCCCTTGATCTGGCTCACTGCAGTGACGGGGTGGCGGTGCAGAGATGCACCATCACATTGGCTCAGACAGACAAATTTGATAACTTTATGCAAAAATGTAACGGAATAAAATTATTTCCTAAACTGCATAGGCAAAGCTCATTACTCACTCTGTCCCTGATGCACCGCCTGCTGCTCGACAGCGTATGAGCGAGTCTCAACGGTTGAAGACTTCTTCGATAGCAAATCGCTGGTGCGATTCTGCTGGGTCAGTCTGCAGGTGTACAATAGAGTTGTCACCTGTTAGACTGGGCAATACTTGTTAGATAAAGAGTTTACACTTTTAGGATAAGGATTTCACCTGTTAGGATAAGGATTTCACCTGTTAGGATAGGGATTTCACCTGCTAGGATAAGGATTTCATCTGTTAGGATAAGGATTTCACCTGTTAGGATAGGGATTTCACCTGTTAGGATAGGGATTTCACCTGCTAGGATAGGTATGTCAGCTGTTGGGTTGATGGCATATTTTTTTATAAAATGGTTATTGAGTTCAATTTAAATGAGAATTTATCTTCAACTGTTAAGTAAAATATCTAGATAGAAGTGCAACCAGTGTTAGAGTGAGATTCTAGGTTTTCGCCTAGGCAATGGCCTACCTGCTCTCCTCTCCCTCCAGCAGCTTCCTGTAGGCGGCGATCTCCAGCTCGAGACTCAACTTGGCATTCATCAGCGTCTGCAGCTCCTTGACGTAGCCCTCCAGGGTGGCCTGGGTGCCGGCCAAGTCGGAGCGGAGGCGGCCCTTCTCCATCTCGCAGTCGCGCTCCGCCTCCTCCTTGTCGCGGCGCAGCTCAGCCAGCTGATTCTCCAGCTGGACAATGCGAGCCTCAAGCACTGGGATGCTGTTGCGCGCGTCAGTCATCTGGCCCTTGATACGAGTGTTCTCCTCGCGCAGGTGGGCGAGCTCCATGTTGTCCTTGGTGTTGTTGGTCCGGGCCTCCTGCACCTTCATGCTGTAGTGGGACTCGATCTCCGACCGCATGGCGTCCATCTTGTCGTCGTAGACCCGCTGGATTTCGTGCAGCGCCTGGGCCATTTCGTTCTTCCAATATTCGCGGTTCTCGCTGGTGGTGTCCCGGTAGGCCAGGGCAGCGAGCTCCTTCAGCTCCTAAAGAAATGCACGCGAGAGTTTCTCTGTCCCCGCTGCGTCTGCTAAAAGCATTTCTAGAAAACTAAAAAGTTGATAACGCAAACAAAGGCGCTCACCGACTCGTGGATCTGCTTCATGAACTCCAGCTGCTCACGCAACGACTGGGCGTCGTTCTCAGCGTTGATGTGGTTCAGCGTCTCAGTATCCAGGTCCTGAAAAATAAATAGTTATTAATATAAGCAATTGCTTGTCTGGATTATTTATAACGATTGGTTGAATTTTTAGGACAGACAGAAAAAATAAAAATGCAAGTATTGTTAACACATGCTATTGTTAATACATGCTATTGTTAATACATGCTATTGTTAATACATGCTATTGTTAATACATGCTATTGTTAATACATGCTATTGTTAATACATGCTATTGTTAATACATGCTATTGTTAATACATGCTATTGTTAATACATGCTATTGTTAATACATGCTATTGTTAATACATGCTATTGTTAATACATGCTATTGTTAATACATGCTATTGTTAATACATGCTATTGTTAATACATGCTATTGTTAATAATACATGCTATTGTTAATACATGCTATTGATAATACATGCTATTGTTAGCACATGCTATTGTTAATACATGCTATTGTTAATACATGCTATTGTTAACACATGCTATTGTTAATGCATGTTATTGTTAATACATGCTATTGTTAATACATGCTATTGTTAATACATGCTATTGTTAATACATGCTATTGTTAATACATGCTATTGTTAATACATGCTATTGTTAATAATACATGCTATTGTTAATACATGCTATTGTTAATACATGCTATTGTTAACACATGCTATTGTTAATACATGCTATTGTTAATACATGCTATTGTTAATACATGCTATTGTTAATACATGCTATTGTTAATACATGCTATTGTTAATACATGCTATTGTTAATACATGCTATTGTTAATAATACATGCTATTGTTAATACATGCTATTGTTAATACATGCTATTGTTAATACATGCTATTGTTAATACATGCTATTGTTAATACATGCTATTGTTAACACATGCTATTGTTAATGCATGCTATTGTTAATACATGCTATTGTTAATACATGCTATTGTTAATACATGCTATTGTTAATACATGCTATTGTTAATACATGCTATTGTTAATAATACATGCTATTGTTAATACATGCTATTGTTAATACATGCTATTGTTAATACATGCTATTGTTAATACATGCTATTGTTAATAATACATGCTATTGTTAATACATGCTATTGTTAATACATGCTATTGTTGACACATGCTATTGTTAATACATGCTATTGTTAATACATGCTATTGTTAATACATGCTATTGTTAATACATGCTATTGTTAATACATGCTATTGTTAATAATACATGCTATTGTTAATACATGCTATTGTTAATACATGCTATTGTTAATACATGCTATTGTTAATACATGCTATTGTTAATACATGCTATTGTTAACACATGCTATTGTTAATGCATGCTATTGTTAATACATGCTATTGTTAATACATGCTATTGTTAATACATGCTATTGTTAATACATGCTATTGTTAATACATGCTATTGTTAATAATACATGCTATTGTTAATACATGCTATTGTTAATACATGCTATTGTTAATACATGCTATTGTTAATACATGCTATTGTTAATAATACATGCTATTGTTAATACATGCTATTGTTAATACATGCTATTGTTGACACATGCTATTGTTAATACATGCTATTGTTAATACATGCTATTGTTAATACATGCTATTGTTAATACATGCTATTGTTAATACATGCTATTGTTAACAAATGCTATTGTTAACACATGCTATTGTTAACACATGCTATTGTTAATACATGCTATTGTCTTTCTATTGTTAAAATACAGGCACTCATTTTACAGCTGAGTGAACTGAAGCAATAAGGAATTTAGTGCCTGCAGCCTATTTGTATTATGAAGATATCAGCATTATCTAAGAGTCACTGCGAGCGCCCGCTGAAACTCACCACGCGCAGCCTGTTGACTTCGTCTCGCAGCCGCTTGAGCTCCTTCTGGTCGCGAGTGCGCTCATCGTCGAAGGTGGCAACCCGACGACGCAGCAGCGAAATCTCGCCGTCGTAGTCGGCTAGCTGCTGATTGAGCTTGTCGATGGTGTCATGGTCGACCTGGTGCTGCCTGTTGGCCTCGTCCAGACTGGCGAAGAAAAAATGTTTAGTTAAAACTGTCAGTATAAGACAATTGCAGTTCGTCTGCTGGAATTGTTCAGCCTTGAATATTTTTGCACTCACAGAACCTGCAGCTCATTGAGCTGGTCCTCCAGAGAAGAGATGCGCACCTCGGAGTCGGCCTTGTACTTGTCCGAGTCGCCCAGCAGTTTCCGCAGCTGGTTCAGCTCGGTCTCGTAAGTGACCTTCACCCGCTCCGTCTCCTTGCCCCAGCGGTCCTTGAGCTGCTGCAGCTCGTTGGAGAGCTTCTTGTTCTGCGCCTCCAGGAAGCGGACCTAGCAACCGAGCGATACCGGGGATCAGGTTTCAACAACAGGCTCACTGCAGAACGCAGCTTTGGCAAGGGTATACAACTCACTTTTTCGATGTAGCTGGCCAGCCTCTCGTTGAGCTCCTGCATGTCGCGCTTCTCCTTCTCGCGTCCGTTGAGCATGTTGTTCACATCGGCAGCGGTCTGGTGGACGCCCGCAGCCGAGGCGAAGCTGCGCGTCACCCGGACGCTCTTAACGGAGTCGACAAAGTCGCCGCCACGGCCCATACCGAAGCCGGGCAGGGTTCGGTTGATGACCACCTGGAGATGGACGGGAATCGGGATGGACCTGTGGGATTTGGCGCGAATCTACCAATAGCGCAACGGAAAATACCCTGCACTGACCGTTTTAGGCGCAGAAATCGGGCCACGAGAGCCGCTACTGCTCGACGTCTTAGTCGTGTACTGAGTTGTCTTCACAGTACTCTTGCTAGACATTGCGGCGACTGCTAGGACTGCGTTGTCGACTTAGAACAGAAAGGACCGATTTGAGGCTCGGTTGAAACAGGGCGACTGGTCGGCAGCGGAGAGGCCGGGCCTTTATATTCGCTGCGCCAGGGGCGTGGGAACTGAAAGCCGAAAAAAGTCGGGTGGGCGGGGCGCGACCCCCACTGCCGCCGCCTTGATTTCCCTCATTCACTCCAATGCAGTTGCTGGCCAATGAGAGCCAAGCCGGGCGAAGCCTGTTCTGCTTGTTGCCATGGTAACGATGAAGTGGAGAGAGTGACCCATTCCCTATTGAATGAGAACGAACGAATTCAAAAGGAAAGGTTAACCCTGAAAATTCTAACTAGCTCGTATTTCGTGTGTATCGAATGGGCAAGAAAATGTAATATTACTCGTACCTGAGAAACAGGAAACAATGTGCAAGGGAGTCCATTTTTTGTAGGAGTTACTCAATAAGCTCATCATTTCTTTAATTTTCCAATAGGCACGGATGCTGCGGTCAACTAGGACAGCTAGCTAACCACTGCGAGTTGTTCCTTTTGTTACCCAAGAAAAAATGAACAAATTGTTCACAGATGTACGACCTATTAGATGGTAGGCGAGATTTTATGGTCTTTCGATGCTATAAACTAAAAATGTACGAGCTATTTGCATTTTATGTAGCACACCTTGAAACACCGTCAGTGTCAACATCTCCATCTCTGATTCATTTTGGAGTTAATTTGCGCTCAGAACGCAAACCTAATTTTGACCAAATATGGTCAGCCGCAGGCTTGGATGCAGTTCCCATGCTCAATTAAAAAATAAGCGAGAGTAGTAAGTGAATGCGAGAAAATGGCAAAGCGCAGTTCCCACGCCTAGACCCAGCGACAAGGGATCAATATTCCACGACTTGGAGGAGCCAGCAACTCATTCTCTGAGCTAGCTTTTCTTAGAATCGCCGGCTTCTCACAAGATGCAATGCAGCAATAAAAGTTAACTCAATCGCAAGAAGCTTCTCAGCTCACAATATTGGGTCCATTGGCTAGCCCGCATAGATTTTGAGCAAGTTTCTGTTGCTAAGGAAGCTACTAATTAGCAAAATAAATATGCCAGAGCTTTTCAAAGCTTACGAATTCCACTGGTATATTAATTTCCAGTTTAAAAGTCTGACCTTAACGGTACCATAAATCCAAAAAGCGCATTATGTATGATATGTATGAACAATCAGTTCCAAACAAATTTCTTATTTGCATTCAAAACCTTAATACGAGTTATAACATATAACAGATACCCGATGTGCAGTTACTAGTAAATGCTAATATCCCCAAATGTGTTTATAAATGTGCAGGTTAAACATCTGCATCACACAGGTGTCAAATGTGCTTAATCAGTCTAATTGCCGCATTCGACACGTGTCTAATGTGCTTAGTCAGTCGAATTGCCGCATTCGACAGGTGTCTAATGTTGCATAGTCATTCAAATACCCGCATCACACAGGTGTCTGATGTACACAGTCATTCAAATACCGCATCACACAGGTGTCTGATGTAAACAGCCAGTCGAATGCGACCCATTCACACAGGTGTCTGATGTAAACAGCCAGTCGAATGCGACCCATTCACACAGGTGTCTGATGTAAACAGCCAGTCGAATGCGACCCATTCACACAGGTGTCTGATGTAAACAGCCAGTCGAATGCGACCCATTCACACAGGTGTCTGATGTACACAGTCATTCAAATACCGCATCACACAGGTGTCTGATGTAAACAGCCAGTCGAATGCGACCCATTCACACAGGTGTCTGATGTAAACAGCCAGTCGAATGCGACCCATTCACACAGGTGTCTGATGTAAACAGCCAGTCGAATGCGACCCATTCACACAGGTGTCTGATGTAAACAGCCAGTCGAATGCGACCCATTCACACAGGTGTCTGATGTAAACAGCCAGTCGAATACGACCCATTCACCCAGGTGTCTGATGTACACAGCCAGTCGAATGCGACCCATTCACACAGGTGTCTGATGTAAACAGCCAGTCGAATGCGACCCATTCACACAGGTGTCTGATGTAAACAGCCAGTCGAATGCGACCCATTCACACAGGTGTCTGATGTAAACAGCCAGTCGAATGCGACCCATTCACACAGGTGTCTGATGTAAACAGCCAGTCGAATACGACCCATTCACCCAGGTGTCTGATGTACACAGCCAGTCGAATGCGACCCATTCACACAGGTGTCTGATGTAAACAGCCAGTCGAATGCGACCCATTCACACAGGTGTCTGATGTAAACAGCCAGTCGAATACGACCCATTCACACAGGTGTCTGATGTAAACAGCCAGTCGAATGCGACCCATTCACACAGGTGTCTGATGTAAACAGCCAGTCAAATGCGACCCATTCACACAGGTGTCTGATGTAAACAGCCAGTCTAATGCGACCCATTCACACAGGTGTCTGATGTAAACAGCCAGTCGAATGCGACCCATTCACACAGATGTCTGTGTAAACAGCCAGTCGAATGCGACCCATTCACAAATCACCCATAAAATATACGATTCACAGAGTAAGTCAAACAGCGCATTATGATTTTTAGCATTTTCTCATGCGAGCCAAAAATTAGAAATAGATTTCAACGAGCATTTTATGTTTACGATTTAACTATTCTTATCTTTATTTTGCGTATCAGAAAAGTGGCGTTGTTAAAAAGAAACTGGTTGCTTGAGCAAAAGCAGCATTCCCACTATTTATTATCTGCTAGGTTGCGGGGCCGTGACTATAATTATAGTAGTGCGGGGCCGTGAGGGCAGGCAAAATCATTTGAAATTGCAGGATTCTTCTTCAGCGAAGGAACGAGAGGCTTAATTACGGTGATAAAAATATGTCACCGAGTAGACAAACATCAAAAGTTTATGCCTAGATCTGAACTCCAAAGCAATAATGACCCATGAAAAAAATCTAATTAATAGTAAGATCATTATTTGTCTGTGTAATACTTGAAGCTGGCTAATGTATAAAATGTATTTGGTGGATTAAACAGCATAGAAGCACAATTCATTATGAGAGTTCAACATGAGAGGCGAAACTAGGATTCAGTTAAGCGCACAACAAATAAATATTGATATTTTTTAATTAAAGAATAGAATTACGAAGCACACATGCGCATCTTACTACTTGGCTACACTTCAGTGGTCACATAGTCGTATATAAACTAGTTAGCTAGTTCTAATAGCGAACTGTGTTCAAGGTGATTAATCACGATTTTGATTTGAAAAAAGGAGAAATACACAATTTAGTCAGTTTCTAATGATAAATGGGTAAATGGATAAAAAAGACACAGAGCATGCATTCGGACACGCAGAAGGACAATAGGAAAACCGTTCGGTTCGTGCTATCTTCTAAATCGCGCACAAAAAAGCCGACAGAAGAGAAAATCGATTGTAGAGAGGAGGAGACACAGAGAAATAGAGGCCTCATACAAGACAGCTAAAAAGGGTATTTCATATTTACGAGTCTACTAATAAAAAACCATTGGGCTGGCAGAGCACAATTTTGAGAGCAGAACAGTGACAGTAAAGTTAGCCAATGCGGCCTAACTAGAGCATATCGCAAGGCAATTTGTTCTTCTTCTTGCGAGTCTGCAGGGCGGCCCGGGTGGCCGTTTCAAACACCTCGCGCACGCCCTCTTTGGTCTTGGCTGAGCACTCGATGTACGAGCTGGCGCCTGTTCAGAGTTCGGTGAGATTTTTCGAGCGATTTAACAGGACAATTCAGTCACTAGGATTAGAGCCATGGCTTTCTTAGAAAACATTTAGAAGGCTGGCTTTTGACGATTGTTTTTCACAATAAATTGAACTCGATCACTGACTGATCAGAGAATGGAGAAAGAATAAAATAATAATTTCCGAGTAGTTTTATTGTTTCGGGAGCTAAATGCATTTTTAGGAACTGTCACTAAATTTGTGCAGAAAATTAGAAAATTTCTTAACATTGTAGCGTATTTCTCAGTGAAAACCTGCTTAAATCACCCGACTGCAGAGGTCTCGAGTTTGAATCACAGCCCAAAGAAAACACTTTGTCCTTTAGCAAGGCTCGGCTGCCTAGCTGGGGTAGGAATTCGGATGGGATTGGCGGCTAACAGTCCATGGACTGAACAGCTGTGCGCAGTTTTATTACATTTTTATACCGCGAAAAATTGGTGTAGTGTCGTTTTTACTGAGGTATATTATGAAATGTAAATCTGTGGGAAATCATACTGGGAATCTGTGGGAAATCATACTGGGAATCTGTGGGAAATCATACTGGGGATATGTAGGAATCATGCTGGGGATCTGTGGGAAATCATATTTGAGATATGGGGGAAATCATACTGGGAATCTGTGGGAAATCATACTGGGGATATGTGGGAAGTCATTCTGGGGATCTGTGGGAAATCATACTGGGGGATATGTGGGAAGTCATTCTGGGATCTGTGGGAAATCATACTGGGGGATATGTGGGAAGTCATTCTGGGGATCTGTGGGAAATCATACTGGGGATCTGTGGGAAATCATACTGGGAATCTGTGGGAAGTCATTCTGGGGATCTGTGGGAAATCATACTGGGGGATATGTGGGAAGTCATTCTGGGGATCTGTGGGAAATCATACTGGGGATCTGTGGGAAATCATACTGGGGATCTGTGGGAAATCATACTGGGGATCTGTGGGAAATCATACAGGGAATCTGTGGGAAATCATACTGGGAATCTGTGGGAAATCATACTGGGTATGTGGGAAATCATACTGGGAATCTGTGGGAAATCATACTGGGAATCTGTGGGAAATCATACTGGGAATCTGTGGGAAATCATACTGGGAATCTGTGGGAAATCATACTGGGAATCTGTGGGAAATCATACTGGGAATCTGTGGGAAATCATACTGGGGATATGTAGGAATCATGCTGGGGATCTGTGGGAAATCATATTTGAGATATGGGGGAAATCATACTGGGAATCTGTGGGAAATCATACTGGGGATATGTGGGAAGTCATTCTGGGGATCTGTGGGAAATCATACTGGGAATCTGTGGGAAATCATACTGGGGATATGTAGAAATCATGCTGGGGATCTGTGGGAAATCATACTGGGGATCTGTGGGAAATCATACTGGGGATCTGTGGGAAATCATACAGGGAATCTGTGGGAAATCATACTGGGAATCTGTGGGAAATCATACTGGGTATGTGGGAAATCATACTGGGAATCTGTGGGAAATCATACTGGGAATCTGTGGGAAATCATACTGGGAATCTGTGGGAAATCATACTGGGAATCTGTGGGAAATCATACTGGGAATCTGTGGGAAATCATACTGGGAATCTGTGGGAAATCATACTGGGGATATGTAGGAATCATGCTGGGGATCTGTGGGAAATCATATTTGAGATATGGGGGAAATCATACTGGGAATCTGTGGGAAATCATACTGGGGATATGTGGGAAGTCATTCTGGGGATCTGTGGGAAATCATACTGGGGGATATGTGGGAAGTCATTCTGGGGATCTGTGGGAAATCATACTGGGGGATATGTGGGAAGTCATTCTGGGGATCTGTGGGAAATCATATTTGAGATATGGGGGAAATCATACTGGGAATCTGTGGGAAATCATACTGGGGATATGTGGGAAGTCATTCTGGGGATCTGTGGGAAATCATACTGGGGGATATGTGGGAAGTCATTCTGGGAATCTGTGGGAAATCATACTGGGAATCTGTGGGAAATCATACTGGGAATCTGTGGGAAATCATACTGGGAATCTGTGGGAAATCATACTGGGAATCTGTGGGAAGTCATTCTGGGGATCTGTGGGAAATCATACTGGGAATCTGTGGGAAATCATACTGGGAATCTGTGGGAAATCATACTGGGAATCTGTGGGAAATCATACTGGGAATCTGTGGGAAATCATACTGGGGATATGTAGGAATCATGCTGGGGATCTGTGGGAAATCATATTTGAGATATGGGGGAAATCATACTGGGAATCTGTGGGAAATCATACTGGGGATATGTGGGAAGTCATTCTGGGGATCTGTGGGAAATCATACTGGGGGATATGTGGGAAGTCATTCTGGGGATCTGTGGGAAATCATACTGGGGGATATGTGGGAAGTCATACTGGGAATCTGTGGGAAATCATACTGGGTATGTGGGAAATCATACTGGGAATCTGTGGGAAATCATACTGGGGATCTGTGGGAAATCATACTGGGGATATGTGGGAAGTCATTCTGGGAATCTGTGGGAAATCATACTGGGTATGTGGGAAATCATTCTGGGGATCTGTGGGAAATCATACTGGGTATGTGGGAAATCATACTGGGAATCTGTGGGAAATCATACTGGGAATCTGTGGGAAATCATACTGGGAATCTGTGGGAAATCATACTGGGGATATGTAGGAATCATGCTGGGGATCTGTGGGAAATCATATTTGAGATATGGGGGAAATCATACTGGGAATCTGTGGGAAATCATACTGGGGATATGTGGGAAGTCATTCTGGGGATCTGTGGGAAATCATACTGGGGGATATGTGGGAAGTCATTCTGGGGATCTGTGGGAAATCATACTGGGGGATATGTGGGAAGTCATACTGGGAATCTGTGGGAAATCATACTGGGAATCTGTGGGAAATCATACTGGGAATCTGTGGGAAGTCATTCTGGGGATCTGTGGGAAATCATACTGGGGATCTGTGGGAAATCATACTGGGAATCTGTGGGAAATCATACTGGGTATGTGGGAAATCATACTGGGAATCTGTGGGAAATCATACTGGGAATCTGTGGGAAATCATACTGGGAATCTGTGGGAAATCATACTGGGGATCTGTGGGAAATCATACTGGGAATCTGTGGGAAATCATACTGGGAATCTGTGGGAAATCATACTGGGAATCTGTGGGAAATCATACTGGGGATATGTAGGAATCATGCTGGGGATCTGTGGGAAATCATATTTGAGATATGGGGGAAATCATACTGGGAATCTGTGGGAAATCATACTGGGAATCTGTGGGAAATCATACTGGGAATCTGTGGGAAGTCATTCTGGGGATCTGTGGGAAATTATACTGGGAATCTGTGGGAAATCATACTGGGGATATGTGGGAAATCATACTGGGAATCTGTGGGAAATCATACTGGGGATCTGTGGGAAATCATACTGGGGATATGTGGGAAGTCATTCTGGGAATCTGTGGGAAATCATACTGGGTATGTGGGAAATCATTCTGGGGATCTGTGGGAAATCATACTGGGTATGTGGGAAATCATACTGGGAATCTGTGGGAAATCATACTGGGTATGTGGGAAATCATTCTGGGGATCTGTGGGAAATCATACTGGGTATGTGGGAAATCATACTGGGAATCTGTGGGAAATCATACTGGGAATCTGTGGGAAATCATACTGGGAATCTGTGGGAAATCATACTGGGAATCTGTGGGAAATCATACTGGGAATCTGTGGGAAATCATACTGGGAATCTGTGGGAAATCATACTGGGAATCTGTGGGAAATCATACTGGGAATCTGTGGGAAGTCATTCTGGGGATCTGTGGGAAATTATACTGGGAATCTGTGGGAAATCATACTGGGGATATGTGGGAAATCATACTGGGAATCTGTGGGAAATCATACTGGGAATCTGTGGGAAATCATACTGGGAATCTGTGGGAAATCATACTGGGGATATGTGGGAAATCATACTGGGAATCTGTGGGAAATCATACTGGGGGATATGTGGGAAGTCATTCTGGGGATCTGTGGGAAATCATACTGGGGATCTGTGGGAAATCATACTGGGGATCTGTGGGAAATCATACTGGGTATGTGGGAAATCATACTGGGGATCTGTGGGAAATCATACTGGGTATGTGGGAAATCATTTTGGGGATCTGTGGGAAATCATACTGGGTATGTGGGAAATCATTCTGGGGATCTGTGGGAAATCATACTGGGTATGTGGGAAAGAAGTGGTCATCTAGGGAAAATAAGAAGATCTAGGAAAAAGCAGTCGGAAAAAGCAGTGCCTCACCGATTCGCTCCGCCATGGCGCGGCCGTCCTCCGGCTTGACCAGCTCCTGCCTCATCTTGGCCAGCTCGTGGCGAGTCTTCTCATCGTTGCGAAGATCTTTTTTGTTGCCAACTAGTATGATGGGCACATTGGGGCAGAAGTGCTTGACCTCCGGTGTCCACTTCTCCGGGATGTTCTCCAGGGAATCCGGTGAGTCGATGGCGAAGCACATCAGGATGACATCTGTGTCGGGATAGGACAATGGTCGGAGCCGGTCGTAGTCCTCCTGGCCAGCCGTGTCCCACAATGCCAGCTCAACCTGTGGCAGTCACGAGAGGTTAGTGCGAATGCAAATGAAATATTTAATCAGCATAGCTCGGGATCTAAGTGACGGATTTCTTTGTTATGCGGAGGACTCCTGCGATTTTGATAAGGATTTCCCAGCAATCTGATCAGGGTGTTTCCCAGCAATCTGATCAGGGTGTTTCCCAGCAATCTGATCAGGGTGTTTCCCAGCAATCTGATCAGGGTGTTTCCCAGCAATCTGATCAGGGTGTTTCCCAGAAATCTGATCAGGGTGTTTCCCAGCAATCTGATCAGGGTGTTTCCCAGTAATCGGATTAGGGTGTTTCCCAGCAATCTGATCAGTGGTGAGGGATTTTCCAGCAATCTGATCAGTGGTGAGGGATTTCCCCAGCAATCCAGGAGTGATTTCCCTGCTATCTGATAAGGGAGATGGGATTTCCCTATGACCTGGAGGGATTTCATTTCAATGCAATCTGAGAGGTCAATTTCAGGGATTCTCTATGATTTAGGGGGACTAGGTAATTTTCTGTTTCCATGATGACATTAAAAAAATTGTTATTATATAAGCCTTTAAAAAACTAACCTGCTTTCCATCAACCTCAATATCAGCCACATAGTTCTCAAATACAGTGGGCACATATACTTCTGGGAACTGGTCCTTGCTGAACACAATCAATAAGCATGTCTTGCCACAGGCACCATCACCAACAATGACAAGTTTTTTGCGAATGGCTGCCATGCTCTACAATTATTTATTTTTTTAAATATATGACAACTAACTATCTGCAATATTACAAGTAAAGTTAATAAATTAGTAGCATTGAATATAATTGCAATAAATTAAGTATTGAAAATATAAAAGCTCCATTTTGACTACTTAAATTAAATTAGCCAATAAAAGTCAATCAACAATATCAATATATAACTTTTCTAATTGGTTGATTGAAACAATCAAAAATTTTCTAATTAAATATAAGTGACTTTCTTAGTAGAAAGTATTTAGCTATTGAATTGGAATAATAATTTATTTGACAGCTTGTCAGCTCAGCTAAAAAGTAAAAAAGACTATTAATTATAAAAGCAACAAAAATAAACTAATTTAAATGTACTTTACTGCATATAATTATTTAGTTGGTTTAGGCAATATATTGATTTAAGTTATATATTTAGGATACTTTAATCATAGTCTTGTCAATATAAATTAAACTGAATATTAAACAACATAGCAAAAAGCTAACAAAATTAAGTTTTATGCTAGGCTTAAATAATTTTAGATATATTACTATTTAGGCCAAATACTAAACCTCAAACATCAAGGACTTAGGTCAGTAAATGTTATGTGCAATAAATACTAGCTGATGACTATATAAGATAGATAGCTATGGAATGAGATTTTTTAAGCATGCAAAGCTAATCACTATGATATACTCAATTGAACTATAAGACAAAGACAAATGATATGCCTAGTACAAAACCAACATTAGTTGCTGTTTCAAAAAAAAAATAAACGCAAAAAACTGTAGACCCTTGCCTACTTTCAACAAAAATACAGTGCAGTGGACCTACAGTCATACTGAGTACTGTAAGTTACAAGTGTAGAGCCTAGCTTACTCAAGAAACTCTGTTTAGGGTAACTAGGTTTAAAATATTGCCAAAATAATTTTATGAATGAAAGGGAACCTATTTTATTTCACTTCGTTATCTACTATGGCCATAGTCTTAGTTAGTTTTAAAAGTGATAATACAACTTATAGATAAGTGATAATAGGCAGTGGGCACAAGTTGTCATGTCAGACAAATGGACAATTCTAGACTATACTGAGGCTTACATGTGACTAAGACTTCGTTGGTTTTCTAGCCTCATAGCTAACACTAGCCTAAGCCTAGATTTGACTGGCTTATTGGATTAACTGGTATATAAGAACTCATATAATTTTTAAGATTCTATGAAGAAGCTAAACTTTACCGAGCTTAATTTATGTGCATATAATTGTGTCTTATAGTTATACCTAAATTTAGGTTGTCACTTTTGATTTAATTAAAAATTGAAAATTCGCTCATTTAACTGCTTGCACAGTTGATTACTTTGACTTTCAAAGTTTAGTTTGCGTAATCCTTAAAAGGAATAAGAAGGTGAATGACTCATTTCGTTTACATGTGTATTCATTCATCTAGGAAATACACGAAAAATACGAAGGAGACGCAATTCAAATAACTCTTTTCTCTGTTAAAACAATATACAAGTACCTTTTTACAGAAAATAATATTATAATAATAATGCCTCCATAAAAGTTTTTATTTAAAACTTATCAAAATATTAATTTAATATTTACCTCTTTTTTGCGCACTGGCTAATGGTCGTTAGGTAAGATAACCAATTGACTGTAAAGCTGTTTGCTTTGACCTTTTGTTTCAAGGATGTCCCCAGTATCCCCGATTGTCATGAACTAACAATACTGCGAAACTCTAAGCTTGCACGCGCATTTAGACAACCACCCACTTTCGGCTTTCGCGAGGGTAATTCCTCAGAAGGGAGTTTGTTGATAAATCAGTTGTTAAATCAGTTTTTGTTGTTATGTACCTTGATTTAGTGCCTCCCCGTTTTAGTTTTTTTTCCATGAGCACTGTTTCCACACATTAGATTTGTTTTCGCCGCACCATTTTCAGCCCCCTGGTTATATGGCTTCGACCATGTAGCTCTGTATTATGCTTCCATCTTTACAGATTTTGCATCATCGTGCGGGAATCAAACTTACATATAGTTATTAGAACAGACGATATGCTCGTATTTTAGACTTGACGAGAGGCACTAAAGTAAAATTCCTTTTTATAGTAAAATCTGTAAATTAATTTTAGTCAACTTTTATAAAACCTATCTGAAGCAATAGATCGTGTCATGATTATCACAAAACATTCCTGTCAATGATAATTGGTCTTTTCAGACGTTTGACGAATTCAATAGACCGAAAGCTAATTTATGAATTTCTATTCCTGTTATTCATCTGCGCACTCTTACTGTATGTAGTTTTCAGGATAGAACCAATGAAAAAAATATTTATTTGTGTTTTGTTACTGTTATATACTCGTATGTTAAGCTTTTAGGAACCGATCTAATTTTTCTTCTCAATCGCTATTTGACCTGGAAGAATCAGTTCACTTATTAAAAATGAAGTTGCCACTCGTGACAGGACATGCCGGATTAGAAAGCTATGGACAAACGCCTTTTTTCCGAGACAAAACAATTCATGACACTGCAGAAATTAAGCATTCTGATGCCGGTCAACTTTCACGACGTTAATACAGACGGACGTCTCAGCATAGCTGTGACGCTGCTGTTGCTGCATGCTAAAAAATAAGAAAAACTAAGCCGAAATGATAGTTCTCTTAGAGATCTGATCGACTGTACCTGCTTAAGTGCAACTCAATCCTCATGGCAACTGAAGTCTAAACATACAAAAGTACTAAGCAGTTTAATTCGAATGACATTTTTTCGTGCTTTGATGCAAATATTTTGTGTCGCCAACTGCGATCGAACAGAAAAAAGGAGGAAGCCTTGGCCAGATCAGAATCCAGAAAACATGCGTGTTCTCTTCTTTAGCCATTGGAGTGTATTGCAATTGTGGGCGGGGCCGCGCGCAGCAGCTTAGAACCCGGCTTTGGGGGTGGGGCGCCAGCCAATCATACAGCACTAGGGCGGGGTCGCCATCATCGAGCTGCCACGAGGATTAGAACCATGATGAGGAGTAGGGGTGAGGGAGCTGGCAGTGGAAAAAGGTGAGATAAGGCTGCTGCAACTCCCATTGTGCCTGCTCCAGCAACTTGCAGACGCTTGGCCTGCTCATTTGCAATTATTGCCGACATTGGTGAAGGCCAACGTCTTGGCCGGATTCGAATCGCTGCTAGACAACAAAGGTGACACATTTTGTGATTTAAAAGCATTCATTCTATGTCATATATGTTGAAAGATTAAACTATTGTCATGACCATAATATTACGTAAAACTGATACGAAATAGTTGAGATACTTGAAGACAATACATCAAAAGGATGGCAGACAACCTAGTCTCTCAGTCTCCGTATCCTTTTATATAGTCTCTCAGTCTCCGTATCATATCCTTCACCAAAGCCCTTCAGTAACTCTCTCTGGCATCTTCAAATTCCTCTCACTGTATTTCTTCATTAGATAGACCGCTTCTATTCTTTATAAGTGGTTCCTCAAAACGTACGAGTAGCAATAAGGGCTTGCTAGATTGCAGTTACATGGATATTATCTAGCATTTTATTTCGTAGGGGAGGGGATGCTGGAGGGGACAAACCGAGAGAACCTGTCCTGTATAATACCGAGAGAACCTGTCCTGTATAATACCGAGAGAACCTGTCCTGTATCATACCGAGAGAACCTGTCCTGTATCATACCGAGAGATCCTGTCCTGTATCATACCGAGAGAACCTGTCCTGTATCACACCGAGAGAACCTGTCCTGTATCATACCGAGAGAACCTGTCCAGTATCACACCGAGAGAACCTGTCCTGTATCATACCGAGAGATCCTGTCCAGTATCATACCGAGAGATCCTGTCCAGTATCATACCGAGAGAACCTGTCCAGTATCACACCGAGAGAACCTGTCCAGTATCACACCGAGAGAACCTGTCCAGTATCATACCGAGAGAACCTGTCCAGTATCACACCGAGAGAACCTGTCCTGTATCATACCGAGAGAACCTGTCCAGTATCATACCGAGAGATCCTGTCCTGTATCATACCGAGAGAACCTGTCCTGTATCATACCGAGAGAACCTGTCCAGTATCATACCGAGAGATCCTGTCCTGTATCACACCGAGAGAAACAGCACAGCCAACAAGACCGAAGATGCAATTAACGGGGTATTTGCTATCTAGACTGTTATCTTGCCATGGCAGATTCCAGCAGTATTGCAATCAATTCGCTTGCGCACAAGCCTGATAAGTGCCAATGGAGAAGGTCTGGCGAGACTACAAGCGTCAGCAGTCAGCAGCCAGCGCTGGCGAAGCCAATCTGGAAGCTGGAGGCGGCGGCAGCGCCGTTTTCGACCGCACCATGGAGCTGTCTCAGATCATCGAGCAGCTGGGCATCGACCTGGAAGAAGCTGGCGGCGGCTCTGGCGCCGGCGGTGCTTCTGGCGGCCTGCTGCGCAAGGAATTCGACCTGAACCTGAACGAGCGCCGCTACCTGATGGCCGTGGAGCTCGGCGACCTCGGCACGGTGCGGCGCAGCATCGAAAACGCTGCGTCTCTCGGCATCAACGTCAATTGTCGCGACTCTCTTGGCCGCTCCGCCCTCCACGTGGCCATCGAATTCGAGCACATCGAGATGCTGGAGGTGCTGCTGGCCTGCAATCTGGAGCTCGGAGACGCTCTGCTGCATGCCATCCAGGAGGAGAACATTATCGCTGTTGAACTGCTGCTCAACTCGCAGGTTGAGCGTCAAAACAAGAAGAATTTGTCGGTGAGTCCTAAATTTTGTGCTATTGTCGCAATAACTGATAGGGAGAAAGAGTTAATTTGAAGTCCAATAAAAAAGGAGAAAGCCTATTTTGAAGTCTGGGGTTCGATTCTCCCCTCCAATCGAACATTTCGTGTCCTTCTGCTAGATACTTAAATCTGCATTGTTTAAGGTGACTCAGCTGTTAAATTGGTAGCAGCACTAGCTGGGTGTCTGTAGGGCTCCCCAGTCTATGGACTGAACAGCTGCACCTTCAGATGCGCCGCGCAATGGCCTGCTTGGGGCTGGTGTAATCATTTATAATTGTTAATATTGATTGTTGTTTAAAATTGTCCAATTAAAGCAGACAAACGAGGCATCAGTTGGCACTTGAAAATGCCCCGTTAAAAAAAGGTTTGAATTGGCTTCGACAAATTTGTAAGTATGTGCATGTGTTCTCAGGGCAGAAAGACGCCCTTTGTTTTTAAATTAGGCTCAGAAAATATCGACAATTAGCAAGCCCCAGTTCTGCCTAGTTAAAAATTTAATTATTTTTTCAGTGTCATCCTTTTTTAAGGTAACACAAGATGAATCAGCTATACGTAAATAGAAATGTAGAAACCAATGTTTGACAACTTGTTACAATCCGTGTTGACACAGGCTGACACGTCTCCAGCGATAATTTCACTGCAGGACACCTGCCCCAACTCTACGAATGATAGATGATGACTTCTAGGCTCAGGTTGGAGAGGTGGCTGCGAAATCTCACCCTGACAGCGGAGATAAGAGACAGAAGAGGTGGCTGCGAAATGTCACCCTGACAGCTGAGATAAGAGACAGAAGAGGTGGCTGCGAAATGTCACCCTGACAGCGGAGATAAGAGACAGAAGAGGTGGCTGCGAAATGTCACCCTGACAGCTGAGATAAGAGACAGAAGAGGTGGCTGCGAAATGTCACCCTGACAGCGGAGATAAGAGACAGAAGAGGTGGCTGCGAAATGTCACCCTGACAGCTGAGATAAGAGACAGAAGAGGTGGCTGCGAAAGTCACCCTGACAGCCGAGAATAGAGGCCGGAGAGATCTATCTCACTTCCTGCTCACGCGATAGGATGTACTCACTAATTTATAAAACTGATTTCTAAATTTTCCTCAGAGCAGCGACTGTGCCCATAGATCTCTTCTCACAGCTGAGAGAAGCCAATCTGATGTCTGCCAGGAGCCTTCTCAACTACAAGTCTCTGCGAATTCATTTTTAAGGATTTAGTTTTTTAGAACTTTTTGTTTGAGTTTCTTAGAAAATTTTATAGCATGGCTTCCTTTGATTACCAACTTTGTCCTTTGGTGCTCACATTCCTTCAATTAACAAATGGTATTTCTAGGCTTACTTTAGCCATTTTTGACACAAATACATTTTTTCGGTTTGGAAGCACAACTGCTGCCTTCAGTATCTTTTGTTCAGAGTTTTTCGCGATCTTCAGCATAGCTAGCACTCATACTCATCTAAAGCGCTCATTCTGTTTCTTGAGAATGCAAATAATCCAACATTGGCTTGCCGCGGAGACTGAGCTTACTCACCTTGCATAAATGCATATTGCGTACCAGCGCGAATTGATGCATTACCTGGATGTTTTAGTTCTGAACAGATTTAAACCTTACAAACTTAGTAACTAACTAACAGGACTCATCTACTCATCTCAAAGTCGAATTTGACAAAATTAAAGACAACAATTAGGGCAACAAGGACAATAAAATTCTTTTTTCTTAAACAGTACAGTACATCCACTCACTCCAAGCCCTCCCACATTGCATCCACCTCACTCCCAGGCCTCCCACACACTCCGATACATCCACCTCACTCCCAGGCCTCCCACACACTCCGATACATCCACCTCACTCCCAGCCCGCGCCACATATTACAGCCACCTCACGCCAAGCCCTCTCACACACTCCGATACAGCCACCTCGCTTCATTCTTCTAATCTAACCAATCAAAAGCCAGCACAACTTTGCATCTGCAGGGCCTCCTTGGCACGACACCGTCGAGTAGTTTTACTCCGGACGTTACGCCAATCATTCTGGCCGCTCAAATTGACAACTACGAGATCATCAAGCTGCTGCTTGACCGCGGCGATCGGGTACCGAAGCCGCACGATCTGCGATGCGCCTGCGCCGACTGTGTGCGAGCTCACAAAGAGGACAGCCTGCAGCACTCCAAGTCTCGCATTAATGCCTACCGAGCCCTGGCTAGCCCGTCGTTGATATCCTTATCTAGCAAGGATCCCATCATGACAGCTTTCGAGCTCAGCTGGGAGATGCGGCGCCTCGGTCGCCTTGAGCATGAATTCCGCGAAGAGTACGAGACATTGTCTGCCGAATGTCAGAAGTTTGCCACCGCCCTGCTGGAACAGACTCGCAGCTCGGAGGAGCTGGCCATTGTGCTCAATCAGGACACTGGGCAAAACAATACTAAGCTCAACGACAAGACCCTGAATGAGGGCGAGAGGATGAACCTGGCGAGGCTTAAGCTGGCCATAAAATACAAACAGAAAAAGGCAAGCCATCGGAAAGGATTTTAAAGTAGCATTGTCCTAAAGAAACTACAGGGAGGGATGTGAAGACTGAGGAGTATGGGTTGATTCGTGCGGTGACGTCGCTTGTAAGGAGGGTGTGAAAAGAGCGTGGCTTGAGGTGCTAGGGTGTGAGGAGTGTGGGTTGAGGTGTGAGGTGGCTTGGCAGGAGGGTGTGAGGAGTATGGGTTGATTCGTGCGGTGACTTCGCTTGTAAGGAGGGTGTGAAAAGAGCGTGGCTTGAGGTGCTAGGGTGTGAGGAGTGTGGGTTGAGGTGCTAGGGTGTGAGGAGTGTGGGTTGAGGTGCTAGGGTGTGAGGAGTGTGGGTTGAGGTGCTAGGGTGTGAGGAGTGTGGGTTGAGGTGTGAGGTGGCTTGGCAGTAAGGTGTGAGGAGTATGGGTTGATTCGTGCGGTGACTTCGCTTGTAAGGAGGGTGTGAAAAGAGCGTGGCTTGAGGTGCTAGGGTATGAGGAGTGTGGGTTGAGGTGTGAGGTGGCTTGGCAGGAGGGTGTGAGGAGCGTGAGGATGACCTTATTTCAGTTAATGATGAAAGTATCATTAGCTCTCTCTCGATTCTATACTCCACCGTGCAGTTCGTTGCTCATCCACACTGTCAGCAGCTGCTAGCCGCCCTTTGGTACGAAGGCCTACCCGGATTCCGCCGGAAGCACATGCTATTCCAGATGGGCATGATAGGCACTTTCGCAGGCATTTTTCCTTTGCTATCCATGGTTTACCTGGTGGCGCCCAGGTCCGATCTTGGCCAGAAGATGCGTAAGCCGTTCATCAAGTTCATCTGTCACAGCGCCTCCTACCTGCTGTTTCTGGGCTTTCTGGTGCTGGCGGCCATCCGGGTTGAGGATCTCATCATGAACACGCTGGAAAAGAAGATGCAAGAGAGAGGCGGAGCGCCAACCATAGTGGAGTGGATCATCGTGATCTATGTGTTGGGTGAGAAGTACTCAGCAATTTTGGGGAAAAGTTTCTGATGAATCCGCAGTTTGAAATGGGACAAACCGAGAGAACCTGTCCTGTATCACACTGTGAGATCCTGTCCAGTATCATACCGAGAGAACCTGTCCTGTATCATACCGAGAGAACCTGTCCAGTATCACACTGTGAGATCCTGTCCAGTATCATACCGAGAGAACCTGTCCTGTATCATACCGAGAGAACCTGTCCAGTATCACACCAAGAGAACCTGTCCAGTATCATACCGAGAGAACCTGTCCAGTATCATACCGAGAGAACCTGTCCTGTATCATACCGAGAGATCCTGTCCAGTATCATACCGAGAGAACCTGTCCAGTATCATACCGAGAGAACCTGTCCTGTATCATACCGAGAGATCCTGTCCAGTATCATACCGAGAGAACCTGTCCAGTATCATACCGAGAGAACCTGTCCTGTATCACACCGAGAGAACCTGTCCAATATCATACCGAGAGAACCTGTCCAGTATCACACCAAGAGAACCTGTCCAGTATCATACCGAGAGAACCTGTCCAGTATCACACCGAGAGAACCTGTCCTGTATCACAACGAGAGAACCTGTCCTGTATCATACCGAGAGATCCTGTCCAGTGTCACACCGAGAGAACCTGTCCAGTATCACACCGAGAGAACCTGTCCAGTATCACACCGAGAGAACCTGTCCTGTATCATACCGAGAGATCCTGTCCAGTATCATACCGAGAGAACCTGTCCAGTATCATACCGAGAGAACCTGTCCAGTATCATACCGAGAGAACCTGTCCTGTATCATACCGAGAGAACCTGTCCAGTATCACACCGAGAGAACCTGTCCAGTATCATACCGAGAGAACCTGTCCAGTATCATACCGAGAGAACCTGTCCTGTATCACACCGAGAGAACCTGTCCAGTATCATACCGAGAGAACCTGTCCAGTATCATACCGAGAGAACCTGTCCAGTATCATACCGAGAGAACCTGTCCAGTATCATACCGAGAGAACCTGTCCAGTATCATACCGAGAGAACCTGTCCTGTATCATACCGAGAGAACCTGTCCAGTATCACACCGAGAGAACCTGTCCAGTATCATACCGAGAGAACCTGTCCAGTATCACACCGAGAGAACCTGTCCAGTATCACACCGAGAGAACCTGTCCAGTATCATACCGAGAGATCCTGTCCAGTATCATACCGAGAGAACCTGTCCAGTATCATCCCGAGAGAACCTGTCCTGTATCATACCGAGAGAACCTGTCCAGTATCACACCGAGAGAACCTGTCCAGTATCATACCGAGAGAACCTGTCCAGTATCATACCGAGAGAACCTGTCCTGTATCACACCGAGAGAACCTGTCCAGTATCACACCGAGAGAACCTGTCCAGTATCATACCGAGAGAACCTGTCCAGTATCATACCGAGAGAACCTGTCCAGTATCATACCGAGAGAACCTGTCCAGTATCATACCGAGAGAACCTGTCCTGTATCATACCGAGAGAACCTGTCCAGTATCACACCGAGAGAACCTGTCCAGTATCATACCGAGAGAACCTGTCCAGTATCATACCGAGAGAACCTGTCCTGTATCATACCGAGAGAACCTGTCCAGTATCATACCGAGAGAACCTGTCCAGTATCATACCGAGAGAACCTGTCCAGTATCATACCGAGAGAACCTGTCCTGTATCATACCGAGAGAACCTGTCCTGTATCACACCGAGAGATCCTCTCCAGTATCATACCGAGAGAACCTGTCCAGTATCACACCGAGAGATCCTGTCCAGTATCATACCGACAGAACCTGTCCAGTATCATACCGAGAGAACCTGTCCAGTATCATACCGAGAGAACCTGTCCAGTATCACACTGTGAGATCCTGTCCAGTATCACACCGAGAGAACCTGTCTTGTATCATACCGAGAGATCCTGTCCAGTATCACACCGAGAGAACCTGTCCAGTATCACACCGAGAGAACCTGTCCAGTATCACACCGAGAGATCCTGTCCAGTATCACACCGATAGAACCTGTCCAGTATCACACCGATAGAACCTGTCCAGTATCACACCGAGAGAACCTGTCCAGTATCATACCGAGAGAACCTGTCCTGTATCACACCGTGAGAAGGATGCGGGCATTATCGCGTGATGATTTGAATAAAATATCCAAAACGAATAAGCAACAGAAATCAAATGCTGTGGGCGTGACCGATGAGCCAGTATCGCATTTTCGTAGGGGGTTTGATGTTTGGCAATGGACTTTACAAAGTGCATCCGAAGCAGAGACCCGCACAGGCTTCAGACGTCCATCCTCCACACCCATGTTGCTGTTTGAGTAACTTGTAAACAGGGGCTTCCTTTGCATCTGACGCAAAACTTGTTATGCTCAATCGTGTGCTCAAGGGTCAGTGGAACGGTCAGCCTCCACGTTGGACACAGTCCTACTCAGAATTTTCATTTAAATTCTAAAATTTTAATTTCCTGTTACTCCAAATTTACTGGTATTACCCCGTCGAATACGGCAGAAAAAATTCGCTATTGAAGGAGAAAATTATTTTTTCGTTGGAAAATCTTTGGCAACTTCGCTCGTGCATGCGTCTCTGGGATTGTAATCGCGATGAAAAAAAAATGACTTGAAAGCCTTCCTATTCCAGCGGATGCCACACCCATGCAGGTAGAGTTCTTTCTCTAGGAGTCTATTTCCCCCAATTCTCGAACTCATTTGTCCAAGGCTTGTCCTGCTCCGCCTTATTCATTTTAATCTCAGCCCAGCCGGGTTCGCGAATGCCAGTAGCGAGCGGCGAATTCGTGTCTGGGGGCTCAGGGCGTGGCTGAATCGATTCCATAATTCCCATCGCTTTGCCGCCCAACCGTCCTTCCCTGTCTAGGCTTTAGTCCAAGGTATTACCTTCGCCGTTGGGACAGGTTCCACCTGTTTCATAGGCGCGCCCGTGACGAACCATAAGTTGCGTCTGCAACTACAATCTATTGTCACTCCAATCTATAGTCACGCCACTCAATATTCACTCCACTCAATATTCACTCCACTCAATATTTACTCCACTCTATAGTCACTCCATTTAATATTCACTCCTCTCTTTACTCAATCTACTTACTCCACTCTCTACTCAATCCACTCTCTACTCACCTTACTCTCTACTTAATCCACTCTCTACTCCCTTAACTATCTACTCACTCCGCACTATCTACGCACTCCACTCTCTACTCACTCCACTCTCTACTCACTCCACTCTCTACTCACTAAAACACGCCATCCGACGCAGGTTTCGTGTGGCAAGAAATCAAGCAGCTTTGGGGCGAAGGCATCAAAGCCTACGTGACAGACATGTGGAACCTCCTGGACTTCGCCACCAACGCGCTCTACGTGGCAACCATCACGCTGCGCGGCGTTTCCTACTACAGGGTGAGCGAGGCTCTGATCGGATAAGCTTCGTGTTTGGAACCGTTATTAAAATGGAACCATTACAGGTATCATTACAGGAATCGTAGCTATCGTTACAGGTATCGTAGCTAGAATAAGTAAAAGAATCGTAGCTAGAATCATTACAAGAATCGTAGCTAGAATCATTACAAGAATCGTAGCTAGAATCATTACAAGAATCGTAGCTAGAATCATTACAGGAATCGTAGCTATCGTTACAGGTATCGTAGCTAGAATCAGTAAAAGAATCGTAGCTAGAATCATTACAGGAATCGTAGCTAGAATCATTACAGGTATCGTAGCTAGAATCAGTAAAAGAATCGTAGCTAGAATCATTACAAGAATCGTAGCTAGAATCATTACAAGAATCGTAGCTAGAATCATTACAGGAATCGTAGCTATCGTTACAGGTATCGTAGCTAGAATCAGTAAAAGAATCGTAGCTAGAATCATTACAAGAATCGTAGCTAGAATCATTACAAGAATCGTAGCTAGAATCATTACAGGAATCGTAGCTAGAATCATTACAGGAATCGTAGCTAGAATCATTACAGGAATCATAGCTAGAATCATTACAGGAATCGTAGCTATCGTTACAGGTATCGTAGCTAGAATCAGTAAAAGAATCATAGCTAGAATCATTACAGGAATCGTAGCTAGAATCATTACAGGAATCGTAGCTAGAATCATTACAGGTATCGTAGCTAGAATCAGTAAAAGAATCGTAGCTAGAATCATTACAGGAATCGTAGCTAGAATCATTACAGGAATCGTAGCTAGAATCATTACAGGAATCGTAGCTAGAATCATTACAGGAATCGTAGCTAGAATCATTACAAGAATCGTAGCTAGAATCATTACAGGAATCGTAGCTAGAATCATTACAGGTATCGTAGCTAGAATCAGTAAAAGAATCGTAGCTAGAATCATTACAAGAATCGTAGCTAGAATCATTACAAGAATCGTAGCTAGAATCATTACAGGAATCGTAGCTAGAATCATAACAGGAATCGTAGCTAGAATCATTACAGGAATCATAGCTAGAATCATTACAGGAATCGTAGCTATCGTTACAGGTATCGTAGCTAGAATCAGTAAAAGAATCATAGCTAGAATCATTACAGGAATCATAGCTAGAATCATTACAGGAATCGTAGCTAGAATCATTACAGGTATCGTAGCTAGAATCAGTAAAAGAATCGTAGCTAGAATCATTACAAGAATCGTAGCTAGAATCATTACAGGAATCGTAGCTATCGTTACAGGCATCGTAGCTAGAATCAGTAAAAGAATCGTAGCTAGAATCATTACAGGAATCGTAGCTAGAATCATTACAGGTATCGTAGCTAGAATCAGTAAAAGAATCGTAGCTAGAATCATTACAAGAATCGTAGCTAGAATCATTACAAGAATCGTAGCTAGAATCATTACAAGAATCGTAGCTAGAATCATTACAGGAATCGTAGCTATCGTTTCAGGAATCGTAGCTAGAATCATTACAAGAATCGTAGCTAGAATCATTACAAGAATCGTAGCTAGAATCATTACAGGAATCGTAGCTAGAATCATTACAAGAGTCGTAGCTAGAATCATTACAGGAATCGTAGCTATCGTTACAGGTATCGTAGCTAGAATCAGTAAAAGAATCGTAGCTAGAATCATTACAAGAATCGTAGCTAGAATCATTACAAGAATCGTAGCTAGAATCATTACAAGAATCGTAGCTAGAATCATTACAGGTATCGTAGCTAGAATCAGTAAAAGAATCGTAGCTAGAATCATTACAAGAATCGTAGCTAGAATCATTACAAGAATCGTAGCTAGAATCATTACAGGAATCGTAGCTATCGTTACAGGTATCGTAGCTAGAATCAGTAAAAGAATCGTAGCTAGAATCATTACAGGAATCGTAGATAGAATCATTACAGGTATCGTAGCTAGAATCAGTAAAAGAATCGTAGCTAGAATCATTACAAGAATCGTAGCTAGAATCATTACAAGAATCGTAGCTAGAATCATTACAGGAATCGTAGCTAGAATCATTACAGGAATCGTAGCTAGAATCATTACAGGAATCATAGCTAGAATCATTACAGGAATCGTAGCTATCGTTACAGGCATCGTAGCTAGAATCAGTAAAAGAATCATAGCTAGAATCATTACAGGAATCGTAGCTAGAATCATTACAAGAATCGTAGCTAGAATCATTACAGGAATCGTAGCTAGAATCATTACAAGAATCGTAGCTAGAATCATTACAAGAATCGTAGCTAGAATCATTACAAGAATCGTAGCTAGAATCATTACAGGAATCGTAGCTATCGTTACAGGTATCGTAGCTAGAATCAGTAAAAGAATCGTAGCTAGAATCATTACAGGAATCGTAGCTAGAATCATTACAGGTATCGTAGCTAGAATCAGTAAAAGAATCGTAGCTAGAATCATTACAAGAATCGTAGCTAGAATCATTACAAGAATCGTAGCTAGAATCATTACAGGAATCGTAGCTAGAATCATAACAGGAATCGTAGCTAGAATCATTACAGGAATCATAGCTAGAATCATTACAGGAATCGTAGCTATCGTTACAGGTATCGTAGCTAGAATCAGTAAAAGAATCATAGCTAGAATCATTACAGGAATCATAGCTAGAATCATTACAGGAATCGTAGCTAGAATCATTACAGGTATCGTAGCTAGAATCAGTAAAAGAATCGTAGCTAGAATCATTACAAGAATCGTAGCTAGAATCATTACAGGAATCGTAGCTATCGTTACAGGTATCGTAGCTAGAATCAGTAAAAGAATCGTAGCTAGAATCATTACAGGAATCGTAGCTAGAATCATTACAGGTATCGTAGCTAGAATCAGTAAAAGAATCGTAGCTAGAATCATTACAAGAATCGTAGCTAGAATCATTACAAGAATCGTAGCTAGAATCATTACAGGAATCGTAGCTAGAATCATTACAGGAATCGTAGCTAGAATCATTACAGGAATCATAGCTAGAATCATTACAGGAATCGTAGCTATCGTTACAGGTATCGTAGCTAGAATCAGTAAAAGAATCATAGCTAGAATCATTACAGGAATCGTAGCTAGAATCATTACAGGAATCGTAGCTAGAATCATTACAGGTATCGTAGCTAGAATCAGTAAAAGAATCATAGCTAGAATCATTACAGGAATCGTAGCTAGAATCATTACAGGAATCGTAGCTAGAATCATTACAAGAATCGTAGCTAGAATCATTACAGGAATCGTAGCTAGAATCATTACAGGTATCGTAGCTAGAATCAGTAAAAGAATCGTAGCTAGAATCATTACAGGAATCGTAGCTAGAATCATTACAAGAATCGTAGCTAGAATCATTACAGGAATCGTAGCTAGAATCATTACAGGAATCGTAGCTAGAATCATTACAGGAATCGTAGCTAGAATCATTACAGGAATCATAGCTAGAATCATTACAAGAATCGTAGATAGAATCATTACAAGAATCGTAGCTAGAATCATTACAAGAATCGTAGCTAGAATCATTACAGGAATCGTAGCTATCGTTACAGGAATCGTAGCTAGAATCATTACAAGAATCGTAGCTAGAATCATTACAAGAATCGTAGCTAGAATCATTACAGGTATCGTAGCTAGAATCAGTAAAAGAATCGTAGCTAGAATCATTACAGGAATCGTAGCTAGAATCATTACAAGAATCGTAGCTAGAATCATTACAAGAATCGTAGCTAGAATCATTACAGGAATCGTAGCTATCGTTTCAGGAATCGTAGCTAGAATCATTACAAGAATCGTAGCTAGAATCATTACAAGAATCGTAGCTAGAATCATTACAAGAATCGTAGCTAGAATCATTACAAGAATCGTAGCTAGAATCATTACAGGAATCGTAGCTATCGTTACAGGAATCGTAGCTAGAATCATTACAAGAATCGTAGCTAGAATCATTACAGGTATCGTAGCTAGAATCAGTAAAAGAATCGTAGCTAGAATCATTACAGGAATCGTAGCTAGAATCATTACAGGAATCGTAGCTAGAATCATTACAGGAATCGTAGCTAGAATCATTACAAGAATCGTAGCTAGAATCATTACAGGAATCGTAGCTAGAATCATTACAGGTATCGTAGCTAGAATCAGTAAAAGAATCGTAGCTAGAATCATTACAAGAATCGTAGCTAGAATCATTACAGGAATCATAGCTAGAATCATTACAGGAATCGTAGCTAGAATAATTACAGGAATCGTAGCTAGAATCATTACAAGAATCGTAGCTAGAATCATTACAGGTATCGTAGCTAGAATCAGTAAAAGAATCGTAGTTAGAATCATTACAAGAATCGTAGCTAGAATCATTACAAGAATCGTAGATAGAATCATTACAAGAATCGTAGATAGAATCATTACAAGAATCGTAGATAGAATCATTACAGGAATCGTAGCTAGAATCGTTACAAGAATCGTAGCTAGAATCATTACAGGAATCGTAGCTAAAATCGTTACAAGAATCGTAGCTAGAATCATTACAAGAATCGTAGCTAGAATCATTACAAGAATCGTAGCTAGAATCATTACAAGAATCGTAGCTAGAATCATTACAAGAATCGTAGCTAGAATCATTACAGGAATCGTAGCTATCGTTACAGGTATCGTAGCTAGAATAAGTAAAAGAATCGTAGCTAGAATCATTACAAGAATCGTAGCTAGAATCATTACAAGAATCGTAGCTAGAATCATTACAAGAATCGTAGCTAGAATCATTACAGGAATCGTAGCTATCGTTACAGGTATCGTAGCTAGAATCAGTAAAAGAATCGTAGCTAGAATCATTACAGGAATCGTAGCTAGAATCATTACAGGTATCGTAGCTAGAATCAGTAAAAGAATCGTAGCTAGAATCATTACAAGAATCGTAGCTAGAATCATTACAAGAATCGTAGCTAGAATCATTACAGGAATCGTAGCTATCGTTACAGGTATCGTAGCTAGAATCAGTAAAAGAATCGTAGCTAGAATCATTACAAGAATCGTAGCTAGAATCATTACAAGAATCGTAGCTAGAATCATTACAGGAATCGTAGCTAGAATCATTACAGGAATCGTAGCTAGAATCATTACAGGAATCATAGCTAGAATCATTACAGGAATCGTAGCTATCGTTACAGGTATCGTAGCTAGAATCAGTAAAAGAATCGTAGCTAGAATCATTACAGGAATCGTAGCTAGAATCATTACAGGAATCATAGCTAGAATCATTACAGGAATCGTAGCTATCGTTACAGGTATCGTAGCTAGAATCAGTAAAAGAATCATAGCTAGAATCATTACAGGAATCGTAGCTAGAATCATTACAGGAATCGTAGCTAGAATCATTACAGGTATCGTAGCTAGAATCAGTAAAAGAATCATAGCTAGAATCATTACAGGAATCGTAGCTAGAATCATTACAGGAATCGTAGCTAGAATCATTACAAGAATCGTAGCTAGAATCATTACAGGAATCGTAGCTAGAATCATTACAGGTATCGTAGCTAGAATCAGTAAAAGAATCGTAGCTAGAATCATTACAGGAATCGTAGCTAGAATCATTACAAGAATCGTAGCTAGAATCATTACAGGAATCGTAGCTAGAATCATTACAGGAATCATAGCTAGAATCATTACAGGAATCGTAGCTATCGTTACAGGTATCGTAGCTAGAATCAGTAAAAGAATCATAGCTAGAATCATTACAGGAATCATAGCTAGAATCATTACAGGAATCGTAGCTAGAATCATTACAGGTATCGTAGCTAGAATCAGTAAAAGAATCGTAGCTAGAATCATTACAAGAATCGTAGCTAGAATCATTACAGGAATCGTAGCTATCGTTACAGGCATCGTAGCTAGAATCAGTAAAAGAATCGTAGCTAGAATCATTACAGGAATCGTAGCTAGAATCATTACAGGTATCGTAGCTAGAATCAGTAAAAGAATCGTAGCTAGAATCATTACAAGAATCGTAGCTAGAATCATTACAAGAATCGTAGCTAGAATCATTACAAGAATCGTAGCTAGAATCATTACAGGAATCGTAGCTATCGTTTCAGGAATCGTAGCTAGAATCATTACAAGAATCGTAGCTAGAATCATTACAAGAATCGTAGCTAGAATCATTACAGGAATCGTAGCTAGAATCATTACAAGAGTCGTAGCTAGAATCATTACAGGAATCGTAGCTATCGTTACAGGTATCGTAGCTAGAATCAGTAAAAGAATCGTAGCTAGAATCATTACAAGAATCGTAGCTAGAATCATTACAAGAATCGTAGCTAGAATCATTACAAGAATCGTAGCTAGAATCATTACAGGTATCGTAGCTAGAATCAGTAAAAGAATCGTAGCTAGAATCATTACAAGAATCGTAGCTAGAATCATTACAAGAATCGTAGCTAGAATCATTACAGGAATCGTAGCTATCGTTACAGGTATCGTAGCTAGAATCAGTAAAAGAATCGTAGCTAGAATCATTACAGGAATCGTAGATAGAATCATTACAGGTATCGTAGCTAGAATCAGTAAAAGAATCGTAGCTAGAATCATTACAAGAATCGTAGCTAGAATCATTACAAGAATCGTAGCTAGAATCATTACAGGAATCGTAGCTAGAATCATTACAGGAATCGTAGCTAGAATCATTACAGGAATCATAGCTAGAATCATTACAGGAATCGTAGCTATCGTTACAGGCATCGTAGCTAGAATCAGTAAAAGAATCATAGCTAGAATCATTACAGGAATCGTAGCTAGAATCATTACAAGAATCGTAGCTAGAATCATTACAGGAATCGTAGCTAGAATCATTACAAGAATCGTAGCTAGAATCATTACAAGAATCGTAGCTAGAATCATTACAAGAATCGTAGCTAGAATCATTACAGGAATCGTAGCTATCGTTACAGGTATCGTAGCTAGAATCAGTAAAAGAATCGTAGCTAGAATCATTACAGGAATCGTAGCTAGAATCATTACAGGTATCGTAGCTAGAATCAGTAAAAGAATCGTAGCTAGAATCATTACAAGAATCGTAGCTAGAATCATTACAAGAATCGTAGCTAGAATCATTACAGGAATCGTAGCTAGAATCATAACAGGAATCGTAGCTAGAATCATTACAGGAATCATAGCTAGAATCATTACAGGAATCGTAGCTATCGTTACAGGTATCGTAGCTAGAATCAGTAAAAGAATCATAGCTAGAATCATTACAGGAATCATAGCTAGAATCATTACAGGAATCGTAGCTAGAATCATTACAGGTATCGTAGCTAGAATCAGTAAAAGAATCGTAGCTAGAATCATTACAAGAATCGTAGCTAGAATCATTACAGGAATCGTAGCTATCGTTACAGGTATCGTAGCTAGAATCAGTAAAAGAATCGTAGCTAGAATCATTACAGGAATCGTAGCTAGAATCATTACAGGTATCGTAGCTAGAATCAGTAAAAGAATCGTAGCTAGAATCATTACAAGAATCGTAGCTAGAATCATTACAAGAATCGTAGCTAGAATCATTACAGGAATCGTAGCTAGAATCATTACAGGAATCGTAGCTAGAATCATTACAGGAATCATAGCTAGAATCATTACAGGAATCGTAGCTATCGTTACAGGTATCGTAGCTAGAATCAGTAAAAGAATCATAGCTAGAATCATTACAGGAATCGTAGCTAGAATCATTACAGGAATCGTAGCTAGAATCATTACAGGTATCGTAGCTAGAATCAGTAAAAGAATCATAGCTAGAATCATTACAGGAATCGTAGCTAGAATCATTACAGGAATCGTAGCTAGAATCATTACAAGAATCGTAGCTAGAATCATTACAGGAATCGTAGCTAGAATCATTACAGGTATCGTAGCTAGAATCAGTAAAAGAATCGTAGCTAGAATCATTACAGGAATCGTAGCTAGAATCATTACAAGAATCGTAGCTAGAATCATTACAGGAATCGTAGCTAGAATCATTACAGGAATCGTAGCTAGAATCATTACAGGAATCGTAGCTAGAATCATTACAGGAATCATAGCTAGAATCATTACAAGAATCGTAGATAGAATCATTACAAGAATCGTAGCTAGAATCATTACAAGAATCGTAGCTAGAATCATTACAGGAATCGTAGCTATCGTTACAGGAATCGTAGCTAGAATCATTACAAGAATCGTAGCTAGAATCATTACAAGAATCGTAGCTAGAATCATTACAGGTATCGTAGCTAGAATCAGTAAAAGAATCGTAGCTAGAATCATTACAGGAATCGTAGCTAGAATCATTACAAGAATCGTAGCTAGAATCATTACAAGAATCGTAGCTAGAATCATTACAGGAATCGTAGCTATCGTTTCAGGAATCGTAGCTAGAATCATTACAAGAATCGTAGCTAGAATCATTACAAGAATCGTAGCTAGAATCATTACAAGAATCGTAGCTAGAATCATTACAAGAATCGTAGCTAGAATCATTACAGGAATCGTAGCTATCGTTACAGGAATCGTAGCTAGAATCATTACAAGAATCGTAGCTAGAATCATTACAGGTATCGTAGCTAGAATCAGTAAAAGAATCGTAGCTAGAATCATTACAGGAATCGTAGCTAGAATCATTACAGGAATCGTAGCTAGAATCATTACAGGAATCGTAGCTAGAATCATTACAAGAATCGTAGCTAGAATCATTACAGGAATCGTAGCTAGAATCATTACAGGTATCGTAGCTAGAATCAGTAAAAGAATCGTAGCTAGAATCATTACAAGAATCGTAGCTAGAATCATTACAGGAATCATAGCTAGAATCATTACAGGAATCGTAGCTAGAATAATTACAGGAATCGTAGCTAGAATCATTACAAGAATCGTAGCTAGAATCATTACAGGTATCGTAGCTAGAATCAGTAAAAGAATCGTAGCTAGAATCATTACAAGAATCGTAGCTAGAATCATTACAAGAATCGTAGATAGAATCATTACAAGAATCGTAGATAGAATCATTACAAGAATCGTAGATAGAATCATTACAGGAATCGTAGCTAGAATCGTTACAAGAATCGTAGCTAGAATCATTACAGGAATCGTAGCTAAAATCGTTACAAGAATCGTAGCTAGAATCATTACAAGAATCGTAGCTAGAATCATTACAAGAATCGTAGCTAGAATCATTACAAGAATCGTAGCTAGAATCATTACAAGAATCGTAGCTAGAATCATTACAGGAATCGTAGCTAGAATCATTACAAGAATCGTAGCTAGAATCATTACAAGAATCGTAGATAGAATCATTACAGGAATCGTAGCTAGAATCATTACAGGAATCGTAGCTAGAATCATTACAGGAATCGTAGCTAGAATCATTACAAGAATCGTAGCTAGAATCATTACAGGAATCGTAGCTAGAATCATTACAGGAATCGTAGCTAGAATCATTACAAGAATCGTAGCTAGAATCATTACAAGAATCGTAGATAGAATCATTACAAGAATCGTAGATAGAATCATTACAGGAATCGTAGCTAGAATCGTTACAAGAATCGTAGCTAGAATCATTACAAGAATCGTAGCTAGAATCGTTACAAGAATCGTAGCTAGAATCATTACAAGAATCGTAGCTAGAATCATTACAAGAATCGTAGCTAGAATCATTACAAGAATCGTAGCTAGAATCATTACAAGAATCGTAGCTAGAATCATTACAGGAATCGTAGCTAGAATCATTACAAGAATCGTAGCTAGAATCATTACAAGAATCGTAGATAGAATCATTACAAGAATCGTAGCTAGAATCATTACAGGAATCGTAGCTAGAATCAGTAAAAGAATCATAGCTAGAATCATTACAGGAATCGTAGCTAGAATCATTACAGGAATCGTAGCTAGAATCATTACAGGAATCGTAGCTAGAATCATTACAAGAATCGTAGCTAGAATCATTACAAGAATCGTAGCTAGAATCATTACAGGAATCGTAGCTATCGTTACAGGTATCGTAGCTAGAATCAGTAAAAGAATCATAGCTAGAATCATTACAGGAATCGTAGCTAGAATCATTACAGGTATCGTAGCTAGAATCATTACAAGAATCGTAGCTAGAATCATTACAAGAATCGTAGCTAGAATCATTACAATAATCGTAGCTAGAATCATTACAAGAATCGTAGCTAGAATCATTACAGGAATCGTAGCTATCGTTACAGGTATCGTAGCTAGAATCAGTAAAAGAATCATAGTTAGAATAATTACAGGAATCGTAGCTAGAATCATTACAGGTATCGTAGCTAGAATCATTACAAGAATCGTAGCTAGAATCATTACAGGAATCGTAGCTAGAATCATTACAAGAATCGTAGCTAGAATCATTACAAGAATCGTAGATAGAATCATTACAAGAATCGTAGCTAGAATCATTACAGGAATCGTAGCTAGAATCAGTAAAAGAATCATAGCTAGAATCATTACAGGAATCGTAGCTAGAATCATTACAAGAATCGTAGCTAGAATCATTACAGGAATCGTAGCTAGAATCATTACAGGAATCGTAGCTAGAATCATTACAGGAATCGTAGCTAGAATCATTACAGGAATCATAGCTAGAATCATTACAAGAATCGTAGATAGAATCATTACAAGAATCGTAGCTAGAATCATTACAAGAATCGTAGCTAGAATCATTACAGGAATCGTAGCTATCGTTACAGGAATCGTAGCTAGAATCATTACAAGAATCGTAGCTAGAATCATTACAAGAATCGTAGCTAGAATCATTACAGGTATCGTAGCTAGAATCAGTAAAAGAATCGTAGCTAGAATCATTACAGGAATCGTAGCTAGAATCATTACAAGAATCGTAGCTAGAATCATTACAAGAATCGTAGCTAGAATCATTACAGGAATCGTAGCTATCGTTTCAGGAATCGTAGCTAGAATCATTACAAGAATCGTAGCTAGAATCATTACAAGAATCGTAGCTAGAATCATTACAAGAATCGTAGCTAGAATCATTACAAGAATCGTAGCTAGAATCATTACAGGAATCGTAGCTATCGTTACAGGAATCGTAGCTAGAATCATTACAAGAATCGTAGCTAGAATCATTACAGGTATCGTAGCTAGAATCAGTAAAAGAATCGTAGCTAGAATCATTACAGGAATCGTAGCTAGAATCATTACAGGAATCGTAGCTAGAATCATTACAGGAATCGTAGCTAGAATCATTACAAGAATCGTAGCTAGAATCATTACAGGAATCGTAGCTAGAATCATTACAGGTATCGTAGCTAGAATCAGTAAAAGAATCGTAGCTAGAATCATTACAAGAATCGTAGCTAGAATCATTACAGGAATCATAGCTAGAATCATTACAGGAATCGTAGCTAGAATAATTACAGGAATCGTAGCTAGAATCATTACAAGAATCGTAGCTAGAATCATTACAGGTATCGTAGCTAGAATCAGTAAAAGAATCGTAGCTAGAATCATTACAAGAATCGTAGCTAGAATCATTACAAGAATCGTAGATAGAATCATTACAAGAATCGTAGATAGAATCATTACAAGAATCGTAGATAGAATCATTACAGGAATCGTAGCTAGAATCGTTACAAGAATCGTAGCTAGAATCATTACAGGAATCGTAGCTAAAATCGTTACAAGAATCGTAGCTAGAATCATTACAAGAATCGTAGCTAGAATCATTACAAGAATCGTAGCTAGAATCATTACAAGAATCGTAGCTAGAATCATTACAAGAATCGTAGCTAGAATCATTACAGGAATCGTAGCTAGAATCATTACAAGAATCGTAGCTAGAATCATTACAAGAATCGTAGATAGAATCATTACAGGAATCGTAGCTAGAATCATTACAGGAATCGTAGCTAGAATCATTACAGGAATCGTAGCTAGAATCATTACAAGAATCGTAGCTAGAATCATTACAGGAATCGTAGCTAGAATCATTACAGGAATCGTAGCTAGAATCATTACAAGAATCGTAGCTAGAATCATTACAAGAATCGTAGATAGAATCATTACAAGAATCGTAGATAGAATCATTACAGGAATCGTAGCTAGAATCGTTACAAGAATCGTAGCTAGAATCATTACAAGAATCGTAGCTAGAATCGTTACAAGAATCGTAGCTAGAATCATTACAAGAATCGTAGCTAGAATCATTACAAGAATCGTAGCTAGAATCATTACAAGAATCGTAGCTAGAATCATTACAAGAATCGTAGCTAGAATCATTACAGGAATCGTAGCTAGAATCATTACAAGAATCGTAGCTAGAATCATTACAAGAATCGTAGATAGAATCATTACAAGAATCGTAGCTAGAATCATTACAGGAATCGTAGCTAGAATCAGTAAAAGAATCATAGCTAGAATCATTACAGGAATCGTAGCTAGAATCATTACAGGAATCGTAGCTAGAATCATTACAGGAATCGTAGCTAGAATCATTACAAGAATCGTAGCTAGAATCATTACAAGAATCGTAGCTAGAATCATTACAGGAATCGTAGCTATCGTTACAGGTATCGTAGCTAGAATCAGTAAAAGAATCATAGCTAGAATCATTACAGGAATCGTAGCTAGAATCATTACAGGTATCGTAGCTAGAATCATTACAAGAATCGTAGCTAGAATCATTACAAGAATCGTAGCTAGAATCATTACAATAATCGTAGCTAGAATCATTACAAGAATCGTAGCTAGAATCATTACAGGAATCGTAGGTAGAACAGTAGCCAGAGCCTGAACTAGAATATTTCTAGAAATAATAAGTTGAACTGGTGCCGGAACCGAAGATAGAATTGAAATCGCCAACTTATATCAAAGCAGCTGTGGAGATTTGATCTTGTCTGCTTTGCGAAGCGGATGCTTAGCAGCTCAAAGAACAATATCAGTTTACACATTCCCTGAGCAAATGCACCTCCGGGCTGCTTGTTCATTGTCGAAAATTCGGCTGTTATTAGAATAACAGATCCGGTGCTCCGTATAGAATTTCGCAATTTATTTTGGCCATATTTTCTCTTCTGAAGCTGTTCTTGTTTTCTAATTTTTCGAATCTCCTTGCGAGTTTTTGCTGGTTATCTTATTATTTGAGTGGAGTTTTCCATTCACAGATCACTTAATGACGAAAGTCTTCCATCCAATCTCTTATATCTAGCAGATCTCTCTTTTCTCTGATCTCATGATCTCAATCACCTCACTGCATGATCTCAATGACCTTACTGCATGATCTCAATGACTTCACTGCATGATCTCAATGGCGACACTGCATGATCTCAATGGCGACACTGCATGATCTCAATGGCGACACTGCATGATCTCAATGGCGACACTCCATGATCTCAATGACCTTACTGCCTGATCTCAATGACCACACTGCATGATCTCAATGACCTCACTGCATGATCTCAATGGCGACACTGCATGATCTCAATGACCTCACTGCATGATCTCAATGACCACACTACATGATCTCAATGGCGACACTGCATGATCTCAATGACCACACTACATGATCTCAATGACGTATCTTCATGCTTAAAGAAATGGGTTTATGCCAAGCTCTGCTGGCAAAGTACTAGTTCAAAGTGCACCATTCTATGAATACTTGAAAATCTACTACTCAACTCAAAGAAAAACATAATTTACTCAGCCAATATTAGCCAAATTATTGTTTGCTTTGTCTAGCCAAGCCTAATATTTTCGTAAAGCATAAATCAGAGCAACCATCACATGAACCAAAAATCGATGTTCAGTGGCCTGTTAGTTGAAAACCAAAACAAGCCTTGCAAATTTCATTAGCTTTCTTTTCTGCCAGTTGTTCAACTTTCCTGGTGCTGGAAATTACTTTCGGCTTAAAAATAATATAAATCGAACAATCCTAATATTATTTTCTCCCCTGAAGCTATTCCTTCCTCAACTAAAGCTATTCCTTCCTCACCTGAAGCTATTCCTTCCTCACCTGAAGCTATTCCTTCCTCACCTGAAGCTATTCCTTCCTCACCTGAAGCTATTCCTTCCTCACCTGAAGCTATTCCTTCCTCAACTAAAGCTATTCCTTCCTCACCTGAAGCTATTCCTTCCTCACCTGAAGCTATTCCTTCCTCACCTGAAGCTATTCCTTCCTCACCTGAAGCTATTCCTTCCTCAACTAAAGCTATTCCTTCCTCACCTGAAGCTATTCCTTCCTCGCCTGAAGCTATTCCTTCCTCACCTGAAGCTATTCCTTCCTCCCCTGAAGCTATTCATTCCTCACCTGAAGCTATTCCTTCCTCACCTGAAGCTATTCCTTCCTCCCCTGAAGCTATTCATTCCTCACCTGAAGCTATTCCTTCCTCCCCTGAAGCTATTCATTCCTCACCTGAAGTTATTCCTTCCTCCCCTGAAGCTATTCCTTCCTCGCCTGAAGCTATTCCTTTCTCACCTGAAGCTATTCCTTCCTCAACTGAAGCTATTCCTTCCTCACCTGAAGCTATTCTTTAGAAATTTTGGTGGATCAGGCGGCATTGCCGGTCCATGGACTGAACAGCTGTACACTGCCCTAGCCTTTCTATTCTATTTGGACAGGCTCTCAGCTACAAAAGTACATTGTTAACTAACTCAGAGACTCACCTTGACTCCAGGTGAATACCAACCAGGAGCTGAGAAGTCTGCACCGCAAGTACTGGGACGCCTACGACCCCACTTTGATCTCCGAGTGCCTGTTCGCCATAGCAAACATATTCTCAATGCTGAAGCTGGTGAACATCTTCACAATGAACCCGCATCTGGGACCACTCCAGATCTCACTCGGCCGCATGCTAAACGACATTCTGAAGTTCCTGTTTGTTGTGCTGCTCGTCATCTGCTCGTTCGCCTGCGGCTTCAACCAGCTGTACTGGTTCTATGCCTATCAGAGGAACAAGTATTGCCAGGATAACAAGTTCTACTTTGGCATCACTGGTCCGGATCTGGAAAAGTACAGCTATTGCGTCACCAGGGGACGAACCTTTTCAAAGTGAGTCGAACTCATTTAATGTGACTGATCGGGAGAATTTAATTTTCTATGACATTTCGCGCTCTTTACTTGACATCTGTACCTCGCTTCAAACCACTTTCAGCCTATTCGAGATCACTCAGTCATTGTACTGGTCCACCTACGGCCTGATCGACCTAAGCAATACCGACCTCGAGTACCAGCACTCCTTCACAGAATTCATTGGTAAAGTACCTACACTCCAGTCTGAACCCTTCATTTGCAACCTTGAGCGGAGTCTGAACCCTTCACTCTCAATCTTCAGTGGATTCTCAACCCTTCAATCTCAACCCTTCACTCTCAACCCTTCCCTCCCAACCATCAGTCGAGTCTGAACCCTTCACTCTCAACCTTCAGTCGAGTCTCAACCCTCTCAACCCTTCACTCTCAATTCTTCCCTTTCAAACCTTCTCTCTCTCATCCCTTCACTCTCATCCCTTCACTCTCATCCCTTCACTCTCATCCCTTCACTCTCATCCCTTCACTCTCATCCCTTCACTCTCATCCCTTCACTCTCATCCCTTCACTCTCATCCCTTCACTCTCATCCCTTCACTCTCATCCCTTCACTCGCATCCCTTGACTCTCACCCCTTCACTCTCCCTTCATCACCTCTGATCTGCAGGCAAGCTGATGTACGGCGCATTCTCCGCCATAACCTTCATTGTCCTGCTGAACATGCTGATCGCCATGATGAACTGCAGCTTCGAAGAGATCGCGGTGCGTGAGGCAGCTGAATTTGAAGTAGAAAAAAAGACCAGAATCCCAATCTCATAGAATCTCCCATTTAGGCCCAAGCTGACACGGAGTGGAAATTCGCCCGAGGCAAGCTGTGGATCAGCTACTTCGACGAGGGTGGCACCCTGCCGGCGCCCTTCAACATCATACCCAGCCCGAAGTCCTTTCTGTACACCGTCGCCTGGCTGAAGGACAAACTGTGCTCCTGTTCAAAGCAGCATCAGAGAAGCAAGTGGCAGAGCATTCGAGTGAGTCGCATGGACTATAAAGAGTTAGTCTTTACAGAACAGCAGCTGCAAAGTCATTTTTGGGGTTTGGGGCCACGTGACTTATATAACAACTCGCTCTTATTGGCTGACGCGGGGACGGAAGTTTTCGTGGGTTTTGACGACTTTCATCCTATCACGTGACTTTTCAACCGGCCTGAAATTTATTGGTTCGGGGGGGATAGAAAATTTTTCTGGGGTATGCGGCCTCCCTTTTCGTGGCGATAGCATCGCACGACTCTCCACTGAACTTAAAAACCATTGGTTAGGGTCAAAATATTATTTGTTGGGCAATCATCTTTCTGCTTGATCACGTGATTCGACTGGACGAGCTATTTGGTTTTGCACCCAATAATAATTTTTAGCAACATTTATTTGACATTTCCAGAAAGTTGTCAAGAAAGTTAACGAGAAGGAAGCCCGCTATCAGGTTTGTCATTTTAATTTCCTGATAATGTATCTTTTAATACGCTCGTATTAAATTACCCACCGAAAATGACTGATGACAAAAACTTACAGTCCGTCATGCGCGACCTCATCAAGCGCTACCTGATGGTCAGGCAGAAGTCCGATGACAAGCAGGGTGTCTCCGAGGACGACCTGAACGAGATCAAAGGGGATATTTCGGCATTCCGCTTTGAATTATTGGAGATCTTCAGAGCCAATGGGATGCGAACTCCGACCTACACGCAGCAACGATCAAGTGAGAGCCCCAAGAGCACAACTTTGCGCCCCAAAAACACTGAGTTAGCTACCTAATTAGTCCAGTAATTAGCCCAGTCCACCACAAATTGATCACGCCGCCCCCTGCATTGATTCCAGCGAAGCTTCGCCGACGCGGCAGCAAGCGCTCGATGCAGAGCCGTCGCTACGGTCGATTTCCCGGCGGCGAGGACCAGCAGATCGGCAGCGACACTGGCAGCGTCAGTGGAGGCGGCGCCGGTCGGTTCGACACCATCAGCGAGGAGGAGTCGGGCGACAGCCTGAACGGCAGCGTAAACGGCTGGCCTCTGGCCGGTCGCCACATGGCAAGGACGCCGACGACGCCACCGCGACACCGCATGCCGCCGCTGAGCTCGCAGGACAGCTCGGACAGCTTCCAGTCGGTTGGGGGCCAACCGAGCCCGCCAGAACGGCAGCGTCGACCACGTCAGCAACAGCCGGAGCTACCCCTGGATCCGACCCAGCTGCCGGGCTATGAGCAAGCTGCGACGGATGCCGCCGCGGCCGCGTTTAGCAAGAAGACAGTCGGCGCCGTCAAGAAGGTGTCATTCAACTGGAATCAGGAGGACAGCGAGGAGCAAATGTCGAAGGCGGCTGACGGCGCGGTCTACTTCTACGATGGATCCCCTGAAACGTCGGTGCCGCAGCCGCCGCCGCCACGGCCGGAGAACGAGCATGCTGAGCCGCAATCTGAGCTGCAGCCACCGCCGCCACCGCCTCCGCCACGGGCTAACGAATCGGCCGGCTCACCTCGACCCCGGGCCGAACGACGCAGCGACCTCGTCTGAGCATCGACAGGACATTTTCAAAGACCAGCCTTTAAATAAAAACTTTTTACTTTTTAAGCGATAGTTGCTGCAGGAATCTGTTTAGAACTTTAGACAGAAAAAGTGCGAAATTTGCCTAAAATGATCCGAGTTGCCCCAACCTGTACAACAGGGGGGTGGCAGATCGGTCTAACGTGTTTGCCTCTCGCACCAAGGTCCCTGAGCTCGATTCCGTGGCGAGGCCACATTCGTTTGGGGCGCAGATACGGACAGAATACTTGGGGGCTTATCGTGCGATTTGAAAATGAAAAGTGCACAGTGAGAGTGTACACTGACGGTAGATGAGAAAGTCAGGGTAGATTTACAACTGAGTGAGTGTGTACCTCGGTACGGTATACATGTGCGTGTGTGCTCAGGAGTCAGCGGAATGGCCTGAATTGACTCCTCGCTGACTCTTGGTTCACTGTCAGCAAATTATGGCCCTCCTTCAAATATTGTTATCATCATTAACCTGTGCAGCACAGTCGGTGTGTGTGTACAGCCTCTCTAACCTGTGCAGCACAGTCGGTGTGTGTGTACAGCCTCTCTAACCTGTACAGCACAGTCGGTGTGTGTACAGCCTCTCTAACCTGTGCAGCACAGTCGGTGTGTGTGTACAGCCTCTCTAACCTGTACAGCACAGTCGGTGTGTGTGTACAGCCTCTCTAACCTGTGCAGCACAGTCGGTGTGTGTGTACAGCCTCTCTAACCTGTGCAGCACAGTCGGTGTGTGTGTGTACAGCCTCTCTAACCTGTGCAACACAGTCGGTGTGTGTGTACAGCCTCTCTAACCTGTACAGCACAGTCGGTGTGTGTGTACAGCCTCTCTAACCTGTGCAGCACAGTCGGTGTGTGTGTACAGCCTCTCTAACCTGTGCAACACAGTCGGTGTGTGTGTACAGCCTCTCTAACCTGTACAGCACAGTCGGTGTGTGTGTACAGCCTCTCTAACCTGTGCAGCACAGTCGGTGTGTGTGTACAGCCTCTCTAACCTGTGCAACACAGTCGGTGTGTGTGTACAGCCTCTCTAACCTGTGCAACACAGTCGGTGTGTGTGTACAGCCTCTCTAACCTGTACAGCACAGTCGGTGTGTGTGTGTACAGCCTCTCTAACCTGTACAGCACAGTCGGTCTGTGTGTGTACAGCCTCTCTAACCTGTGCAACACAGTCGGTGTGTATGTACAGCCTCTCTAACCTGTGCAGCACAGTCGGTGTGTGTGTACAGCCTCTCTAACTTGTACAGCACAGTCGGTGTGTGTGTACAGCCTCTCTAACCTGTGCAACACAGTCGGTGTGTGTGTACAGCCTCTCTAACCTGTACAGCACAGTCGGTGTGTGTGTGTACAGCCTCTCTAACCTGTGCAACACAGTCGGTGTGTGCGTACAGCCTCTCTAACCTGTACAGCACAGTCGGTGTGTGTGTGTACAGCCTCTCTAACCTGTACAGCACAGTTGGTGTGTGTGTACAGCCTCTCTAACCTGTACAGCACAGTCGGTGTGTGTGTGTACCGCCTCTCTAACCTGTACAGCACAGTCGGTGTGTGTGTGTACCGCCTCTCTAACCTGTACAGCACAGTCGGTGTGTGTGTGAGGTCCTGCCACATGCAAAAGGCATTGGAATTTGAAAAAATACTTAAAATTTAGATTTCCCTGCATCAAATCAGTGGAAGGAGTCTCGTAAGGAGTTTTTTTAAATGCGCAAGAAACACTTGTACTGATTGTTGTGCTTCGTTTTTCTGCATATTTTCATTCTGGATCGCACTTAATTTTTCTACACACGAGAGATTATTTTGCTAATCGGTAATTTTTCGCATCTTCCTATGCAGATCAGACACTTACTGCAACGATCGGATGAAATCCAATGCCAACCGTTTTAATTTACTTTCATTTTGATGTTCCCACAGTTTTTGTATTATTTTGCGCTACAATACTAATTAAACATTTGCTAAGTAGTATGAAATGCGAATGTTACAACAACGGTAAAAGTTACCACTATTTTTCACAAAAGCAAGCCCAAAGCGGCGAAATTTTTTTACTGGCGACACGAGAAGTAAACAGTAAATCAAAGCGTTTTCAATTGCAATTGCACACACTGAGTCAAGGCTAATGCTCACATAGGACCTTGCCCAATGAGTGTGTTTTGATATTTTTGGCACGCTGCAATAGCACCACTCAAGCAACTGAAAAATGGCTATTCTTCTTCTCAGAAGTGATTTTTCATTTTTTTCATGATCATGGGTTACGGATCTTATTACTTAAATCGTTGATTACAAACGTAATTTGCACTTTGGCTTTTTCTGCATGCATTCACACTTTTAATTTTGTGCTCCTGAATTTATCGAAGAACTATCAGTCTAAACAAACATTTTCTAATAATAAATGAATTAACGGATTCATTGCTTTGCTCATTGTCTGTTGCACTCTGTTCTTCTTTATGATACTTAAACTGAACCTCATCCTGGAGTCACTCAGCTGTCACCCAGTCCTTCAGCTGTCACCCCAGCCCCTCAGCTGTCACTCAATCCTTCAGCTGTCACACCAGTCCTTCAGCTGTCACCCCAGCCCCTCAGCTGTCACTCAATCCTTCAGCTGTCACCCCAGTCCTTCAGCTGTCACCCCAGCCCCTCAGCTGTCACTCAATCCATCAGCTGTCACCCCAGCCCCTCAGCTGTCACTCAATCCTTCAGCTGTCACACCAGTCCTTCAGCTGTCACCCCAGCCCCTCAGCTGTCACTCAATCCTTCAGCTGTCACCCCAGCCGCTCAGCTATCACCCAATTCTTCAGCTGTCACCCAGTCCTTTAGCTGTCACCCAGTCCTTCAGCTGTCACCCAGTCCTTCAGCTGTCACTCAATCCTTCAGCTGTCACCCCAGTCCTTCAGCTGTCACCCCAGCCCCTCAGCTGTCACCCAATCCTTCCGCTGTCACACCAGTCCTTCAGCTGTCACCCCAGCCGCTCAGCTGTCACCCAATCCTTCAGCTGTCACCCCAGCCGCTCAGCTATCACCCAATCCTTCAGCTGTCACCCAGTCCTTCAGCTGTCACCCCAGCCCCTCAGCTGTCACTCAATCCTTCAGCTGTCACACCAGTCCTTCAGCTGTCACCCCAGCCCCTCAGCTGTCACTCAATCCTTCAGCTGTCACCCCAGTCCTTCAGCTGTCACCCCAGCCCCTCAGCTGTCACTCAATCCATCAGCTGTCACCCCAGCCGCTCAGCTATCACCCAATCCTTCAGCTGTCACCCCAGCCCCTCAGCTGTCACCCAATTCTTCAGCTGTCACTCAATCCTTCAGCTGTCACACCAGTCCTTCAGCTGTCACCCCAGCCGCTCAGCTGTCACCCAATCCTTCAGCTGTCACCCAGTCCTTCAGCTGTCACCCCAGTCCTTCAGCTGTCACCCAGTCCTTCAGCTGTCACCCCAGTCCCTCAGCTATCACCCAATCCTTCAGCTGTCACCCCAGCCCCTCAGCTGTCACTCAATCCTTCAGCTGTCACCCCAGTCCTTCAGCTGTCACCCCAGCCCCTCAGCTGTCACCCAATCCTTCCGCTGTCACACCAGTCCTTCAGCTGTCACCCCAGCCGCTCAGCTGTCACCCAATCCTTCAGCTGTCACCCCAGCCGCTCAGCTGTCACCCAATCCTTCCGCTGTCACACCAGTCCTTCAGCTGTCACCCCAGCCGCTCAGCTGTCACCCAATCCTTCAGCTGTCACCCCAGCCGCTCAGCTATCACCCAATCCTTCAGCTGTCACCCAGTCCTTCAGCTGTCACCCCAGCCCCTCAGCTGTCACTCAATCCTTCAGCTGTCACACCAGTCCTTCAGCTGTCACCCCAGCCCCTCAGCTGTCACTCAATCCTTCAGCTGTCACCCCAGTCCTTCAGCTGTCACCCCAGCCCCTCAGCTGTCACTCAATCCATCAGCTGTCACCCCAGCCCCTCAGCTGTCACTCAATCCTTCAGCTGTCACCCCAGCCGCTCAGCTATCACCCAATTCTTCAGCTGTCACCCAGTCCTTCAGCTGGTAGCTGTTACTCATACGTGTAACCAAGTGTTAAGGAAAAAAACAAGGAATCTAAAGAGAAGCAAACAAGTAACTGTTATTAAAAGTGCTTCGAAAATATATAAAGCGAAACTGTGCTCTTTACTACTTCTGAATTTAGTGAGAATCAGAATTCGAAAATATGTACTTCAGTAGTAAAACCCATTTTCATTTGCTTCTAAAATGAGCACATAAAAATTAATTAACCTTATTATATTAACGTATAGAAAGCAATAGTGTTTATACTCATAACTTTGTGTTATTTTTATCAAAGCAAGAAAAAGGAAGAAAACGAGAATAACTAGTTAAAAACGGTGACAACGATGGACGGATGATTAGGATTGGGGATATGAATAGAAGACTCCGTGAGTACGTGTCAAAATTCGTTTAAAATATGGTCAAGCACTGCTTTAATTTTTAATTTACCAAACAAGCAACACCTAAACATGCAAAAGGCTTGACTGTACAATTCGGGACTAAAGAGAAAATACAACACAACAGTACATTTTTATTTTCATTATGTGGTGATAGTATAACATTTGCTTGTGAAACAAACAGCAAGACACGGTTAACAAAACAAAGGAAGCTGTCATTGGATTACCCACATAGTGTTAGTTCGATTAAGATAATTGGATTCTGGACTCTAGATTTTTCTTCTGCATCAAGTTGCTCATCGTGCAATTTTAATTATTGTTAATTTCTAGTTTGTCTGTTTATGCTATTTATGCTCCTTCTCGATCTTATCTATTTCACACTTCGCTTAAGTTCAGTCTGACTCTGTCTGGCTACTCTGCCCTAGATCTCTCACCTCCCCTCCGACCGCCTCTGATTGGCCCGCCTCTTACCCACTAGACGTATTCTCTAACCCTTTATCGCGCAATCCCACTCTTATCAATTTTACGGCCTACACACTAAAGTCCGTTCAGATAGACATAAAATTGGCACCTAACCCGAGTTTGTCTGCACATCCAGTGGCACTTATAAATGCTCTGTACAGATGTTCATTCCAAGTTCTACAGCTAGCTGGATGAACTAAGACTGTAGAATTGCTTAAGAACAGCTGGGATTCTAGCTTGCTACAGAAAATGGCCTGATTCAGTGGCCTTAAATATCATATAAAGCTTCAAGACTATTTCAAAGAAAAATAAGTTTGCCATTGAGTCAATCTGATCGGTTAGGCAGCTTGGCAATCGGCACGCTGGCCTTCCGCCTCAGCTGAAATCGGCTGCCAGTGGCGATGGGACCGGACAGAGACGATGTGGACGAAGCTGCACCGCCGCTCCCGCGCCCGCCGCCAGGCTTCAGGCAGCCGATGGAGGCGCTGCGGCGAACCGGCACGGACTCGGCTTGCAGGCAGTGCCGCAGCTGCGCCACCTTAGACTCTTCCAGGTCAGCTGTCACCACCAAGACGCTGGCAGATGATGCGGCCATACCAGCCGCCGGCCGATTGCGCAACGGAGGCGCCGCGGCTAGCAGGGCCTGCTGACGGGGCGAGAACAGCGACAACACCGGCTGCTGATCGAGGCTACCGGGCAGGTTCGGCTGCTGCTGCTGCTGCTGCTGCTGCTGCTTCTGCGGCTGCTGCTGCTGATGAGAAGTTGGCGTAGTCGGCGGAGGTGGCTGTTGCTGAGCAGGCAGCTGCTGCTGCTGCTGCTGCTGTTGCTGCGCTTTGTTATTTGTTGACCGCCTCAGCGGCTGCGATGGCGCCGGTCGACGTAACGGCGCTCGACGTACTGCGCCGCCCCCGACTGCTGACGACGTCGCCGACGATGCTGAAGACGATGGCACAGTCTGCTGCTGCGAGCGACTGCGCGTCTGTTGCTGCTGTCGAAGGCTGGGCCCGCTGCCTGCCGACGTAGCGAGGAAGGTCTTGACCGCGCGCGGCCCTCCCCGAAGCGAGGCAAGGTAGCGCCGAGTCCAGTCCCGGATGGCTGCCAAGTTGGCGTTGCTCAGCCGGCTGACCGGGTTGGCCTGCGCATGGTCCAGCGCTGCCACCGCCATGGCCCGACCGACCTCCTGAAAGTGGGCCGGCGTGTACTTCGGCGGCGGACCCGGCGGCGGCGGCGGCGTTATGCGAGGATCCTGGGATAGCATTGCGGGATTGGGTTGGATTGGCTTCGATAAAATCACTTGGTCGCTACCTTACTAATACTTACATCTAAGGTTGCTGCCTGGGTTACCTGCAGACATCAGTCCTTCAGCAGCCAACAAACCAGTCTTTCAGCTGTCATCTGTCACCAGTCCTTCATCTGTTACACCAGTCCCTCATGTCACACCGGTCCTTCATCTGTCACCCCAGTCCTTCATCTGTCACCCCAATCCTTCATCTGTCACCCCAGTCCTTAAGCTGTCAAATAGCCAGTCTTTCAGCTGTCAAATAGCCAGTCTTTCAGCTGTCAAATAGCCAGTCTTTCAGCTGTCAAATAGCCAGTCTTTCAGCTGTCAAATAGCCAGTCTTTCAGCTGTCAAATAGCCAGTCTTTCAGCTGTCAAATAGCCAGTCTTTCAGCTGTCAAATAGCCAGTCTTTCAGCTGTCAAATAGCCAGTCTTTCAGCTGTCAAATAGCCAGTCTTTCAGCTGTCAAATAGCCAGTCTTTCAGCTGTCAAATAGCCAGTCTTTCAGCTGTCAAATAGCCAGTCTTTCAGCTGTCAAATAGCCAGTCTTTCAGCTGTCAAATAGCCAGTCTTTCAGCTGTCAAATAGCCAGTCTTTCAGCTGTCAAATAGCCAGTCTTTCAGCTGTCAAATAGCCAGTCTTTCAGCTGTCAAATAGCCAGTCTTTCAGCTGTCAAATAGCCAGTCTTTCAGCTGTCAAATAGCCAGTCTTTCAGCTGTCAAATAGCCAGTCCTTCATCTGTCACACCAGTCCTTCATCTGTCACTCCAGTCCTTTATCGGTCACCCTAGTTTTTCATCTGTTGCCCCAGTCCTTCAGCTGTCACCCCAGTCCTTCAGCTGTCAACAAGTCAGTCCTTCAGCAGCCAACATCCCAGTCTCTCATCTGTCACACCAGTCCTTCATATGTCACACCAGTCCTTCATCTGTCACCCCAGTCCTTCAGCAGCCAACAACACAGTCCTTCATCTGTCACCATAACCAACTTCTGTTTCAGAGTGTTTCCACCGCCCACTGTCACCTGATGCAGTGGCAGATGATTGACACATCTGCCGCAGTTGTAGTTGCACTCGAGAGTGTAGCTGTGCACCAGTCCCAGATGCTTCCAGACGGCCACGCGGCCAGCGCCAGCCTTGGACAGGCCGTCCCTCTTGTCCTTCATGTACATGTTGCGCACGGTGAAGTTGCAGGCGGAGTAGTCAAAGTGGGCAGAATTAGCGGCTATGAGGCGGGGATAAAGCAGATTCTCCAGCATCGCCGAGTCCGGCTCGACATTGTTGCCATAGACAAAGCAGCCGCGCTTTGAGCAGTGCCCGTGCAGGTCGATGTAGTAGGCTATGCCGCTGTCTGCTGGCGGCACATCGAGCAGGCTGGGGTCGCACAGGTGGGGACAGATGGGGTTGCCGGGATCGAAAGTGCCCGGGCCGCCTGGCACCTGTGGGCGAGAATGATAAGAAAGAGGATCTTTCACTCTTACTTAGCGAATCACTGTTAGGGATGTAATCATTGCTGCTAGGGGGATTGAATGCTGAGCGGATTACTGTTGCTAGGATGATCATTTTTGGTAAGATAACCATTGTTGCTAAGGAGATTATTGTTGCTAAGATGATCATTGTTGTTAAGGTGATCATTGTTGCTAAATGGATCATTGTTACTAAAAGGACCATTGTTGCTAAAAGGACCATTGCTGCTAAAGGGATCATTGTTGCTAAATGGATCATTGTTGTTATGGGGATCATTGTTTCTGAAGGAACCACTGTTGCTAAGGAGTTGATTTTTCAAGTTACTATTCTTGCTGAGGTAAGAATTTCTAATTTGTTAATTGCCCTAAACTTCTTGGAAGCAAATGTTTTATACATTTTTAAGCTCTATCAATCCTTTTTAGAATATTTAGGTATTTAAGAAGAAAATTCTAAGCCTTACCATTTACCCCAATAATTAGGGATTAGTGGCAGAGCGGTAAACGTGTTTGCCACTCGCACCAAGGTCCCTGAGCTCGACTCCGTGGTGAGGCCACATTCATTTGGGGCGCAGCCGCGGGGAGAAGGCTTGGGGGCTTGTCGTGCAATTTACGCCCTTGAGGGCCAACCTCCAAGGCACAGTGAAAGTGTACACTGCCTGACGATGAGAAAGTCAGGGCGGATGTACACACCTGTGTGAGCGTGTGCCTGCGTACGGTATCTGTGTGCGTGTGCGTATGCTCTGGAGTCAGCGAAATGGGCAGAATTGCCTCCTCGCTAGCTGCGGGTGTAGTGTCACCAAATGATGTGCCAGTATTATTTTACCCCAATAACTAAAAACGAAAGCGTAATGGGAAGAATTCTCGGCTCTTTTAGTGTTCACAATTGTTACAAAATTTGTGCAATTTGACGCCACTCCAGACTTTAAACTCACTGGGTCATCGCCATCGGAGTCTGAGCCTTCGTTGCCAGGCCGAAAATCCACCTGCTGCTGCTGCTTTACCCGAAGAGGGGATTTTCTAATCGGCGAAGCTAAAAGGGATTCTTTCAGAGCTGTTGATGCTGCTGCTTCTGATGCTGCAATGATTGTACTCTGGGGCGAGCCTTCGCGCAGTAGAACATTCTCGCCTTTGGTTTCGTCGAATACCAACGACATGACGCGATTTCTCGACTGAATTTTCATCGGAAATATTTAGGAATATATAGGAAGTTTTTACATGCAGTTGTAAAGGGTTGGCTCTCACAAACCATTGGGTTGCCTATGTCTGTCATCGGATTTGTCTAGTCAGCCACTGGGTCAGCCCCATCTGGTCATTTGGCTGCCCCATCTGGTCATTTGGCTGCTCCATCTGGTCATTTGGTTACCCCCATCTGATCATTGGGCTCTTTCCTCAGATCATTAAGCTACCCTATTTGGTTAAAGGGCTGCCCCACCTGCCTCATCTGGTCACTGGGCTGCCTCAGCTTGTCATTCCTAGACGGGTTTCACATATCAAAGAATCGTCAGATTTTGCGGAACTCACTCGAATACTTCGCTCCGTATCCACCGGATCCTCGTCGCACACAATGTCTAGCGGCGGCGGCGGTGATGAAGATATCGGCGCACGGGAGGCGGCCGTGGCGCCAGGAACCGGTCTCGCGGCAGCATTCGTCACGGCAGCAGCAGCAGCAGCCGAAGATTGTTTTCGATTGGCCCTATGATGATAGACCAGCACACTCTTAACTGCATAGATGGTGGGGTACAGCTGCGGGTCTGGGTCCAGGTAGAAGCGATTCAGATTCACGCCGCGACTGTCCGTGCGGTAGTGGCCCCGGGTGACGCCGTCCGGGTTCAGCATGGGAATGAGCTTGAACACGAATAGACGTCTCAACTGGCGAGCTCTGGCGTCGTCCTCGCGAAGGATGAAGTCTAGGAAGCCGTTGAACACAAAGCTGGCCGGAGTCTCGCCGGGATGTACGCGGCTGCTGACTAGGAAGACTCGCTTGGCGGGGAAGGCGCGCGGACGCGGGTTGCTGCGCTCCAGAAAAAGGCGCTCATCAAAGCGGTCTTCCTCCTGAAGGGGCAGGTGGCGGTCTAGCTGACTGGGGGAGATGGCGGTCTGGGGAGGTGGTGGTCCGTGGAGGTGGTGGTCTGGGTCTGGATGACTGGGGGAGGTGGCGGTCTGGGAAGGTGGCGGTCTGGCTGACTGAATGACTGCGGGAGGTGGAGGTCTGGCTGACTGGGGAGGTGGCGGTCCGTGAAGGTGGCAGTCTGGCTGACTGAGGGAGGTGGCGATCTGGATGACGGGGGAGGTGGCGATCTGGATGACGGGGGAGATGGCAGTCTGGCTGACTGGAAAATAGAAGATACCGAGAGATGGCGGCTTCAGTCATCAGTGAGTGTGGAAGGTCGGTAATGTTTTCCGCCCAAACCTGAAGTCCTGTGACCTCACCCTGTCGGACATGCCGTGGCAGTCAGTGATAGTGAGCAGATCCACCCTTAGCCGGTCCAGACTGTGGCAAAGCAGCTCCCGATGATAATAGATCTCCTCTGGTTCTGTTTTACCCGGCCGCATTGTTGCGCAATGCCGGAAACTGCAAGTTAAAAACGATAAGAAAGGGGTAAAATTGAAACGCATAACTGTATTGAAATCGGACTTGAAACTATTTGTACTAGACTGCTCACCGATAGTCCAGAGCGGACAGCTGCTCCTGCGACTCCGCGTAGGACCACGGATAGCAGAATGCGAAATAGGTTGTGCAGCCCTTGGCATTGGCACCAAACCTATGCGTGAAGGTAAGATAGAATTGGCCCTCCACTGTCTCACAGGAGCAGCGGTCTCGGACCCGCTGCCACTTCGACAAGCTGCCGTCAGGAAAGCCGACGCGAAACACCGGCTGATGACCCTGCTGGAACAGGCGCTGCTGTCGGTTCAGGTTCATCACAGTCAGCTTAATTAGCCGGTTGGGCTGGTAGCCGCGAACGCCGAAGTGAAACCAGGTGCGATTCTCGTTCTCAAACTCGCTACCCTCGGCATCTTTGCGAGTCCACACCTGGTACTCGTAATCTGGTCGACTGGCATCCGACTGGGAGACCGGGGGCGCGGCTGTCGCACCTGCGGATGTCGCCGAACCCGACGCCTGTTGGTCTTCATTGTCGTCCCTGGAGGACAGCTTGGATACTCGGGCTAAATTGCCGGAGTCAAAGTTGGACAGGAAGGTCAGGCCGCCTGCTCTGAGCTCTGAGCCAGTGATGACCATGGCTGCTGCTGCTGCTGCTGAGTCTTTCTGGCGGCTTCCGTTTTCTGCTGCAGTAAGTGACCTTTATTTGTAGCATTCGGCCTCAAACATAGGATAAGCTATAAAAATAGCTGCTCACATGAGCAGGAAACATTTTTATTCGCTTTAGATACAAAAGTATGTAAATATTTTTTGCATATTTTAATTTATACTGTTTAAACAAAAATTATTTTTTGTGTCTGTAGTGTCTGTATATTATCACAATCAACATTGTAAGTATAACTTTTCAAGTATACGCCTATAACTATCAGGTCAGAGTATCTATTTAAACAATTGTTTTGTTACCCTGCCCTGAGTCTATTGCATTAACAAAATAGCTTAAAAAATAAATGAATTACTAAATAGAGAATAGTGAAAAGAAAAACTCTAAATATGGCCACAAAAAAGGAAATGAGTAAATATAGAAATATATATTTGTATGCCTACATGAAATTATTGCAGAAGGCAAACCTTCTTCTGAATTTTCTGAATTTTTGTTATTGACTACCTTCCAAATTGCATTGAAGTAAATAACCTTCTTAATTACTGTCCAAAGTAGTTTTATCTGTAAAAGTTTGCTATTTTATTATTCCTGTGTCTCATTCTAGATTAATAAAAATGTACATATTGTATTTTATCTATACTATATACTATACTACAACAAACCATAAAAAGGTAAAACCCTAAAAAACTAACTTTATACTATGCTATGCTACGAGTACTGACTTAATCTAGAAAGCTTAAGAAGTGGTATGAAAAGAAGTGGTTGGAAATTTTGTTCTAAAAGAATTTATTAAATGTTTTACCTTTAAGCAAATGTAAGTGTTAAAATGAGGGCAGTAGAAATATTGTTTTAGTATCAATTGTTTAGCTCTGTAATTAGCAAAAATAATTTGCTCGTCCGTGACAGCTAATGAAATGAATTGATCTGCGCGAAAAAATTGAACAGTTTTATCAAAGTAAATACCTGCTTAAAAAAACAAACAAAACAGAAATGTAAGATGAAGCATTCGGATTTTTTTAATTTGTTAAAATTCATCATTTCCTTTTGTCGTTTGATATATGTCAAGTTTAACAGAAATTTACATTGAAACTTTGTTATACTGTGCAATAATTTTACGCATTGATTATTATCGTTCACAGCACGCAATTGGTAAATAGCTATTGAATGTTAAAAGGCTTCGTGGCCAAAGCTCTTTCTTTGTAGCGGCCATGTCTATATTTTTATTTTGTTAAAAAAGTACATAAAGTGTACTTTTCAAGGACGCCTCGAGTAACTCATGGTATACTTATATTCTTTTTTTGTTATATTCTTACTACGTCCTCGACTTTTATTTCCCACTATCGGGAAGGTAGAAACCACAGAATACACTGTGTATTCTGTGGTAGAAACTGTCTTTCTTTCTTGGATTGAGCATGCGGTTCTTTTAAAAAACAATTAGTTTCGGTCTTAAAAAATTAATCGTAGAGTTGAACGATAAACACAGATATCTTTTACCTATTTTAGATTTGCGATTCCGTGAAGTTTTGTTTAGATACATAATTTAATCCTGCTGCAGCTCGCTCCTGAAACAAAAAGCTTGATATTTCATGCTATTTCTAGCTGTTGCCGTATGTAAGTGCAACGACGTACAACATAAACAAGCAAAATGCAAGCCCCAAAAGTCGGAGAATCAGTATTCTTTTTCAGGAGATTCAGTTTAATGAATTCGTGAGACTATCGGACGAGATTTAATGAGATTAAATATATATTAGCGTCATACGCTTTTATAAATCGTTCCATGTTCATTTTAGGAACATTTTATTGTCTAATGCTGAACTCGTTTCTGTTTTTAGACGTGCAAAGGAGCAATGGTCAGAACTCTTTCTTGATGAACAAAGAGAATTGAGCCTGACAGAAGCTTGCTTAGTTGTTCAATGGAGGCGCCAGATGAATTAATATCGGCCAGAGTATATGATAATGAATATGAACAATTGACGTACACGAGTTATAGAGAAAACAGAGCAAATCCAGCTCACATGATAGTACCTTGTCTTGCAAACAAGCCATCTCATCGCATGTGATTCAAAATAAGCCTGCTATTTAGAATGAATAAGAAACGATACAGCTAGACTCTGACAAGGATCCAAATCTGAAGCTGACTGGACTAATCCAGTTTTTCCAGATGTAAGTTAGGAATAATTCGCTTATTTAAAGCATTACGCTCCTAGTCAGAATCAACAATACAACCTCAGATTGGCGGAGGCGCTGACTATGGTATATTGACTTGAAGAAGAACAACACTATCATGCTGGCTATGTGCCCCTATTTTGCCTGCCAATATTACGGTTAGTAATAACAATGTACTTTTAAGTTGGCTTTTTTTAGCTTGAATGGAACATATTGTAGTTAACAAATTTGAAGGAGAAACTTTCGATACATACGAGCGTATAACTTCATCAATAGAGATTTTAGGCAGGAAATTAAAACATTTAAATAGCCGTTCTCAAATTTTTCTACTCCCCATCGAAACCCAGCAAGGTAGCTTTCGCTAAACTCGTTACCGATTCCTAATCACCAAAACCATGTAGGTTCTAGCAGCAGGATTCGATCTTTCTCAACCAGTGAGATTGAGAAGAGCGTTGAGCACAAGCAGAATTCAACCAACGGCCGCCTGCCTCAGCCGAGAACGGCGTCCCTCAGCGACTCCACCGCTGCCATGACTACGGTTGCCGAGGCTGCAGCCGCGGCAGAACTCTGGAAGGAAGAACTAGACGAAAAGCTGAATAATCCGACTGCGTTCTTCAGCGACGAGGTGAAGATCTACTCCGCTGGCTTCAGTGACGGCCGGTCGCCCTGCTGGACTGCGGCCAGGCTGTGGCCCGTCCCGGCAGCCGAGTCCAACGACTCCGTGCTCTACGCCGGCCTGTTCGACGCGATTGGCGGGCCAGAGTGCGCCAGGGCGGTGGCCGCACTGTCCGCTGACTATGCCGCCGTGGCACACCTGCGTCGAACGTGCCGCGACCGCCGCTACAGCTGCTGCAGCGGCTCGCAGCAAAGGGGTATTATAATAATAATAATAATTGCTGGAGGGCTGCGGGCAATGGCGCATAATCTGGTGACACTAGACCCGCAGCCAGCGAGGAGGCAATTCTGCCCATTTCGCTGACCCCTGAGCACACACGCACACAGATCCCGTACGCAGGCACACGCTCACACAGGTGTGTACATCTGCCCTGACTTTCTCATATGAGGCAGTTTACACTCTCACTGTGCATTGGAGGCTGGCTCTCAAGGGCGTAAATTGCACGACAAGCCCCCAAGCCTTCTCTCCGCGGCTGCGACCCAAATGAATGTGGCCTCGCCGCGGAATCGAGCTCAGGGACCTTGGTGCGAAACTTAACCGCTCTGCCACTCACCCCTCAGCAAAGGGGTATACTTTTCTACACAAATCTCGCTTATTTGAATTCAAATAGATTTTTTGGAGCTTTAGTAAACTAATAATTATTAACTTAATTAATTTTCAGGTGCATCAGCTGACTGGTTTTGGCCGATCCGATCTCAGAGCGAGGCCAGCATCAGCAGCTGCGGCAGAAGCAAAGCCAGCGTGGAGGCGCCTCAGCCGCTAGCCACTCACCTAGCCGGAGCGGGTCTCCTAGTCGATCGCCTGCCAGCAGACCTGCTAGACTGCCACGAGGATGCCATCGACCGGCTGCTGGCGGACAAGCGGCTACTCCTGGCTTCGGCCAGCTCGGTGGAGGCTCGCTTCGGCCGAGCGCTGCACCAGCTTGATGCGGATCTGTGCTGCCTGACCCTGCCGAACACCAATGACCCCTGCTACGTGCCGCTCCGCAGCGATTGGGCCCGTCGCCTGGCTAGTTCAGGAGCCGTTGGCACCGCGGTTGCCATAGAGACACCAGCCTGTGGAGGCCGACGCTGCCTGCGCGTCGCTCAAGTTGGCGACAGCGGCTTCATTGTTGGGTCTCCCAGTGGTGGCGTCGGCGATGACGGTTTCTACAGCGAAGGCTGGGCGTGGCGACAGCCGGTGGCGCCGCACACCATCGAGAACGGGCGAGAAGTTCAACGGTTGGCGCGACGCTTTCGTGAGCCAACAGAGCGAGCCGGGCTGTTCGCTGGAAACTGCTTTCTTGGAAAGCAGGTGAAAACTCAATCAGGATTAATAGTAGTCTAGACTAGAAGACATTTGCTTAAGTTTGATTGGCTCAGAGATGATTGGCTCATAGATGATTGGCTCATAGATGATTGGCTCATAGATGATTGGCTCAGAGATTATTGGCTCATAGATGATTGGCTCAGAGATGATTGGCTATTTCCATCTAAACAGGAGGCGACGCGCGCTTTCGGTCGCGTAGATCTGAAATGGACGGCCGATCAGCTGGCTAGCCTCGACTGGAAGTCGCAGCCCACAGCTGCGCCAGTCCTGCAGGCTAGTCTGACCAGCGAGCCGGAAGTTCAATCGGTAACGCTGGCGCCAACGGAGCGTCTGGTGCTGCTCGGTTCTCCGGCGTTGTGGCGCGCCGTGGAAGCCGGCGATGCGGTCGCTTGCGTTGGCGCGTGCCTCAAGGATGGCAATCCTGAGAGGTGCAACCCCGCCCAGGAGCTGCTGCGGCTGGCTCGCAATAACAACAGATGCCGCGGCAATGTCGAAAGCGATGCTGGCCGACTAGCTGTTGTTGTCCTGGAATTGTCGCCAATGTCGGCTGGTGTCGACGATGACGAAGGTGGGATGGACGAAGATGAGATCGACGAGGAAGATGACGAGGATTGCGAAGAAGAGTGCTCAGAAAGTTTCTGACGAATCATCAGGGCTGAAGAGTTAAAATTTTTATTGCCAACAAACTTTTCTCAGTCTTGGAATTTATTTTTCCTGGAAAGGCAAGATGAATGGCGGTCTCCGTTCATCTTTCTTAAATGGCACGTTATTAATTTTACGTAATTAGGATTTCTTAGAAAGATTGCTTCTTAGAAAGACTTTATTTCGGAATCTGAAGCGATTCTTGAATAGAAGTAGTTAGTGAACTTCTAAGACAAAAGTATTGGCACTCTAGTGTAGCAACAAATATCTGTGTATAATTGGGTTTCACTATATTTATTTTTTGAGCAAGTCCATTGCTGCTATTGCTGCTATTAAACAGTACTCAAGTTGTGAGTACTGTTCCTAATTATTGTACTAACTTTATAACAAATATTCTGGTGACTGTAATAACTTTTAACCTCGTGTCTAAGCTAAAACGTTATCAGTATTATATAACCATAGTAATTATGCATCCATTTGTATAAATAAATATTTTTTGAATCACAATGATACTCAAACGCCTACATTTACATTAACACTAAACATGCAATGCAGGACAGACACCTGTACACATCGTCTTTCATAAGAATGTTGTCCTAATCATTTTGTTTTAAGGACACTAACTTGTCAACTAATCTCCGTTTTCATTTTTCTCATTAAATATAGCTTTTATTACTGAATTTCATTCAGATGATAAAATTTCGAATTCATAGTCGCTAGTCGAACGGCTAAAACTTTACATTTTCAACATTGGACTCATTACGAAACTAACAATGAAGATTTCTAAAAATTGGACTTATTTTTCAGACTAAAATTTCTTCCTCTCACAGGCTCTCCTCTCCCAGTCTCTCCTCTCCCAAGTCTCTGCTCTCCCCGTCTCTCCTCTCCCAGTCTCTCCTCTTCCCAGTCTCTCCTCTCCACAGTCTCTCCTCTCCCAGTCTCTCCTCTCCCAGTCTCTCCTCTCCCAGTCTCTCCTCTCCCAGTCTCTCCTCTCCCAGTCTCTCCTCTCCCCAGTCTCTCCTCTCCCAGTCTCGCCTCTTCCCAGTCTCTCCTCTCCCAGTCTCTCCTCTCCCAGTCTCTCCTCTCCCAGTCTCTCCTCTCCCAGTCTCTCCTCTCCCAGTCTCTCCTCTCCCAGTCTCTCCTCTCCCAGTCTCTCCTCTCCCAGTCTCTACTCTCCCAGTCTCTCGTCTCCCCAGTCTCTCCTCTCCCAGTCTCTCGTCTCCCCAGTCTCTCCTCTCCCAGTCTCGCCTCTTCCCAGTCTCTCCTCTACCCAGTCACTCGTCTCCCCAGTCTCTCCTCTACCCAGTCACTCGTCTCCCCAGTCTCCTGTATCCCAGCCTCTTGTATCCCAGTCTCTTGTATCCCAGTCTCCTGTATCCCAGTCTCTTGTATCCCAGTCTCCTATATCCCAGTCTCCTGTATCCCAGTCTCTTGTATCCCAGTCTCTCCTCTCCCTAGTCATTCCCCCAGTCTCTTGTATCCCAGTCTCTTGTATCCCAGTCTCTTGTATCCCAGTCTCCTGTACCCCAGTCTCCTGTATCCCAGTCTCCTGTATCCCAGTCTCCTGTATCCCAGTCTCCTGTATCCCAGTCTCTTGTATCCCAGTCTCTCCTCTCCCTAGTCATTCCCCCAGTCTCTTGTATCCCAGTCTCTTGTATCCCAGTCTCCTGTACCCCAGTCTCCTGTATCCCAGTCTCCTGTATCCCAGTCTCCTGTATCCCAGTCTCTTGTATCCCAGTCTCCTGTATTCCAGTCTCCTGTATCCCAGTCTCCTGTATCCCAGTCTCCTGTATCCCAGTCTCTTGTATCCCAGTCTCCTGTATCCCAGTCTCTTGTATCCCAGTCTCCTGTATCCCAGTCTCTTGTATCCCAGTCTCCTGTATCCCAGTCTCCTGTATCCCAGTCTCCTGTATCCCAGTCTCCTGTATCCCAGTCTCCTGTATTCCAGTCTCCTGTATCCCAGTCTCTTGTATCCCAGTCTCCTGTATCCCAGTCTCCTGTATCCCAGTCTCCTGTATCCCAGTGTCTTGTATTCCAGACTCTCGTATCCCAGTCTCCTGTACCCAGTGTCCCCTAGTTCAACTGTGGGGTGGGGTTAGCCAGAAATAATTGAAATGCTTTTTTGTAGTAAAAAATTGCATTGTTCTGTTATAAACGTTTAACATATATTTTAACTTACAATATTAAATAGGTATACTTAAAAACGAGAAAAAGTGTTATATAACTAAACGGGAGATGACAATTAGTAAGCAACAGAAAAGTTATCTTAACAAGTTTTCCGTCACAATATTCCGCGTCTCACAGGGCTACGTAGAACACATAATATTTAATGAAAAATTCATAAAACTGTGTACAGTAAGGAATAGGAAAATGATAGCCAATTAGAATAAAAAACTACAACAATGCAACTGAACTACTTCAAGTAATAATGCAAGCTAGATATAGAGAGAGCAGAAAGCAAGCATTATTACTACTTCAGCTTTAATATTGCTCAAAACATATTTACATATTGTTATTGAATTTCATTTAGCATAAAAATGCAAGAGGGTGTACGAGCCTACAAGTCGCTGTGTGTTCAATGCCATTTGCTGCTGCGTAAGAATTGTTTTTTAAATAGAATTTCAGTGAATCAATCTCATCTATTCATTTGGATTGGTGTTATGCGGGCCAGTGAGGATGACTCATTGCAGGTAAATTGCAGGCTAATTGTCAGACTTGCATATCACGGAAGAACAAGCTGTCAATCTGGCGGCATACCTGATCCGCCTGGCCACCTCCCCCTGCTGCCGACACTGTCTCCTGACTGCCAGCCACCTCCTCGACAGTCTGCAGCGGAGCCGGCGGATGTGGCTGCTGTTGCTGTTGCTGTCTTCTGGCGCCAATTTCCTCGTCAAAACAAGATGGCAGCGACATTGGAGGCAGCGGAGTTGGTCCAGCAGCCACCGCCGTGTGCTGCCCGCAGCGACCAACGCCGCAACCGGCGGTGGGACTTGACGAAGCCGCGATGCTCGCCGAGTGAAGAACCGGCAGCGGAGCGAAGCGGGCCGGACTGAGGGCCTCCGCCGCTGCAAATCGGGCCAGTTTTAAGCTAGGATTTACACCCATAGACAGCGAATTTACCCAATGCGGTACACAAATTTTAGTGAACAAATTTCTAAACAATCTCACTCAAGCCCAGTTGGACGAGACGTACAGCCAGTGGCCCAGCAGCTGCTATTGTTCTGAGCATTGTTCTATGCAAGCATCCAAAGGCTGTGTACAGCTGTACAGTCCGTGGACTGGAGTAAGGGGCACAACAAGCACCTATATTTCTACCCCAGTACATTCCTCTAAAAAACTGTACATTCCTACAAAACTGTATATTCCTACAAAACTGTATATTCCTACAAAACTGTACATTGCTACAAAACTGTACATTGCTACAAAACTGTACATTGCTACAAAACTGTACATTCCTACAAAACTGTACATTCCGACAAAACTGTACATTCCAAAAAACTGTGTCAGAGTTGTGTCAAAAGAACCGTTCAAACCGGTTCGGAGCCTCACCCCGGTGAGCGGCGGCGGTGGCGGCTGCAGCTGCAGCTCCGCGATGCAACTGGCAGGAGGCGGAGGCTGGCTGATAATAAACCGGACCAGAGGACAAATCCTCGTCTGAGCAGCCCCGGCCACTGTCCGACTGTGCACCGTCGATTGCGTCATGCTGCTGCTGCTGCTGATGCTGCTGAACAATGTAAGGCGCCGGATGATGCGGTCCACGAGCAATAGTACAAAAATTGCTCTGCTGCTGCTGCTGTTGCTGCTGCTGCTGCTGCTGTGGTGTACAGGCATCTTCCTTGATCTGGTAGAGCCAAAAGTTCACCTGGAGGTCATTTGATTGACAACAATTTGAGGTTGATAAAATCAAAGGCGATGCCCAACCTTAAGACAAGCCATAAACTAGCTTGGGGAGCTTGTAGCCAAGTTTAGAGCTTACTCAAACCCTAGACGACACCACAATCTAGACTATGCTCAAACCCTAAACTATGCTCAAACCCCTAAACTATGCTTAAGCCCCTAGACTATGATCAAACCCCAAGACTATGCTCAAACCCTAAATCATCCTCAAACCCTAGTCTATGCTCAACCGCGATAAAATTCTGGAGGTCTCAAAGTTCTCCAACCTGATTGAGTATAAAAACCCTCACTGACCTGGTCACTCTTTCCAGTCTTGCCAGCTCCACAGGCTCCCCCGATGCTAGATGTGGCCGTGGGCGATTTGATGACCGCCTGGTGAGTCTGCTGATGATGCCTAGGATTTGGCAGGGTGCGTCCGCTGCCGATGCCACCAGCGCCGCAGTAGCCCTCGTGAATTGGCGAGGCAAACGAAGTTGTCACGATTGGACTCTGTGGGCCGATTGCAGATTGTTGACTTCACTTCTGCCAGATGACTAAAAACCCAGATGACTCAAAACCCAGACGACTCAAAACCCTAAAACTCAAAACCTAAACGACTGAAAAACCCAGTCAAAACATGACTCAAAACTGAGACAACTCGAAACCCAGAAGACAAAACCCACCAAAAAATAAAAAACCCAAGAGACTCAAAACCCAAATGATTCAAACCCAGACTCAAGCCCATAGACAATCATCGAGTTTGTCGCTTCGCTAACCCACCTGAGATCCTGTCTGGCGATGCAGGTCGATGGGCATTCCGGGGCCCCAGGCCGCGCCGCCAATAATATCACCGTCAGCCACAGTGAGGTGAAGCGCCTGCTCCAGGTACTGCTGATCGTTTTCAGTCTCTGGCGGCCGTTTCACACCGCGTCCGCCAAGTCCCGATGCGTACTGGTGCGAGCCGTACATGCCGCAGCACGGGCGATTCACGCAGGTGATGGCGATGATGAGAATTATGGCCAGCACGGCTGACACGGCGGCCAGGATCACGATGATGATGACGTTGCGCCGCGTGTGGGCGGCGGCCAGCTCCGCTTCGTCCAGAAGATTCGAAGGCGGTGGAGTGTCGTCAACATCGACGTAGATTACCTGCGATTTTGAAGCAATAAAACTGATAAGGACTCAACTCTATGGCTATAGAGGCTAGAAGGATGTCGTAGCCTAGCGGTTAGAGCGTCGGACTTACGGCTCAAAGGTCTTTGGTTCGATTCCTGACTACAATGGAACAGTTTGTGTCCTTTAGAAAGACACTTAACTCTGCATTGCTTCAGTTCAACCAGCTGTTTAATGGGTATCAGCATTAGCTGGGTAATTGAGGGTGAGTGTGGCGTCCCCCCAGTCCATGGACTGAACAGCCGTACGCAGCCTTTAGATGCGCCGCGCAATAGCTGCGGCTGTGCTGTCGGCTGCCTAGAGTATGCTCAAACCCTAGACTGTGCTCAAACCCTAGACTATGCTCTAACCCTAGACTGTGCTCAAACCCTAGACTATGCTCAAACCCTAGACTATGCTCAAACCCTAGACTATGCTCAAACCCTAGACTATGCTCAAACCCTAGACTATGCTCAAACCCTAGACTATGCTCAAACCCTAGACTATGCTCAAACCCTAGACTATGCTCAAACCCTAGACTATGCTCAAACCTAGACTGTGCTCAAACCATCGACTGTGATAGCCACATAATTTGCATTAAAGAAGAGTAAGTGATGAAAAATTGAAATAATTTTACAAGACAGATCAAATCTTGCCAGTGGCTAAATCCTCAATTATGGATCGCCAATAAATAGAAAACTTAAGACCAGGCAGCACGCAGTTCGCATCAAATATCAAAGCTCACAATTTTTTTAAGCACTGGGATTGGCTGAAGTGGGGCAAAACTGACTGAAGGGTCAACTTGGAGGGTCATGTGAGCTGACAGGCAGATAGTCAGGGCGATAGATTGACAAGACCCTCAACGTTTCATGACTGAAACTACCTGTTCCAGTTCTTCCATTTGAGTTGGGTATCGAACCCCTGACCTCCACGTCGTGCTGTAGTATGCTCTTAATTTAGTCATTTGGATGTTCGCTTCCAGAGGAACATGACTAATTTTCGTCGAATATTAATTTCTATGAGTAGATTAGAATCTGTAGAGTTTAATAATTTCGTTCTCCTTTTGAACCAAGAACTGGCGGATTGGGGGAAGCAGGCCAGCTGGGATTTTAATGACAAGGTCCCTGGGCATCCGGTTTTCATAATTCCCTTTCATTTTGCTCCCATTCGAACTTAAAAGAGCCCGGGAGAGATCTCTCAGAAAATTAACAAAGACCCGGCTACCACTTTACACTGTCGGTCTGCACACAAAATGAGAGGCTTAGAATTTCATATGAGGATCGAGAGAAGATTTTAGAAATTAGAAATGAAAGTAGCGACGAAGTTTGGCCATGATGGACAGTTATTGTTTGATTGCGTCATCAGCTGGGCCAAAACACACACACACACACAGCCCAGAATCCATGATTAGAGGGTCAGGCTGGTGCTGATTCTAAGTGGAGTGGACTATCGGACTACATGATAAACTAGACAGCCGATATTCAGCCGATTGATAAAGGTGGTCTGGCACCTCAGCTCCGTGTTCTCACTGTTTCATCTTGACACATGCGGGCCAGGCTTGGGCTTTGAGTCGTTTTTATAAAAATGCTTCCCTTTCATCTGAACTGTCCCACGGGGATTCATCGGTTGCATAGCAGACAGAGTCCAGCGAGATGGTGCGAGATGAGATGCCGCATGGGTCAGGGTGGGTGGGTGGGATCATAGGGCTTGTTGAGATCCCAACACTGATAAGCATAGCAAGGCGGCTGGGGAGTTGAAACACGAGAGTCTGGGGGATTGGGGCGGGGAATTTTTTTGAGCTGCCTGTGCGGAGTCAGTTTGCCTTGTCGTCTCTCTCTTAGCTGCTAGAAATAGCTCACTGACGAAGCCAGTAGAGCTAATGTGAGAAGGAACGAACTTTGAAGTTTGAAGGCTTGGCATCAATGCGTTAATCATTATTCAAATATGTGATCTTCATTGTAACTAAAAAGCGACGATAGAATATAGAACTGGTATAAATGACATATAATCAAGATATTAGGTGCGGCAGGGCTGACTGGCACATCATTTGGTGACACTAGACCTGCAGCCAGCGAGGAGGCAATTCTGCTCATTTCGCTGACTCCTGAGCACACACGCACACAGATACTGTACGCAGGCACATGCTCACACAGGTGTGTACATCTGCCCTGACTTTCTCATCGTCCTTGGAGGTTGGCCCTCAAGGGCGTAAATTGCACGACATGCCCCCAAGCCTTCTCTCCGCGGCTGCGCCCCAAATGAATGTGGCCTCACCACGGAATCGAGCTCAGGGACCTTGGTGCGAGAGGCAAACGCGTTAGACCGCTGTGCTACCCACCCCCTCCAAAGGACATCTAACCCAATGTACAATTCGCTTCTGAATGCTGTGTACAGCTGTTCAGTCCATGGACTGAGGAGGGCGGTCACAACCCCGCCAGAATTACGCTATTAGGGTCTTGTTCAAGGAGCGTCTCTTGACCTCTTGTGTAAAAGACAGATTTAGAAACATTTTCTAATCACTGGTCACTTCATTCGCCTGATTGCACAAACAACCAACTTTGGCCAACGGCAAAGCCCCCAAGGCCAACGTCATTTAGCAGTTTATTGTTTCGCTAAACAATACAGTATGGGGCTTTGATGTTTCAGCTTAACTGTGAAAACTTGCCGCGAGTTACGTAATAGCCCAGCAAAGTAACTCGGGATTGCTCCGCAAAATTTTTCGTCTCTAGAAGAAAAGAGAGGAGCTGGCCTAAGGGAGACAATTTTTCATTTCTGAGTCCGCGAGTGGGTTGCAGATTAAATGTTTGTCGCCAAAACTGTGAAGCACTGTCGTTGCCCGAAACACCTAGAGCAAATATGCAACTGTCAAAAAATATCAGCGCGAGAATAATCATTTAGTCCTCAGACCAACCAATCCCACTCATACTTCACTCACTTCCGCGCAAATAGAATTTGCTCTCAAAGCAAAAGTCAATAAATCTGGGATTTTGTTTGAATGGCTGGGTGTTTTTTAACCCTGCACCTTTTCAACCCTCTGGGTCTGCTGGATAGGCGAATTTCCTCACTGTGCAATACTGTTTGAGAATGGGATCATTTCCGAATGATGGGATCCTTTCACGATGGGATCATTTCACGATGGGATCATTTCACAATGGGATCATTTCACAATGGGATCATTTCACAATGGGATCATTTCACAATGGGATCATTTCACAATGGGATCATTTCACAATGGGATCATTTCACAATGGGATCATTTCACAATGGGATCATTTCACAATGGGATCATTGGGATCAATCTCACCTTGGCATCTGATCGCGGGTGCACGGGGTCCCGGTCTGAGGCCTGCACCATGAGTTTGTGCCTCGTCATATCTGACACATCCAGCGCTCGAGCCACTTTGATCTCGCCGCTATCAGCGTCTATGCTGAACTTGGACCCGCGGCCCTGGGTCAGGCTGTACACAATCTGGCCGTTGACGCCTTCGTCGCGGTCAACCGCCCGAACCTGCAGCACGGAGGCGCCCGGCCGGTGAGTGTAGATGCTGATGCGGACCGCGGCCCCGTTGACGCCAGTGGAGTTGACGCCGGAGCCGCCGCTGGACGGCTGCACAATGCGCGGCGTCTCGTCGTTGACGTCCAGCACGCGGACCAGGACGAGCTGGTCGGTGAACTTGGACGCCGGCGCCGCGGCGCGGTCGGACACGCGCACCGGGATGCTGTACTCGCTGCGCTCCTCGCGGTCCAGCTTGGCGGTGGCCACAAGGCTACCGTTCAGGTCCACCCGGAATCTGTCCATGTGACTGTGCGACAGCTGAGTGAAGAACACCTGGCCATTCACGCCTGAGTAATGCGCGAGTTCGGGTTCAATGGAATGATCTAACTGTCGAGAAATCCCTAAACGCCTGAGCTAAAGTACTAACTCACCGATGTCAGCATCGGTGGCCGTCATCACTCCGAGAAGCACTGGCGGCGCGGTGTTCTCGTTCACCTGGAAGGCGGTGGCTCCGGTGAACTGCGGCGCGTTGTCGTTCTCATCGGCGATGCTGACGCGAAGCAGCGCTGAGCCTGTCAGGGCCGGCCGGCCGGAGTCCGACACCTCCAGCCGCAGCCTGTAGGAGTCCCGACGCTCCCGATCGAAGCTCCGCCTGGCCGTGACCTCGCCACTGACGGCGTCCACCTCGAAAGAGTCATCATTCCCGTCGCCGACAAGTCGGTAGGTGAGCCGGGCGTTCTCGCCCTCGTCAGCGTCGATGGCCCGCAGTCGAGTGACCAGGGCTCCTGGTCGATTGTTCTCAACCAGCTGGGTCTCAATCATTCCGGACGCGTCGGTGTCCAGAAATCTTGGCGCATTGTCGTTCCGATCCAGAACAATGATTCTAGCCGTGTAGGTGCTGGTGAGGCTGGGCTGGCCGCGGTCCCAGCACACCAGGGTTCCCGTCACCACCTGGTCCCGCTCCCGGTCGAATGTCATAGCCGAGTGCACCGCGTAGGTGTTCGGCAGGTCGGTCTGGGCGAATTTGACGCTCAGAAAGCGGTTGTTGTGCTGCGACCGGGTCTCGCAGTCGACCTCGCCGCGGGGCCCGGAGTCGCGATCGAAGGCACGCACGGAGCCGATTCTCTCGCCGGCCTCGCGGCCCTCCTCCACCTGCAGCTGGCCGCTCTCCTCATACTCAGGCGCATTGTCGTTAGCGTCTTCAACCACCACCTCGACGACTGTCTTGTCCTCGAAGCGGCCGTCCGAGACCTTCACCTGCATGCGGAATGCTGCCTGGGTCTCAAAGTCCAGCGGCTCCTTGATCGTCAGGCTGCCGTCTGACAGAACGTCGAAGTGACGACGCGACTCCTCCGGCGAGCTGGCGTCAATCGAGTACTCGAGCTCGTGACTGAGGTCCTTGTCATTGGCCTTCAGCTGTTGAGGTGTTAGACAGGGGAGATGAATTTAATTTAAATTCTAATTTACACCCAAATGCAGCTGTGTACAGTTGTTCGGTCCATGGACTGGCGCGGCTGGTACCCATTTGTAAAAAAGAGAATTTCATCCAGGCAAGTACAGATATGGATTCATTTTTATTTTCTACACTCTATTCGCAAAGAATCCAATTATAAGATTATGTGAATTTTCTCAATAAAATTAACGAGTATCACTGGCTGATCAGCTGTCAGCCCTGTGCTCCACAAGTAGAATTTCACACTTACTCCCCAGCCAATGCATCTCAGACTCCCAAAGCCTAACTGTCCGTGTCTCATTTGCATGCAGGCTGCCACGGCCCGCTGGCGTATCGCGCTGTCATCTCCTCCTTTCCATATCGAGTTTGTTAGCGGCCCATCCCGACCGCAACTCCCAGAGGGCCTCGGCGCTTTATTTACTATGCGGGGCTTCTTGCCGCCTCCGCCGCCGCCGCGCAGCTGGTCCCATGCGGCTGTTACGCAACTCTGTTCTCAGGCTCATTGAGCGTGTAAGTTGTGCGCGGATGCAAGTGAGTGTGTGTGGGGGTGTGTATGCCCTGCTACTTGTTGAAAATGCTGCGGCATCAAGGCGGCGGCACTCTTTTTCCATTTTTTAATCTGATTTGCCATTCTTCGTAGCTTTTAACTTTTTTAACTGGATTTTTTCTTCCCTCCTTTATCCCTTTCTCCCTTTCTCCCTTTATCCCATACTCTCTCCCTTTATCCCCTACTCACTCCCTTTATCCCCTACTCTCTCCCTTTATCCTTTACTCTCTCCCTTTATCCCCTACTTTCTCCCTTTATCCCTTACTCTCTCCCTTTATCCCTTACTCTCTCCCTTTATCCCCTACTCTCTCCCTTTATCCCCTACTCTCTCCCTTTATCCCTTACTCTCTTCCTTTATCCCCTACTCTCTCCCTTTATCCCCTACTCTCTCCCTTTATCCCCTACTCACTCCCTTTATCCCCTACTCTCTCCCTTTATCCTTTACTCTCTCCCTTTATCCCCTACTTTCTCCCTTTATCCCTTACTCTCTCCCTTTATCCCTTACTCTCTCCCTTTATCCCCTACTCTCTCCCTTTATCCCCTACTCACTCCCTTTATCCCCTACTCTCTCCCTTTATCCTTTACTCTCTCCCTTTATCCCCTACTTTCTCCCTTTATCCCTTACTCTCTCCCTTTATCCCTTACTCTCTCCCTTTATCCCCTACTCTCTCCCTTTATCCCCTACTCTCTCCCTTTATCCCTTACTCTCTCCCTTTATCCCCTACTCACTCCCTTTATCCCCTACTCTCTCCCTACATCTCCTTCTCTCTCCCTACATCTCCTACTCTCTCCCTACATCTCCTACTCTCTCCCTACATCTCCTACTCTCTCCCTACATCTCCTACTCTCTCCCTACATCTCCTACTCTCTCCCTACATCTCCTACTCTCTCCCTACATCTCCTACTCTCTTCATCCATCTCATACTCTCCCTACATCTCATACTCTCCCTACATCATCTGCCCTGTAGGCGTTTGTTTCAAGCCTTTCAAACCTACTAATCAGATCATAGTTTGTATTTCAAGCCATTGCGGTCAGGGTCACCATTTTACCAGCTCACGCAAGGTGTCTGTTTGAGATTCCGGTCAGAATGAGATGAAAAAATAGTAAATTAACAATTCCACAAACGGAGGCAATTCTTATTCTGAATAAGCCCAGTTTCGCATGCCAGTCCAGACTCCGTCCCTCCTCATCCCCGACGCGCCAGATCATTTCCACGGCTTCTCAAAAATTCCTGCCCCGCTAGAAAATTTAGCGGTCTTAATTATCTTATCCCCCATCCAGGCAACGCAGCTCCACCCCCAACCACCTTGCCTCCCGCGGGGAGTCGGCCTATTTAAGGTTCTGAGCGATCCGCTGAGTAAGTGGCGATTGAGAAAACTGCCTATGGGACTCGGTGGGGTTGGGGTGGGAAACAGAACTGCTCAGCACTGCACGGCATCGGTGATGAAGGACCGATAGCAGATCAGATCCCCAAACCAAACCTCATTTCCTATTCCCCTCTATCCCTGGTCAGCAGTGGCTTCTGGTGCCTTCAAATTCTCTCCCCTGGGGGTGAAGGATATTCTCCTATTAGTCTGACGAAGATTGCAAATTAACAAACCACTGATTAAACTTCCTATTTTTTCACCTCTAAAAGAAAATGGAGGTGAAGCAAACACAGCAAAAAACGGTAATGAAGCTTTAATGAATCTGGGAGAGGTGACAAGGTCAACGGGTTTCCGATATCCCATCACTGCCTGAGGGGATAAATGGAATATTATATTGCCTCTTAATTTCCTCATTGTTAATTACCAAACAGTGATTATGTCATTTGGTAGGTGTCACTTTTCCTCCTGAGACAACTGTGACAATTTACCAATATGGCGAAACGAAATTTAAAGCTGTTTCTAATCTGTCAATTGAAAATGACTGCAGACAACTGACGCGGTGGCGGCTGATCAGCTGATCAAATGCTACTGTTTGAGCAGACACGCTCTCAGCCAGTGGCCCGAACCACTGACCGCTATGCAAATATTGAAATCTGGTTTTTGTGCGCTCTAAACTGTTTAACAAATTTGGTGACAGCCTAGGAATGAAAGTAACAGGACGTACCGATTTTCTGTCTCATTCTGTTTTCATAAATGATTGCACTTTTAGCAATCAAGTATAGAGACAGCTATGCTTGGTATACTTCCATATTAGGTCCGCATTTCACTTAATAGTGGCTTTCGCATACTGATCTTTCTAATCTATACCAGGTGACACACCGATCCTAATTATCAGTGACCTGACACCTAAACAGGTGACACACCGATCCTAATTATCAGTGACCTGATACCTAAACAGGTGACACACCAATCCTAATTATCAGTGACCTGATACCTAAACAGGTGACACACCGATCCTAATTATCAGTGAACTGACACCTAAACAGGTGACACACCGATCCTAATTATCAGTGAACTGACACCTAAACAGGTGACACACCGATCCTAATTATCAGTGAACTGACACCTAAACAGGTGACACACCGATCGTAATTATCAGTGAACTGACACCTAAACAGGTGACACACCGATCCTAAATATCTGTCACCTGCCACGCAAATAGGTGACAGGATTCAAATCTATTTGCTATCAGATAGAAAACGAATTTGATAAGAAATTAAAATATGCAATGAAAATGGGTTTAAATTTAAATCGATGAATATTATGCCTCGAACTTTTATATCTTCTAAAAGCACAACCCATGCAAAGCAGGAATTTTAATTTTGGGAACACTGCACAAGCAATTACACTCTGTGTCTGTCAGGACTGGGGTTGGGAAAACATGGACATTGCGTGGAGGGGAACAGGCTATAGGGGTCTTGAACAAAACAATGATGTGGGCCTTGAAATGTAGTGGCTTTCAGCGCAAAGGATTACGTATGCATAGTTAATAGTGGTAGGTATTTTTTCCAGACTTCGCTCCCAAGAAACTCCCTGTCCGTCAACTTGTCGAATCCCGTCTAGTTAAACTCGGCTTTCCTCGGTGATGATAAAAGAAAATCTTCTTCTAGGAGTTGCCTCTCCTCAGAGACCGAGTCCCAGCGATGTCTCACCGGCTCTGTTGAGACTATCGGCGAGAAGGGAGCAGAAGGTGATCGTAAAAGTGGTGGATGGGAATATTTCTCAGAAAAGGAGCAGAGGGAAGACTACAAAAGTATATTCCTCAATATTTTTATAACCCAAGTTTCATCCTATATTTCGGAAGATGCCCCTTAGGTCGCATGGCTTTTTAGTTTCTGGTCTTATCACCCCACAGGGTCACATAGCCCTAAGCTATGGCTTGGAATCAAATAAAACAGCACACAAGTAAAGTACTTTAATATTCAAATTTATCTATGGAATAAAGTCATTGACAATATTTTTATGCGGTATTTTAGCAGACCTGAGCCAGCTGTCCCGCCTGATGTTCCTACAGGCCTCGTAAAAGTGTGTTGTTAGGGTGGCCCTGTGATTTAGTCTCTGATTAACCTCCCTTCGCTGACTCCCCATCGACTTGGGCTCATTTCTCCTCCCCATCCCATTCAGATTAACATAGTCCCCTCAGGCATTCCCCCATTAGGGACAAAAAGAATTATGAGGCATTCAATCCAGAGAAGCATAGCTGATGGCCCCTAATCCTGGCCTCTCATTCCCATTACTAATTTCCCCTAATTTTTCAAGCTTATTTTAAAATACAATTAAAGTCAAGCCCGGTCCCGCAGCTTCCGGTTGTTAAGAAAATTCTCCAGCACTCCTTGGAATAAAAAAATAATCCTTTTAGCAATGTCCAATTTTGAAAGTCGCACACTTTGCCCAGGTCAAGGTGGCCATCCTTTGTGGATCAATTGTGCATTTCCTCTTGGAGATTAAATCATTGTAATGAGAGCAGAATTCCGGAATTCAAAGAAGAAATCAGGCTTCACTGTTTTCCATTGTTGGAGTTCAGAAAATCGAAGAGAATGTGTAAACTAGACTATCAGGAGACTTGAGCAGAGTGATTCAAATCCCTAGCCGTTTATCCCATTAGGATTTCGGGCGGCGTGTCCTCCATCGCTTGGAGGCCACTTGGCTGAAGTGGAACAGGGATCAGTACAGGGCGGTGGGATGAGCCACTCTAAGCACTCCAAGCTTTGAGAAGTGGGACTCAACTTGGCCCAAGCTGCGAGTTCATTTTTTTCTCTTCCGAGACACCCAACTCGACTCGCCGCCACAAGTTGTGCGCGCGATTTGTGAGTGAGAAAGTGTGAGCACTGTAGCTGCTTTGCTACATCGCTGCCTAAAAAAGAGCCTCAGGGAAATAGGGGGCAGGGGAGTGTCTTTTTGAGCCAGAGAACACAAAAAATTGGCTGCGAATGTTAAGCGCAAGGCATGAGTGTAGCCTGTAGCCTGTAACCTGTGTTCTGTAGCCTGTAGCCTGTAACCTGTGTGTTCTGTAGCCTGTAGCCTGTAACCTGTAGTCTGTAGCCTGTAGTCTGTAGTCTGTAGTCTGTAGCCTGTAGCCTGTATTCTATAGTCTGTTGCCTGTAGCCTGTAGCCTGTAGTCTGTAGCCTGTAGCCTGTAGCCTGTAACCTGTGTGTTCTGTAGCCTGTAGCCTGTAACCTGTTGTCTGTAGCCTGTAACCTGTAGTCTGTAGCCTGTAACCTGTAGTCTGTAGCCTGTAACCTGTAGTCTGTAGCCTGTAACCTGTAGTCTGTAGCCTGTAACCTGTAGTCTGTAGCCTGTAACCTGTAGTCTGTAGCCTGTAATCTCTTGTCTGTAGCCTATAGTGTGTAGCCTGTAGTCTGTAGTCTGTAGCCTGTAGTCTGTAGTCTGTAACCTGTAGCCTGTAGTCTGTAGCCTGTAACCTGTAACCTGTGTGTTCTGTAGCCTGTAACCTGTAGACTGTAGCCTGTAACCTGTGTGTTCTGTAGCCTGTAGCCTGTAGCCTGTAGTCTGTAGTCTTTATTCTGTAGCCTATAGTCTGTAGCCTGTCGCCTATAGTCTGTAGCCTGTCGCCTGTAGTCTGTAGTCTGTAGTCTGTAGCCTATAGTCTGTAGCCTGTCGCCTATAGTCTGTAGCCTGTCGCCTATAGTCTGTAGCCTGTCGCCTGTAGCCTGTAGTCTGTAGTCTGTAGTCTTTAACCATGATGGATGTAGACCAATAGTGATTTTGGGGTCATAATAAGACACGTTTTACAATTTTCAGTACTCGCTCTCACGCACACTCCCAGAAGAAGTTGGATAATGAATTAGCAGCCAACCAGTTTGCAGGCTGGCAGCTTTGGTTGCATATTTACCAGGTGATAGTAGAACAAGGCGAGTCTAATAAAGAGACAGCACTCCATTTAAGAAGGGAGAAGATGGTGTGACGAAAATTCCCTTCGACCTTCTAGCGGGTCTCGCTGGATTTTATACAACCGAATTCGAAAAAATATAATTCAAAGCCATGTATAAAAAAACGCAAAGCAATTCATTATTTGGCATAAGGCAAGGATCTAGGGATTCTAGAAGCAGCAGCAGCAGCCTAATGAGCAGCGTGCCAGACTAGCTCCAGAATGGCATTGCAGAGATGATGATTAGCAGCCAAGATAAGCCGGGTTTGTGTGTGGCTGCATGCTGTTTTGGAGGCCCCCCCAACAGTTCTGCCATTTTTTGCAGCCCTCTGCCGGGTAGGGCTTATTAATCATGCATTCGCTGTTTCTGCTCCCTCCCACTGCACGTTGAGTCACTGTGTTGTGAGCAGCTCCCGGCACCAGCATTCGCCAGATGAAGAAGACGGCATCATCCCACAATTCCGCCGGCCCACACAACCTGATCAGCGCTGCCTTGCGCACTCTCTATTCATCGACGTTGCTGTTATTGTTGCAGTAGTAGCTACTCCAGACTGGGCCGGACGCCACAGCCTCAATTACCCCAGATAATGCTGGTAGCTGTTTAACAGCTGAGTGAAATGAAGCAATACAGAGTAAAGTTTTTTGTTAAAGAACACAAATTGTTTTAGTGGAGTCGGGAATCGAACCCCCGACCTTCAAGTCGTAAGTCCGACACACACGGTTACAACTTCCTTTAAACGAAGAAGAAGGTCTCGAGTGTCTTCGCCACCAAAAGATAAAACCTAAAGTCACAGACAAAGGGGACAGGTAAGTTTCTCACCTTCGTAATGACGAATCCCTTTGGTTTGTCCTCGGACACTCGCAACGAAGTGTGCTTTGCCTCGAACTTGGGACTATTGTCATTGACGTCCTTGATGACGATGCGCACCGTGATGCGGCCTTGCTTGGCGTGGCCGTCCTGCGCCACCAGGTCGAACTGGTAGCTCTGCCGGCGCTCCGCGTCAAGGCCCTTCCGAATCAGCAGGTAGGGATTGCCGAACTCGTCCACCTTCAGCCTGAAGGTCTCGAGGGTCTCCGCGCTGGCGCTAGCCGGGTCGATGGTGTAGGCGACTCTGCTCAGCTCGGGTGAGAAGTCTTCGTCCTTGGCGATTGGCAGGCCGATGCGCGGGTTCGGACAGGCCACTTCCACCACCACGCAGACGGACTCGTCCCGTTGAATCTCCTCGTAGGTTGACTGGAATCTCGGCGAGTGATCGTTCACGTCGCGAATCAGAAGGTTGAACCTGGCCCGCGCCACTCGGAGGCCCTGCGACTGCGGCCCCGCTGGCTGACCGGCTGGCTGAAGCTCGCGCACAACCACCGAGAAGGCGTGCCGGCCACCCTGGGGACACTTCGCTGACGACCGGCAGATCGACTCCAGGTCGATGGGCGCCTTCAGCCGGAGGTCGCCGCTGGTCGGGTCGACTGCCACGAAGTTGTCGTGCATCTCCAGGGTGTAGGCCAGCGGCCCTGTGACGGTCAGGTGCCTGGACAGGTTGCCCAGAGTTGCCACATTGCCCAGAGACTGTGGCGGAGTCTCCTCCGAGATAGCGATCGAGTGCTCGAAGGTGTACAGGGCGACGATGGGCTGCGGGTATCGGACCGCTGCCAGGGCCGTCAGCAAGGCGAGAAGCTGGCTGAACGTCAGCATCTCGTCGATGAGCAGAATGCTGAAGATCTGTTAGCGGTGAACAATCGACAATGAACAATCTTGACCCTCGTAAGTGACAAATTTTATGACAATCGATAAAGTGATTTCATCTCAATTTAGCATTTCATTGCAGTACGACTGAAAAAATATTAACTAATAGCTAAAAGTGAGAATTATACTTTATAATTAATTCTTTTTCTACTTGCACATGCAATAAAACAAAACAATTGAATGAGACCGACTCACTATTGAGTCCAACTACTCAACTAATACGAGACACAACAACTCGCGCGCAGCGGCAAATTCTGTCTTGAGGAGTCAGTTTCAGGGAGAATTTTTACTCTAGTCCTAATGAAATTCACACCTTTCTTCTTTCAGTTTTATTCCTAACCCTGTTGCATTCCTTTCTCAGCATTTAGTGTATCAGCTGTGCGGACAAACACACAGCCAATGGCAGGTATATGGAATTCAATCAGCTAGCTTCAGCAACGCTTTCAGTGCTTATTTTTAGAGGAAGCAAAACATGGACTAGCTAGCTAACTAGACGATTTCAGCTGCAGTAAATTGCTCTCTCCTCTTCTACCCGGCTTGTTGAGGGGAAAATTGGGAGTAATTTTTATGGGAGATTTTTTTATATAATTGTTGCACAGACCCGCTTCCGGAACAGGCAGGCATGAAAAACTGAAAATCAGCGTCTGTTATGAAAATGAATTATAAATTGGCCAATTCATTGCCACTGTTCTGTGTCATATAGTCAGCCGCGATCGTTATAGGCGCGGGGCCGAGAGGATAAGTATCCCGGAAGCTGTAGAAGCCAACAACCGCAACTCGTTCTCTCTATCTAGAATCCCTAAGCAAAACCTGCCGATTTCTGAGTTAATCCGTCCCGCTTCTCCCTAATCCCTATTTGCAAAGCCATGGCCTTGATCAGATCTCATTTTGTACTCGATTGTACGATTTTGATTTTATTTCCTCTCAGACTAGTTTAACATCAACACTTTCAGATTCATCAATCCAGAGTTGATGTCTGTGTCCTCAATCACCAGGACTTGACCTAACTGCAACCTTATCGGCAAGTCTCGAGCATCAGTTGAGAACTAACTTTCAAATTTTCCTATGCGAATATAATTAAGGGCCGCGTTTGACTAAAGGGATAAAAAGGTCGAGAGTTCGAACTCATCCCAAGGGAAAAACTGTGTCCTTAAGCGAGACACTTCGTTACCAGTTCCATTCCCAGTGGACACTTCTGAGTTACATCTGGACATCTCAGTAGATAACTCTGAGTTATCTTAGTGGACACCTCTGAGTTATCTTAGTGGACACCTCTGAGTTATCTTAGTGGACACCTCTGAGTTATCTTAATAGACACCTCTGAGTTATCTTAGTGGACACCTCTGAGTTATCTTAGTGGACACCTCTGAGTTATCTTAATAGACACCTCTGAGTTATCTTAGTGGACACCTCTGAGTTATCTTAGTGGACACCTCTGAGTTATCTTAATAGACACCCCTGAATTATCTTAGTGGACACCTCTGAGTTATCTTAGTGGACACCTCTGAGTTATCTTAGTGGACACCTCTGAGTTATCTTAGTGGACACCTCTGAGTTATCTTAGTGGACACCTCTGAGTTATCTTAGTGGACACCTCTGAGTTATCTTAGTGGACACCTCTGAGTTATCTTAGTGGACACCTCTGAGTTATCTTAGTGGACACCTCTGAGTTATCTTAGTGGACACCTCTGAGTTATCTTAGTGGACACCTCTGAGTTATCTTAGTGGACACCTCTGAGTTATCTTAATAGACACCTCTGAGTTATCTTAATAGACACCTCTGAGTTATCTTAGTGGACACCTCTGAGTTATCTTAGTGGACACCTCTGAGTTATCTTAATAGACACCTCTGAGTTATCTTAATAGACACCTCTGAGTTATCTTAGTGGACACCTCTGAGTTATCTTAGTGGACACCTCTGAGTTATCTTAGTGGACACCTCTGAGTTATCTTAGTGGACACCTCTGAGTTATCTTAGTGGACACCTCTGAGTTATCTTAACAGACACCTCTGAGTTATCTTTATAGACACCTCTGAGTCATCTTAACAGACACCTCTGAGTTATCTTAATAGACACCTCTGAGTTATCTTAATAGACACCTCTGAGTCATCTTAACAGACACCTCTGAGTTATCTTAATAGACACCTCTGAGTTATCTTAACAGACACCTCTGAGTTATCTTAATAGACACCTCTGAGTTATCTTAATAGACACCTCTGAGTTATCTTAATAGACACCTCTGAGTTATCTTAACAGACACCTCTGAGTTATCTTAATAGACACCTCTGAGTTATCTTAACAGACACCTCTGAGTTATCTTAACAGACACCTCTGAGTTATCTTAATAGACACCTCTGAGTTATCTTAGTGGACACCTCTGAGTTATCTTAGTGGACACCTCTGAGTTATCTTAATAGACACCTCTGAGTTATCTTAATAGACACCCCTGAATTATCTTAGTGGACACCTCTGAGTTATCTTAATAGACACCTCTGAGTTATCTTAGTGGACACCTCTGAGTTATCTTAATAGACACCTCTGAGTTATCTTAATAGACACCCCTGAGTTATCTTAAGAAAACACCCCTGAATTATCTTAGTGGACACCTCTGAGTTATCTTAATAGACACCTCTGAGTTATCTTAACAGACACCTCTGAGTTATCTTAATAGACACCTCTGAGTTATCTTAATAGACACCTCTGAGTTATCTTAATAGACACCTCTGAGTTATCTTAACAGACACCTCTGAGTTATCTTAACAGACACCTCTGAGTTATCTTAATAGACACCTCTGAGTTATCTTAACAGACACCTCTGAGTTATCTTAATAGACACCTCTGAGTTATCTTAATAGACACCTCTGAGTTATCTTAACAGACACCTCTGAGTTATCTTAATAGACACCTCTGAGTTATCTTAATAGACACCTCTGAGTTATCTTAATAGACACCTCTGAGTTATCTTAATAGACACCTCTGAGTTATCTTAGTGGACACCCCTGAGTTATCTTAATAGACACCTCTGAGTTATCTTAATAGACACCTCTGAGTTATCTTAACAGACACCTCTGAGTTATCTTAATAGACACCTCTGAGTTATCTTAACAGACACCTCTGAGTTATCTTAACAGACACCTCTGAGTTATCTTAACAGACACCTCTGAGTTATCTTAACAGACACCTCTGAGTTATCTTAACCTCTGAGTTATCTTAATAGACACCTCTGAGTTATCTTAACAGACACCTCTGAGTTATCTTAATAGACACCTCTGAGTTATCTTAGTGGACACCCCTGAGTTATCTTAATAGACACCTCTGAGTTATCTTAGTGGACACCCCTGAGTTATCTTAATAGACACCTCTGAGTTATCTTAACAGACACCTCTGAGTTATCTTAACAGACACCTCTGAGTTATCTTAATAGACACCTCTGAGTTATCTTAATAGACACCTCTGAGTTATCTTAATAGACACCTCTGAGTTATCTTAATAGACACCTCTGAGTTATCTTAATAGACACCTCTGAGTTATCTTAATAGACACCTCTGAGTTATCTTAATAGACACCTCTGAGTTATCTTAGTGGACACCCCTGAGTTATCTTAATAGACACCTCTGAGTTATCTTAATAGACACCTCTGAGTTATCTTAACAGACACCTCTGAGTTATCTTAATAGACACCTCTGAGTTATCTTAGTGGACACCCCTGAGTTATCTTAATAGACACCACTGTCTAAGACAAGGAATTTCTCCAAACAAGACACTTGACAACTTAGTGCTTCGGTTCACACATCTGTAAGATAGGTGTGGCAGTCTCCTCCAGTCCATGGACTGAAAATTTGTACACAGCCTTTAGAAGTGCCGCGCAATAGCTTCGGCTGTGCCACTGGCTTGACATCTGGCCCTACTGAATTGAAACTTTCCACTGCAGAGAATGTTTAGCAAAACCAACATGGGGTGATGCGGTGGTCGCAGCTGACAGATGGGACCCCAAAAATCCCCTGAAAAATATTGCCATCTCCCTGCGTTGCGCAATCAAGCTTACTTGATTAGAGAATTTTGACTGTTGCATCTCCGACTCGGGCTAATACTCCTATAAACAAACAGTCCCACGATGCTAATTCTTATCTGGGTTTAGCGGAATCCCCTTACAGAACATTCACTTCAGCCTATGCCAACGTTTGTCTAAATTAATTACTAAACTTTTAGCGCAGCTGTGGACCAGACCAGACCTGTCTCAAACAGGCAACTGTCTCCCTGTCCACCAACTTTTTATCTGTCCTTCTTACCCTTGTGGATAAGCTTTTCAAATTCGATAGATCTTTGGTTCGATTTCTTGTTGTTGCCCATGCGGTCATTACTATCATCTCCAGCATCTCGTGTTTGCCTTAATCAACGTAGCTTGTTGAGTTTTCTACTCAGTTGAGTTCTTTCTTTTTTCCATTATATCGTAGATTTGATCCCATATCGTCTTTGTGTCTTGCACTGTGCAGGTCATTATCTAACTGAACCGATCTATATAATAATAGCTTCTTTTGGCCATGTTTTTCTCCTCATCTTTGATGAGATCTGTTGAGCACTATAGTCCGGTTCTCTCTGGTGCGTTTGATTACGGGTCTTCAGTTGGCTTTGACTTCATTGGCTTAATCGTAAGCAGCGATATGCGGACCAACCTATCTAATTGCAGCTGGTCGATTTGGTTGACAAGCTCCGTGTTGACAGGCTGTTGCAAAGTCAAGCTTCTCTGTGACATGACATGTCTGCTCTGTGTCTGCGCTCTTTCTAACCATCTACTTTCTCTTTGTTTTGCGTCCTTTGTCATAGACTATTCTGACTACTCTCTACTACCCTACTCTCTTCCCTTCGATCCTTATCTTTCTCCTCTCACCAATTCCTTCATACCCACCCTCGTTTCTCTGCCTCATTTCTCTTCTATCTTATTTTCTCCCTCTCCCCTCTCCTCCCTCTCTCCTCTCTCTTCTCTTCCCTCTCTCCCCTCTCTCCCCTCTCCCTTCTCTCTCTTCTCTTCCCATCTCTCCCCCTCTCTCCTCTCTCCCTTCTCTCTCTTCTCTTCCTATCTCTCCCCCTCTCTCCTCTCTCCCTTCTCTCTCTTCTCTTCCCTCTCTTCCCTCTCTTCCCTCTCTTCCCTCTCTTCCCTCTCTCCACTCTCTCTACTCTCTCCCCTCTCTCCTCTCTCCCCTCTCCTCCCTCTCTCCCCTCTCTCTTCTCTCCCCTCTCCTCCCTCTCTCCTCTCTCTCATCTCTCCCCTCTCCTCCCTCTCTCCACTCTCTCCACTCTCTGCCCTCTTTCCCCTCTCTCCCCTCCCCTCCCTCTCTCCACTCTCTCTACTCTCTCCCCTCTTTCCACTCTCTCGCCTCTCTCCTCTCGCCCCTCCCCTCCCTCTCTCCACTCTCTCCACTCTCTCCTCTCTTTCCACTCTCTCCCCTCTCTCATCTCTCCCCTCTCTTCCATCTCTTCCTCTTAGTCATTCTGTATCATGACTTTCTATGGTTTTTTGCTAGTTTTTTAGTTATTAAAGTGTAGTAATCCTAGATGTTGATCGAAGATACTCGTAGATTTGAGCAGTGCAACCCGTGCTTGCCCTATTTTACAAGCTGTGAACAAATCTTTTCTCGCTTGATTTTCTACCACTTCATAAAAGTTTCAATATTGAATGGAATGTGAAATTAGCGGTGCAATCAAAAGTTGTTAGTGAGCTGTAGCTCAAACAGGTCGGCTTACTTGTAAATGGATGTGAATAATTTATTGTCGGATTTTATAGCATTTGATCTTTCAGCCGACGTCTCCCACCCAGGTCCGGCAGAAAAATTTCCGTTTTTTGTTCATTGCCTGAAATTCGCATTGGCTTGTGTTTTCTAGGAGGATTGGGAAATGAACTCTTCTGCAACAGGCGCAGCACCGATTTCTCATTTCCTTTGGTAAGCTAAAATTTTCTGCGTCCCAAATGTTTGCACTGACCAGTGCAGATTTTAAATAGCTGCCCCTTCAGATTTTGCTTTGTCTGCAAAGTGCGACATTGCAGCAGATATTGCGCGCGATTAAACAGATCTGGTGGAACAGGAAAAAAAGAATAGGAGAATGTGCGGAGAGGAGATGGTAGACTCGAGAGAGACGATAAAATAATAAAAGACTGGCGATAGAAGAAGGATAGACTAGACACGAGACATAGGATATGCGAAAGTAGAGAGAGAAGAGTAGACTTGAGATAGTAGAGAGAGAGAAGAGTAGACTTGAGATAGTAGAGAGAGAAGAGTAGACTTGAGATAGTAGAGAGAGAAGAGTAGACATGAGACAGTAGAGAGAGAGAAGAGTAGACATGAGACAGTAGAGAGAGAGAAGAGTAGACATGAGATAGTAGAGAGAGAGAAGAGTAGACTTGAGATAGTAGAGAGAGAAGAGTAGACTTGAGATAGTAGAGAGAGAAGAGTAGACTTGAGATAGTAGAGAGAGAAGAGTAGACTTGAGATAGTAGAGAGAGAAGAGTAGACTTGAGATAGTAGAGAGAGAAGAGTAGACTTGAGATAGTAGAGAGAGAAGAGTAGACTTGAGATAGTAGAGAGAGAAGAGTAGACTTGAGACAGTAGAGAGAGAAGAGTAGACTTGAGATAGTAGAGAGAGAAGAGTAGACATGAGACAGTAGAGAGAGAGAAGAGTAGACATGAGATAGTAGAGAGAGAAGAGTAGACTTGAGATAGTAGAGAGAGAAGAGTAGACTTGAGATAGTAGAGAGAGAAGAGTAGACATGAGACAGTAGAGAGAGAGAAGAGTAGACATGAGACAGTAGAGAGAGAGAAGAGTAGACTTGAGATAGTAGAGAGAGAAGAGTAGACTTGAGATAGTAGAGAGAGAGAGAGAGAAGAGTAGACTTGAGATAGTAGAGAGAGAGAGAGAGAAGAGTAGACTTGAGATAGTAGAGAGAGAAGAGTAGACATGAGATAGTAGAGAGAGAAGAGTAGACTTGAGATAGTAGAGAGAGAAGAGTAGACTTGAGATAGTAGAGAGAGAAGAGTAGACATGAGACAGTAGAGAGAGAGAAGAGTAGACATGAGACAGTAGAGAGAGAGAAGAGTAGACATGAGACAGTAGAGAGAGAGAGAAGAGTAGACATGAGACAGTAGAGAGAGAGAAGAGTAGACATGAGACAGTAGAGAGAGAGAAGAGTAGACATGAGATAGTAGAGAGAGAGAAGAGTAGACATGAGACAGTAGAGAGAGAGAAGAGTAGACATGAGACAGTAGAGAGAGAGAAGAGTAGACATGAGATAGTAGAGAGAGAGAGAAGAGTAGACATGAGACAGTAGATAAGGGTGATCATCTAGCAACCATGTATCACGATTCATTTTACGGCAATCTAAAAAGTGTCCTCATTTAATTATTTAAAATTTTTATCTACACTAGTCTGAAGTCCTTCTTAAGTGGTTCTCAGTCAAGTAGATTTTCTATTGTCTCCTTCTCATTTGGTAAGTTATTAACAATCGCTAAATAAAAGTAATAGTGCAAGCCCAGGATCAGGCTATGGTCTCGTCTTCTGCAATGCCTCAGCATCTGAAAGAAACACTGCTCTACCATTATATGACCTAAAATACATCGGCATCAGTTAATTTTGTTGCAACAAAAGCCCAACAATGAATAAATATGTATAAATAAATATGAAGAATTATTCATTGTTGAAGAACCGGCCAAGCGTGGTCTAACAGGCAACAATGATCCACCACTGCTGTTTATCCCCAAGCCCTGTATCCCACTAGCTAGGAAGAAGCAGAAAGTGGAAGGAAATTACAGGCAATCCGGAACATAATTGTTGGAGTCTGGGAAGACAGATGGCTTTCTGCTCCCACAGCATAGTCAAGTACTTGTAGTTGACAATGGCATCACATTTATCATTTTTTTCAGATACCATTCAGAAACAAAAATCTAGTGAAATTAAATGGCATATCCGCTGTGCTGCAAATATTTCTGCTGGTAGAAATATTGATGATTTCGTCACTAAAGCTGTGAGACTGTATGTATTACGTCATAACTAGGCGATTGAAATGAGCACATGTGAGACCACCTTCTTCATGCTTTATCGGGGTTCCTCAACCAGTATTGCAAACGCCTGATTTCTCTCACTTACACTATACTCAAGCAGTGTAAGAATTTGATTGATTGCGCAATGAAGCTGCGGAGTTGTGAGGCCAGCCGATATATTATTTGCCCGACATCCACAAGTGGAAAATACGACTCCAGTTCAGCAGGATATCAATTGAGGTCAGATATTCGTTAGCGCGAATGCGGATCTGAACAGGCCAAGGACGTTTCCTTGTTCATTTTTTAGTCTCAAAAAATCTTCTTTTTAACTCTTTAATTGAAAGGAACTAAAGAACTGACAAAGACTGATTTGAGGGAACAATCTCCAGCGTATAACTAATTGTTCTCAATCAACTGAGCTGACTTGCATGTCAAAAATGAATCGAACTCAGCGGACAGGTCGTGCTTGACGAAGGAGAAAATTTGAGCAGTCATTGAAGGGGAATCGCCGACTCAAAAAGTTCTCAAAGTTAACAGAGGTTCGCATGGCAGATTGAGGCTTAACACGCTTGAAGTAGTCGCTGAATAGGCCGCACGCGTTTGACATTGGAGCAGACAGGACTCAGGAAGTCAATCAAAGTTGCCAGCTTGGTGGTGTGTGGTGAGGGGGGCCCGGTTAGCATTCCCCTGTTCTACATGTCTCCTAATTCCCTGTCCTTTGTGCCAGCTTCAACATGAGATTCACCCGCGTATTAGGCCAAAGGCATGGAAAAGACTTTGGGTACAGGGAGGCTTGGGGGTTTGTTCAGGGGCAGAGAGAACAAGGTTAGATCCTCAATGAGGATTAAAAAGCCAACAAATGCGACAAGACCCTCGTGATTGTAGCCAGCTCCCCTTATCCTACCAACAAGATCTAACTCATTGCAAAGCAGATGTAAGCGATGATTTTCACTATAAAAGTACAAAACTGTCGCTTTATCCAGCATGAGATAATGGCTGAAATAGCTTTTTAAGCTAGGATTGGGGGATAACTGAAAATGTATGTTCAACGTCTCAGAGAAAATGCTTAAGTAGGAAGAAGTGAGAAAGTTCTCAATCCTCCGCTAAGCTGCATTCCTTAGTCGTTAATCCAAGCCGATTAATTGGCCTTCCACCTGCGACACTGCCGCTAATTCCAAAGCTGCTTCTGCTGCTGGTGCTGCTTTTTTTCAAGTCTCAGCATTGACGGTGAGCAGGTAGATAAGCTGCTCAATTTAATTCCGTCCTCTCGAGCGCGAGTCAGTCGGCCGGAGAAGGAAAAACAGTTTTTTCTTCAGTTCGTTTAAATCAACCAGTTTCGTAGAAAAGTATTCGTAAAGCTTTGTAGCTTCCAATTTATGTTCCATTCAAATCTCGGAACAATTGTAACAATTGGTATCATCAATTGAGACACTTAATTTTGTATTGCTTCAGGGATTGTAACCTAGTATTAAGGGTGTCTGAATACCGATGCAAAGATCGGGAGTTCGATTCCCGACTTCACTGGAAAAATTAGTGTCATGTAGCAAGACACTTAACTCTGCATTGCTTCAGTTCACCCAGCTGTTAAATGGGTGCCAACATTAGCTGAGGTACTTTCGGGTGGGTTTGGCATTTCCCCAGTCCATGGACTGAACAGTCGTACGCAGCCTTCAGATGCGCCGCGCAATAGCTGCGCTGTGCTGTCGGCTGGACATCCGGTCCGATTGGGGCAGGTGTTATAAATTATTTTTAATTACTTATTATGGGGCAGAAATTTTGGTGATTGTGGCGACTTTCCCAGTCCATGGACTGAACAGATGTACACAGCCAATTGTGCATCTGGCCAAAGATGGCCCAGAGATTAAACTGTCCATGAAAGCCAATACACGCTGCAATTAATTGTTGCTCAGCTCTAAATGGAGAATTTGATCACTATTAAATGGGAATATTTTTTTGGATTCTTCCGTTCTCAATTTCACTAAACTAAATAGAAATGCCGCGCCAAATTAACGAAACAAAGTTGAAGGCTTGAGACACTTTGAGCTCTTTTGAGCTCAGCGGATTTGGAGGCTGCAAACTTCACAAAAAATAACTTCAGCCTTACTCAACTGCCGCCCTCTTTGCCCGGCTCTCCGTGGGGATTGGGCTTTGTCCAGTTACGTCATAATTTGCTCTCCCTAGAAATAATTATATCCCCCAAAGTCTTGATTGCCACAATGTTATCCGAATATATCCCGTAGGGGGATATGGGCTCAGGTTTTCGCGGGGTTTTGGGAGGGGAAATTCTCCCACGGAAGGAGTTAATCGAGCTGCTCGGCGGGGATCGCCAAGGTTTCTTGCTTTCTCTTTTCGTTTAAAAAAAATTTCTCCCGACCCCGCTGGCTTCGGCAAACATCTCCCAAGATGGCATCTCAAACTCCTGCTCAAACTCCTGGGCTACCGGCCCTCGCCTCATCTGAGCAAACTTATCCGGGCTGCCGCTGTTGGCTGCTGACAAACAGAGGCCAGTGAAATTGGCTCATTAACAGCCGCTTATTGCCGGATAGGCTGCACAGATTGAAAGCTGATAGGCCAGCTGCAATTATTCATTAAATTGCGTCTTCATCCGATAAATAAAAAAAGCACGCGGTGTTTTAAAACGGGAATTAAGTTTGAATCGGCGCCTAAAATAAATTCTACGACACTAAGCTAGCCTCACGCACAGGTTCATTAGGCACCCTCCTAACTTTCAACTGAACACGCGAAACAAAATAATAATAATAAAACCGATGTAGGAAACGATGGGATCTGCGTTCGATTTCCTTATCTAAGTTGATCCCCAAGTTCGAACGAGTATTTGGCTAATTGAGCTCTTCACCTCATCCTCATCCATTCGTTCACTTCCCAGCCGGAGGGAAAATAGAGGTTGAGGCCTGTTGATCGTAAGCTATGAGAACTTTCAAATCAAGAGAGTTCTCAAACCATTTATTTTCCATTCAGATTCGCTCATGCGGCCAGTTCAGAGAGAGAAATATATATATAAATAGCTTTGGCCATCTTCTCAACTATTTCAAGATGACAGACTGAATTTCTTGAAAACTCGTTTGAGAAATTCATATCTGCACTCACGGTTCCTGCTCAACTGACCGCTACTGTTCAAACTTGTTCTCTTTTTTAGGTTGAAAGACATCGAAATTTGGATACTCAAAAGTAAAGGTAACAATAGGAATTATCAATAAAGTTGAGAATGAGACTGAGATTCTCAAATGAGATTGAGTTATGAGAGTGAGATTCTCGATAAGATTGAGGTATTACAGTGAGATTCTCGATAAGATTGAAGTCTTAGAGTGAGATTCTCGATAAGATTGAGGCATTACAGTGAGATTCTCGATAAGATTGAAGTCTTACAGTGAGATTCTCGATAAGATTGAGGTATTAAAGTGAGATTCTCGATAAGATTGAGGTATTAAAGTGAGATTCTCGATAAGATTGAGGTATTACAGTGAGATTCTCGATAAGATTGAGGTATTAAAGTGAGATTCTCGATAAGATTGAGGTATTACAGTGAGATTCTCGATAAGATTGAAGTCTTACAGTGAGATTCTCGATAAGATTGAGGTATTAAAGTGAGATTCTCGATAAGATTGAGGTATTAAAGTGAGATTCTCGATAAGATTGAGGTATTAGAGTGAGATTCTCGATAAGATTGAGGTATTAAAGTGAGATTCTCGATAATATTGAGGTATTACAGTGAGATTCTCGATAAGATTGAAGTATTAAAGTGAGATTCTCGATAAGATTGAGGTATTACAGTGAGATTCTCGATAAGATTGAAGTATTAAAGTGAGATTCTCGATAAGATTGAGGTATTACAGTGAGATTCTCGATAAGATTGAGGTATTAAAGTGAGATTCTCGATAAGATTGAGGTATTACAGTGAGATTCTCGATAAGATTGAAGTCTTACAGTGAGATTCTCGATAAGATTGAGGTATTACAGTGAGATTCTCGATAAGATTGAGGTATTACAGTGAGATTCTCGATAAGATTGAGGTATTACAGTGAGATTCTCGATAAGATTGAAGTATTAAAGTGAGATTCTCGATAAGATTGAGGTATTACAGTGAGATTCTCGATAAGATTGAGGTATTAAAGTGAGATTCTCGATAAGATTTAAGTTTTACAGTGAGATTCTCGATAAGATTTAAGTTTTACAGTGAGATTCTCGATAAGATTGCAGTCTAATAGTGAGATTCTCGATAATGTCTTGACAGAACTTCTCACCTGTATAAAGGTACTGACCTAAATAAATCCTGAATGTTTCTGAATGCCAGCGGTATTGCCAGAAGTTGAACAGTTGATTATAGTCGCCTGTTTTGCCCCTGAAGCAGTGTCTAAAATTTATAATAAAAAATCTCGTCAAATTCTATGTCGTATAGGGTGCAGAAAATAGTGTTTTTGACTGGCATTTGCTTCTATAGGAAATTGCGCAATGCCTCTCTTGTTGTTAGTGTATCTAAAACTTGCATATTACGCAGTGTGCTGTGAAATATGCCATTGGCTACAGCGCGTGCAGGTAACACCCGCTGTGCTTTGGGAAATATCCTGCCAGCCACTTGCATCGGGCTCTGCTATACAAACCATGCGAAATGAAAGCCCATTCAATATTCATCCACATCAGCATGGCTGTGTGTTGATGGGAGCAATATATTTACGGGGGGATATTCTGGGTACTCATTCCACTTGCTGCTCGTAGAAGTCGGCTCAGCTCATTCTTGGTCCAGGGCGGAGTTGAAAAAAACAATATTTTCTATTTCATTCTCCACTTAGCTGTACTGGCCTAAGCTACATGGCTTATCTAGACATGGGATCTGCATGTCTGGTTGGAGCGGACCGCCTGTGGCGTCCACTGATCCCCCCCCTCTGTAGCGCCGCCTGCCGCCCCCATAGCAACTATCTATAATTGGGGAGGCTAGAAACAGAGGAGCAACATTTACATCAATTGTTTTACGAAGCTTTTCACCCTCTTTCTATCCAATTCTCGTATCATAAGTTAACTTCTTGCTAGAAAAAGGCGACACTGAGAGCCAATGTTATGCCTCTGCTTTTACTAACTAGCTCTGTTAATAATAATAGCTATAATTGCAGGAGGGCTGCGGGCAATGGCACATCATTTTGTGACACTAGACTCGCAGCCAGCGAGGAGGCAATTCTGCCCATTCCACCGACTCCTGAGCACACACTCACACAAGTGTGTACCTTTCTCATGGTCAGGCAGTGTACACTCTCACTGCGCCTTGGAGGTTGGCCCTCCTCAGTCCATGGACTGAACTGCTGTACACAGCCTTTAGAAGCAGCGCGCAATGACTCACCCTTGTATTTGACGCGCAATCGGTTGCTGCGGTTTCAATTGTAGAGAATAACTGGGCCTGCTTTACACCGACGCCTTGTGCTGCATGTGTCGTTAAACTCGAGGCAAAGCTTGCGGACTTCTCTGCCTTCCCTTTCAATCCATTTGATGAGGGCTTTTTGGGGGCGACGGCCAAATCGTCTAGAGCGTCTGCGATTATTTCTGATTGGCTGTTGGCCTCAGCCAATGGGAGGCGGCCTGTCCAAGATCGCTCTTAACTTTCTCTTCAGCCTGTAGCTTTAGAGTTTTGAAGTTCGGAATAAAAAATATTTTTTACGCTATGGCCAATATCCTAATCGTATTGTCTCAATTATTCTCGCATTATTGCCCGTGATGTGTCGTTAACAGTAAATGTGCAGCTCGATATTGCATCTAATACTGTCGCCTACTAAAATTATACCTCACCAATGTCCTTTTCTGTTTTACCCCATATCCCCTATCTTTTCTCTAGTCTCATCTCTTCTCTCCTCTCCTCTCCTCTCGTTTCTATTCTCTCTCCTCTCTTCTCTCCTCTCTTCTCCTCTCGTTTATATTCTCTCTCCTCTTCTCTCTCCTCTCTTCTCTCTTCTCTATTCTCTCTTTTCTCCTCTCTCCTCTGTCCTCTCTCGTCTCTTCTTTCTCCTTTGTACTCTCTGTGTCCTCTCTCCTCTCTCCTTTCTCCTCTCTCCTCTCTCCTCTCTCATCTCTCCTCTCCTCTCCTCTCGTTTCTATTCTCTCTCCTCTCTTCTCTCCTCTCTTCTCCTCTCGTTTATATTCTCTCTCCTCTTCTCTCTCCTCTCTTCTCTCTTCTCTATTCTCTCTTTTCTCCTCTCTCCTCTGTCCTCTCTCGTCTCTTCTTTCTCCTTTGTACTCTCTGTGTCCTCTCTCCTCTCTCCTTTCTCCTCTCTCCTCTCTCCTCTCTCATCTCTCCTCTCTCCTTTCTCCTTCATCCTCTCTCCTTTCTCCTTCATCCTCTCTCCTTTCTCCTTCATCCTCTCTCCTTTCTCCTTCATCCTCTTTCCTTTCTCCTTCATCCTCTCTCCTTTCTCCTTCATCCTCTCTCCTTTCTCCTTCATCCTCTCTCCTTTCTCCTTCATCCTCTCTCCTTTCTCCTTCATCCTCTCTCCTTTCTCCTTCATCCTCTCTCCTTTCTCCTTCATCCTCTCTCCTTTCTCCTTCATCCTCTCTCCTTTCTCCTTCATCCTCTCTCCTTTCTCCTTCATCCTCTCTCCTTTCTCCTTCATCCTCTCTCCTTTCTCCTTCATCCTCTCTCCTTTCTCCTTCATCCTCTCTCCTTTCTCCTCTCTTCTCTTTTTTCTTTCCTCTATTCTCTCCTCTGTTTTATAGTGTTTATCTTTAATTGCAGTCGCCTTACTTTTATTTTCTATCTCTTCCTAGCTCGTAGACCTGCCGCAGTGGAATCTGAGCAGACTAAAACAGCTTATTTCTAATGCGGCAGCACGACTTGAAAGAAAGAAGGAAAGCCGATCTCTTTGAGTAGCATCGAATCTCGTCAGATAGAACTGACTGCAGTTTTCCAGGAACTGTTCAAGAGAAACAAAAAAGAAAAAATGTGAAATGGCGACTAGAAAAAGCGCCACAGAAGATGACACGTGCCAATAGACAACTGGGAGACTCTGGGAGCTGTGCTCGTCGTCCCAACGTCTTCAGCCTGTCTCTGTTTGTGTCTCTAGGCTGATTTTCTATTTGCTTCACTGAGTGACACCTGCTCATGGGTGTCCTATGTCGGTCGCTAACGGACGATTCTATAAGTTTTGTTGTCCTTAAGCCTTAAGGCGTTGCCCGACCTTATTGTGCTATTGTGTTTAGAAGTCAACGCATGACTCCCATCTAGTTTCAATTCTGTTGCTAGTACGAGTAAGTAAGTATAGTTTTACTTCTTTGCCTCAAATATTTGCCAGCTTTCCTCTGCCTTCATTCGTTGCTCCAATCGTCTGACTTCCTTTGATCATAACTATCACTTTATAGTCCTACTTCTGATCGACTTCTTCCTCTCTCTCCTCCTCTCTCTCCTCCTCTCTCTCCTCCTCTCTCTCCTCTCTCTCCTCCCTCTGTCCTCCCTCTGTCCTCCCTCTGTCCTCCCTCTGTCCTCCCTCTGTCCTCACTCTGTCCTCCCTCTGTCCTCCCTCTGTCCTCTCTCTGTCCTCACTCTGTCCTCCCTCTCTCCTCCCTCTGTCCTCTCTCTGTCCTCCCTCTGTTTTCCCTCTCTCCTCCCTCTGTCCTCCCTCTCTCCTCCCTCTGTCCTCCCTCTCTCCTCCTCTCTCTCCTCCTCTCTCTCCTCCTCTCTCTCCTCTCTCTCCTCCCTCTGTCCTCCCTCTGTCCTCCCTCTGTCCTCCCTCTGTCCTCCCTCTGTCCTCACTCTGTCCTCCCTCTGTCTGTCCTCCCTCTTTCCTCCCTCTCTCCTCTCCCTCCTCACTCTCCTCTCTCCTCCCTCTGTCCTCCTCTCTCTCCTCCTCTCTTCTCACTCTCCTCTCTCTCCTCCTCTCTCCTACCTCTGTCCTCCCCTCTCTCCTCTCTCCTCTCTCTCCTCCTCTCTCTCCTCCTCTCTCTCCTCTCTCTCCTCCCTCTGTCCTCCCTCTGTCCTCCCTCTGTCCTCCCTCTGTCCTCCCTCTGTCTGTCCTCCCTCTTTCCTCCCTCTCTCCTCTCCCTCCTCACTCTCCTCTCTCTCCTCCCTCTGTCCTCCTCTCTCTCCTCCTCTCTTCTCACTCTCCTCTCTCTCCTCCTCTCTCCTACCTCTGTCCTCCCCTCTCTCCTCTCTCCTCTCTCTCCTCCTCTCTCTCCTCCTCTCTCTCCTCTCTCTCCTCCCTCTGTCCTCCCTCTGTCCTCCCTCTGTCCTCCCTCTGTCCTCCCTCTGTCCTCCCTCTGTCCTCTCTCTGTCCTCTCTCTGTCCTCACTCTGATGTTGGAATCGATTCCAACATTAGATTTTTGAAATTCAATGGGCAGTGTCCTCTCTCCTCTCTCCCGCTCTCTCTCTCCCTCTCTCCCTCTCTCTCCTCCCTCTGTCCTCCCTCTGTCCTCCCTCTGTCCTCTCTCTGTCCTCCCTCTGTCCTCCCTCTGTCCTCCCTCTGTCCTCCCTCTGTCCTCCCTCTGTCCTCCCTCTGTCCTCCCTCTGTCCTCCCTCTGTCCTCCCTCTCTCCTCCCTCTGTCCTCCCTCTCTCCTCCCTCTCTCCTCCCTCTGTCCTCCCTCTCTCCTCCCTCTGTCCTCCCTCTCTCCTCCCTCTCTCCTCCCTCTGTCCTCCCCTCTCTCCTCTCTCCCTTTCTTGCCCCCTTTCTTTCCCTCCTGACATTCTCATCTGTCGACCAGCTGACCTGTCTCTGCTGCAATCTATTCTCCCTGTATGCTTCCAATTTATGCCATTCTCTCACTCCTTGTTAATTTATTATCAGAAATTGCAGAAGCCTTATGAAACAGGCTATTTTTGCTTGGCTTCATCAAAGCTACAGTGCTAAGGTAGCCACTACTTCAATTTAAGTCAGTTTTTAATGGTTTCAATTCAGATAGTAGCTCGTAATAAGCTACCCGATTCGGTGTGTGAGTGTGTGACTTTGGTAAGCAAACTTGTAGAATTCCTTTTTTTCTTATCAGTCTGCGAGTCACGTAATTCACACCTGCCTGCCTTGTTCTGCCCCGCCCATGGTGCGCAGGTGCTGCTAGCTCAGAGTGTCTCTGTGCTCAGATGGGTGGTGGAGGTTTGACGAATGGACACACGGCCTGTAGAATCTCGGATCAGGTTTCAAACTACAGCCCGATCAGTATCGATGCGATGTACAAGTTTATTTTATTTTAGTAAATCTTCTGTTTCAGTTCAATGCTTCAGTTCACCCAGCTGTTAAATAGGACGAAACATGTCCATGGACTGAAAAGCCGTAAGCAGCCTTCAGATGCGCCGCGCAATAGCTGCGGCTGTGCTGTCGGCTGCACATCTGGCCAAATTGGGACAGGTGTAATCAATTATTGTAGCAAAGATTAGAGTTTAGCAGCGTTGCCAAACTGGCCTCTTAAAAAGTATTGTAATTAAGGACAAACCTTTGCCTGGTCCCCTGACCATTCCTCCCAGTCGTCTCTCGCGTGTTCTTTTGTCTTATCCGCTTTTCAGATTGGGCATAAATTATTTAGCACGAGGGCTGAGAAGGATTTTAAGAGCTCGCTTCGCCTGTCGCTCGACGCCCGACAATTTTCCAATGTCCTGCAGGCTGCGCGTGTGTGCAATCCCCTGAATGCATCTTTCAATCTTCGGGATGAGATGAGTGGAAGACAGGCCCCAGAGAGAGACAGAGACAGAAAGTAAAATAGATGGATAGATAGTAATTTTTGTCCCCCGGGACACCTTGCTAAAGGGATCAGGGAAAGAGATGGGAGCAGGGACACAAGCACCGCCTATTTCACCACTGCAGAGTCAAGCAGAACCGGGAGGAACAAAATGGGATTTCTAGCTGCAAATTGGACAAGCGGATTAGCTGGTTCTCAAATTTGACACTAAGGTGGGGCAGTAGGTCTCTGATGTGTAATACATAGATTTAAGATCACGGATCCATTAAGCATCTGTGCAGCTTACTCCACTCAAAGTCATTGTTAAGTAAGTAATTCTCATTGAATCTTGTTGATTAGAAAAATTATTATCGAACTTAATCGGGGGTGTGTGAGATAATCCTCTTTCTGTAGGATATTTTCTAGAAACTGACAAAAATCTCAAATCATTAAATGCATAGGTAATTAGGGTGTGCCATAATAAAAGCTTACCACAATGACTCAACTTTTTTAAACAACTGAATCTAAGGGACTGCTCAGCATTGATTGATTCAAGGCAAGGCTTGGATGTCCTGAAGTGCACGCCACTTACCCACCTTATACTATGGTGAGGGAAGGTGAAAAATTGATCAGCAGCAGCAGCAGCAGCAGCAGCAGCAGCAGCAGCAGCAGTTAAGTGTCAGAAACTGCCCGGTTCACTAATTTTCGAAAAAAGTGAGAGCGTATCTTGAAGACAACCTCCTGGGGGATTTGAAGGGGATTTGAGAGGCGGCTCAGCTGCAGGCGGCATTTAGGGATGGTGGCTAGTAGGCTGGAGGGAAAGGAGATTAAAGAATTGTTCCATTTGCGGCTGAAGCTGAGGCTCATGAAATATTTAAAACTCTTTGACGGTCGCTTCTTGTGTTGGCTGCCTCGGCCAGTCTTGCGACATTAATTTCTCTGCTTCATTTATAAAACTCTTTTATCTATATTTGTCTTGATCCTTTTTTACTAGCATCAAATACACTTTTTGTTGGATTAACAAATCTAACAGCTTTTTTAGCTAGCTGGATGCTTCTCTGAGTGCTAAAAATATTTTTTGTTTTGAGCATTTTGCAACCAACAGAGAGATTCGACACTGCCAAGCCCGATTCTCCAGCTGTCAAGTCCGATTCTCCAGCTGTCAAGTCCGATTCTCCAGCTGTCAAGTCCGATTCTCCAGCTGTCAAGTCCGATTCTCCAGCTGTCAAGCCCGATTCTCCAGCTGCCAAGTCTGATTCTCCAGCTGTCAAGCCCGATTCTCCAGCTGTCAAAAAGCTAGTCTAATTGTCAAAAAGCTTGTCTAATCGTGAAAAATCTTGTCCAATTGTGAAAAAGCTTATCAACTTGTCTCTCTACATCACACATCTCATAAATCTTACGGTTTTTCTGGCAAGCATATTTTTGCAAACGTCATGTAAGCGCAATCAAAAAATTACACCACAAACCATTTCTATGGTTATAATTTCACTCCGAAAAGCATCCACAGACACACGAGGTAATTCCCACACGACAGGAAATGACCAGAGGACCATTTTCTGGTTGTAGAACAGTAATTTCTTGTAATTTGCTTGTGCGCCCAAATGTCCTGCTGCCATCTTACAGCTCGACGTATAAATAAGGAAAATTTATGAGTGTTCGGCTCATTTTTTATTTTAGGTGGCACGCGCCACATTATCGACAGGAAATGGCTTCATGAGCTGAGCAATGCGCCGAAATTTCAGTTACACGTTGGGACATTGTGCGGCGAGCATATTATGGGATTAAATGCGAAGTTGGCACCTTCATTTTTTTTGGTATAGTTTTTTGTTCTCCCCGTTCTCTCCTTCTCCCTTCCGGACATTGGCACAGGTTTTTCCAGTCTACACAGGCCCGGCAGATTTTTCTCATCGACGTCGGGGTTTGAAGGGCCCCGCCCACTTCTATTGAGCCGGCAAAAAACTGACGCGTTAAGACCGGATATTAAAATGCGTGTCTGCTGGAGGAGGTGGGGTGGCAAAGAGGTCCCTGAGTTCCAGGCCGCCATCTCGGGGACCCCCAGCGGCGCGGAAAAGAAATCAAAGTAAGTGAAATAGGCGCTCTCAATATTCTCTCTTTTGAGTCCGTTTGTGTTCTGCTGCTTCAGCCTTGCCAACAGATTCGTGTGCGCTTTCAAGAATTTACAAACGCATTGTGCTTCCTGTGGTGCCTCTTTTCTTTTGTAAGTCTTTTTCCGCCAGCATCTTGACTGGAGAGCTTGATCTGGATGGCTTCAGAAATGAAAGAAGCTGTAGAGCACGCCAACCAATTCTCAAATGCTCACGGAGATCCGGCAGTTCTGAGTACCAAAAGCCTTATGTAACAAGCTTGCAATAATATTAACTACCGCTCCATGCTTCCGAAGACTGAGTTACAGCACCAAGCAGAACAACCAGAGCGGAGCAAAATGCGAGAACCAATACAGCAGCACAATGAGGCGAATAAAATGGAGTGACGCTTGATGCAACCATGCACAATTTAATCAATAGCGTACGTCACAATGGAGTGACGCTTGATGCAACCATGCACAATGTAATCAATGGTGTACGTCACAATGGAGTGACGCTTGATGCAACCATGCACAATGTAATCAATGGTGTACGTCACAATGGAGTGACGCTTGATGCAACCATGCACAATGTAATCAATGGTGTACGTCACAATGGAGTGACGCTTGATGCAACCATGCACAATGTAATCAATGGTGTACGTCACAATGGAGTGACGCTTGATGCAACCATGCACAATGTAATCAATGGTGTACGTCACAATGGAGTGACGCTTGATGCAACCATGCACAATATAATCAATGGTGTACGTCACAATGGAGTGACGCTTGATGCAACCATGCACAATATAATCAATGGTGTACGTCACAATGGAGTGACGCTTGATGCAACCATGCACAATGTAATCAATGGTGTACGTCACAATGGAGTGACGCTTGATGCAACCATGCACAATGTAATCAATGGTGTACGTCACAATGGAGTGACGCTTGATGCAACCATGCACAATGTAATCAATGGTGTACGTCACAATGGAGTGACGCTTGATGCAACCATGCACAATGTAATCAATGGTGTACGTCACAATGGAGTGACGCTTGATGCAACCATGCACAATATAATCAATGGTGTACGTCACAATGGAGTGACGCTTGATGCAACCATGCACAATGTAATCAATGGTGTACGTCACAATGGAGTGACGCTTGATGCAACCATGCACAATGTAATCAATGGTGTACGTCACAATGGAGTGACGCTTGATGCAACCATGCACAATGTAATCAATGGTGTACGTCACAATGGAGTGACGCTTGATGCAACCATGCACAATGTAATCAATGGTGTACGTCACAATGGAGTGACGCTTGATGCAACCATGCACAATGTAATCAATAGTGTACGTCACAATGGAGTGACGCTTGATGCAACCATGCACAATGTAATCAATGGTGTACGTCACAATGGAGTGACGCTTGATGCAACCATGCACAATGTAATCAATGGTGTACGTCACAATGGAGTGACGCTTGATGCAACCATGCACAATGTAATCAATGGTGTACGTCACAATGGAGTGACGCTTGATGCAACCATGCACAATTTAATCAATAGCGTACGTCACAATGGAGTGACGCTTGATGCAACCATGCACAATGTAATCAATGGTGTACGTCACAATGGAGTGACGCTTGATGCAACCATGCACAATGTAATCAATGGTGTACGTCACAATGGAGTGACGCTTGATGCAACCATGCACAATGTAATCAATGGTGTACGTCACAATGGAGTGACGCTTGATGCAACCATGCACAATGTAATCAATGGTGTACGTCACAATGGAGTGACGCTTGATGCAACCATGCACAATGTAATCAATGGTGTACGTCACAATGGAGTGACGCTTGATGCAACCATGCACAATATAATCAATGGTGTACGTCACAATGGAGTGACGCTTGATGCAACCATGCACAATATAATCAATGGTGTACGTCACAATGGAGTGACGCTTGATGCAACCATGCACAATGTAATCAATGGTGTACGTCACAATGGAGTGACGCTTGATGCAACCATGCACAATGTAATCAATGGTGTACGTCACAATGGAGTGACGCTTGATGCAACCATGCACAATGTAATCAATGGTGTACGTCACAATGGAGTGACGCTTGATGCAACCATGCACAATGTAATCAATGGTGTACGTCACAATGGAGTGACGCTTGATGCAACCATGCACAATGTAATCAATGGTGTACGTCACAATGGAGTGACGCTTGATGCAACCATGCACAATGTAATCAATAGTGTACGTCACAATGGAGTGACGCTTGATGCAACCATGCACAATGTAATCAATGGTGTACGTCACAATGGAGTGACGCTTGATGCAACCATGCACAATGTAATCAATAGTGTACGTCACAATAGAGTGACGCTTGATGCAACCATGCACAATGTAATCAATGGTGTACGTCACAATGGAGTGACGCTTGATGCTTGACGCTTGATTCTCATTAAATACAATGCAAGCAAGCAGTGATGTGAGATGAAAAATTGCAAACCTTTACACACCACAATGTCATCACAATATCATGATGCAACTAAAAGTAAAAGAACCAAGACAATTCTGTGCTCAATAAAGAGAAAAGTAATTGAATGCCAATTTGCGGCAACGTGCATTGCGACAACGTACAAGCTAAGAACGCACAATGCGCAAAAATTAGCAAATTTCCTGCTAGCCAATCTACACCACAGAATGGTCGCCCAAACGGACAATAAACTGTAATTTTATAAGCAGACGCATGCCAGCAATGGAGGGCAGGGGAAATTAGAAGTGGCAACTGAGCGGCTTACTAGCTGAAACAACCACTCGCAGCGCCTAATTTGTCGAGGCCACCTAGAGCACCATTAACCCTCGCTTTAATAATCGATTTTCTATTTAAAAATGTGAGAGAAAAAAGTGTAGATTGACTCTAAGAAGAAACCAGTTTGGGGGATAACGAAGAAAATTATTCACACAACATTGGACCAATTCAGCAGGGTGGATGACTGAATGGGGGACACACTTCCCAAGGGGGTGAGTCCGAGAGATTCGAACCGGGGCTGCTCATCTCAACGGTCTTTCGCTAATTAGCGATGGGCCGTGTGCCCAGGCGCATAATTAGGTTTTATAGAGAGTGAGCATAGAGAGAGAAAGACAGTGAAGCGGACTCGCGCACACTTGGAGCTGAGAGTGATAATTTCATAAGCTCGGAGACTTCAACAACTGTCGGCTCCATCCTCGAGAGACTGCACGGCCAGCTGGAAGAAACAGGCGTTCAACAAGCCGGAGGAACTCACAACCGAGGGAAATATCTTCATATGAAAAATGTGCGCGCAGCTAAAGTGCACAATAAATCTGAAACACACGCGCAGGAATAAATTTAAGGAGGCTGGCTAAAACTATTCAGCATAGTACCAAGTTTTTATTCAGTGCCTGAAGTTTAATTATTAAACAGCGTAAGAGATTACTAAGATAAAAATAGCTGCTCTGGTAACCTTTCAGATCAGATAGATCAGACAAGGGCGTATTTTAGCAGAGACAGTTGATGAATACGATTGTACTATTACGTTTACGTCGTATAGAGTCTAGATGGGTAGAAAAATGGCAACAACACTCGACGGAGTTGGGCCAGACGTGCAGCCAGTCGCACAGCAGCAGCCATTGCGCGGTGCTTCCAAAGTTCAGTCCGTGGACTGGGCAGACCACGCGCACCCACACAAAGTTCTTCAATAGCAAATGCTCGTACGAATTTTTGAGCTGGGTGAACTGAAAGAATGGCGAATCATGTGTCTTTCTCAGCGAGTCGAGTTTATACTCAGAAGCTCTAGCCTTGTAGTGTAAAAATATAGAGAACAAGCGGAGCTCGTCCTTCTGGAAGTTTGATGGGATATATCTCCCATCAGCCAAATTCAATCGTCAGTAAGAGAAAACTCACCTCTACCCTAACCCTACCCTAACCCTAACCCTAACCCTAACCCTAACCCTAACCCTAGCCCAAACAATTAAATCAGTTAAACTCAAAACAATCCCTTTTTGAGGACAGAAAGGTAGATCCAGGCCTTCTTTATTTGTGAGCACATTCCTCTCACCGCCCAGTCAGAGGTACAAATTTCACATAGAGAAGGTGACTTTTTCCTAGCTTTAATACACAGTTTAGAACAGGGTAGCATAATTAGGTTGAGTGACTCAGCTTTAGAGGGATGCCCCCCCACATAGCAGCAGATACCGCATGAGGCTTTACTTTCCCCGCACGCTTAATCATGGCGTCAAACAAAATTACTATATTTATAACACGTGCGTTACCCAACGAAATTAGCTCACGACGTGTGCGCATCAGGTGCCGATGGTCGGTTTTCAGTCGGACAAGCGCGTGACTGCTGTGTGTTACGCAACACTCACGGCCGGCCCCCACCACTCTGGATTTGCATTCAAGCTCCTAGCAGATCTTTTAGTCTGGGCTAGACGAAAATAAGATTAAGGGGCCGAAAATTGAACTGAGGATTTCTGCGAGCCGAGTTGAAGAGATGGACAGGGAGGGACAGGGAATTTATCCCAAATGTTTTGGTGAGGTTGAAGTTGAGAGGCATTAATTGAGAGTCAGGAGACAGGAACATTGAAGATGAGGTCACACTTGAAAAATGAGGCTTGTTGAGAATGTATAGATGAAATGGTGTATCGATGTTGATCATATTAGCCAGAGCATAACACTGGCGAACCCACTACCAGCATCTTTGTAGAAACAATAAAGTAGGTGACTCATTACTTTTTAATTCATTATTATTGCTTTAAAAAAATTGACACCTGTCAGAACACATAGGACTGTGGACACTAATGGGGTGAGTAGCAGAGCGGTTATCGCGTTTGCCTCTCGCACCACGGTCCCTAAGTTCGATTCCGCGGCGAGGCCACATTCATTTGGGGCGCAGCCGAGGAGAGAAGGCTTGGTGGCTAGTCGTGCAATTTACATCTAAGGCAAGTGAGAGCGTACACTGCCTGACGATGAGAAAAGTCTGGGCAGTTGCTCACACCCTGTGTGAGTGTGTGCCTGCGTATCTGTGTGCCTGTGTGCTCAGGAATCAGCGGAATGGGCAGAATTGCCTCCTCGCTGGCGGCGGGTCTGATTTCACCAAAATGATGTGCCATTGCCCACAGCCCTCCTGCAATTACTATTATAATTATAATTATTATAATAATGCACAGATGCATCATTAGAAAAACTGCCTATGTTAGGGACCTTTACTAATCCCTCAGCCTAATCGTAAAAAATGCCTGCATACCTAATTCACAAGCCAACTGTTATCTTGTTTTGCTGTCTTTGTTTTTAAGAAATTTGTTAAAAAATCAGTCATCGACAAGCAGACAGAAAAAAATCACCTAGTTTTGATTTTTAACACAACAGCGGCGAATCTAAATGGATGTTTTCATCGCTTGGCGCTAAACTTGCAAAAAAACGAACTGCCGAAACATGGCGGCCGAATTTCCATAGTTAGATAACGATCTCCCTATAGAGAGAAAAGGCTCTGCATCTTGGAAAACGAAAATATTTGACGGAATGTGGCATCTGCATCTCCCTAGCAACAGAGCTAGGTTGGTAAGTCTGTCTCGT